>CM063457.1:15314500-15939500 GCA_032191425.1 Lymantria dispar | reverse complement strand
CCTGCATAACAGAAAGGAAATTGACCTTACTATACCATGCTGGTCGGACAGGTCGGTATAGATGTTATATGCGTATTATTTCCCTTAGTCGTCTTTTATCATATCCACGGGCAAGATAGGGAGTGGAGAATTCTATTCTTACGCCGTCACCACACGGATACGTCCAGACAATAGGTCAAGCTTCGGTGCTGACTCGCTTCATCATCATTACAGCTCATTTAAGTCCCACTGCTGAGCTCGAGCTACTTTCACAATGGTAGAGTAATTGACCCACGCTGGTCAGGCGGGTTGATATAGGGTTTTATTTGGAGTTTAACTTCTCTTAACACATACATATTTAATTTTAGAAATACTAGCAAAGAATCTAAACAATTATTCATTTATACCATGAAGTAATATATTAAAGTAAACGCACTACGAGTAAAAGTATCGAGTAATAATTACTTTACCATATCTCGATCTATTTATATTAAGCTGGTGCTAAATAGTTTTCCGTTAGCATATTTCAGAAAGTTAACACGTTTAACAAATAGACTATCGTCGAAAAACACTTCAAACGATTCACAAAAGATATGAATAATAATACGTGGGCGGATGAAAACTCGCGAAAATAACAATAGATTAAAAATAACACTAATTATCTGTTTCCTGTAGCTAAAAAATAAAACGTATGTGACGGCATAATGTTCTACGTTAAATAACATTTTCGTTGTGATTTGTTACCCAGCATAAATCCTTCTAAATTAACTAGGTTGCTACTATTTTAACATTTCTGATGAACATAATTAATTCCTTGCATACCAATCCGCTTATAAATGCTTCGTATATTTCTTTTTTGTCAATACAGAACGTCGAGAGGAGAGGGTACTCCGCTGGGGAATTCCGTCGGGCCGACCACTGAAGACAAGTTACTCTGCGGTGGTCTGCCCAACGACGAAGGCGACGTGCCACGGGTGGGTTACGGGGCCGCGCGCCGCCCCTCTGTGGCCCTGTACGGAGCCGGGTGGCGGGTGGCGCTGACCGTAGCCCACCCAAAAAAAAAAAGATCTACGACCAGCTGAGCTACTGTTCAATCTGGAATATCATGGCTAATTGAAGCCAACACTGGTGGTGAGCAATAAGTACTCCCTAGTTAGTATTAAACTATGAACTACGATCCGGCCGGCTTGGCCACGTACTACAGCCAATAGCGAAGGGGTGGGAATATGAGGAGGTATGGCCACCCTTGCGTCGCTCCGGGTGCAATGGACAGCGTGTACGCTACCCATAGCCCGTCCAAAAATTGAAGTTATCATCCTGATCTTATCCCAATTACTTGGGGTCGACTCAATATGTCCGCCTGACGCCTGACGTCAGCCCTTCTTGGATTTCCAAGTTGACCAGGTAGTATGAGATGGATTTGGCCCAGGTCGATATAAATGTACTAAACTATGTGACGGTACGATGTTTCATTGTTCATTTATCATACGTCCATATTGGATAGTTTACCCTCACACGGATAACACAAAAGAAAGACACCTCAACACTCGTAACTCTTAGCAGCGTGACCTGTTATTGCCGTGAGACCACTGTACATTTGGATATTCAGTGGCCAGACCTGTGGGATATCCTTTAGGGCACTTACATCCTAATGATGTTCCAAAACACATCGCTCTTCCTGCACAATAAGATTTGGTTTATTGTGGATTACGGGCTATCTTCGATCGGTCAATTCATGCCCTTACCCATGTAGGAAAGTACGGCGGGCCCAGGCTTGGCCCAGGCTTGGTCCAACTATGCAGAACTCTGGGCCAGACTTGTAAGCCAGACTTGGCCCAGACTTGGGTAAAGTCTGGAATGATAATGCTGGCCCAAGACTGGTTACCCCGACTGGCCCACGCCTGGTTGGCAGGGCTGGGCCATAGTTAAGTTTCAAGCTTGGCCCATGCCTGGTTGGCAGGGCTAGGCCATAGTTAAGTTTCAAGCTTGGCCCATGCCTGGTTGGCAGGGCTGGGCCATAGTTAAGTTTTAAGTCTGGCCCATGCCTGGTTGGCAGGTCTGGGCCATAGTTAAGTTTCAAGCTTGGCCCATGCCTGGTTGGCAGGGCTAGGCCATAGTTAAGTTTCAAGCTTGGCCCATGCCTGGTTGGCAGGGCTAGGCCATAGTTAAGTTTCAAGCTTGGCCCATGCCTGGTTGGCAGGGCTGGGCCATAGTTAAGTTTCAAATCTGGGCCATGCATTATTTACAAGACTGCTCACGCTTAATTTTTAAAATTGGCCCAAGCAAAATTACCAAAACTGACCCAAGTTTACTTTATAGGATTAACTCAAACTTAACTATAGTAGTAGCTATAGCTACGATAACACTAGGACAGGCACCCTCGTCGGCGGCGGTTTTTATTAATTTAAAAGGTTCCTCCCTAATACTTTCTATCACCTTCTTTAGAAAGATTATGATTTTACAAAAATTGGTCACAATATTCCAATTCCTTTCAACCTTGTCAGCCGTAATCCGGAATCATATGCAAAATATCAAGGCGGTTATGATAGGGATATTTTTTCTAATCTGACTGCATTATAGGTTATCTCGATAATGAAACTGTTGTCATGAGAGATGGGTAGGAAAATATCATTGAAATAATATGTATATTGAATATTGAAAGGCTACCTTATGAAAGAATGAATATTGAAAGACTAGACTTAAAACCAAGCGAAGCTGAGAGAAGGAACAGAAATATAGGACAGTAATTTAATCAACCCGGATTTATAACACGTTAGTAACGACACAAGTGTGAAATCTACACAAATCCTACCACCTTCCTTGCCCATGAGTGGTTATTAAAGACAATTAAGAGACAGAGAACAGATCACGTAGCTCTGGCACTTGGATGGCGAATTGTGAAGACCGACAGGGGACGATACCCAAAAGGGAAAACCGCCAGGTCGATCATCGATATCAAGGCAGCCCAATTGATAACGGGAAGGTTATAAGAATGCAAGCAACTCGAAATAAAAACCTAAACCAACCCGTCTCACTTGCTTGCACTTACTGAATCAATTTCCCTCTCAATTTGTAGAAGTTCGATCCCACCGTGGACGTACAATAGTTGGAATAATTATAATGATTAGTTATACGTTATATATAATTTACGTTATATATAATTTACGTTATATATAATTTACGTTATATATAATACACATTAATGAAACAAAAATAGTTCGGGCGCAAAATTAAAGCGAAATTTTTTAACTTAGTAAGAAGGAAACATTTTACCGTGATTCAGGTTTTCATTACCGTTTATACCATATAGTTTTAACGTAAATGTTAAAAGCCGACAATTTATGTCAGCGTAAAAAGTCCGTTGTTTCATATTTTCACAATCTTCCTGTCCGCAATCTAACTTATGATGTGATATCAACAAGTTGATAGTCCATTAATGTCACATTGGAGACGGAATAACCGCAAAAATATATACGTTCAACAACCGACTTACAAAAATGTCTTAGCGATCAAAGACTGCAACGTTGTTGTAAATAGAACTTTAATTTTACGAATGTGAATCATTGAAAATGTTTTAATTTTATAGCATGGAAAATTTACGAGTTTAATCATCGAAATGTTAATTTATTAAAAACGCGTGACAATTGTGTTCATATTTTTTCTAAGGTTTCAACAGTCTAAGGTTCATCTCAGAAATGTAAGTAAGCGTAGGTGCGCTGCTGCGGTTATCTGACTATGCAGCGCAACGTATTTTCTTCTGTGTAAAGTACCATAAAAAGGCTCAGTCGCTCGGTGTCATGGAGAGGGCTATGCTCAGTATTTCTCTTCGTGATAAAAGCTGAAATACAGAAATCCGTAGAAGAATGGATGTAACCGACATACGAGTAGCCCTTAGAACTAGCACGTTGACATGGCAATGGGCAGGCCACATCGCTTGTCGAACCGACAACTGTTGGAGAGGAGGTTCTTGACGGATGCGCATACTAGGTGGACTGAAGACATCTTGAACCGTCTTGACCGTTCCGAGTGGCGTTCTCATGGGGAGGCCTATGGTCAACAGTGAACGGCTATAGGCTGATGGATGAATAATAAATATGTAATTGCTTACTACTGCTACAAGTATATTAATATATGTTTTATTACACAATGCTTTTGACCATTTTGAGAGATGCAATGAGCCTGTTACTAGAATATTTTCATACAATAGAAAAAAGCCCGTGCAATTACAACGTGTACACGCCCTCAGTCTAATTTAAGATACAGTGAACTTTGTTCCTCTAAAAACTCTCGTAGAAATGTAAAATTAGAAAATTGTAACGACTTGTACTCATGTCCAGAAATAAATAAGTAATTGAACTAAAGAAGTTGTACATATTTTATTGTATTCGAGTTAAAAAAACAGTAATTTTTTGAGCCTATCACGTTACTTATAAAGTTTTCTTTAAAATAAACATAACCTTATTTTATTTTAACACTTGTCCTTATTGTCAATTAATTACAAAAGTTAAATGTTAATAACAAGATGTTTGATTAACAAATCAACTTTAGAAGCTATATTTAAAAATCAAATACATATTTAGATTTGAACATATTAAGATTCTATTAACTATAGCAGCATATACATTTTTTTTTTCATTTTTAACGTGAAGTAGTTTATTACCATTGCATTTACAAATTTCAGACAAAATAGATTTTGTAGCGCAGTAAAGTTCTGAATACCCAAACGAGGAATAAATCCGGCACATACGTATATACTTTGACACATAAACTTACACATATTTAAATAAATAAGGTAACAAAGTACAGTTATGATCATACAGACTTATTGTGTTATATTTGAAATCATTACTATTTGTACCATATTGTGAAGTTTTCTGCATTATTGGTTTAATAAAAAGATATTCTATTGATTAAAATGTGTGACTGCTGAGTAGGAAGTTTCCATTCCATCTATTTTATTATTCTAGGACATAAGGTATACACCGAAACAGAGCAACTAGTCGTTGAACGCACCTATATTTATCTTGTTTAGGAATTAATCGTACATTATTTTGCACTAGATTTCTTTACTGAACCACACCCCATCTCTAGCGAAAATTTCCACGCACCATTCGAACATTCTGAAAACATCGTGAACAGATTTACTTAAAGCAGTACATTCAAATTGTAAACATAAGCTCGTTATTTAATGGCGCGTGTTTAGTTAGTTGTTAACCCCATATGTTTACCGCATGCAGTTTATAATACTTACTTTGGCTGGTAAACTAGAGTCGGCGTGAACACACGTTCTTCAATCGTCAGGAAAAGTTATTAACGAACATGTTTGAAAAAATCTCTAACAGATGTTTATCGAGGTACATTATTATGTTAATGCGTAAAAGATATATTGGGTAGGTGTCTAATTGTTGAGTTATATAGGAATACTAACAACCCGCCCTCGCTTTGCTTCGATTTCAGTTATCTTATCCGCATAGTTCCCGTTCCCGTGGGAATACCGGGATAAAATATAGCCTATGTTACTTCCTGATATTATAGCTTTCCATCGGTGAAAGAACTTTTTAAATCGGTTCGGTGGTTTAAGCGTGAAAGCGTAGCAAACAAGCAAACAAACTAACTTTCGCATTTATAATATTAGTAAGGATTATATAAGATGGTTAGACTATTAATGATGGCGTCCTCTTGCGGTACTTCCATGTCTAATTCATTCACTGTCAACTCATATAAGTCCAACTATTAGACGCGAGCCTCTTCCACTATAAAAGAGAAATTGCTACTATACCACGCTGATCAGACGGGTGGCATAGGGTTTTATTTGCATTTTCCTTCTTTTCCAATGATGTTATCAGCACATCATATCCCTTAGTCGTCTTTTACGACACCCACAAGCAAAAGAAGGGGTGGTAAATTGTATTCTTACTCCGTCACCACACGGAAAATAGATCCATGTCTAATACAAAACAATATATTGTGCTTTACAAAGCTCAAAATAACAAAATAGTCTAGAAATACCTATTTATAAATGACACGTGGACTTGAGAAAAATAGGTACATCCGTACGTGAGCCGGAGGTAAAGTGGTGACTGAGGCAAGCTTTCGAAAATATTGGGTTATTTTAAATAAGCTAACAGGGTGGCACAGACTGAATGAAGATAGCAATCGGTAAATATGCTATATACACGTCAGATATGTGTGAATAGAAAACATTTTCTTTTGTATCTTTGCTGTAAAATAGCGGCTACTGATACTACCAACCTTTAAATTGCCTGTGGATGTCGTAAAAGACGACTAAGAACTTAACGTAGACCTGAACCAACTCCATCTGATGTCGGGTGATCAATGGCTGCTCATAAAATTATTGCCAAAACTTTGAAATATGTAGATACGATGGAAGAAGGGTAGGTACATATTGCGTCGACCCCAAGTAATTGGGATAAGAGCAGGACGATTATAACGATGATGATATGTATGTTAGTCTCACACAGCTTTCACAATATGCCGGACTCAGGGTAAGCCATGAGAGCTGTCCACCAATAAATCGAACTCTTTATTAGCTTAATGATATCTGATGTTTACGCGAGTATTACACATTTTAAATAAAACTACTTTACGGATTTTATCACGTTTGTATTATCTCCATCTCTATTAGCTCCATTTTTATGCATAATTATACATTTTAATCATGTACTAGCAGTTTTTAGTATAATCTTTACTAATATTATAAATGCGAAAGTAAGTTTGTTTGTTACGCTTTCACGCTTAAACCACTGAACCGATTTCAAAAATTCTTTCACCAGTGGAAAGCTATAATATCTGGGAACATAGGGTATACATTTTATCCCGGTAGTCCCACGGGAACGGGAACTACGCGGGTAAGGCGACTGAAACCGAAGCGAAGCGAGGGCGGGTTGCTAGTATGTATTTATATAAACCTTGTTGGATACCTATTTGTGTACAGAAATATTTTTCTTTAACTAAAACTTCAACCATCTTCCTTTACATAACAATTTGTCAGATACATATATTGACATGACCACAGAAAAATGAATAAGATAGAATGGCCATGTGGGCGGGGCAAGCGTGCCACAATTACGATCAAACGGTCTTAATATTGATGAATTTCGTTTTACCGGCTCTTAGTTGCGCTCATATAGTGACCTTGAACGAAGCTCCGACAATAAAGAGAAATATGCCGTCTTGCGCTGTTACAACGTGTCGAAAACGAAGTCAGTTGCGTAGTTATAGTCTAAGAAGGCATTTCTTTTCATCATTAAGTCCATAAACTTATTAATTCAGTGATATTTCGTAATTTTATGAAAGTATTATGTCGTTTACAACAATCAATTATTAAATCGCAAAAAGAGCCAAACATTATGCATCGTCTGCCATACATGGATATCACCTTTTATTAGTCCAGCAACCGCGCAATGTACTACGTTCAATGCGATGTCACAGAGAACCGCCTTACCAGCGTGGTAGTATACGTTTTCATTCAAAACATTGACGTTGATCCACCCGTATCGATAGTGTTGTCCAACATACTATAAGTTATCGATTTTAATAATTACCTATGTGTTAATTTTATCATATAAATAAATATTTTAACACTTTTAATTTAGTAATCGTTTTATTTAGATATATTAACAATATTTAAATAGGTATTTAAAAATCAATTATTCTGATATACATTACCTACTTAATTTATCTTGTATATCTATAGTACATTCTTATATATTTTCACACGGAAAATGGAGAAGGAGTAAGAATATAATTCACACGGAAAATGGTGAAGGAGTAAGAATATAATTCACCACTCCCTATCTTCCCCGTGGATGTCGTAAAAGACGACTATGGGATATAATATGCGCATAACATCTGTGCAAGAGAGGGTAAACTTGAAATAAAACCCTATACCAACATGTCTGACCAGCATGGTATAGTAGGTCAAATTCCCTCTCATTGTGGAGGAGGCCCGAGCTCAACAGTGAGACGTATGTGGGCTGCAAAATAATAGTAATAAAATATATATGTTCGGGACCAATCACTAAATATATATATATACTAGCAATCCGCCCTCGTTTCGCTTCGGTTATAGGTTATAGTCGTTTTACCCGCGTAGTTCCCGTTCCCGTGGGATTACCGGGATAAAATATAGCCTAGTTTACGCTCTGATATTATAGCTTACCATTGGTGAAAGAATTTTTGAAATCGGTCCAGCCGTCTTGAAGATTACCCAGAACAAACAGACAGACAGACAGACAAAAATTTTTAATTGCTATTTTAGGCATAGGTGTCGTGCAAATAACCGTGTGAGCATGAAAAAAGCCTATTATTTTGACATTACAAACAGACACTCCAATTTTATTTATTGGTATAGATATATATATATATATGTGTGTTTGTGTGTGTATATATATATTTTAATAAAGTTATCTTTGGACAGAAGATCTTACATGTTATTTGAAGTTTAATATTTTATGGTAAATACATTTTAATTTTAGATGCCCATGAAATCCAAATATTAGAAAACTATGGATTAAGGTAACTGGTAGTTAACTAAATACCAACTAAATCTAGCACAATTTGTTCACAACATTTTGTAGAATACTAAAAATAATGGCAAAGTCATCAAATAGTATTGTATTTCATTTTTATTGGAAAACTAAATGTTTAATTAAGTAGGTATTTAGTTGTCGTACAAAATAATTGTTCTATTCTTCCTTAAGATGGAATAATTTATGATAAGAATGAATTTCTTGAGACTGGTTATTCATTACTAGTTATTATATATGTGTTGATTTCTAACTTTTCATAAGTGTTGAATTTTTATTACAAGAAATGTTGACATGATAGTCATCATATCGGCTCATATACGTTCCACTGCTGTGCCCGAGCCTCCTCCGCAATAATAGGCAAATTTACCTTACTATATATATATTATTACTATATTAGTCAGACAGGTTAGTATAGGGTTTTCTTTTGAGTTTTTCTTCTCTTGCATAGATGTTATATGCTTACTATATCTCTTAGTCGTCTCAATATATTAGGATGGGACATCCGCAGCTAAGATACGGAGTAGTGATTGGTATTCTTATTCCGTCACCACACGGATAATGTTAGTATATTTTTGTTCACAATAAACAAAAATATACTAACAAGTAGTATATCAAAAAAATTAAATAACTGTTTTGTTTTTTAAGTTAAATAATAACACCAATAAAAATAAACCGAATTTCAATAAACAATAATATTTTAACATATTTTAAGAATGATATCTGATGCTTACGCGAGCATTGTAAATAAAACTACTTATACGGATTATATCGCGTTTGTATTTGAATTAGGATTGCTCGACGTTTCGAATACTTTACAGCATTCAGGGTCACGGGCGGTCTAAGATGTCTGACGTCCAAACAAGTCAACGTTATTACAAACGTCCATGCCCCCGTCGCAGAGACCGTGTGAAAGCGCCCACAGTTGGGGCGCGTCCCTGCAGTACTACCTTATGTGAAAGGAGTCACTGACGAGATTGGCTTCATCCTGAAACGGGCTTCCATAAAAACTTATTTTAAGCCACTCAAGAGGATTAGTCAATTCGTACCACCTGTCAAGTGCCAGATCCCTCTACAAGATTCAGGAGTTTATAAATTTGACTGTGACTGTGGTCTCTTATTAATATGTTTTAATTGTATCTTGTGTACCGGTGTGTACCATATATGGGAACAATATAATACACAAATCGCTACGTCGCTTACGTAATTTATTATAGCACTTAAATTTTCTGTCACATATACAGAGTGTAGTGTAGTGTTGTGCTGTGTGGTAGCGGCTTCGAATGCTACCAACCCTTGCTTTGCTCGTGGGTGTCGTAAAAGACGACTAAGAGCCCTAGATTGACCCGGACCAACTCCATCTGGTACCATTTGGGTCAACAATTACATTCCCAAGGAGGGTTGACGTCAGGCAGGCGGCCGGTCATAAAAGTCATTGCCGAAACTTTTTGCAATATGTCAAAACAGATGACATATTGCGTCGACCCCAAGTAATTGGGATAAGAGCAAGATGATGATGATATACAGAGTGTAGTGAGGAATATTTCATTTGCATGATTTACTGTTAAATTACTGACTTGCATTACAAATAACTTCAACCCATCACACAAGTAAGTGCTTAATTTAAAGGCATTAATATTTTTGTTTCGATAAAACAGGCTAAATAAATATCGTGTAGTATATCGACCATGGCAAGCACTAGCGTACATGTGCTTTTTTATATGTGAGTATACGTTGCCTACAGAACTTAGTTATAGTTTGTGTACCAACTGCAACTTCGAAATTGGTGTGTGTGTGTTATGTTAGTGTGTGAAATTATTGTAAGCATAGACCTTGCATATGTGTTAACATCAACGGGAGGGAGTCATTATGCCACACTGGTTTTCGAACAAAATCAACAGAATGGCCTTTCTAAAGTATTAATATTTCTGTGGACATGACAGTATCATTAGTTTTAAAATAATAATAAATTATAGTTTAAAAGAACTAAAAACACGCAAGTTACAAGTCAAGTAGTTACTATATAGTTTCGAATATCGCGCATGTGTAGATCGCACATTACCTATCTCTCTTGCTCTTATGCAAAGGATAAGATTAGAAATTTCTAAATTCTGGCGAATCTAATCAGGATATTCGACTATTTGGATCGAATTATTGCATTGTCATGGACCTTTGACAAGTGTGCTAAGTTTAAATAAAATCTGTTCATACAAAGTGGCACAAAATGACGTTCAAAGATTTCGTTACACACATAGATACATACATGCATACAGGTGAAACAAATAAAAGCGTGTTAAAAACGGTTCAAAAGTTGGTAGAGCATAAATACTATGACCCGGGCCTTATAATTTTTGTATGTAAAACAAAATCTTTATTAATATTAGTTGAATTATTAAAATTTTCTAAGTATAAGTAATGTTTGTTTTATATGTATTCCCGGTCTACTAATTCATTCATTCATCATACATACATCTCAGCCCACCTAAATCCCACGGTTCAACTCGGACCTCCTCCACAATGGGAAGGATATTGACCTACTTACTATATCTCGCTGGTCAGACGAATTGACGTAGGGTTTTATGACGAGTTTTCCTTCTCTTGCATAGATATTATGTGCATATCATATTCCTTAATCGTCTATACGACACCCACAGGTAAGAGAGGGCGGTGGTGAATTGTATTTTTACTCCGTTACACCGTCAGATTTGAGGGCATAGTGCCGTAATTCCCCCTCTGGCAAACAGTTTGGCAATCCCAATAATGTGTAATTTATTAGCGATACACTTAGCCGACTTTTACGGATCTTAAGAGCGGCAAAAACTATATTCAATGTAGTCGCCACACGGGGTCTATTTTATTTCAAATTAAATTATTATGCAGTTTGGATTTTGTTTTTTACCCTTATATTCTTTATATCTAGGCATCCAAACTTGTTGTCAGTAGGCGCCTCCGATTACAGCCAACCAATGACGAAAAATGTTACGACATTTTTCGTCATTGCTGTCAAAGGCGACTAGCTCTCATTGAGTCGAGTGAACTCTATCCAGTGCCGCGAAGTCAACGACTGTGTTCCAAAGGGTGTTTAACTTTTCCAAAAGGCTAACTAAGAAGCGTATTCTGCTGTTCTCTCACTTGAATTAGAATAATAAGACATGTTGTGTTGATTCTATATCCTTGTGCCGAGGGACTTCAGCAAATTCTCGTGAATAAATAAAATAGTACTCAGACTTGGAACAATTATTTGTGGAGTGCACAAAAAAATGTCCTGTGTAGGGATTGAGGCTATGACTTTTGACATAAAAGTCGACTAGACTAGTACTGCAAATCAAATCTATTTCTTCTATGAGTTATATTCTCTATAATTCTATAGTGTTACGAACCAAAACTATATCTAAAATATCTGCTTTCATTAGTAAAATAACTCATAGCACTCCAAAGGTACATTAAACACGATATCCCCGTTTAATATAGCGTGAATTTAAAATAAGGGCATTACCCTTAATTCGGAAATAAACTCGGCTAGCACGTATGTGCCTCAAATAGCTCAATGTGTTTCCTGGTGTGTTTATTTAACGCACACATACTTATTAAGCACTTATCATAGTTTCTTAGAAATCTTTCAATTTCATCTCAATTATACATATGTAGATGTTTGATTGTAAATACAGCGTAATGACGACGATAAGTTCTACTGATAATAATTATATACAAATGTCTCGCTAGCGATTATTCATTACATCTATTGTCTTAGCCCATAATTATGCGTCCCATTATAGGTCTCAGGCCTCCTCCATTGTAGGAGGGAATTAGACCTACAACACGTTGGTCAGACCGGTCGACATAGGGTTTCGTTTTCCTACTCTTGTATCGATGTTATCTGCATATAATATCCGTTAGACGTCTTCACGGCACCCACGGGCAAGGGGGTGGTGAATGGTACTCCTCGAAAGTGAAGTCGAATAGTGAGTTTTTATAAATGTATTATTGTCAAGTGTTGTTGTACGGTGGCTGCTGCGAATACTACCAAACCTTACATTACTAGTGGGTGTCGTAAAAGGCGACTAAGAGTTTTATATCGACCTGAGCCAACTTCATCCGATGCCGTCTGATTAACAATTACTGAAGGAGGGTTGAGGCCAGGCAGACGGCTATGAACGGCGGAACTATTGCCAAAATTTTACAATATGTAGGTACTTGGAAAGAAGAGTAGGTACTTTGAAAGAAGAGTAGGTACATATTAAGTCAACCCTAAGTAATTAGAATTGCATTTACATATAAATATAACATCACTACTTTCTCGGCTATCGTAATGGACCACCAAAGGATGCAAGGAAAAAACATTTACGTAGGTACTACAGAGGAAAGAAACTCGAAGCAAAATGCTTTCATGAGTAATGTAAGGGTTGGTAATATTAATAGCCGCTGCCATACAGCAAATGGGTTATATCCGACAATGAAATCGCTACTAATTACCTAACCTGCACTAATTTATTAAAATAATTTCATATGTCAGTCAATCACATTGATTTAAAATAAAACCTGTTAGTGAATGAACGTCACGATGTGAACAACGCATAAATTGTGTCCGATTCATTAGTTGGATATTTTGAGACTGCACATGCGTTCATTCATAATATTGAGCTAATGTTCGTTTCGAGAACATTGAATATCGCTATTATATTTAATTAAAATATACTAGACAGTCTAAGTAACGATTATAGCATCAGGCATGCTTATTAACAAACAATTTATGGCAGTGGTTTCTTCAAATATTTACTTGTGGTTATCTAAATCGAAGTTATAGCCCAATTTTCTTTAATTAGACAAATTTCGTGTTTCAAATGTTATGGAATACGAAATAGAAATATGAAAACTAGCTGGAACTAAATTGATGATATCATCAAACCCAGAATATTATCTATTTTAAATTACCTAGTGCTTGCAATAGAGTCAAGGTCTAATTGAATGATAAATGTGATCTCGTTTCCCCGGGTAAATCGATTTCAAATCGACTCAGATACAATCTGTTTATAAATCTAATATCACAACACAACTAGCTTAGCTTCCAGAATAAGAATATACAGCTTCGTTGTTTTTCAAACATTTCTTTAAGATGCAAATTTGTTAAGACAGAAGGGATATTGCGCGTCATGCCGCCCTAGCCGTGGCCGCGGGTGACGTGACCGGGGAGTTAGTCCGTCACCCGCCGAGAGGCCGACCGCGTGAAGAAAGACCGACGTCCTTCCCGAGGGCGGAACGTCGGTCGATGGAAGGGTACCCCACTAGGGGGTATTCCGTCGGGCCGACCACTGATGACAAGTAACCCTGCTCCGGTGGTCGGCCCAACGACGAAGGCGACGTGGTGTTCGGGTGGGTTGCGGGTGTGCGTGCTTGCGCCCCTCTATCGCCCCGGACGGAGTGGTGAGAGGAGCGAGCCGACCGCAAAAAAAAAAAACAAGGGATATGACATTTACTTGCCACAGAGCATCATTTGCTTATAGGGCATAGAATTTGAATAATGGGAGGGATTTATTTCTGTTTGTTTGATTTGCTTAAATAATGATATCTGATGTTTACGCAAGCACTACACATTGTAAATAAAACTACTTTTACGGATTATATCGCGTTTGTATTTGATTTGCTTAAATAGATTGCAAATAGGATTGTAATGAATACTACTAAGTAAGTTATTGCATAACTATGTTCGGTTGTTAGAAATAATTAAATTATTAAAATTCCGAGTGGGAGGGCGGATTACAGGCGTTCACTCTCCTGGATTACTTGCCAAGACAATCGCATTACCGCCATACTTTATTTATAACTCGCTGCAACTAGTGACACAGATGGAGATATTGATAGAACTTCAGGAGATTTATTTTATTACGGACATGTAACATTTTCAAAATTTACATATATCCTGTCGTTTTTTTATAAATTACATTTTTACTACGCTGTTTTAAATATGTACTATTAAAAATTATTCCGCGTGGTAAGGGATTAAGTACAATTACAATTCCGCTCCTCTCTCTCGCTCTTGATATATTATACTTACAGATAACATCTATGCAAGGGTAGGAAAACTCAATACGCGTTTTAAAATTAAAAATAATAGGGCTTGTCTATTATTCTAATTTTAAAACACACCCCTATTATTTTTAAAATTCACTTCTGATCAGCGCGGTATAGCAGGTCAATTTACCACCCATTATGGAGGAGGTCTCAGCTCAATAGTGATACTTTTGTGAGCTGATGATGATTGAGGCATTTTAACGAAACTTGACGTACTTGCGATTAACCCAGTGGAACAGGAAGTGTCTAGTAAACGACTCCAGACATGGCTTAAAAACTATTGCTCTTGTTCTTTCAAATCAGCCAAGTTATTCGTTCACACTACGTGGACAAGCATAACAAAATAATAGCAATTTTTTTTTTTTTTTTACACTGATGGAAAATGCTTTTATGCATGTCCCCCTTTGGTGGTATTGGGGGGGTATGTGGGACTCACCGGATGGCGTAACCTCCCGGAATACCCACTAAAAACCATCAGCGGCTCCACTACCCCGTCATTCTGGGGACGTCAGAGGGTCGCCTTTCGGCATTCAACTCGGACGCCCCGACGGTCTGTTAGCCTCATTTTTGTGCCACGCTATGAAGGAAGAAGGCGCGCATACTGCTGGCGCCGTCTACCTGGCCGTCGTCTACGCAGAGGGTCAACAGTGGCATGAGCCTCGCGTTGCCGCTCTGCGGCCTCCTTTTGCGACATCACGGCTTTACAGAAGGATGCCATGGCCGCCCAGCATGCGGGGTCATCAAGCATTTTGTTTATGACAGCCACCAGCGACAGGTCCTCGCCGATCTCAGTCACTAAGTCGTGGCGCTGGGACTCCCACGTGGAGCATATCTCTAAGGTGTGACGCGCGTCGTCAGTTGGCGCGCCACACTCATGGCAGCTAGGGGCCATTTCCCGCCTCACGATTTGATACAAGTACTTACCGAAACACCCGTGTCCAGTAAGTACTTGCGTCAACCTAATACTCATGTTGCCATGCTTCCTGTTTAGCCACCGGTGCAGGTGTGGGGCAACCGCGGTTACTGTTACTCGACCTGCTGCAGGGGAGTCAAGTTCCTCACTCCATCGGCGGGTTAAAGCTCTATGGGCCGCCATCTGCATCCTCCTAAAGACCGCGTGAGAGATCTGTTCGCCTTGGCCTCGCATCATGGCACGAAAACCATATATCTCTGCTTGGAGCTCCGCCTGTAGCTCCCAGGGTGGATCACCAGCCAATAACGTAGCAGCCGTCCATGACACTGTCCGGTAGCCCCTGATTGCTCTCACCGCTATGGCCCTTTGCGGTTTTCGCAGAAGGGCCCTATTATGAGCAGTGAGCGAATCCGCCCAGATAGGAGCTCCATACAGTGCCATGGACCGTAAGATTCCTAAATAAAGTCGCCGGCAAGGTGATCCCGGTCCTTTCAGATTAGCCAAGAGTCCAGACAGGGCCGCAGCCGTCTTTAGGAGTCTTGGGGCGAGTTGTGCGAAGTGCGGCCTAAAGAACCATCTCCCGTCGAGGTGTAGGCCCAGATACTTCATCTGGGCTCTCACCGGCACAACTATTCCCTGCACGTTGATGCGTGCTCCACGAGGGGGACCTCGGCGAGGGCCGTGGAAAAGGAGAGCCTCCGTTTTGTGTACAGAGACCCTCAGGCCTAGCATGCCAATTCTGTCTACGGTGAGCGCCGTTCCGATCTCTGCCAAACGAGCTGACTCCTCGAAATTACTCCCCCTCACTGTGATGAGGGTGTTATCTGCATAGCAGATCACCCCCATCCCGGGCAGAAGAGAGCCCCGAAGGAGCCAGTCGTATCCGATGTTCCACAGTACCGGGCCCTGTGGAACACCGCACTCCACGCGTCGTCGGAACAGACGCCCACCGCTCCCCTCCCAAAGCACGTACCTATTTTCGAGGTATGCTTCCAACGTTCTCCGAAGGTACAAGGGTACCTGATGATAAAGCAACGCCTCCTTCAAGGTCTCGTATGGGAGACTATTGAAGGCGTTACTGATGTCAAGTGAGACTGCGAGTACCACCTGCCTCCCGGCCACCGCCTCAGTGGCAAGGGATTTCAAGGCAGCGCATCGATTGTAGACCGGCCCGCCCTGAATCCGAATTGTGCATCTGATAGCCCCGGCCCAACTTCCTCGAGGTGCTGAACGAGACGCCCGGCGAGAACTTTTTCAAACAGTTTGGCTGTCTCGTTCAGCAGCATTAACGGCCTATAGGCGGAGGGAGAGTCGATTGGGCGACCCTCCTTCCGTAGAAGACAAAGTCTTCCACCCTTCCAATTTGACGGGAATAGCCCGGACCGCAGGCAGACGTCAAGCAGTAGCCGGAGCTCCTCCTTTATTATCGGGGCGATGATACCAAGCACCTGTCCCGGAATACCGTCAGGGCCAGGTGCCTTTTTTTCCCGCAGAGGCGGGTAAAGGCCCTGTCCAATTCAGCGTCAGTGACGCAAGGGATTGCTCCTTCTTCTTCCGATGCCGAACGTGGTGCCATCACAGGGGGTAAGTGATTTGATGACTGTGGGAACAAATCTCCCACCAATCCCGACACGAAATCCGCATCCATGGTCTCAATGATGGGTATGTTATGGGCACGGAGCTTGTTCCTGGCCTGCAAGTAGGGGCGCCCCCATGGGTTCCGGTCAAGAGCCGTCAGGAGCTCCCCTCGGGCTCTTACCTTGGCCTGGTTGATGGCCTGCTGCAGTTCCTTCTTTCTGCTGCGGTAATCCTGCCACAGCTGATCCTCTGTGACGCCCGCCCTGGGTCTCGGCCTACTACGGGATCGCACATAGGCACGCCGCGCGCGATTACAGGACACCCGAAGATCGGCAATCTCAGACGACCACCAGTACACCTGGCGGCACGGCGGGCCTCGTCAGGCTCTCGGCATCGCCGCATCGCATACAGCGGTGAGTCCCCTCTCCATTTGGTCTGCTAGGGCCTCGACATCTGGCTCGTTCCGTCTAGCTGCGGAGCTCCAGCGGAACACTATCGCCGCCTCGAGAGCCATTTCCCGATTCAATTGGCCGAGAGCCCATCGAGGAAGTCCAGCGTTATTCCGCCGGTGTCCAACTGGTCCAGGGAGGGTGGAAAACTCAAATCGGATATATCTATGATCCGACAGAGTCTCCACATCCTCCTCCACTCTCCAGTTAATAATGCCACTGGTGACGTTGGGGGAGGCGAATGTGAGGTCAACTACGGACCCCCCTCTCTGTCGCACGCAGGTGTGAGCACCTCCCCTGTTGAGGAGGGACAGGCCAGAGAATACTGCCCACGATTCGACTGCCCTGCCTCTGGCATTAGTGGTAGGGTTGCCCCAGGCTCGGGATTTTGCGTTAAAGTCGCCAAGGACAATGGTGGGTTTCGGCGACTGTCTACGGACTGCAGCGCTGACAGAATCAAGAAAGACCTCATATTCTGCCAGGCTACGGTTGGGAGAGAAGTAGATCCCTACAATAGCGAAGCCCCTCCATTCGGCTACAACATACCCTGAGCCCCTCTCTAGGACGGAGGGGGGCGTGCCGATGTCTCCTCTGGATAATATTGCCACATCTTCCACAAGATCCCCACCCAATTTAACTGGTGGGGGATGTAGTACGGCTCGCTAGCCACTGCCAGGTCAATGTTCCACTCCGCCATAGACTGCAGCAACAAATCTTGAGCCCTGGCGGAGTGGTTCAAGTTACCTTGGAGAAATCTGGTGGGACCAACCATTATGTGGACATTGAGGCGGTCTCCTCGCCGGCCTGGCGGTGGTCGTTCCTTGTTGTGGCCCGGGGCCCTTGTGTCGACCGACCTCTGATGGAGGGAGGTATACAGAGCTTTCCTCCCATCACGTGTTCCGATGGGCGGCCAGCATCACTGCAAACTGCGCAGCGGGATGCTTTGTCGCAGGCTGCCGATCGGTGTCCGGTTTCTCCGCATCTAAAGCACAGGCCGGAGCGATCCACCTCGGAGGGACATAATTGGCCGGTGTGCCCAAGGCACCTAAAGCAGCGGAGAGGTAGCTGCTCCAAAATATGAACTGCGGCGGAGCTCCAGCCCACCAGCAATCGCCCACTGTCAACCAGAGCCTTAGCTGCGGCTACTGGACACCGCACTTTGACCATACCCATACCCCGGGGGCCAAGTTGAATCTCTCCAGCACGGACCTCTTCTGTTGCACAACCACTGGCGCGGACCACTGCGGCGGTAACCTTCTCGGGTGTGACTGGGTCATCTAGACCCGTCACTCGAATGTCGGCTTTCTTGACAGGGCGAACGACATCGGCCACGCCCTGGAGTGCCTTGCGGAGCTCACCCGCTAGGCGTTCTGCCTGTTCTGGTGGTTGTGATTTGGGCAGCTGTAATACGCGCGCCGGTAACGGCACGGCGCACCCGAAGCCCCTCCCCGATTCCTATTGCTTCTAAATTCACCGCCGCCTCCGCGCGCAGCAAGGCATCGGCATATGTCATCCCCCGTTTTTCAGCTTCTGGCTGTAATGTTATGATAACAGCAGCCGTGCGGGGGACAGTGAGCTCCGTTCTCTTTTTCATCTTCGCTGCAGGCAGAGACGCGGTGGTCATAGCCGCGACGGGAGTACTAGTTGAAAAGGATGTTTTACTCTTCCTTCTTCTTGCCTCTTCTCACTACAGTTGCCCAGGTGTCTTTTGAGGTCGCAGGTGCAGCCAGCATAGCCTGTTCCTGTGAGGAAACGTGGGTTGCATGCCTTGAAGTGCTAGGTGCTTCGTAGGATCCAACCGCAGCAGAGGCGGTAGCAGGTACCTTCGTCTTCTTCTTCTTGTCCGCCGCTAGGGGCGGCCGGGTCACTTTCGCCGGCAGCAGCCGATCCTCAATACCTGCGAATCGGGCGTCCAACATTTCTCTGACAGACCGCGTGATGCAGGACTTCAGTTCTTCTAGTGCGTCCACGCCCACAGTGGAAGTTGCAGCAGAGGTTTTCATTTCCTGAAACTCGCGGCAGTGCGCTTTGAGTTCCAGCCGGAGCGTCCCATTCTCCTTTCGCAGTCGGCAGACATCGAGGCGGAGTTTACGGACTTCTTCCACCTCATCTTTCATGCACAAAACCTCAACAATCTCCTGCAAGTCTGCCGCAGAGTCCTTGAGCTTTTTTACATAACCTCCCTGGAGGTGTCCCGACTTTCGAGCCACCTCTATGATAGCAGCAATACTGCGTCCTCCACGAGCACGCAATTCCTCAGGGCCCATTGAGGTGGGGTCTTCTGTAACGAACGACTCAGACGCCGACGTGTCAGCTGATTCATTAGTTACTGCTGGGGCTATCTTTTTGAATGCCCGACTCCTGAGCACACGCTCAAACTCCACTTCTTTGGCCTCAGAATCCCTGGCCTTGAGCTCCGCTCGTGCCCTGGATAGGCCCGTACTATGGCTTCTAGTTAGAGGTTTGCCGCGGCGGACCGTTCCGACTTTGGCCTTCGGTTCTGCTTCAGGGTCCGACGTTAGCTCAGACGGCTTTTTAAAAAAGGAGGGTTCATGTGGGCGCTTACGACCTGACGTCTGATCTGTATCACCGGTATCATACTCGATACCCGACGCCACATCCGAGTCACCATCAGACTCGTCGTCACCCATCAATAAAGGTTTACTTATACCTCTCGACTACAATGCTACTTTGGCCAACACACTACTAAAAGTATCTAACTCGTTATTCTAATAAAAAAAGCTGAATCGCGATATTAGAAATAAGCCAACAATGTCGGCTCGTCTGAATCGCGATATTGAAGTTTCTTCCCGATGTTATATGTACAAGCCGGCCACGACCAGCAAACTGTGAGAGCCCTCAGCGCTCACCCACCAGTCCGGGTAAAGTTGTCACAGCCGTCTGAGGCTAACAACTAAGTCACACAAAAAAAAAAAAAAAAAACCAGCAAACTGCTTAGAGTTATACGCTGACAGATTATGTGACGTCATAGCGCCATTAGAGCCGACTCACTACCCTAACATTGTCGACCACAGGCCAGACATATTAGATATAGTACTTCTCAAAAATATAAACCTACGTTTATGTTTAATAGAAGTACAACACGAACTAGATTCAGATCACCGTCCGGTGACTCTGGAATTCGCCCCCCGCTTACCCGGCCCCTCAGGCCACAATAACGTAACAACAAGGTTGACCACCGACTGGGCACGGCTCGGGAGAAATCTCAAGGCCACCTCATCGGCATACCTTGATAAGATTCCCAAGGACATAAAGTCCGAGGAAAAAACCTCCCTGGCGATCGATTTACTCACGGGTCACGTGCAGTCGGTAATTGACGACTGCTCGCGGCGGGTGCCGGATACGAGCGATCGTAGATGGCAACTGCCGAGTGACGTACGCGACCTACTGAGAAGAAAGAACGCCGCAACCCGCGCGTACGACCAATACCCCACGGAGGAGAACCGCAAACGCCTGCGGGCCCTCCAAAGGGAGGTCAAAACCGAAATTAATAATATGAGACAGAGCAGATGGGACGCCACTTTAGAAGAGCTGAAGCCCACGCACACAGCCTTCTGGCAGCTTTTCCGCTCACTCAAAAAAGATGTAGTGTCCACACTCCCTCCCCTCAGTAGAATAAATCAACCGCCGGCATTCATGGATGACGAAAAGTCTGAATGTCTGGCAGAGAGCCTAGAGCTTCAGTGTACGCCGAGTACATTATACGAACAAGAAGCGACTCACTACAACACTATTAATTCGGAAGTGGCCAGTCGTACCACTTTATCGCGGTCGAATATAAACAACGACAATAATATGCCTATCCCAACAGTGAGCACCGACGAAGTCGAGTCGCTTATTAGGGGTCTCCACGCTAGGAAAGCCCCGGGTTCGGACGGTATTACAAATAGAGTAATTAAATTATTCCCAGCCCATTTAATAATATTACTGTGTTGTATTTTTAATGCAGCCCTCAAATATAACATCTTTCCTTCACAGTGGAAAGAGGCCGTGGTAATCGGAATCCACAAACCCGGCAAAAAACGTACCGAACCCAATAGTTATCGACCTATTAGCCTACTGAGAAGTTTAGGTAAATTATACGAACGAATAGTACTCAGTAGGCTACGCTCATACGCAGAGTTAAATAAACTTATACCGGACGCGCAATTTGGTTTTCGTGCTAAACACAGCTGTGTTCAGCAAGTACATAGACTAGTAGAATACACCAGTAGTCAGTTCATTAGGGGATGGTACACTGGTGTACTATTTCTAGATGTAGCGAAAGCTTTCGATAAAGTTTGGCATGAGGGCTTAATTTACAAATTATATTTATTAAAAATCCCCGAATACTTAATTCTAATAATACATGACTATTTGAGTCATCGCAGCTTTCGCTATAGGGTGGAAGGGACGTTGTCGACCTCCCATCCTCTCAAGGCCGGTGTTCCACAGGGCTCGGTCCTCGCCCCATTTTTGTTTACACTGTATACAAGTGATTTACCCAAGTTCACTCGTGTGCACACGGCGCTTTACGCCGACGATACCGCACTCTATTGTGCAGGTATGTCCCCGACAACCGTAGTCAATACACTCCAAAAAGCGGTTACCGCCCTTGCCAATTGGTATAGGAAATGGAGAATAGAAATTAATCCCGAGAAGAGCCAAGCGGTCACGTTCACTAAACGAACTGCCCGTCTGTGCTCTCCGGACAGCATCCCTCCTCTCACTCTCTTCAGCCGACCTGTCTCATGGAGCAGAGAGGCCAAGTACTTAGGTGTGACCCTTGATAGCCGACTCACTTTCCTGTCCCACTTGAAGCGGGTCCGCGCGCGCGCCGCCTTCGTGATGGGACGCCTTCACTGCTTATTAAACGCAAAGTCCAAACTATCACTCAAAAATAAAGTCCGATTATACACTACCTGCATACGGCCCATCATGACGTATGCCAGTGTAGTGTTCGCGCACGTTAGGCCAAACAGGATCCACAGGTTACAAACACTACAAAATAGATTCATGCGACGGGCAACGGGAGCACCGTGGTTCGTTCGTAATGTCGATCTACACATCGACCTCGAATTGCCGACCATCAGGCAGTATATGAAGCGTTGCTCCCAGCGCTATTTTGACTCTGCCACGACTCACCCCAATCCACTAGTGGTTGGGGCGGTAAACTACGTCCCATCAAAAATATCCGCGGTCAGACGACCCCGTCATCTCCTTGAAGAAGGGGATGATGCCATAACGATCGCCCAAGAAAGGGCCTACACAGCTCGCGCAGCGATAACACATAAAACTGCGCGGTATCGGCCTCGCCGACGAGGTCGAAAACCGCGCCGCGTAAAAATCATTAACCTAAACGTGGCCACGCCCACTTTGCTTTCAGCGACGCCCCGAGCCGAGGTCCGTTCCCCACAGGGGGAGCCCTCGGGCGATGTTCGCTTAACTTACTTACCGGGTTGAGAGCCTTCCGCTCGCCCATTGCCCGCGTTAAGCTGTCAAGGTCATCTGCGACCAACAGCTAAATACACACAAAAAAAAAAAAAGACCAGCAAACTGGTCGCGATTTTTTAACACCGGTTGAAGCGTCCACAATGCGGTCGCAGTCCCGGTGCCCAAGCGACCCCTCCCTACCCCTTCCCTGCCCGCAAATACGACCCGACAAGACAATGAACACGACAAGACAACGACAACAACCCGCCAATTCAAATCGAAGCTACAGACCGACCTAAACCAACAATCCATTCGGTGCACACGTCCGACCTGTACGAGTGCCAACCCCTATCTCAAAAAAAAAATAATTAAATACGCAAAAAAAGTATACATTCTATGACTATACAAGGAAAATACAATGCAGACAGTACCTTAGCTAGTGAGTTAGGATAGCGGAATGGAGCTAGTTCAAAGCAATAGAGGCAGCAAGCCAAGACATAGTTTTCTATGTCACCCTACTGTTGTACCGAACGGCTGAAAAAAAGCAATGAACCGAGGTATTTTTATACCAGCTTACAACCATCTTCTTTTTAGCTCATGTACCCGTATGTAGATTCCTATAGGCCAGACTTTTCTACAAAAGTAGAGGCCGCCATTCCAGGTAGTAAAAACGGCTTGGCAAAAGATTTTATTTCGATTCCACATTAATGTAATCATATTTATTAATATTAAGTAATTGCACCTGGCAAAAAAGTGATCAGTTTTTTAGATATTAAATTAAAGAGATTAAGTAAGAACTAGATAAAAATTTACGTCCGTGTGGTGACGGATTAAGAATACAATTCATCACTCCCTATCTTGCCCGTGGATGTCGTAAAAGACGACTAAGGGATATAATATGCACATAAGATCTGTGCAAGAGAAGGAAAACTCGAAATGAAACCCTGTACCAACATGTCTGACCAGCATGGTATAGTAGGTCAAATACCCTCCCGTTGTGGAGGAGGCCCGAGCCCAATAGTGGGACGTGTGTGGGCTGCAATGACGATGAGATAAAAATTTAATTCCTAAAAT
Source organism: Lymantria dispar (assembly GCA_032191425.1). NCBI lineage: Eukaryota > Metazoa > Arthropoda > Insecta > Lepidoptera > Erebidae > Lymantria > Lymantria dispar. The sequence continues at coordinate 15,915,456 of CM063457.1, read as the reverse complement.
ATTTTTGAAGATGTCTTCAATTTTCTTATATACCAATATAAAGTAGACGAAAACATTGTTATTTTGTATGTAGGGGACAATCTCTGGTACAACTAAACTATTTTCAAAAATTCTTTGTCTAACAGATTTTCAGATGGACTGACGAACATAGGTTTTGTTACAATTTTCATAATGCACAGCATGAAGGTGTATTTTACACTTGCTTTACTCGATTGTAAATGAAAACAATTGTCAAAATGTTCTGAATATAGTCTCTCTACCACGCTACAAAATTTAATAACAACAACAGCAAATACGCTTACATTAATATCGTTTTATAAATGAATTTATATTTAACTTTTGCCTCTTACAATAAGTAGAAAAAAATCATTAAAACGTGTAAATTCTATTCTATTAATATCAGAGCTGTACCACGATTTGCGTCATTTGTGTTTCCGCTGCCTACTCGCCAAATCTCAAATAAAGGAGCCAATTTACTGACTATTTAGTTCTCTGATTAATGAATGATTGTATCTAGTACATCACAAGAAATCCTTCATTCATATTCCTAAGCCACCCAGAGTACAATAATGTCCGCGTCCATTTCATTCAATATTCGAAAATGTTAGAAATTCAAATTTTATCAAACAAATTCAGAAATGACGTCAACTAACGTACCTGAATGATGAATCTTGATTTTATGAGCCCGTTACATGTACCTACACATATTTGAAAGTTTCGATAAAGATTGATAATGCTTTTTATTTTCTCGGTATAGCTACATATATAATAAAAAATAGCAATATACTATTTCTCAAAACAAAGGGGTCTAGGTTTATATACAATGAATTACTGCCATGTATGGTAAAAACATAAATTCTAGAACAGTCAAATTGTTTCACCTAACTGTTCTGGAAGGACTGTAATCTATACAAATAAATAAAATTGAATTGTCTGTTTGTAATGTCAATGCCGGTTTAATTTTTTTTTGTCTGTCTGTTTGTTTTGGGTAATCTTCAAAACGCCTCTACGGATGTTGATAATATTTTACTACCAGAAAGCTGTCTATATAAGGAGTAACTTATGCTATTTTAGCCCGGTATTCCCACGGCAATGGGAAGTACGTGGGCAAGCCCACTGAAATCGAAGCGAAACGAGGGCGGGATGCTAGTACTATAAATATAATTCATAACCTTAGTTCATCGTCATCATCAAAGCTCATATACGTCCCACTGTTGGGCTTGAGCCTCCTCCACAATGGGAGGATTTTTATTCCGTCACCACACAAGAGAGCGTTGACCTTGTTACCCTTACCCTTTTTTTGGCCATGGTCTTTGGGCCGACCATTAGTTCCGAATCCTCGATGTCCATTGCCAAGCCGTTGGGTTACCCTTCCAGATAATACAGCAATCAACAATGCTACCGGGGCGTCGTCCTCGCACGATCAGCCTCTCCGAGAGTGATTGAATATTCCTTAGTCCAATCACCCACGGCGTTGGCTAGGGCGTCATCAGGCATGGATAACCTTAGGGAACATACTTATACCACATGACCTATTTTTTTAGATTTTTCGACCCCTCCCTCTCCTCAGTGACCACTCGTAGTATATGCCAAGACCCCCCTCTCCCTGTTTAGTTTTTACGTAGTAATTCATGATTATGATTTTTAATCAATTCACAGGCAAAAAGTAAAATAAAAAATTTGGCTCATACTCGTCTTTATTGCATAAGATTGCATGCATACTTAAATTACTAGTGAATTACATATTATGAAAAATTATTCGAATATAGGTAAAAAATACGAGAATTTTCTCAGTTAAATCGACTACGTGGCAAAAACCTGAGCCACACCCCCCGCTCCTGTGACTAACCGTAGTATTTTAAGATCCACGCTTTTGGCAGGTTATGGTGCGTACGCATGCCGTCCATCAAGTCCGGGGTAACGATGGGGCGTCGCGCGACCTCGTAACCCGCCGTATTCTCTTCCCTTTGCCACTAGGCCGACCACTGGTACCGAATTCTTGACGTCTGTAGCTCATCTGGCGGGATACCCTTCCTCCATGATGGACGGAAAACTGGCAGCTGTTATATCGTGCTGGTCAGACGTATTGGCATAGGGCTTTATGTCTTCTTCTATCCCTAAGTCGTCTTTTACGATACGCAGGGATAATAGAGGGGGCGGTGAACTGTATTCTTGTTGTTACTACACCAAAAGTAGTATATCTAATCACATTAAATCAAATTTATTATTATAAACTAGAAGAAATAATACTTTTGTATTGCAGTATATGTATTGTATATAGTAGGTGGTGAAAAGGTGAAAGGCTAAGGCTAGGCTGTACGTGAATAATATGATTAAAAGTACCTACTATATTAAGTTTTATTTTTGCACGTGTAAAATGTTTTACGTCAAATACAAAATTCCTCGTTCAATGACTTCACAAATTCCAAAAAGAAAATAAATTAGTATATTCGTGGGAGGCGAAGAGTGCGCGCACATTTTGACGTTCGCGCCAAAGCGCTGCGAGCAGACTGCGAAGTATTTTCACAGTTTGAATCATTACTTACTGCCTACAAAAATTAACATGTAATTCATACAAAAATGTTCCGTACAACATTCACAGGAGGAACGCCTATCCTGTTAACAAAAACAAGTGCACTTCAAATAACTTTTCAAACTGTAGACGAAGGAATGTGACCAGTGAGTACTTCAAAATTCGTATAAATGTGTAATAAGATATTTTTTATTAGGTATATATGTTACATTTCAACAATTTATCAAACTGGGAGTTATTTATTTTCTGCTGAGCGAGTCTCCTTCATAATGAGAGGGAAATCATCAACCTACTATACCACGCTGGTCAGACGGGTTGGTATATGGTTTTAATTCGCGTATTCCTACTCTAACATAGTTGTTATATGCATTGTGCATCGCCTTTTATGACACCCACGGGCAAGATATGGGATGGTGAATCGTGTTCTTACTCCGTCACCACCTGTAAGTTATTGATTACTTTACTTAATCCAAGCTGATATAACTTTAGATGCCTCTTATGTGCCTATGCCTATATATATTATAAGATAATTTTATAGTCTCTTAGTAACATAAAGTAAGCCGCCTTCAAAATTAATATCAATTTAGCATTATGTCACCTGAGTTTTCTTACCGGATCTTTTTCAGTGTGGCCGTGTGCCGATCCGGTGGTAGTATACTAGATTGTCAGGTTTTTTAAATATAATTACTATTAATTTTAATTACAATAATTACTAACCATAAACAATTTAATTTTTTCATATAGAATCATTTTCTTCTTACACTGGCAATTAATTTGTATCAAAATGTGGGTCAATATTTAATAATTATTTTCTGTATCGGGTAGATAATTATAAATTTTCTGCAATAACGATGACTTATTGGACGTGAGACATCTTAGTCCGCCCGTGACCATGAACGCTGCAAAGTGTTCGAAACGTCGGGCAATCAAAAATCAAATACAAACGCGATAAAATCCGTAGTTTTATTTAAAATGTATAATACTCGCGTAAACATCAGAAATCATTACGATAGTATTTGACACAGATTCAATCCTTATTACTTATCCCTCATAGATATAAAGGCAATCGGAATAATTATTGATCGACGGCTTTACTTGCCTACAAAGCCAATGAAAGTAATTTACAGTTTATTTGCTAAGAAATAAAAACGTATCCCGCTTGTGACGGAATAAGGATATAATTCACCACCCCCTGTTTGACCCCACCTATTTGACCCCATTATCAAAATCTGAACCCAATATTTTATTTGCTGTATGTATTTTTGATCTAATATACCGCGCTGGTCAGGCGCTGTTGGTTTGTATATCAAGTTTTCCTTCTATTGCATACAAGTTATATGCGTATGGTATTTCTTAATCGTCATTTACGATAACCACGGTCGTGAACTGTATTCTTACTCCGTCATCACGCGGAATTAGTGTATTATTTATATATATTTTGACACCATTTAATAATTGGAATCTATACTAATATTATAAAGAGGAAAGATTTGTTTGTTGGTTTGTATTGAATAGACTCCGAAACTACTGGACCGATTTCAAAAATTTTTTTTCACCAATGAAAAGCTATAATATCAGGGAGTAATATAAGCTTTATTTTATCCCGGTATTCCCACGGGAACAGGAACTACGCGGATAAAACGAATGAAACCGAAGCGAAACCAGGTTGCTAGTAAATAATAAATTAGATGTAATTTGTCTCGCTTGAAACGATTTCCATTATATTAAATGTACTTGAAATAGATAGAAATATGTCTTATCCATTCAAGCTATCGTCAGGAACGCGGTTGCCGCTTTCTGCGAGGCAGGGTTGGTGCGGTAGATTATAGAGCCGCACGACGCCCATCTGTCGCAGCGGACAGATTAGATGTGACCCAATCCGGACCTAGCCTACGCACCATAAAAAAATTATTGAAGCTATTCGAAATTGCACGTACCTATATACATCGGCCAAATACAATTTCACTAAATAAGCACTCTACTAATGTAAGGTGTTCTTCAAGTTCCTTGTATAGACAATGGCAAATACAGGGGAAGTTCACGACCCTACCCTCTCAAATGCAGTTCACAAGTGAATTTTCACTCTGAAACATCCATCTTCATGAAATGCTCAAAACTCAGAAAGCGTGTAGTTGGATGCAATCGTTATACGCTAACGGTGACTTTTTGAGATAAGACGCAGGTTGAATATCGATTCTTTTGATTATTTTGAAATCAACCTAGATCAATTTATATCATGGATCAAGCTAGTTTGTTGTGAAATATATTAAAAATGTAAAAACTTCAAATAAAACGGTAAAATTTTGAACACCTGGAACTGTTATAGGTATGTAGGTATTGGATGTATGCCAGTATGTTAACATATATATGATGAATAATCTTCCGCATGGTGATGGAGTATGAATACAAATCACCAACTCCTTCCTCTCCAGCGGATGACGTAAAAGGTGACTAAGATATTTTAGCAAATATTTTTGCATAAACAAAGAAAACTTGACATGCCAACCCGTTTGACCATGGTGATATTTCTCCAATTGTGGAAAAAGTTCAATAGTTGGAATGTATGAAGAAGGAAGAAGTAGAACATATAATACTAGCAACCCGCCCTAGCTTCTCTTCGGTTTCTGTCGCTTTACCCGCGTAGTTCCCGTTCCCATGGGAATACCGGGATAAAATATAGCCTATGTTACTCAGAGTGAATGTAGCCTTCCAATGGTGAAAGAATTTTTGAAATCAGCACAGTAGTTTTTGAGTTTATTCATTACAAACATACACACACACAAAAATACAATTCAAATATCATTACATCTTATTTAAGGCGTACAAGTTCATAATTATTAAGCATTTGCAGTCATTTTATTTTTTGTAATACATCACATAAACAGTTGATACAAGGGTGTCCCTTTAATGGCGAAACAAGAGGACACAAGCCTTCATCATATTATGACGGCATGATTGACCTATCCCAAATTGGCAATTGACCTTGTGAAATGAGATAGGCAACTACATTGTGCAAAAGTCTCATTGCTTTGTATCCTATTTACTATTTGTATCTTGTTCTATAACTTTGGAGTAGACCACTGAATTCCTTTACGTCCAAAATTAAATGTAGTGTAATAAACGAGTTATAAAGTGTATTTAAAATTCACATTTTTTAAAGTCTTACACATCACAATTCTGCATAATTTAACGCCAGTTCGAATACCTATGCGAACATTACATTTTTCAACAGTACCTGTAATTTTTTAAGTATTTAAACCTACATCTTTATATATGTTAACCGGCAACCGACAGACGCCTAAATAAAACCGTATGTTTATTATTACTCAGAAAATAGCTCTTGGCATTACTTGGCAATGCGCAAGCGGCAGTGCCTATTTATAGTGTGTTGTATATCATTGCACGGCAAATGTAAACAAAATTACAGATTGTGTAAATACAAAGCAAAAACGCGAAGGTCGAATCGCGAACTAACGCGTAGGTACAATTTAAAATTCCATAATGTTAGCAATTCTAAGTGGAAATAAAATTCTCTCATTGCATGAGTCACTTGATGGTTTTCTGCTAATGTAAAACGAATCGTTCATTAAAATCCCAAAGGGTCCTCAACACAGATTAAATACTTCCATTCATACATTAACCTATCAATGTTGCACTACTGGATACAGATGTTCCCAAGCAAGAGATAATGTCATAATCCCACGCTTGGCGGGAGGGTTGGCGTTCGTAGTTGTTATTATAGATTTTCCAAGTGCTGCTGTCCATTCTCTTGATGGTCCCTCAGCCAGTTTTTACAACTCTATAGGAAATTAAAGGGCCGTTACAGAATGTATTCATAAATATACTCAATGGAATAAAATATCAAAGATCCATAATTCTGTGGCTGTATTTCTAGTAATTTTTAACAGAAACCAACATGATGACTTATGGCACAGAAACGTGATTTCTAAATGTCGACCTCATAAAAAGACTCAAAGTCGCTCAGCGCGCCAAGGAGAGAACTATGCTATATATGAAAAAATCCAAAATACGGATACACCGAAAAACGGGTGTAAACGACATATCCCGAAGATTAGCACGTTAAACTGGCAAAGGGCAGGCCACATCGGCACGTTAAAAGTTAATTAGTCGTTGGATGCAGGCACTAATAAACCTAATAAAAATAATGTAGTGAAGTTTTATATTTTTCTAAATATTGTTTTTATATCTGAGTTGCACTTAAATATTTTCTTTTACTTTTAATCCTTTACTTTAATTAATTTAAACCTGAATTTTACTTTGCAGTTTGTTACAAGAACCAAGATATAATTACAAGAAAGATACGCTGCTGAAGAAATGGAAGAAAGAAATTGAAGTTCTCGATAAATTTGTCTTTTTCCGCTTTGCTGCTGATTTTATTAACATGTCAACAGCAAATCGAAAAGGTCTCCTTTATGAGAACGTTCGCTAGTATTGTATTATGAATGTAAAAGAAGAAAGGACTTCAAGAAAATGGAAGAGAGAACCTATCCAAAAGAAAATGTCGAAAAGTAATGAAAACACGTGTTTCTGTAATAATATAATTTTATTGTTATAAGTTTACCAAGAGAGTGCTGCTGTCGGATAACCTGATGTACTATAGTATCGTATCCTATGACTTTATTGTTAAATTGCAACGAAGGCATCTTAGAGTCTATGTGCCGATTATCTTGCTTCAATAACGTTGTTTAGTCCCGTATCCCGAAAATTTTATTTCATACTTTTTAGCTTCGACTTTTGTGGTAGTTAGTTAATTTTTACTTTTTTTTTATTGTATAAGTTAATTATCAGAAAAAATTTGCCTAGAAATATTACAATAAAAAATTTGAAATTTAGAACTATGTATGCTCAGTTAATGACAGCAGTTTGGTCATCGAATTTTGTACTCGTATTTTGAACTTTAGAACATTGGTTAATGTTTGGTTAATAAGAACAGGCTCGCCGTCATTTATACATGTATCATTAAAGATCATTTCGTTAATATGTTAGTATAAATGTGGACATCGGCACTGGAAGTACAGAGAAAATCTATACAAATAAATAAAAGTGAAGTGTTTGTTTGTAATATCAAAATAATTGTTTTTTAATACTCGCACAGTTACTTGCACGATATCTATGCTTAAAAACCATTTTAATTTTTTTCCCGTCTGTTTGTTCCTGGCAAACGGTTGAACCGAATTTGATAATATTTTACTATCAGGTAGCAGCTTCTATAGGGAGTAACTTATCTCTACCAATAAATAAAATTGGAGTGTCTGTTTGTAATGTCAAAATAAAAGGCTTTTTTCATGCTCACACGGTTATTTGCACTATACATATGCCTAAAATACAATTTTTATTTTTTTTGTCTGTCTGTCTATTTGTTCCGGGTAATCTACAAAACGGCTGGACGGATTTTAAAAATTCTTTCACCAATGGAAAGCTATAATATCAGGGAGTAAACTAGGCTATATTTTATCCCGGTATTCCCACGGGAACGGGAACTACGCAGGAAAGACTGAAACCGAAGCGAAGCGAGGGCGGGTTGCTAGTCTATACCAATAAATAAAATTGGAGTGTCTGTTTGTAATGTCAAAATAATAGGCTTTTTTCATGCTCACACGGTTATTTGCACGACACCTATGCTAAAATAGCAATTAAAAATTGTTTTTCTGTCTGTCTGTTTGTTCCGGGTAATCTTCAAAACAACTGGACCGATTTCAAAAATTCTTTCACCAATGGAAAGCTATAATATCAGGGCGTAAACTAGGCTATATTTTATCCCGGTATTCCCACGGGAACGGGAACTACGCGGGTAAAACGACTATAACCTATAACCGAAGCGAAGCGAGGGCGGGTTACTAATTACCAATAAACCCGCTGCAGATGTCAAGTGTAATTGAGTCGAATAGGTCGTATTCGCTTGTCACTAATAAAATAAATATTTTCTTCTCTTTATAGTTTCATAGGCTATATTTTACCCAAGTATTACCAAGGGAACGGTTACTACGCTAGTGGAACCGCGGCAATTTGTTAATAGAAAATAAATAAATAAAAATTCTATTATAAAATCTGAAATTAATGTATATTCTATTGGAAAATATCTCATCAGTGTTCATCTAGAGCTGCATACACTCTCCTTAGCTTTTCTCTCTTATTTTTGTTTTTATGTTTTTTCTCTTGCTTCCAAGGCTTAGCACCGATTACGTTCGCAGCTTGTTGTTTTACATTAACACTGTAACAGAAATGAACCTTATATAAAACACTATAAGAGCCATTTTTAATCAAATATAACGTATGATTTATTATGATTACAACAATATATTTTTAGATGTATATTTCAGTGAATATATAAATCATCATTAGGGTTTCCAAGCAGCAATATAAACATTACCCACACAAATTCTTAAACTTTTGATATATTTAAAAATATGAGTGGAAAGTTTAATTTCAATACTTCTATAATAACTTTATCTACATATTTATTCATGATGGCGGTTACGAATATTACCAATCATCATCAATCATCAAATATCGCTCGAGCCTCCTCCGTAGTAGGAAATAACCTACTGTACCATGCTGGTCAGACGGGTTGTTATAGGGCTTTATTTCGAGTTTTCCTTCTCTTGCATAAACGTTATATGTATATATCCCTTGGTCGTCGGGAGTGATGAATTGTATTCTTACTCCATCACCAAACTTCCATCTGGGTCAACAATTACATTCCCAGGAAGGTTGTCATCAGGCAGACGAAACGAAGCGACGAACGGCGACGAAACTTTCCAATATGTACGACAAAAGAAGTGTGGATGATGATAATTGATATTGACTCTATGGCATGACTAACAACCATGTCCAATAATAGGCAGAATCTTAGAATAATAACGTATAGAAGGTAAGTTCACGCACAAAAAGTGAAGCATTTCAATTGGAGCCTAATGGAGCTTACGCCGGAACCGTTCCGTAATATACAAGTCATTGTACTGCACGTACGTATACAACTCTTAAAAAATAAATAGGTAACTATGACGGTTTGTGCATTCAAATGGTGTCATAACACATTTGAAAATCTTAAAAAGGTTTTTAACATTACTTTTAAAAGTATTTCGATGATTTATGTTAATAAAGACAAAATTTGATTTCATAATTTTTATAATGTTTTGCGTGTGTACGTCTGTAATCGTCTGCGCGCCATTAGTATTTTTAGATTCAAATTTCAAACGTTCGAAGTATTGACACTATCCTTCTATACGTTATTATTCTAAGGGCAGAATATTGTAACCCTGCTCCGGTGCTCGGCCCAACGACGAAGGCGATGTGGTTTTCGGGTGGGTTGCGGGAGTTGCGTGCTTAAGCCCCCCTGTCGCCCCGGACGGAGTGGTGCGGAGGCGCGCCGGCCCCAGCCCACCCACAAAAAAAAAGGGGCAGAATATTTTTTTTCATTGCAAACGGTAGCAAACGAGCAAACAGTACACCTGGTAGTAGGTGTTGCGGCCGCTCATGGACCTTTGCAAAGCCGCTGCCTATCGCGAAGAAAGTGGAGGGAGTGTGAATGCGTGCAATAAGGTTCGGTGATACTAAAGACATAACTAAAACCCACCACACGCAAACACCCTCAAAAAATTGAGCTGCCGGCTCTCTCGCTCACTGAACGAAGTGCAGTAACAAATTCCTATTACTCAGACGTCGATTTTCTGCGAGTGTGGTACTACCCTGGAGGGACCGGCCCGCGGCTGTAGACAGATAACTGTCAACAGTGTGGTCCTACCATTATAAAAAATACATGATGAAAAATATGAAAGTACTAACATATTCCTAATCTTCAGCTCATATACTCCATATTATTAGGATCATTACGTCGCGGGGAACTTCTCGAGCATACAGCTAACATAAATTACAAATAAATTCATAACAATTATTTATGGATTGCACAAAGAATTGTCCTCAGTCGGTATCGAACCCACGACACGCAGCACGAGAGATTGATACTTAGACCAATTTTAGAGATAAGCGTGTACATACAAACACAAAAACTAAATCCTTACTAATATTATAAATGCGAAAGTAAGTATGTTTGTTTGTTACGTTTTAACGCTTAAACCACTGAAGCGATTTCAAAAATTCTTTCACCAATGGAAAGAAATAAGTAGTAAGTAATAATATCAGTGAGTAACATAGGCTATATTTTATCCCGGTATTCCCACGGCAATGGCAATTACGCAAGTAAGGCATTTGAAACCGAAGCGAAGCGAGGGCGGGTTGCTAGTATAAATATAATCTTTTATGTATTTTGTTACTCTTATCTTATCGCCCACACAAATTGTTTGATGAATTTATTAAACGTAGACATGCCGTTTCTACTGATTTATTATACGTATGTACATAGATTTATAGGAAATATAGATTATCCTAGCTATGTACATATATCTGTAACGTGGTAAAGTACTAAAATTTTAATAATACTTGTACAGTTATTCAACATGAGCAAACTGTTACGATGTCAGACCAATTTTCACGACCGTTAGTCAGTCATAAATATGTTAAAACTTTATGAATTACCACTTGGCTAGCTTCCACGGTGGCAATTTCGTCTTCACAAAATTTATTTAGGTTTCCCTTAACTCTCATTGATAATAACGTTGAAATAGCATTCATCTTGCGTAACTGTAATACCGGACATGTTTTATATTGAACTTTTTCATTTGAAGGTCAGAACGTTCGTCAAAGTCAAGGAATCGATCCCGGTGGTCCGCTCAGTTGACGATGAGGGTTATTTTTTTTTTAAGACAAGACACTACTAAAATAATCCTTGTATTACAGGGGACTTTACAAACACAATTAGACTTAGAATAACAATTTATAAATCACACAAAGTGCTGTCCTGCGCGGGACTCGAACCAGTGACACAGTAAGTCGGTATATTAACCACTATGCCATCTGTGCAGTCGGCATATATGGCATGTTATAGAGCCAGACGGTCCTACTCTGTCGCCCCAAAAGGTTTGGACTGGTATGACAATTCCATAAGGTGTCAAGAATAAGATATACTCCAATCATTGTGTAAAATCTACCATATCTACATATTTCAAACAATTTTTCACAATATTTGTAGGCGGCTTAAAACCTTTGCATCGTCTTCTAGAAAAGTATTTGATATGTACGTGAAGGTTACAGGAATGAAGGATGAGCAAAGAAGAACAAATATGGTGTCCATACATAACCTATTCGGCTCCACGGGCTGCTCTAATTCTTAACTGAAATTCCTCATCTTCCACCAAACTTCCTCCAAAATGTAAGGGTAATTGGTCAATATGCTGACTAGGTATATGGTTTGGTTACAATTCTCGTTGAAGTTCTTTTGTCTTCTAATTAGGATATCCATTTACTATACGAATCGGAAAGGAAATTGGCCTGTCAACTATCCATCGTCACACAAAAAAAAGGTTGAATCTTGTATGCATAATTCTTAGACTTAGCATAGAGATTATTACGGATATAACAGTAATCTGCTAAAGATACGTTTATGTTAGTTTTAAAAGACTGCGATTTAGCTAAGCAATAAATATAAATAATATTTAATAAGTTGTATCTTTTGCATATTCAATTAGACGAACATCAAGATCAATTGTGCACCTTTAATATCACCTCAACTATCATCCCTATAATAATCAATCTTTGAACAATATGCCTCCTCAATTAGGGGGAACACCACAATCACCACGTTTGACAGATAGATTAGTGATCGCAATTGGTATTATAAAATACCCAGAAAACTGTTGCTATTTTTTTCTATCTATCCCTCGGTGGGTTTTTGCCAAATCCCACAGAAGATACTTAACACCTACCCCCACACGGGCAATTTAACAACCATGATAATAGATATAGGCATTATGCCCTCATATGGCCTACATTCAGCAATGGACGGCGAAATAAACGATGATTATGATAATAAATATTTCGCAAGTGCTTATGTAGTAAGAAAACAACTAACCATCCCCTCTTGCCCGTGGCTGTCGTAAAAGCCAACTAAGGGATATATGCTGGTAGCAACGACGCAAGAGAAGGAAAACTCGACACAAAACCCTATTCCAATCAGTCTGACTAGCGTGAAATAGTATTTCGATTTTCCTCCTATTGTGGAGGAGACCTGAGCCCAACAGTGGGACTTATGTAGGCTAGATAGATAAGATAATAAATATACATTACCCCATAATAGGTTTCCCTTTAACGTGCGCTGTACTTTTATTCATGGCGAAAAAAGCGTTGTCAATCTCGTTGGATTTGTTCTGCCAACCCTAAAAAGAAAATACCTTATAATTTCTAATATTCTAATGTCAGTTTTAAATTTTAGATAACGCTTAGATAACATCTAAATTGTAGATAACACTTAAAGCAATATACATGACCCATAGCATCAATATTACGTACCATTTCTATCGCGGCATGTGTTATATGAAATTTTAACATAATAAAACTACGGATTTGATCGCGTTTGTACTTGAATTTTGATTGCCCGATGTTTCAAACACTTTTGACTTGTTGGACGCGAGACATCTTAATCTGTCCGTGACTATGAACGCAGAAAAAGTCTTCGGAACGTCAGGCAATCAGAAATTAAATACAAATGATGAAATCCTTAAAAATAGAATTTCTAATGTGTAATACTCGCGTAAACATCAGAAACCATTATGAAATTTTAATTTTATTTAACATCAAACAAATGTATTAATATCATTGTAATGTTATTTTTTTATTACCTTAGATGTAGCCTATAACTTAAATGTGTTTGGTGAAAACGGCCATAAGCTACTAATTAAACTACCGCAGAGAATCTAACATTTAACACGATTTTATTAGTTTCAACTGTACATACAGTTGAAAGTTGTAGTATGTAACTAACTCCTTTGAATTCGATTTTGACCCACTTTAAACGGTCAGATTTCATTTAAACGTTGTAGACTTATCAAGGACCGAAGACAATACAATGATTCGATAAGATTATCTCATTATCCAGATTATGATCGCCAGGATTAATAATTTTCTCACAATTCCTTTGCGTGAGAACGAGAGAGATAAAGGAAGTTCGCGGTTAGCCCACGTATACTGTTTCGGATCTACTTACCGACCTAAAAAATGAAAAACGATTCTTAATACAGAAATCAAATAGTCTAAAATAGCACAAAGCGACCAGAATTTTTTCACAATAATACTTTTGGTTCATATTTTATTATATACAAGACGTTTTTCACTTTTTAGGTCGCTTTGCCATAAAAGCGTGTTTTTTTTAGTTTTTATTACTATTGTATGATTATTAGTTTATTGTTAATTTATTTTTTATTACCAAAAAGAATTTTAATATATTGTCACTTAAACCTTTTAGGTTTGTGTGTTACAAACAATTCCCAGTAGCAGAAAAGTAACTTCTAAAGTACGCAGTAAGATAGTGTGGGTCTGTTATATTTTTTACCAGTTTAATTTTTTTTTTTGTGTAATGGATAGCCCAATATTCCAGTGTAATTACAAAGTGCCAATATCTATTTTTCTTATAGTGAAACAACAAATGTTTACCAATTAACTGGATTAATAATTATGAATACTAACTTCCACAGCCCTGGCTTCTCTCGGCGTTGGTTTCCGTTTATCATTCTTCTTCATTTGCAACATATCGTCGAGGGGTTGTGGTGATGCTCCGGGAGGTAACTCAGCCCATCGCAGACGTCCGCTCGCCGCCTCCTTCAATATGATCCGCGCTGAACGCGATTGGTCCGGCTGACCCGCCGCCGTCATAAAACCACGATTAACTAATCAACAAATACATTTAATCAATGTTAATTTTCGATTATAAAAAGTTTTCTTCTGCTATGAGCCAATATTTTTTAAGACATCACGTTGCACTAAGGAAATAATACTTGCATTGAGGGGTAGTTTACAAACATATAATTAACGGACGCGAATTACATCCAGACTCAGAACAATAATTTGTAGATCGCACAAAGTATTGTCCTGCGTGGGATTCGAACCTTCGACACTGGCACGGTAAGTCAGTATCTAAACCACTACGCCGCCGTCTGTGCAGCCATTGTTTCAATTGTTGAGCATTGATCTACTCCAAATGAGAGAAATTAACCGAATAGTAATGCTTGCAGGTCAAGCGGAGGCGGAGTTGCGATGATTATGACAACGATCCTGTAACTTCGCGCTAACCGAGTGGCGGCGGTCTTTAATAGGTAATGGTACTGCACACAAGCCCAGCATATCCCCCTTCGCCTAACAAGTGTAAACAGTGCATTTGCCCCTCGGGGAGGACGTCGGTCTTTCCTCACGCGGTCGGCCTCTCGGCGGGTAACGGACTAATCCCCGGTCACGTCACCCGCGGCCTCGGCGCCCAAAAATCAAAGCTAGGGTTTTTATTCCGTGCTTGCCTTCTCTTGCAATTTTGTCGCCACAAATTTCTTAATATATTTTACAATAGTTATGAAAAATTTAAATGTTGATTCCATCACAACACGGACAATAAGTATATATTTACAATATCGCCTCTCTCTCTCTTCCATTAAAGTTATATAATGGGATTAAGCGAAAATACGTTGTTGACAGTATATAGTGCAATGGGTGGTTCAAAAAGCTAGTTACTACCATTAGGAAGACTAAATTATTTCCCATTTCATTTCTCTCTGTCTCCTACTTTGGCATAGCAGGTATAAAGTAATATGATACTGATTCTTTCTCGCGAGACTACTATCACCAGTTTTCATTTACTGCCTAACTTTTAGGTAATATCAAATGCAATGTGTCGTTTATATATTATATTGTGTTATTTATAGGACGAAGATGTATCACCCAAAATTTAAGGGTGTGAATTATTCGTGCCAATAACGCCCGCATAAAATTGTCTTGCGTTTTTCATGCTATAGTAGTAACACGCGCGAGGAGCGCCGATACTTTCATGAAAATTCATGAAAGCAAAATTTATTTTAATACCCATATCAAAGAATTAAGAAGTACAATGATACCAGTATAATAATTGTATTGATATTGGCCTGTAATACACCTTAGAATTTTCAATAATAATCATCTAGCTTCACCATGTCACCGCCTCCTCCACATTAAGAAGAAAATTGATCAGACAGGTTGAGGTGTTTCCTTCTTTACATATCGCTGCTTTACGAGAATAGTGACACAAATAAAAATTACTGATTTTAGAGAAAGGCATTTTTAAATTGTTTTTATAAATGTTTTAGTGCATATCATAATATTTAAATGATTTATTGAGGTTGTGACTAAACTGATTAATGTAAAATTCGTCGATTCACGATAAAATATCACGGATTTTAGATATTGGGGGGGTCATTTGGCATACAATATTCAATTTTACATAATTTTGAGTCACGTCTATATTCTCGCAAACCAGCGAATGTAGTTGTTATTTCCTTAAGTCGTCCTTTACTACACTCATGACAAAGAAAGTGAGTGATGAATTATATTCATAGTCTGTCACCACTAGGAGAATTTCATTATAATACGTATTCATTAATAATAATATGTATAGATAATATTACAGTAAAGCACGTTTTCAGATACAGAAAATTTAAATAAATATACTTACAAGCATGTGCAGTAAGTATTTGCTTATAATCTGGTTCCTTGGGGCCATCATCAGGCAATAATAATCCGTATTTCTCAACGAATGTGTGCTTGCTCACTAGCTGACAAAGGCGCGCCATCGCTGCATCGTGGGCGCGCATCTAAACCAGATATTAAAACAGTTGTGTAATAAGAAAATCAAATCATAAAGAAGGCAAAGACAAGCGTAAACATTTTTCAATATCCAGTAACAATTTTCTATAGCGGGTAGATAATTATAAATCTCTGTGATAACAATAACTTGGTGGATATGAGACATCTTATTCCGCACGTGACCATGAACGCTGCAAAGTCTTCGAAACTTCGGGCAATCAAAAATCAAATACAAATGCAATAAAATCCGTAGTTTTATTTGCAATGTGTAATACTCGCGTAAACATCAAATATCATTATTTTTACTGTTCTTAGATATCACACGTGTATTTGATTTTTGATTTGTCTACTAATGACCAATATTCAGTACTTATTCATGGCTATAGGAGGATCTCCATTCATAAAAATAGTTTTATTTCGCATGATATTTATAATAGTACAGGAACCCATGGTGCTAAACGCGGTTTTACTCGAGCGTCGAATGGGACCTATTAGAGTTCTTAGATTAAACGAAAGATAAAGATAGAATATTACTGTTTCTTTGATGAAAAAAAAGCCTTTCCAGTTGTTAAAAAATATAAATATACCGTTCGTGTGATGACGGAGTATGATAAAGTAAGAATAAGATAATTCACTGCTTTATTGCCCGTGGATGTCGTAAAAGACTACTAAGGGATTCAATACGCATACAACGTCTATGCAAGAGAAGGATAATAAAACTCTCTCCGACTGACCGCCGTGGTACAGTAGGTGAATATCCCTCCTATTATGAAGGAGGCTCGACCCTAGCAGTGGGACGTATATAAGCCGAGATGAAATATAACTATTACCTCGATAAAAAATAGATGTTTCTTTACCGCGTCAGATATAGTTTCACTCCGGGTGAAGTACGATCAATATGTCTTTTACAGGCCGAGATAAATGATTAAAGATGCCTGTTACCAGCTACGATCAATATGTCACCGTCTCTTTTATAATTGAGAAGGTAAGCAAGCAGAGAAAAAAAATATTTTCTTTTGTAAACCTCACACATTGATCATATAACATTAATAAAACAAGAAAATCTCGAAATAAAACCCTATATGATATGTCAACTTGTCAGGGGCAGGGGAATCAGAGAGGAAATCCTCTACAATATATTAATTCATTTAACGACGATACTGTAACCGTAAGCGGTTTCGGACAGCCCAAACAGTCCCTGTGGACTATAAAAGGCGGAGAGCACGCTCTTGGCGATTTATGGGTTTCCACGCGGTTCGGTTGTCACGTGTAATGATCAGTCAAGACGCACTCAGACCACATCCAGCAATGAAAAACTATAAGTCCGTGACATTCTGTTTTTCCATATAATCGAACATTAACGTTAAGATTAGACTAGTCCCTTGGGCGACAATAGGCAGTAAGTAAGAAAGTAGGCCCTTGTACGACAAATTGAAAATAGACTGTATTTTTTCTATAAGCAAATAAAACATGTTGATGCCTTCTCATATTCATCCAATAACTTACAAACACAACGAAAGCCAATACTCACTTGATCAATTGGAAGAACAGCTGTTAATAATAAATCGGGTGCAACCGCGTAGGCTGGCAACACTAACCCAGGGCAGTCCAATAGCTCTATTTGATCATCTAATATTAACGACTGGATATGTCGTGTGTGACCAGGCATTGAACTTACGCTTACCTAGTGAAGGAATAATATTTTTTAATTGGAAAATATGACTTAAAAAGGAGACATAGATAAACCTGGACATATTAACATACGTAATATACCAAATTGAGCATTTGGTGACACAGTAAGAATACTATTCATTACCCCCTATGATGGCCGTGGATGTCGTAAAAGACGATCTGGGAATATTACACACATATCTATGCAAGTGAAGGAAAATTCGATATAAAGTCCTAGTCTAACACGTCTGACCAGCGTAGAATAGTAGGTCAATTCCTTCCCCATTTTGTGGAGAAGGCCTGACAGTGGCCTAACAGTGGGACTTTTACAGGCTGAGATAAATGATGAAAGATGCCTGTTACCAGCTATCTTTTCATAGATAGATAGTTCTTAATCAAATATGCGAGTTTCTCAAATGCAACCGATATTCAACTTTGCAACTGTCCACTCAATTCTGCAATATGGCGTGTAACTGTGGGGTATGGCTGCGGAATGGGAACGAGCCTTCCGAATGCAAAAAAGGCCCATTAGAGCCATTGTTGGGATTCCCAAGAATGTATCTGCTAGACCACATTTTAAAGAACTTGGCATCATGACCGTGCCCTCCATCGTCATCTTTCAGGTGGCCTCTTATGTAACAATAAATCTAGCGGAGTACAACAGATACAAGGACATTCACTCGTACAACACCAGAAGCAAGAAATAACTTAATTAGTGTAAAACGAACGTTAACAAAGACCTCCAAAGCAACTCATGTCATGGGGCCGGCAGTATACAACAAGCTGCCGAGCACAGTTTCTATGACTTCTACTCTTCGTGGATTTAAAACGCGACTTAAACGTTGGCTGGTCGAGCAAACTTTTTACAGTTATGACGAATTTATGAAAATGAATTGTAAATAATTGTACCTATGTAATAATAATAATAATTTATCCATAAAAATTGACATGTAAATTGGCTTTACGTAATATATGAGTATGAGTATTCAGGATTACTTCGCCAATATCGGTTATTTTGATAAATTGATGTGATATGATAAAACTGAAATGATAAAACTTTACCTAAAATAAAACTACTAATATATAGAAAAAAAGTGAACAATTTCGAGATTTATCGGTATGTTATGAAACTCGAAATTTTTTGTCGCTTAAAATGTGACTCTAAATTAGTAATGATAACAAAAAATCATATTATTTGCTAATAATGTAGGCACAACTGCCTCACTTTAGATGAAAGGCAAATACTTCTCCTGATATTACAAATTGATTCTATAAAATATGGCATTCCCAATTAATAATAAAAACCTTTTCAAAGGTTAAAATGGCTATGTTTGTTTGAATATCTAAAAGTACTATGATTGATATCTAATTAATATTTTTTTTTTACCTTTTTTGTCTGCATTAAGACATTAACAGTACTTGACTTTCCAACATTTGGATAACCAATCATACCCACACTTAGTCTCGGTGGATTTTTTAACTTGTCAACAGTAACCTCTTTCAGTACTTCCAATAATTTGATTCTATCAAATATATCATACGAATTTTGTACATCATCTTCTTTGATTTCTTTACCATCTTCTTTAGTTTCCTCTATAGCTTCAGTACCTTTTAACTCATCGATGGGCGTACCAAGCCTTAAACATTCCAAAACTTTATCCAACTTTTCTTGAATCTCATCTATTTTATCTGCTGTTTTGCAAACAGCTTGGTCTATAATTGATAGTTGTTTTTTAAACAATTCTATATCTTCTTCTGTACATGTTAAGGATTCTTCTTTATTTTTATCAACATCAAAGTCGTCGTCATTGTCTATGGAGCTGGCAGACTCTGTGTCAGAATCAGTTTCATCGTTATTAGTTAATTCATCACTACTTTCTGATATTTTGCGTTCAGTGGTACTTTTCGCTGCCGAAAAGAAAATTATTGAAACATTCTGAAAGTAACAAATATTTTTATTAAAATGCAGTTAAAAGTTTCGCACGTGTGACATTTTATTTCTATTTTTACAAAGTTCGCAATGGCATAACTTACCCATTTTACTTTTTTAAATAGCTATTAACTTTTTTCCTATTAACTCATTTCTAATATGGTATCCCTTTTACAGAATCATTCATTTTTTAGAGATGTCATATAATGTATCT
Source organism: Lymantria dispar (assembly GCA_032191425.1). NCBI lineage: Eukaryota > Metazoa > Arthropoda > Insecta > Lepidoptera > Erebidae > Lymantria > Lymantria dispar. Next base: position 15,895,374 of record CM063457.1, on the reverse strand, counting down.
GGAGTGTATTTTGCAAGATTTGTTTTTTCCTCTTCATTAACCCCATTCGACTTCAATACTTTTATTTACAGTTTTACGTATATAATAATTTTATTGTATACAAAAATGTATACATAAATGAAAGATATTTTATTAAAATTTTAAAAATAATACCATTCTATAAGTAAGAAATACTTTAATACAATAACATATGAATTGGCTAAGACTGTCACTTAAATACTTCAGACATATCGTTATTTTTTTTATTTAAGTACCAAATACCCTTAGCCTAGTCATAAAGTTTTATACACATCTATTCCATGGGGTCATTGATCATAATTAAAGAGCATTAAAAAGCCAATTAGCTCGTTGAAATGGCAGAATTAGCATGTTGAAACGGCAATGGGTGGATCACATCGCTCGTCGAATCGACAACCGTTGGGGAAGAAAAGTTCTCGAGTGGCGACCACGAATCAGACAACGCAGCGTAGCACGATCCCCCACTAGGTGGACTTACGACATGTTGAAAGTCGCAGGGAACTGTTGGATGCAAGTAGCACAGGACCAGTCCGACTAGCATTCTCGTGGGGAGGGCTATATCCAACAGTGGACGTCTAAAGGCTGATGAATGGATAGAAAAAGCGATACATCACTATAACTTTTCACATATATAGTTAATAGGATTAACTAAGGAAAACAGAGACTGCGCTCTAGGAACACATTTTTAGAATGATATGTAACTATTACGTCATTTATAATTTATTATTAGGTAAAGAGTCTAAGCAGACCAACTTACTTCTTTAGTGAAGTACTCAGCCCAACATTTTCTTTCATATTCATTTGTCAAATCGGCCTTATTTAATAGTAATATACATTTGCACTTCTGTTCTGCAGCATACCGTTCCAAGTCAGCACACCTTCAAATCGAGTAAACATATAATTCTTTTTCTGACAGACCATGTTCTGCCACATTCTGTCCCTTCCGAACCGCGGCGTGTAGCCATAGTGATAGGAAGAGATACCTCTTTATCGGCATATAAACGGGGCACCGGTAACAAATATGTAGAAGTATACCTAATAAATTTCTTAAGAGAAACAAAATTTTAATTAAAATATATAAACAAGGTTTCATTCAGGGGCGTAGCTACCGCCATATCAATAATACGGGGCCCCGGGCTACAGGGGCCCCTAATGTGTGTTTATCATACGTGCCTATAAAAGTCAAGAAAAGCAATCTTCTTTTCTTTTTTTTTCCCAATTAAGTGTTCGCCCAAAAAATATGTTTAGTTAAATTAATTAGTTAATTTAATTTTTTAGCTAAATTTCTAGGAAGAATAATCAATTTATATAATATTAATATAATCAATAAAAATCAATATAATATTGATATAATCAATTTCATGCAAGCATTTTTGTTTCTTTTGTGAGAAATCTTTACCACAACTAATTTTGATACGGGGCCTCTCCAAAGCACGCTATGCCACTGGTTTCATTCTATATTTTAGTAACACTAAAATGAAAGTGATTTACGCAAGGGCTTCAAAAAGCATATTACACTCAAGAAATATATTTAGCTTAGGTACGATTTTCACACTTCTTTTAATTTGCATATCAAAAAACTTGTTTTAATTATTATTTAGTTAAAACATTATTTCCAATCGTTATCATCCTGGTCTAATTGCTAAAGTTTTGGCAATAGTTTTATAACAGGCCAATAGTTATTTGGCCTAGGTGTTAACAGAAGTTTTGGTAATGGTCTTTCAAAATCATTCAATCTGGAGAAAAGGAAACACCGCTACAACATTGTCAAAATAAAGTTTTAGACCATTTTCTCAACCAATTGCTTGCTTTAACTAAACTAGTGCCTGTGGACAGCTGCAAATATGAGTGCTGCATGATGAGTAGAAGAAGTGCTTCAAATTTTATGCGCGGAGTTAGCTTCTATGAGTTATTATTCTAAGAGTTACATATTTATTTCACTAGGACAAAAAAGTTATATGGTAATGAAATTAGTTACCTAAACAGTAGAGGATTTCTTGCATCCAAAAGAATTAAAACAACATCGGACTTTTCCAAAGTCCTCCACAATTGCTTCCAGAGTTCAAGATTACGTTCATATGGAGTCAGAGCGGCACCAAGTTTTGCCTGCAGCTCATTTAAATGTCGACGCCATTCAAGAAATGCTTCTCTTTCCCGTGTCATTTGATCTTCTGCTGATATACCCGGATGCCATAACGGTCTGGAATGTGGAATTAATAATATTAGTCATCATCATCATCACAGCTCATATACTTCCCACTGTGAAGCACAAGCCTCCGCCACAATAGGAGGGAAATTGACCTACTATGCTACGCGCATCAGACGGGTTGGTATAAGGTTTAATTTCGAGTTTTTCTTTTCTAAATATTATCTGCCATAATCACTTAGTCGTCTTTTACGACACCCACGAGCAATAAAAGAGGTGATGAATTGCATTCTTACTCCGTCACCACATGGAAATTAATAGTGGGCTTTGTAATTTGTATTATACCTAAAATCCTGATAAGATATTACCAGCTAATGCATCAATTTAGATTTTAATTAATACAGACAATAAAATTAAAGTTTAAAAAATTATGTGATTATTTTCTCGAATTGGAAACCAATTAGTAGGAGAATTTCACCACATGGTGACTGAATAAGAATAGAATTTCCATCACGCCTTATTTACCTGTAAAAGTCAATCAAGAGAGGCAATACAATCCAAGAGATAATTTACCTTCTGGGCACTGTTAATGGCTCATCAAAATTAGGCTGCGATGTTGCTACTTCCACTTCACTAGGTATAAACTTAACATATTTTAAGTTAAGTTTTTCAGCTGTAAACTCTCTTTGAGCTAATTCAGCAGTAGAAAGGAACTCTTGTAGTGATGATTCTGCTGTTACAGACTGGAGGTTGAGACGACCCCAATCATATCCATCATTTACCTCCGTTGTGTGTAACTATAAATTTAATAAAATATAACCTATTTAAGTATGACAACAAAAACACATAATTTACATTCATCAACCTATCTCCGCGTGGTGAGTAAGAATACAATTGACCTTTTATATCCCCTTTTATGCCCGATGGTGTCGTAACAGACTAAAAAATGTAATATGCTTATAACATCTATGGCAGACAAGGAAAACTCGAAATAAAACCCTATACCAACACATCTGACCAGCGTGGCATAGTAGGTCAATTTCCCTCTCATGGTGGAGGAGGCTCGAGCCCAACAGTGGGACGTATGCGATGATGATTTACTAATACTAATTAGAATATGCTTGCTCCATGCTTTTTGAGATCAATTGTATCAGTAGAAATTAGAAATGGAATAATGGAATCAATATTCTCAAATACCCTCTATTTTACCTACTATATATACCATGCTGGTCGGACACATTGGTACAGGGTTTCATTTCAAGTCTTCCTTCCCTTGCACAGCTGTCATGTGCAAATTATATCCTATAGTCGTCTTTTACGACATCCACGGGCAAGATAAGGAGTAGTGAATTGTATTCTCACTCTGTCACCACACGAAAAGACGACACGGTTAGTAAATAAAATTGAAGAATATTGCCGAGTTTGCTTTTTGGAATATTATTATTCCAAAACAAACTCCGTAATAGCCTGCCAAGTTCCTTACGCTGTCGAGCATCGTTCTAGCGATAATCGGCAGCGTCAGGTCGACACCGATGACTGCAACGAGTTCACGGTGCTGCTCTGCCCAGGCCACGCAGACCTCAATCGTGTGCTGCGCCGTGTTCTTGTCGCCACAGGATAGCCCCCCACCCACGCCGCAGCGCTGCGTTCGCCCAGGTTGGGCATGAGCCAAGAGAGGGCGGACACCGCGCCGAAAAGTTGCGGAGCAAACCCGCGAAAATACTCCTGGAACCATCAATGCCCGTCGAGCACCAGGCCCAAGTATTTCATGTGGGCCCGGATACTGATGTCGACCGAATTGACGGTGACCAAGACGCCGATAGGAGGCCCGTGGTACAACAGGGCCTGTTTTATCCAGGACCACCTTCAACCTCAGCGCCTCGATCCACGTAACAATATCCTCGGTGCTGAGAGTTGCCAGACTTGCCACCTCCTCCAGCGTCCCGCCCCAGGCTATGACGAGTGTGTCCTCGGCGTAACAAATTACGCCCAGTCCGGGCGGGAGGCTCTCCCTCAATACCCAGTCGTAACCGATATGCCATAGGGTGGATCAGAGGATCGACCTCTGTGGGACACTGCACCGCACAACGTGCCCCACTCGGTTGGTGTAGAGGACGCTGCGCCCTTCCAAATAGTCCGCCACCAGCCGCCTCAGGTAAAGGGGCACCCTGCGATACCGGAGTGCTTCCCTAAAGGAGCTGAATGGCAGACTATTGAATGATTTGGCGATGTCTAGGGACACCGCCAACAGCACCCCTCCGCCGGTGACAGCCTCCATCACCACGGCCCTCAGGCGCAGCAAGGCCGCGATCGTCGAACGCCCCTTCCTAAAATCAAACTGGACGTCCGTCAGATTGGGCCCGACCTCGATTAGGTGCCGCTCGATGCGGGCAGCCACGATCCTTTCCAGCAGCTTACCTGCATCGTCGAGCAGCACGATGGGTCTGTAAGCCGCGGTCGACTCCGGAGGCCGTCCCGCCTTCGGGAGGAGCACCAGCGGGGAGGCTTCTTCCAGCGCTCAGAGAACTGCGCGGACGCCAAACAAGCGTCGAATAGTCCCCTGAGGCGTGGTCTCAAGTGCTCGAGAACAAAAGCCAGCACACGGTTGGGCACACTGTTGAGACCGGAGGCGGTAGATTACAGATTTTATGCGCATAACCGCCACCGCCACCCCCATCTCTGTCTCCGTAATAGGTGGCCGTTTCGTCGACCTCCCGGTTGCTGTCCGGCAAAACCATGATTTGCTCCGCTCGACGTAGGAATAGATTGTCGATGACCCTGGTAAGGAGGCCAGGCTGGAGTCTCGGTGAGGTGGGGGGCCCGCATGCGGAGCTTGGTCAGCGTCGCAAGATAGGGGCGACCTCAGGGGTTACGCTCGAGACTATCCAGCATCTCCTGCCGATTGACCTCTTTGGCGAGATGGACGGCCAACCTGAAGGCATACCACGCACTGCTGTATGCCTTCAGCACCCTCGTACAGCTGGCCGTCCCGCTCCGCGTCGCGATGGTGCCGCCGGGAGTAGGTGTAGGACCTCCGGGCGCTTACGCACGCCGCATAGATATCTGCCAACTCTCGGGACCACCAGAGGACCGTCCTGTTTGGGGGGAGACACCGCACACGGGGCATGGCCGCATCGCAAATCTACATTAACGCACAGCGAATGCGGCCAGCCTCAGCGTCCAACCCGACCGCCTGGGACGTTGAGGACGAGTGAACGATGGCTGCCTCCGTCAATAGGTCCCGATCCATTCGACCCACAGCCTCGACCTCCTCCTGGACGCACCAGCTCCTCGCGTGTGCAGCGACATTGGGGTTAGCGAACGTCAATCGACGATCCGCGACCAATTTGCTGCCCTCGTCCCTTCTCCGGCCGTCCCGCGGCCCCTCGTCGTCGGACGGCTCTGGGTCACTGCCGTCCTTGTCCGTTGACATTTTCGAGGCCGTGTCGATCTCTGAGCTATCCGAAGGCCCTGCGACACCGCCGCCCTCGTCCTGTGACGGCCCGGCAGTGCTACCGCCCCGTCCTGCGACGGCTCTGCGGTAGAAGTGTTGCCGCCTTCGTCACTGGGGGAAGCGAGTCTCCGCGCAGCTCGTTCTGTTTTACACTGACGGATGATTCAAGTATAACCACACCAGTTTAAATATCAATAATTATGCCAAAACTATTAACAAAATAATTATCAAAAAAACTATTAACAAAATAATTGCAATTCAATATCCCCTCGTTATTGTTTATCCACCATAATGCTCTTCGAAGGTGTACAAGTACCTAGGTACCTAACCTACCCACTGAGAAAGAAGCTCAGAGAGAATTGCCCTAACTTCCAGTTCCGTTTTTCAAAGGTGTGATTTTTCGGGTGCCACCAAGCGAGGGCGTGTGGTTCAACCTGCTGACAGACGAACATCTTAGATTTAACGGATGACAATTGATGACGGTGTTAACACCGCCGATTGGCGTTAACGCCAATCGGTCGGTTTTTTTTCCATGCGATGAAATTAATTATTCTTAGGGTGAATATTATGACATGAATGACGTGATGAGTCGCTCGATTTGCCACCCCCGAAGAGGTAAAAAGCGGCCCAAAATGATGAAGAAAATGAGAAGATCTGTCAAGAAACTATTATTCTTATTTTTTTTTTACTCTCTTCTTTTATATAATATTGTATACAATATATTCTGCAAGTATCAGCTCCAGTGTGATGCCCTTTGAACCACAAGATACATCATATAATTTACATATATAATTGAAAATGTTATGGCTGAACTAGATCCTACAAGAGGCACCCAATCACGAGTTAACTACTAGAGCAGCTATCAGTCCCCAATCACTATAGAGGGACGGGAGTACCATAAGCAGATCCTTCAGTGAGCATAAAAAACACCATATATTACAGACGCAATCCACAGTCAAATTACCAAAAATTCATTAGCCAAACACACTACAATTTACAATAATAGTTAATATCAAAAAAACATTAACTGATTATTTAAAATAATGAGGAAATTGCTGGGTGAGAAGTTGCTCACAACCAATCTGTATTATTATGTAGATAATCTAAAAATTAATTAAAAAAGGGCTTGAAAAATGAATTTCTCCAAACACTTTTCTCTTTCATCTCTAGAGAAATGATAAGAATAATGTACAGTGTATTTCGGTTATAACAACGGCAGAGGGACCACTTTAATGTTGTCGCTATATCCGGAGGTCTTTATATCCGAAATCAGTTTTTCTTTAACAGTAAATATACCTCTAGGAGCCATTTTCACAAGTTTAAGAAACACTGTTCACTCACTGGAAATAGCTACGTAACTGATTTGTAATTTTAACTTCGCGCACTTGCTAAGTAACGCTACACACAAACAAAGCATTTGACCATCTGCGAATGTAAACAAAGGATAACCCTACACATAAACAAAGCATTTGACCATCTGCGAATATATATAAAGGATAAGAAAGCTTAATAGTTAAAGCTTATGAATGAGACTTTGTGCCTTTGCTGACTCAGTCGCAACATCCGCAAGGAATTTCTAGGAATCTGTCCCAAATAGTTCATAAAAACAAGTTGGTATACCCAAATTAGGCGATATATCCGGCGTCGCTATTACCAAATGAATTTCCTACGAAAGTATGCTTTAAATTCTAAGGACGCAAATTCTGCGTTGCTATAACCGAAAAGTCGTTACAACCAAGGTCGTTATTAATGAAATCCACTGTATATAACATATTTTCTTAAAAGAAAAATTATCAAAACTTATATGACTGTGAGGTACTACCAACCCTTACATTAATCGCGAATGTCATGAAAGGCAACCAAGAATTTTACATTGACCTGAACAACTCCACAGGTTGGACAACAATTACTTTCCCCAGGAAAGCTAACATTGGGCAGAAGGCCAGTCATAAAACTATTGCCAAATGTAGTATGGCAGAGGAATACATATTAAGTCAACCCCCAAGTAATTGCGATAAAAGCAGAATAACGATGGTGATGATATACAGGTTTTTACATGTGACAGATAAGAGCACAATTCACCACCCTCTTTCGTAAAATGCAACTAAGGGATACCTATCTGAGCAGTGTAATATAGCATATAATTTTCCCTCCCATTGTGCAGGAGGCTCGAAGCCAGCAGTAGAACATGTATGAGACGACGATGATGTGATAGACCGGTTAGAATTAGCAACTTTGCATTACACTAAAAAATATTAAAAATAAGTTTACCATTGTATTATCTTCAACATGTTTTCTATGTCGATTCTTCGAAAATCTGTCTTTAATGAGAGCTCGCCCTAAAGAATCTTTATTCTTCTTCCCCATTGTTTGGAATTAATTTTAGTTTATAATTTTAAAACAACACCACGCTTTTAGCTTAACAAGTCAAATTTAATAGCTTATGTCACTGTCAATTTAATTGCCATATGATTCTTGCCATTTGATTGCTACTTTTATTTCATTTGCATTTAATTAATATTTTTCACAGTGATTTCACGTGTTATATTTCAGAGTTAAAAAGATCTTTTGTTACAATAATCTAATGTCACACGTTTTCAAATGTAGAATGATTTATGATGTTTCATTTTAAATAACACTCTCGGTAATACTCGCGTAAAGATCAGAACTCATACTTATGTTTATACCTATTTGGAATACTCTTGATACTAAACACTAAAGTATTTGCGCTGTAGCATGGTGCGGGTGACAGTTATGGCGAGTTTCGTTTCACTCTTGAAAGTTGCCGCGATTTATAATTATGATCTATTAATTCAGCTGTACCACATCGGTAATATATTAAATCACTAATAATTGTAGTAATAAAGGTATACCTTCCAAATTAAACCCAACTAGAATGTTCTAGCCTACAAATCAAATGAAATTGAAAGAAAAAATAATCAAAGTGGTATGCGTATAACGTAACACCAAAGACGTATTTAGTGATGGGATGTACTACTACGAAGAATTGTCGATTAAAAAATAAATAAAAAACAATTGGTGCGCTCAATTTTTTATTGTTAAAAAGTATACAATTATTACATATTTACTTCAATTGTTCATTAAATTTTAATCCTCTTCTAAACTCATATCAGAGTCAGGAACATCGGAATTGTCACTTTCATCATCCGTATCTGTGACGGATATTATTAAAGATGTCTCAATTATGTTATCAATACGGACGTCACGATCCCAATCAATAAAAATATGCCACGAAAAAATATGAAATACCAGTGTGCTGAGTGTGAGTTACACAATAAAAACACGTTAACTCGACGTCCGCGTCCGTTGAGTAAACGTCTTTACGCAAGTATAGACGAAACGCCTGAGTGCGAGTCACCTAGATATTAAACTCTCTCGACAACGTTTACTCACAAGATTTGTGGTTAATTTTTTACGTTTCGTTACGTACTATGGCGATTATTGTCTATTGCGCTGACGTTGCTTGATTATACGACCAAGTTGCAAAACCAGTCACTGTTATATGTTAAACCTTTTTTGGGTGTATATTTAATTTGGACGGTTGATGTAATCTGTGTCTTGTCAAAGAAGTCAACAAAATATTGTCTCAAACGACTCTAACCTATCTTTAAGTTTAAATTAATCACGCTGGTTATTTAATTTTATCAGCAGTATAAACCGACTAAATTTTCCTTACTGCTATACTCTGCTATGTTTACGACATTACCATAACATACATTGGCGAAATTGCGCAAATTAGTCGCATAGCCATAAGGCGAAGAAGTGAAATAAAGAATATACATAATGAGAAGAAGCAGCACCACTCAATTTGATATGATGGTGACTTTCATGGAGCAGTAAGTATATATATAAGTCTACTCCTTGTTAATATTTATCTGTGTGCTTGGCTTTGCTTGGTGCTGTGTGGTAGCGGCTTCGAATACTACCAACCCTTGCTTTGCTCGTGGGTGTCGTAAAAGACGACTAAGAGCCCTAGATTGACCCGGACCAACTCCATCTGGTACCATTTGGGTCAACGATTACATTCCCAAGGAGGGTTGACGTCAGGCAGGCGGCCGGTCATAAAAGTCATTGCCGAAACTTTTTTGCAATATGTCAAAACAGATGACATATTGCGTCGACCCCAAGTAATTGGGATAAGAGCAAGATGATGATGACTCCTTGTTAATATTTATCTAACTTTGTTACTTAAAATTGGTCGGCTGAAGTGCATGCAGTGAAAGAGTAAGATATTATCAATTTAACTGTATTTTTGTGTATATTATTAAATCTCCTAATAATCTCAACACAAGGACTTGGTAATTTACTTAAAAAATGTAGGTCTAATCTCTTTCAAATATTGTTATAGCAGAAAGGAATGAGCCAGGACCATCAACTGTTAGACTCCCTGTCTCTTCATATCCATCAAGACCTGCTTCCGTCGGGCAAACCACTCCTCAACGTCGGCGCATGGCACCGGGGCGGATTCGCAGGTGCCCACGGCGACATCTAAGACCGAAAACGGCTGTTGATGTTGAGGTGCAACCTCTTTGTAGGTCGATGTAATGCCTATAAGTAAAGCTGGCAGTAAAGAAAGGAAAATAAGAAAAAGGAATATTTTTGAATATTGTATAAAAATTCTGTCGGTGTGTCAAGTCAATGCAAATTATTATTACCTTTGTACAATAACGTATTAAACTATATTCTATATTTTTAATTGATTTATTTCTACACTGTTTCTGCAAGCGTTTACAAAATCTAAATGCTCTAACAGTTGAAATGGCTCATCAGGCATTTCAGCAGTCTGATGAAGATTGGTGTAAATTCCTGTATGAAAAACACAGGCAGGAACAAGAAAATGAGAGGGAGCGCTTACGACTGAGGGCTATAGAGCTCAGGGTGCAGGAGTAATGGCAGGAAATAGCCAAAAAGCACTCGATAATAGAAAAAAAATTAAAATAAACCCCGTTATAACACTCCCTTCCCTCCAATGTGGTTGAGGAGAGTGATGGCTGCTCTAGTAGTTAATTCGTGATCAGGTGCTGCTTGTGGGATCTGGTCCAACCATGATTTCCTTTCCTTTTTTATTTGTAAAACTAAATTTAAAATAAAAATAGTTATATCCCATCTCGAAGGGCATCACACTGGAGCTAAGACTATATGTTGTATACGTAACTGTATTCAAAAGATGGTAAAAAATGACAGCCCGCTGAATTTCTTGCCGGATCTTCTCAGCTTGTGGCTGCGTTCCGATCCGGTGGTAGATATTGTATTATATTCAAACAATGTATAAATTTGACAATATGTAAGTGCCCTTATCCGTGTGGTGACGGAGTAAGAATACAATTCACCACCCCCTATCTTACCCGTGGGTGATCGTACGAGACGACTAAGGGATATAAAACGCATATAACATCTATGCGAGAGAAGGCAAACTCGAAATAAAACCCTATACCAACACGTCTGACCAGCGTGGTATAGTAAGTCAATTACCCTTCCATTATAGAGGAGGCCCGAGCCCAACAGTGTGACATATATGGGCTGAGATGAAGTGCCCTCAAGGGGCCTATGCAGAATAAATGATTTGATTTCAATTTTCAATTTAAAATTTTATTGCACTCCATAATGTATAAAAAGTCTTAACAACTAAATCATGTAACAATTATGGACCCTGTAGGGCAGGGCAACAGTAGAAGAGAGGAACATTTTATAAATTGTTATATTTTTATGATACTTTTACATATATGCAATTTAATAGAAATATTATTATTTGATTATTGTTATTATTAAAATTAATTATTAATTTACATGTGGATGTTTTTATACCTACACCTAGTTAGATGATATCATTTAAATAATCATTGACACTGTAGTAACATTTTCTTAGTAAAAACACCTTTAATTTCTTTACAAAGTCATTGTGTTTCTTCATCATTTCACACAGTTTCACCGTTCCTATGACGGCTCTGCATGTACTGCTTGACTGTTTTCCCAAATAAATGAGTCATGGTTAGCTCCTCCAAATTTTGCATTTACATTAGTTATCATGTAATTACTATCACATATCTGGAAAGATAACATAGGTTTTAGTAATTATCATCATCATCTCAGCCCATATACGTCCCACTGTTGGGCTCGGGCCTCCTCCATAATGGAAGGATAATTGACCTACTATATCACGCTGGTCAGACGTGTTGATATAGGGTTTTATTTCAAGTTTTCCTTCTCTCGCATAGATGTTATATGTGTTTTATATCCCTTAGTCGTCTCGTATGATCACCCACGGGTAAGATAGTGGGTGGTGAATTGTATTCTTACTCATCACCACACGGAAAGTTGTAGTGATTATACAACTTCCTTATCGCATACCTTAATAGTCTAATATAATAATCTAGGTTTCTACTATGTGATAGAGTGCTGACCTGTCACGCTGGTGGCATTTGCATTCAAAATCAATTAGAAACAAATGGCAATACTTTTTGTTGGACTAGATACATAATATTATAATGAGATGTGGAACGCTCAGTACAGTAAATAATGAAATACTAACTGACATTGTTATGAAGTAACAGTGTTATGAAGTTGGCTAACACTTAGCTTGCACTACTAACACAATATTAATATTATTACAAAGTACACATACTTCCATAAAGCTTCTAATCATTTGATCATATCATATAAATAACACTTATTACCATTTACACATTCAGAGAGTAAAACTGTTTCCGACAAAAGTATAAATGTTCACTCTCTCTTGGTGGACCAAATATATGAAAGTGGCTGCAGTCTATTGCTCCTATCACAGATGGTATTCCATATTTTGTGTATAAAGCTGAAAATAAAAGTAAAGAAATATTATAGAAAGTGTTGAGATTAATATTTATATTTTTGATAAAATAACAAATGACACCCACCGTTGACTTGCAAATTGTCTTTCAGCAATCGTTTGGGGAAATTTAATATATTTTAATCATATTGGTGTGATTCAGCGCTTGTGTGACTTCCTCAATATAAACACTGCACATTTTTTGTGACAAGTTTTTGGCTGCACCCACCGGCTGTTGGTAACTTACACTGGCATAGAAAAATAATGCAGTGAGAACCTGAGGATACAATATATAAATATAGTTGCGTTAGATAGATGTATAATAGGTCACAGAGTCCGAAGGTCTACTCTCTAGTCTTCAGTAGGTTTAGCAAATGGACACATTGTGCTTACCTTAGTTTCTAAGCTTATTCTTTGGGTAGGCCTTAAATTTGTCAACTCTCGAAGTTCATCGCATAAATGAATTGCAGCTCCTTTCGTTAAACGATAAATATTCACTAATTCATTTTCTGTGAGATCTTCCAAAGAATCAAGCAATTCACGACCTTCAGTGCGCATTCTTCGTAGTTCATTGCGCTCATCTTGAGCTGCAGCAAGCAATCTCCTTGCAAAATAATTCCTTGATCTTAAAAATCCATCCATAATGTTATCTTCTCACCAACTAAAACACTCGTGAAAGACTCGGTTACCGCGTTAACGTAAATTAACAATAATACGCGTCGAGAACTGTCAAAAGTAGCGCTCACACTCGCAAAAATAGAGAAACCACAGAGTAAACGGCCGAAATTGACGTTAACTTTACAATACGCGATGGTGAACGTTTACAATTAAAACTCGCACTAGCACAAAATGTTTCAAATACGGTCCGCTAGTGGCGCTGTACTTTTCTTCATACAAATGACAAATTTACGCGCTCGCGGTAGAGCGAGTCATGTTAACGACAAAACTCACACTCAGCACACAGTTGTTTTGAATGCGTTTACGAAACTTTTTAAAATTTTTGAACTATTAAATTAATTGAATAATTTGTATGAATATATTTTTTCCTATATATAATTTTCGTGACAATAATAAACAGAACAACATTTATTTATGCTACGAGTATAATTAGTGATAAAAATTTAATTGCGAATCGTCACATCCCTAGTCACCTGGTATTGACATGTGTCACCCGCACCATGCTACAGCGCAAATAGTATAATCGACATTATTATTTACACTATATAACTTGGAAAAAAATCTATTAAAGACACGTATTGCATTTAAATAATGTCGCCCAATAAGTAAAATGTCATTCATTTCATAAACAAACAAATAATTTTGCGGTTTACTAAAATCATTTCAAAGAAGGTAATACTTTAAAACAAACTAAAAGTTCAATTTTAAAATTCTTGCTTAAGCTAATCAAGGTTGTTTATATTACGTTACGTGACCTGGTTGTATAGCGATGAATCAGTATATTATATTTTGCTCTTTCTAACACGACTTAATACATACTAATATCCGTCCTTATACCGTTCGCTCTTTCTAACGTTGTGGGTCGTTAACGTTATACGATGGTTTGTGAAATAAGCATGGTAGGTAGCCGAGCAGTAGCAAAGCATGATTTTTAAGGCAGGTAGCAGGTATGACATAGGAAAAAACATTTCATAAGATTTTTCACATGCTACTTGTGAATCATGCATGCTTATTTTTCATATAGTCCATAAAATATAGAATGATCTCTTCTTCTTCTTTTTTTGTCTTGGCAATCAGCTACTAATACGAGCCATTTTTGCCAGTGTCGAGTTATAGTTATCTTTTCAAGTTATCAGTTTCTTCATATTAGTAATGGTCCCTCGGTAAGTCAGTGTCGCCTTCAACAGTGTAATGGCCACTGTTAAGGGTATCTTCTGAGAATTTTGTTGGAAACAAAAAGGTATGTATAACAGTTTTATATCATATTCACTACACCTCAGCAATTCTGCCGCTATACTATTACATAAAATGCCATCAAAATTATTTAATATAACACGTTAAAACACTAAGATATTGAATATAATACAAGAACACCACATGACACTTCCAGATTCCCGCCAAAATCCCTAGGATGATCTCTGTGACAGTTGTCCCTAGTGCTGTCACGCTTACGATAAAGTCCGTAGTAAACTCTTTATTTTTATAATTGTGATTTTCTATTATAATTAAAATACAATCAATGAAAATCTTTTTGATTTTATTTCAAACAAAAAATGTTTTTTGACTGTTTTAATTATTCAAAAGGAGTACAATTCAAATTCAAATTATTTATTATGCATAAACCCCGAGAGGGCACTTACATATTGTTGGGTTTACAATTTCCAAAAAAAAAATATCCGGATCGGAACGCGGCCGCTACTGAGAAGATCCGGCAAGAAACTCAGCGGGTTTGTCTATTATTTTTAATTTTCTTTTTCTTCTTACTAGATATACTATTGTGTACATATTTTGTAAGAACTAGCTCCAGTGTGATGCCCTTCGAACCGCAAGACACTTAATATAATTCAAACAATTATGGCTGGACCAGATCCCACAAGCGGCACCCAATCACGAGTTAACTACTAGAGCAGCCATCACTCCCCGCAACCACTATGAAGGGAAGGGAGAGACCTGCTCCACGCAACTACCGCAAGTAGATCCTTCTGTGAGCATGACCAACACCACAATATGTTATAAACGGTGAAAATACAAAATTTCGTTAGGCAAAACACACTACACTTTACAATAAAAGTTAAAAGTATATTTACAAACAGTATATTTAAAATAACAAGGAAATTGCTGAATGAGGAGCTGCTCACAACCAATCAGTATTATCATCTACATAATCCGAGATTTTATAATAAGCTTTTTTACAAAGTCTATTCTTGATAGCTTTTTTAAACTTTTTCATAGGCAGGTCTCGGATATCTTTAGGTAATCTATTGTAAAAGCGTATACATTGGCCCATGAATGATTTGCTAACTTTTTGGAGACGAGTAGTCTGTACAACTAATATGTCCTTATTACGAGTATTCATTTTGTGAATGTCACAATATCTCTTAAAGTTAACGATATTTTTTTTGACATATATTTTCGTATATATATTGTGATACAGCAGTTAGAATATTTATTTCTTTGAATTTCTCCCGAAGTGAGATTCTTGGGCCTAGATTATAAATTGCATGGACAGCCCTTTTTTGGAGAACAAAGATTTACCAGCGAAAGTATACTGGAATAATGTGTTAAGCCTTTTTTTGGGGTAGGCCATCAGCTCATCCACCACCCGGCTAAGTCCGGGGCGACAAAGGGACGGCGCACGGCACCATGACCCACTCGTAGCACATCGCTTTCGTCGTTGGGCCAACCACTGGTGCCAAGTTCCTGGTCCTCAGTGGTCGGCCCCACGAAATACCCCGCGGGGCACCCTCTCCAATGTGATAAGCTTGAAAGATCATCTTGGAAATTACAAGTACCAAAACCTCTGACAGTGTGATTTCACTTCTATTAGCTCTACTATCATCGAATACTGAGGTGGCAAGATTATTTAGTGTACTAAAAATGTAAAAACTGATAAAAAAATAGGCTTCACAATGAAACCCTCAACGGTTTGTTGGACACCAAACTAGATATGACACACACGATTTTAGAACCCGTCAGAAAAATGATAAATGCAGCTTTTTAGCTGAGTTTTTACTCAAACTTAGTGCTCCCGCTTCAGTAGTGAACAATCATATTGTTCACCATCATATGTATCTATCATATATTCTTTCATAGATTAAAATGGAAGAAATAGAATAGAATAAAAATAATTCTTATGGTTAAAAAATAAAAATTCAAACCATCAAGTATGGTTTTATTTTGAACTCATTTAAATTTTGCGCCCTAAGTCAAGGATTTTCGGCGACTACTTAGAGTATTTAGAAAGAAAGAAAGAAAGAAAAATGCATTTATTCGGTGTAGGACATGCTAAAGATAATTATCATCAGAAGAAATAAATTTATGCTTAATTTAAAATGAGAAAAAAAGTAAGGTATACTAAATAAAAATTATAAAAACAAAAAATATATATATAGTGGTCAGTTCATCAGTAATAATAGTTTAGGATAAACGGAACAAAAGGTGTACGACCACAACAGTCTGAAGGATCAGTAGCAGACTAAAGCGACCTAATACATGTCCTGCCGAAAGGGTCACCATCTCAGCATTAGCTGGGTATCACCCAACACTGATCTTCCGCTGGCAACCCTGTTCTGTGACTCACGGATATCAGTTAACCATAAATATGTGTTGTAATATGTACTTTTAAGATACTTTACTGATATGAATAATAAATAACCACTGATGTTAATAAATATCATATAATAATTCAAATATAAATAATACGTGTGACAAAATTATAAATAAATAATTTGAAAAAAGAAAAAAGATGATGGAAATATTAAAATAACTTGGCTTGACTTCCGGCCAAACAAATGCTACTTTGCCGCGGCCTCTTACTGCGTTCACCATATTGTGTTCAGCAGATAGGTACTAATAATACTACTGTCACAGATTGACAGATTCAGCTACAACGTACTAATACGTAATACCGATCCTGCCGATAATAGTAGTAAAGTATATTGTATACAAATTTGGATTTTAGAAGATCGCGTATTTTACACGTAAGTAAATCTTTGTTGTAATTGTGGGTACAGAAAAAAAATACATATTATTATTTAAAAAAAGGTTATATCACAGAAATATCAATTTTATAACATTCAAATTTTATTTGATGCCTTAGTAGAAATTTTTTTATGTGTGTTCTAAAAATGTGAATATTTTTCAGATCTCTTATTGGCGGAGGCAGGTTGTTCCAGATTTTAGAAGCCGCGTATCTGAAGCTGTCGCGAAATGAACTAGTTTTATGCGATGGCGTAGCCAGCTGTTGAGCGCAGCGTCGACTTTCTCGTTCACGGTGGTTGCTTCTCCATGTAAGCTTCGAATAGAGGTACTTCGGACATTTTCTACTAACGACGCAGAAAAGAAGGCAAGCAAGATGTAGTTTTCTACGTAATTTCATTTTTAGTATGCCGTGTTTATTTAAGTAGGGTGTAACATGACATCTAGGCGGTATATTGAAGCAAAATCTGGCGCATGCATTTTGAACCCTTTGTAGCAGTTATTCCGTTCGACACAGCAACCTTGGTCCTATTACAGTATCGGCGTAATTAAGCTTGGACAAAACGACAGAATCTACTACCTGAACACGCAGTCGTTGGCTTAGGAAAGGGCGCATTTTATACATGGTTTTCAGGCGGTAGAAACAGTTCTGAACACAATGCGCGACGTGATTTTCGAACCGGAGAGATTGGTCCATTAAAAGACCCAAATTCCGCACCTCATTTACACGCTCGATGTGTTCACCTTGTACAATTATAGCGGGAAGGGTTTCGTAACTTTTTAGTTTGTCTAATTGACCGTCAGTACCGAATATTATGTACTTGGTTTTAGTAGGATTTAAAACTAAAGAATTGTTATTGGACCACTGTACTATTCGATCAAGGTCTTCGTTGATCGCTTTTACAGCCATAGAGTAATCTTCAGGCTTAAAAGACACGTATAACTGTAGGTCATTGGCGTACATGTGGTACCGCGAGTTTTTCACGTTTGCTACAATATCTGCGCTATACAAGGAGAACAATGTAGGACCTAAGATTGATCCCTGTGGTACACCCTTATCTAGTGGAAGTATGCTAGATTTTAACTTGCATCCACTGGCATCAGAAATCTCTACATATTGTGCACGGTTACTGAGATAGCTGCTAAACCATCGTATCGATTCTGTGTCAAATCCGTAGTATGACATCTTGAGTAGCAAAAGAGTTATATTCAGAGAATCAAATGCCCTGGAAAAATCCAATAATACAAGAAGGGTGCACATACCGTTATCTTGGGCAGTTAAAATATCAGTTACGTCTAATAAGGCAGACGAGGTACTATGACCCTTTCTGAATCCGGACTGGGTCTCAGGCAAGATGTTATTGTCTGCGATGTATTTCGTCAGTTGCTTATTAACTACCTTCTCTAGTATCTTGGACAGAAAAGGCAAAATACTTATGGGTCTGAGGTCTTTGACATCTGTGGGATTAGATATCTTAGGGATGGGACGCACACAAGCTAATTTCCAATTGTCGGGGAAGGTTGCTGACGTAATCGACGTATTAACAATAGAGGTAATAAGGTCTAGAGTCTGTGGTAGCGTGAGCATAAACATATCCATTGTTATGTGATCACATCCTTCCGCGTTAGATTTAAGGCTTTGCAGTATCATGGCAACGTCCTGTATGTTCACTGTCTTAAGTGAAAAAATAGCTTCACCGAATCTATGGAACTCATAAAAGGTAAGGTGGGATAGTGGGATCTTAGCATTAACGGAGACATTTAAAAAATGGCTGTTAATAATATTTGGGTCATTAAAAATTAGCGGAAGTTCCGTTGTTTTAGGAGGCAGTAAATAATTTTTAAGATTTTTCCATAGGATCTTAGGATATTTTATTTTACTGTTTATATTATGGTCATAGTAAATTCTTTTTTTCATTAAATAAGGCATTGTTTACTAATCGTTTAAGGTCCTTGTAGTACGCTTTTTGTGTTTCACAATTAGTTTTTAGATATTTAGAATAGGCTTGGTCCCGTAAGGACATCATAAACTTTATATTCGAAGTGATCCACGGGTAAGACCTTTCCTTTAAAACACGAGTTTTTAAGGGTGTCAGCGCATCAAATATATTGATTATATGACTGTTAAGAATACGTCAAGGCAGTTATTTAATACCTCTACTGGAATATTTTTAAAAGTCCTACTAATTACAGTCCTGGGTGGAATCTTTTCTTTTCTAAATAGAAATGTGGCAGTAATAAACGCGTGACCCCCAAGCATGCCGTTAGGATCCGTTGTAACATTGATTGGCCGAGCGTCGGAACAGACTAAGTCTATAAGCGTTTGGCTGTGGTCAGTAAAATGCGTGGAATTAAATACATGTTGCTTAAAACTAATACATCTTAGAAACATTATAAGTTTATGGGTTTTACAGTCAGTTTGGTTAAAATAATTAATATTAAAATCTCCCAGCAATATTGTATGCTTACAAAAAGACAGTGAGTTAATTGAGGATGTTAATGCATCCAAAAATGTATCCACGTCCTGCCATGGTGGTCGGTATGCAGTGCCTATCGCAAGCTTAGTGCCGTTAGCATTCAAAACTATCCACATTTGTTCGACGTTCCAGTGTGACGGGTCCACGGGATGCGAGTGCGTACGAACATTGATGCCGCGTTTAATGTAAAACCCTACCCCACCCCCTCGGCCGCCGCGCGAGTTTAAAGCACGGGGTATATGTCGGAGCCGAAACCCTGGCACAATAGGAGCACGGTTATCCTCGCCCATTTTAAGCCATGTCTCATTTATAGCCATAATATCCACATTGTGACGTCCCATAGCAACAACAAATTCATCATGATTAGTACTCAATGAACCGGCATTCAGGAGACCAACTTTTAAAAATTTATTACACATTGATTGAGTAGTACCTATAATGTAGCTTAGCCAAGGCCTTAATACTTAATATACATATAATATACTCATAAATATACTCATAAATATACTCATAAATAAACTCATAATAATACGAGACGGACAATAATATTAAGTAAATAAGTAGTATCGTCGTTAAAAATTGGAAGATTGGGAAAATATATAACTGATTATATACATAGTACAATATAATTAGGTTCATTATGTTTAAGGCAACTGACGAAGCCCTAAGTGCTACGTACCAATATATGGCATATATAAATCTGAACTTTAAATCAGTACAAATAATGTCACATATAATTAGAACTGAATAATACCCCTCCAGCAGAACATGCAGAGACCAGTATAAAGGATAAAAAAAATCGTAACAATATTAAAAACAACACTATACGTAATAACATTTTAGAATACTTAATTATATTTATATTACATAGTCCTAAATGTTTCCCCTCCCAAAAATCTTTTCCAAATCTCTCTCTGAGCGGATACGCTGTATAGGCACTCCGGCTTCTTTTCTCACGAAAATACGCCCTTCCTTGGTCCAAATATATTTATAGTTACGCTGCCGTGCCATTTCTCGAGTTTTGTAAAATAACATGCCGTTAGTGCTAGTAAGATGTTCGTTCACGTAAAACTTTGTAATTGGCCCTCGCACGTCGATGTCAGCAGTCGTAAGGTTGCGTCGTACTCGGGCAGCGCCTAGCAGTTTATTGCGAGTATCGCGGCGCGTGAAGCGAACGAGAATTTTGCGTGGACGGTGGGGTACGGCGCTATCATCATCGCTGCGATTGCGCCTCACAGCTCCCATGCGCTGGACGTGAACTATGTCCCGGTCGTCGAGAGTAACGGACAACTTCAACGCGATAGTGTGCAATAAATGACTAGGGTTTTCATCTCTCGTTTCTGGCACCCCTGAGATAACGACATCGTTCAGAAGTGATTCCTGGTCTCGTTCATTTAATTGTGTTCGTAACTCCATTATTGTAGAATCCACATGACTGTAGTTCGATGGCCCCTTCACATTGACCAATACCTCCAGGTTCGTCAATCTTTGTTCCAATAATTCTACTCGTTCAACCACCCTCTGTTCCGCTAGTTCTTCACGCAATCTCCTAACTTCTTCCCTCATGCCTGCTACCTCCTCTCTAAACTTACGTAGCTCGTGAGCTAGGTCAAGGTCGGCAGGGTTAGGAATCGGCGAGGGATCACGGGACACCATTAAGCCCTTAGCCACAGACTTGCAGCTAGGGCACGTACCATCGGCCGCGGATGTATGTCTGTCGCAGTTATTACATTTTGGTTTTGGTGGCATTATTAGATATAAAATATGTAAACCTCTCGGCAACAATTGAAGTCGATGTCAACACTATCTAGTGGCAAGACGTAGAAAACTGCAGCCCGGTATACTGTTGTCACAACGTAATTAATTTTATAAATAATGGATAGGGTTTATTTCAAAAGTTTATAAACAGGTCTGTGTTAAAAGTTCTGTTTGTAGTTTTCCGCACTTTTTTCAAATTCAAATTATTTTATTATGCATAAACCCTGAGAGGGCACTTACATATTGTCAGGTTTACAATTTCCAAAAAAAATATACTACCACCGGATCGGAACGCGACCGCTACTGAGAAGATCCGGCAAGAAACTCAGCGGGCTTGTCATTATTTTTAATTTTTTTTTTCTTCTTACTAGTTATACAATTGTGTACATGTTTTGTAAGAACAAGCTCCAGTGTGATGCCCTTCGAACCGCAAGACACTTAATATAATTTAAACGATTATGGCTGGACCAGATCCCACAAGCGGCAACCCGATCACGTCTTAACTATTAGAGCAGCCATCACTCCCCTCAACCACTATGGAGGGAAGGGAGAGACCCGCTCCACGCAGCTACCGCAAGTAGATCCTTATGTGGGCATGACCAACACCACAATATGTTACAAACGCTGAAAATACAAAAATTCGTTAGGCAAAACACGCTACACTTTACAATAAAAGTTAAAAGTACATTTACAAACAGTATATTTAAACTGAAAAAACACTCACCAGAATGATCGTTATTACAGCACACTGCTACACTAATTAGCACATTTGTAGTCCTGAAAAATGCACTTGAATTTAGGGGAATTAATGAAAAATACTAGGGTAAAACTAAAATCTGATAGTGGAAACACTGCTTTGAGTACTTTGGTTTGGATGGGAGTTTCGGCGCGAATATGGGAATGTCATGTTGAAGCTCTTGTATTATATTCATTTTTTAGTGTTTTATAGTGTTATATTGAATAATTTTACTGAAGTTTTATGTAATTTAATACACTTAAGGTGTTGAAGTGTGGTGAATGTGATATAAGAGTGGTTTACGTGTATTTTCATGTTCTACCGGAATTCCCAGAGAAATTATTAATTAGGTTTTCAGCGCCTAATTAATGATAATGACTTGATTGACGGACAATAACTAATAATAAGTTATACAATATGAAGAAGTAAATAATATGTAAAGAAAATTATTTATAAGCTACGAAGACAAGGCAGTATGGTCGAAAAGACTTTAGCCTGCCCGTAAGGGCGAACCAATTAATAAAAATTAGAAAAAAAATTTGGATGTTATCGATTTTGTTGTAAATGATAAGCGTGCTTTTATAAGCCAATAACAATTTTATTCACATTTTCAAAATAAGTTGTAAAATGCCTATCGAGCATTATTAATTTAATAAATTATACAACATTGAACATATTGATAAAATGTCTGATTATGATTATGAAAATTATCATCGTCGCGAGAGAACATTGGCGGAATTCACTTTCTATATTGGCGATCTTGACGAAGAAGCAGCTGAAAACATAGAAAACTATGTTAGCTGCTATTGCAGTAGAGTCATGATCAGGTAATAACTCTCTTTGTAATATAATAATAAATTTTATGATCTCACAGGCGCATCGGTTATAAATTCTAAAATCAGAAATTTCATTTTCTATTTCGGCTACGATTTTAACCTAAAATGATAATATTTTATGCATACTATTTTAGTCCTCTTTAAATAACGTTTAAATTTTCTTTACTCCTATAGTTACCTGCTATGCAGTTAACAAACCTTGATTTATTGATGTTATTTTTATAATACATCAAAGTAAATTATAATTGTATTTTATTACCATCCAAAAAGTGTTAAGTGCGTAATATGATGCTAAACCAGGGGTTCCTAAACTTTAAAGATACTGAAACACCAACACTTAATATCATTTTATTTTTGAAACCCCATACCTTATTACCTTTTAATATATGGAACCCCATATCAAAGATAATACATCAAAACAGTGTCTGCGGGGAGCCTATTGTAGACGTTCATTGTGGGATTGTGATGTCTTTTTTTTATTTTTGTATAATGCACCAAAAAATTTTGTGGGATTTTCATGAGGACCTTTTTTTAAGAATTTCTATAATTTATTCAATTACCAAAAAGTACTTATTGAGTAAAAGTATCGGTATTGAAAGGAAAAGTACTCCATACCAAATAGTATTGATACTTTTTTCTTGTCCCTACTGTCTACATGCGCTGCTGTGTTATAGACAAAGCTGAAATTAAAAGCTATTTAATTTGGCGGAACCCTGATGACTATTCTACGGAACCCCTAGGTTTTGCGGAACACACTTTGGGAATCCCTGTGCTAGACAATGCAAGTCAGGGCTAATTCTATTTTGAACAGGTGTAAATTTTCATGCCATCATTTTATTAACAGTTGTTTGCTAATAAATATTAAAGTAAATTATACTTTTATGTATGTTGTTATTGGAAAATGATTTCCCAATTTTTCCGAATTGTCAATAAAAGAAATTAGTTTAATAAAGAAAGTTAAAAACTGGTACCAGAACAATATTGCTGCCCCAGGCCTCCAAAGTATCTCAGAGTTCAGTTCACCACTAGTGCCAGTGCTTGAGAAGAAACTTTCATTCTGTTATGGTTATACAATGACATGCTCAAAAGTAAGATTACTAAGAGAACACTAGAAGGTGGTATGTAAAATGATGGTGATGAGTGTAGACACTATCTGGCAAGATAAACATATTAAAGTAATGGAAAAAGCATAAATATGGCACTTATGGAAATAAACTAAAGTTTTTAGTTGTAAAATTATTTGCAATGGTAATATTTACCAGAAATTGGTATAATAGTAAAGTTTTACTTTCTGTCAATGTGTAAGGACTTTATGTTTCAATTATCACAAACCTGATAGATTATCTTTTACACAACTTTACAGTATGTGAAAGAAATTATATATCACTTAAACTCTGCCAATCTACATACTTAGCAGGGAACATCAATTTAACAAAAATGGATTAGGTATGTGTAGATACTAATATTGTATATATGGACTTTGCATCTCCCTTTTTCAGAGATACTTATACTAAGTTTTACTATGCCACCAAGAAAAACATAATTGAGAGTGGTGCAGAAATGCCTCCACATTTACGACTAGAAGAATGGGTAGATGAACATATATATTCATCTTTACACAATAAGGTGAAATATGAGGTCAGTCCTATTCTGTTGTAACGTGTATTACATAAAATAAAACTATTGCATTGACATTCAAAATCAATATTACTAGTTTTTTTTATATGTACATTCATCAGCTCCTATACATCCCTCTGTTGAGCTCAAGCCTTCTACACACAAGGAGAGAATATGACCTTAATATACCATGCTGATTAGACAGGTTGATATAGGTTTTGTTTTGAATTTTCCTTCTCTTGCATAGATGTTATTTGCATATTATATACCTCAGTCGTCTGCTACGACATCTACGGCAAGATAGGAAGTGGTGAATTGTATTCTTATTGTCACCACATGAAACATATGTGTATTATATTAGATGACAAACACTAGAAATCATTAGAATCTTATATAAATTCATCTTTAATTGTCTATTCAAATTTTATCCTGCTCCAACTGTTTAGTTCAGAGATATTGTAGCTTTATCATTTCTAGCATTCACACACATGTGGACTAAATTATTGGTCCTATAGCTAATAGTTATAGAGCAATTTTATATTTTAGGTTGTCTTCAGAGGTTTTGAGAATTTACACATAAGTAAATAGTAGTTGTCATTGAAACCAATACCTCTTATGTTTACACATACTGCTTACTTTTGAACCTTTAAGTATAGTCACTAGTGTCTTTTTGTAAACTCTTTTTGAGAACTACAATTCTATTTTAGATATGTTATTATGGTGTAGGTTGAACTGTATGAGGTCTTAGAACTGTATGAGTGTCCTAAACATGCAGTAAATTTCAAAAAATTTACATTTGCCTTATTGAAAATCAAAGAAATGCTATTGTTCGTCAAAATTCCATCCCATGAAATATATAAGGAGTAAAACAGTTCTGTGGTGTTAAGTGTAAAGAAGATTCAAATATGTATGACTAATGTCTGATCTTTTATTTTTATTCATGGACGAAACAGAGAGATGAAAGTGCCAGCTGCTATTGCAGTGCTTCACATACTGAAAACTGCTGTTCTACAGATGAACATGATGCACAAAATCATGGTGTACTGTCACGTATTCTCAATCCAAGTGATAGTGGTGCTGATCTAACTTATCAAGATTATCACTCAGATATCCATGAAAAGCACGAAAGCATAGATCAAGGTTATCCTAATATAGAAATTAATGAAAATTATAATTCTGAAGACACTTGGGATAAGTTTTGGGCTATAAATGGAGAAAGACTCATTTGGGCGTCATGGATAAAGAAATATAGTGATTATATAAATCCAGCATTCTTGGATGAAAATAATGACTTGATTATGGATGAAAACAATATCCCTAAACAACATTCAGCTGATCAACTTTGCAAGACACACTTAGAATCCGATTCAAAAGCGGTTGAAAGTAATATAAGAGAAAGAAAATTCTCCTATGATTCCAAAATTAATCCCTATAAAACAGGTGCAACTAATCAAAATCGACAAGAAAAAGTTAGTAAAAATGATGACTTAAATAAAGATGAAGCTTGGCTACCTATAGCCAGAAGGCGCTCATTTTCAGAGCAAGACAGGATTTTAAGCCCGCGAACTTTGGCTGGCACAGACTCTATGACTAATGTTACTAAACTTACTCTATCCAGCTATGACGTGACATCTAGCCATGTTACATCAGAGTCAACACCAACTGATGATGACAGTGCTTCTTCCTCAACATCAGATGACCCATCAAATGACCAAACAAAGATAGCTAATATAGTTGATAATGAACAGTTTGATGAAATTCCTTCACAAGAATTAGATACAGATCAATACTGGCAGTTTCTTTGGAAAAAACATTTTGGGGAACAGTATGCATTGCATTTGGCAAAATATCATGAACAACATAGTACACCAGAGATTGCAACACCAGAAATAAATATATCTACAGTACTGGAAGAACCAACAATGCAAAAGAAAGAAAAAATGTTAGAGTTTGAGTGTGAGAACAGTGAAGGTAACTCTCAAGAAATGCCAACTGTTATAGAGCTTCAAAATCAGGTTAATGAAATTGTATTGGAAGACAATGTCAAACCAAAAAAGAGAAGCAAAAAACCAAGTTCAAAATATTTAAACTCTGTAGGAGTTTTATTGCAAAGTCTGTTGGAAAATGAAGTCAAAAATCTTAGTGAACCTTTAGATGCTGATGATGATGATGGAGATGATGAAGATGCTAAATCAGAATATAGGCCCGACCAGAATGATGTTTGTGAGATCGATCATATTTATAATGCGTCTTCGAATAACAGTGAAATAAATTCACATGATAATGATCGTGATGATGATGATGAAGATAATGAAACACCTGAAGAAGGATGTCATTTAAAAAGGGGGTGAGAATTTCCTTTAACTTCATCAATCAGTTAACGATGCTTTATTACAATTATCGCTAACTAAGCACACATTTGTATTGTCACAGATTTAGGCTAAAGCCCGCGAGGCCCTGTTCAAGTAGGTAATATTTTAGAAATGCCAATATTGACGGGGTGGCAAAAATCTAAATCAATTTATATTTATTAACTACATTTTATTGCTTCTTCTCTTGCTTTTAGAACCTGAGGATCTAAAATTTTATAAGGTAGAATTATATTGTTAAAATGTGTAAGCCCATTATTATTAATATTATCATGTATCTCTGATTCACGGCTATCTTCCAAGGGAAGATACCTGGTCCTTTGAAAGGCTTACATGGGGATATGGATCCAACACGCAGAGGCCTTTGGAAAAATTTAATCTAAATATGGGATAGAACGTCTACCGATGACACTCCACGTCTGCCCATAACACTCGTGGACTGCCAATGGTATGTGCTATTGTGTGATGATAGTATCTAATACATGATTATGGGGTTGGAGGTTAGATGGACTGGATTAATGGCAAAATATTGATTTAAAACTGTCGGCTGCCTTCAATACCTTTATCGTCTTGAACTTTGGCAGACGGTGAATCGCCAACTCGCTGAATGGGCCCCCCTAAACGGTCGCCACAGACACGCAGGCCATACGGGCAACATTGGTGCAAGTGGCTTGGGGTGTCGAGCGGTGCGGCGCCGGTTTCACCATCGCAAGTCCCCGCTAAACGGAGACCCGCAGTGGTTTCCCCGTAGTTATGCCCTTGAAAATGACACTTCCACCCCCCGAGCATATAGCTCTGGCGACCCCTCTCTGATCAGCCGTTTAAGGCAAGCCAGAGTTGAGAATCCTGCGGGCACTCTTCGGTTGCCACTCCAGCCAGCCAGTAAAGGCGAGCTGGGTACGAGCCCCTGGCCGACTCTCTGGGGCACTCAGGACCGCAGTGTCGCCACTCACATGTAGCACGCCACAAGCTGCCCTGCGGTTTATTGGCTATCCTATCAATCTTGTGATACATTTTTTCTTTTATATCAATAGAACTTAGAGAGCCATATAATGTTCCTCCGAGGTTTGCGTTAGTCTCATGGTGAGATAACGACTGGGCCAGAGGCTTTAATATTATTATTACTATTACTGGTAAGGGTGTCAAATTAACTTGGGCCGAGGGTGCCATCGAATGTAAATCTGCCATTACACCTACTAGCCGTATCGACTTCGCTTCCGTGAATTATTTAATTAATACTTTTATTTTGTCCTTACGAATTGTTTCCGAGGGTCGTTACAAATCGTCTCACGCGCAATCTCAATGACTGCCAGTCGTTCAACATAAAGCTTCCGAAGAGGCTACAGTGCCATAGACCACATCCTCACGTTTTAGCAGATTATCCAAAAACCGAGAAGTACAATCGGCCTCTGTGTATAGCATTTATGGACTATGGGAAAGCCTTCGATTAAGTCAAAACTGGGGCAGTGCTACAGACCCTTCAGCGGCGCCAAATTGACCATCGTTATATGAAAATGCTGAAGTGTTTATATAGGAACGCCATAATGTCAGTCCGTGTCCGGGATGAGAGTACGAATCCGATCCAATTGCATAAAAGCGTGACACAGGGAGATGTCATCTCTCCGAAACTGATCACCATTGCACTGGAAGATGTATTCAAGCTCTTAGACTGTACCAGACTCGGTATGAACGTCAACGGCGAATACATCACTCACCCTTGATTTACATGTGATATCGTTGTTATGACAGAATCCATGGAGGCACCATGTTCAGTGATCTCAGCAGGGTATCCCATCTAGTGGGTTTACGAATGAACATGGACAAGACGAAAGTCATGTCACATGTCCATGTCATTCTATCGGTAGATGCTAGTTGTTAATGCGATTATGATCATTATCTTTACCTTGGACAGTTTAGTTAGATAAATCCAATATCGGGAAAGGGGCTGACAAATCCAACTCGACAACGTTCGGGCAACTTAAGAGGATCATTCCATCCAACATACCAGGCATAAATGTATGTTAGTGTTGAAGGTTTTTTGTTATTTACATTCTTTAAATCATAAAATATATTTCAGGCACGAGTATGATGAGGAGGATCAGGAGTTGGTGAAGAATACACTGGAAATGATGGGTTTTTGCGTAAACTCGGAGAATCTACCCAAAGGACAGACTACATTTATAGAAAAGTATGAGCTCCTTCGTCCACCGAAATTCAAGAGGTTTGGCACTGGCAAGAAGACTTATTTTGATGAAGATGGTAACCCATACCCTGCAGACCAGGTAAGTTTTATTGGAATAGAAAAACAGTCTTCTACAGAAACTTTGCTCAAACGTTGTTGTAGTAAGTACATATAGTCAAGCATTAGAGGGTCACCATTTCCTAGTATTCTCTATGAATGTTACTATTCATTGAAATTCAGTATGAGTTTATAAATAACAAAAATGCTGAAGAATTTGTTGGTGCTTTTAAAATCAAACACTTCCTTGTTATTTGGGGTCAAGTAGATGCCTCTATTAGGAGGCTAATAATTAATTACACCGGGCACACAAAAAAAAAGTGGAATGTACTTTGGACCGGACCTACCTACCGACATGTTTTTCGACCCGCTGAATCTGAATTTCAAGTCCGTTTGGGCCGGTCACCCTCCAGTTTTGAGTAAAATGCAAAAAACCTCAAAAAGGCCAAAATTGCAAAAAAACTGCAGTCACAGCAATGAAACGAATTTTTGTGGACCCAGATCACGTATGATTTTTGTGTATTTCAAATAACTGAATCTAAATTTAAAAGTTAATTAGCCCGGTGAGCCGTCCAAATTTGATAAAAAAACGAAAAACCCAAAAAAAATGGCATTAAATCAAGAAGAATTTTTTTGGACTCGGATTGAAAGATTGACTTGAAATTGAAAGAAATCTATAGTAAAATTCAAAATCATTTTGCTTCTCATCCCGAATTGCGTCAATCTCATATGTATATCATTTGAAGAAATATTGGCCTTACTTGTTCGTGTGTTTTAGGTGGGTTATTAGCAAGACTTAATATAATAAATAAATAAAGTGTGTAAATTAAATTTTGCAGCCACCTAAAGAATTCCATAATGAACATGAAATGCAAACAGATGATGATTGCAACGAAGTCAAATTAGACACAGATAAAGTAGAAGACAGTGCGGATGCTATTGAAAACGATTATGTGTTCATTAATCTGCCTATGTCTGATGAGGATGATAAGTTGGCTGAAGCGGCTAGTGTGTCTTTACCTGATGAATATGGTGAAGATGACAAAGAAAAGTCTGTAGAATTGGAGAAGAGTTTAGGTATGATTTTGTGACATGTAACTTAAATGTTTTTTTCGAGAGATTCGGTATTGTACCATTCTAAAACTTGCGGTTTTCGGGTCATTCATATCAGCTTAAAGATATCCCACTATAGGGCTCGGGCCTCCTCCGCAATGGGAAGGAAATTGACCTACTATAGGGTTTTATTTCGAGAATTGACTAGCGATATTCGACTTTATGATTACAGCGTTATGTAAATAAATAGTACTTATTTGGAGTCAAAAGTTATTTAAAAATTATTAATTTTTATTTTCTCTTTCTCGTTAAAATAATGAATCACGCATTCATTGTAGGTATCGTAGGTATTGTGCAATTTCTTAACAAAGTTGTGTCATTGCGTTTGCAACTTGCAGGTGTTAAAGCTTTGAAAAGTTATTTAAACTTACATTTTATTTGTTGTTTTTATGATTGGACTGAATTTGATTGAATAACAAAGTGCTTTTTGGATTTAACTTTGGTGTGAAACACATACCTAAAAATGTAACTGGTCTCTAGTCTCATTAGCTTTTGTTTTTCCCCCATAAATAACTTATTGACAACATAAATAAAAATATTTTTATTTTCTCTAATGCATATCACTACACCAAAAAATGCATAGCATTTTGATGATATACTTTACTGTGGTTAGTACTGTGGTAGGTTTGAGCTTTGATATAATATTTTCTACTCATGTCTATGTTAATAATCATAAAATGTATATATTTTATCCCCATTTTTAAGGAATAGCAGATGTAACTATTTCTATTAATTACAATCTTGTTGTATTACTAAAGCTATCTTTCGAAAATTATAATAAATCATCTGATAGAAAAGAAGTTTTATATAATAATTCAATAATATAATAATTTCTATTTTTTTTATTGCCCATGGTGGCAAACGATCAAGCAGCACACTGATAAGTGATGCTGCCGCACATGGACCTTTGCAATACCAGGGGCACAGCCAGGCCGTTGCCTACCGTGAAGAAAAAGCTCTTCTTAAACCTCGTTTAAAGAAGGACATGTCATAGCGCTCGGGAAACAGCAGCAGGTAGTTCATTCCAGAGGCTGCACGTACGTGGAAGGAATGATCGCTGGAAACGTACCATAACGTTTCCAGGTGAAATGGATGAACCCTACTGCGGTGTCGAGTGGTACATTGGTAAAACGGTGACGGTGGTACCAAGTCAAACAGTTCCTCAGAGCACTCCAAAGAGCCAGTATCTTTCATGGGGAGTATACAGAGATACCCAAAGTCTCTCCGCCGCTCTAGTGACTCCAATCTGTCCGTAAGATTGGGATCCCCGACGATTCGAATAGCACGCCTTTGGAGGGAGTCAAGTGGGTCTAGCTTATATCTGGGCGCACCTGCCCAGAGATGTGAGCAGTACTCCACGTGAGGACGAATTTGTGCTTTGTATAACACAAGACACTGTCTCGGTGTGAAGTACCGCCTGGCTCTGTTCAGGACGCCCAAATTTTTGCTTGCCAATTTGGCTTTGTCCTCCAAATGACTCCCAAACTGGACTTTGCTTGATATTTCGACGCCGAGGATCCCAACGCTGTCAGAAATTTGGAGAGTTACTCCTTGGAACTGAGGCGCCATGACAAACGAGTCCTTCTTTGCAGTGAACGCGCAAACTTGCGTCTTTGTGGGGTTGAACTGGACTAAGTTCCGTTCACCCCATTCCGAGGCCCGCCTCCGAGA
This sequence comes from Lymantria dispar, assembly GCA_032191425.1. Lineage (NCBI taxonomy): Eukaryota > Metazoa > Arthropoda > Insecta > Lepidoptera > Erebidae > Lymantria > Lymantria dispar. Next base: position 15,863,458 of record CM063457.1, on the reverse strand, counting down.
GCGCTCGACTTCAAACACAAGTTGAACCCTTCTCTCCTGTGTACTCCGAGGGACATTCCGTTACTCGGTGTACCGCTCGTCACCCGTGCTGTCATCTGCATAGCAACGCATATTCTCGATGGTGAGCATGTCGTTGATATGCAGGATAAACAACGTCGGGGAGAGTACCGAGGCTTTTTTTTTTGGGGTGGGCTGCGGTGGGCGCACTCCTCGCACCACTTCGTCCGGGGCGATAGACGGGCGTAAGCACGCAACACCCGCAACCCACCCGAACACCACGTCGCCTTCGTGGTTGGGCCGACCATCGGAGCAGGGTTACTTGTCATCAGTGGTCGGCCCGACGGAATACCCCCTACTTGGGGTACCCTCCCATCGACCGACGTCCCCCCCTCGGGGAGGACGTCGGTCTTTCCTCACGTGGTCGGCCTCTCGGCGGGTGACGGACTAATCCCCGGCCACGTCACCCGCGGCCTCGGCTAGGGCGGCATGGCACGCAGGTAGTCGCGCCTGCGCCGCCCCAGTCGCCGGCAGCGGGTCGCTTGGTCGAGGCTATGCTCCTCGCGCGCGTGACCCGCCGCCTCCTTCTGCGAGATCACTGCCTCGCAGAAGGCTGCGACCGTGTCAGAGCACCGAGCCTTGTGGTACAGCATTAATGGTCATGGTATCGGAGCAGGAGCCATCTACGACGACTCTTATACTCCGACCATTCAGAAAGCTGGGAATCCAATTACAGAGTCTCTCGGGGATTCCGTATGATGGTAGCTTCGTTAGAAGTGCCCTGTGCCAGACCCCTATCGAACGCCTTTGCGATGTCTAATATAAAAGAAAATCGTGTTAGTTACACTATTTATAACTCAAGAACGGCTGTACAGATTTGGCTGATAATTGGTGGGGAGGTAGCTTAGAACCAGGAGACGGACATAGGATACTTTTTATCCCGTTCTTCTTCTTAATGGCAATGATCTATTTTTTATCCCATTCGATCGCGTTTCCGTGTGACGTGACATAAAATGTCAAATAGATTTTTTTTGTTTCTGTTTGTCCATTTGGACAGGCAAAGGGATCAAAGTCCATACAGCCAATTTTATACAATTTTCTTCATTATTACTTAACATTATTATTTTTCATATTATTTAACATTTCTTTATATAGAATAGCTTATTTATAGTCATATCCGTCAGTAAGTCAAGTCGTTACCATTAATTAGGCGCTGAAAACCTAATTAAATGATTTCACTGGGAATTTCGGTAGAATATGAAAATACACGTAAACCATTCTTATGTCACATTCACCACACTTCAGCACCTTAACTGTATTATATTACATAAAATATCAGCAAAATTATTCAATATAACATTATAAAACATTAAAAAATGAATATAATTCAAGAGTTTAACATGACATTTCCACATTCGCGCCGAAACTCATGTCAAAGAGAATACAAGTCACTATGAAACGTAGGATAACAAAAACGCATTTGATATTTAATAACAAAATGCCAACTGACAACTAAACGTAATTTTGTCTATAGTTAAGTATGGTTGAAAATTTGATAATTATAATTTTGTCAGAAATCGATAATCAGTCATTTGTATTCACTTTGAATCATCATTAACAATGCCGCGACCAAGACGATTAAATCTTTTCCGACAAAGTTGTAATGGTTCTTCCATTAGAGACTATATCCGGAATTTTGAAAAATATGTACGAAAAAAATTATGACGATACGAAGTTCCCCGGGTCAGCTAGAATATAATAATTATAATAACTAAAGAAGTTTTATATAATAATTCAATAAATATACTTTATTTTTTGATCGAATCTTTTTAATCGGTCACGAACGATCGAATCTCGGAAAATGACCAACTGATACAAGTATAAATGAAATACAGAGTTCGCTGCGGATGGAATCGGGTTGAGAGCCCTCAGCGCTCACCTACAGTCCGAGTTAAGCTGTCAGAGCCATCTGCGGCTAACAGCTATAGTCACACAAAAAAAAAAGCTGCGGATGGAGTTATGCGCACAACTATTATTGAATATATGTTAATTTGAGACCGCCACATGACAGTTTCACGTACCCGCCAAGACCCATTAATCGTTGTTAGCATATAAGGGTTATAAATAGATATGGTTTATATGCAAAAGTTGAAATCGTTTTTCTTTATACCTAATCTTGCCATAAATACTGTAACAAAGAAAATTTTCTTTCTATTGCAAATAACATTTATTACTTTTACAGTGTGTTAGTTTAATACATAAATATAAAACAATTTAAAATATAAAAAGCTAATTCGAAGGGCTCTGCATAGGCTGCAATACAGTCCTTTAAATGTTGACGCCGGTTGTCATTAGAAGCACTCTTTCCATGGGAAAATTCTTCACTGCCAATCGTATGGATGGTTTTAGGGACTCCAAATTATCATGGCGTTTAGGGCAAGCCGCACTGTCTAAAACTGACCTTAAATCATAATCCAGCGGATTAAGATCGGTACTAGACGACGGCCAGTCTTCAGCTCTGATGAAGAGCAAACGTTCGTTTCCAACCACGATTGAGTAATCCGAGCTTTATGACCCGTCGCCGAGTCTTGCTGGAACGACCATTCTTGGTTATTGAACATGGTGTTGTTAAGGGGCTTCACTACCATCTCAATAATGGTATCTTGATACACTTGTGCCGATGTTTTGATACCTTTTTCACAAAAGTATGGCTCGGTCACTCCTTCATAGCTAATACCCTACCAAACCATCACCGAAGTCGGATAATGTCCACGTTGCACTCTGTTGACTAATTGCGAAGCTTCCTTAGAGCTTTGGGCATAAATACAGCCTTTTTGTTTATTAAAATGTTGCTCAATTGTAAAAATTTTCGCTTTTTCTGTGATCTCCCTTTGCGTACCGTTTCAGTAGTTGTTTCGATTATACCACCCTATTCTTTTTTTTTTTATTGCAAACGGTGGCAAACGAGCAAACAGTACACCTGATGGTAAGTGTTGCTGCCACTCATGGACCTTTGCAAGGCCGTTGCCTACCGCGAAGAAAGCGAAGGGAGTGTGAATGCGTGCATTGTGGCTCGGTGATACCAAGGGCACCACCAAAACCCTCCACACGCAATCACCCTCAGAAAGTTGGGCTTCCGGCTCTCTCGCTCACCGAACGAAGCGCAGTAACAAATTGCTACTACTCAGACGTCGATTTTCTGCGAGAGCATGGTACTGCCCCGGACGGACCGGCCCGCGGCTGTAGACAGATAACTGTCGACAGTGTGGTTCTACCACTCCTAGAATTCTTTTTTAAATTATCAGTTAAGAAATGACTAGTACGTCTTTTATAGGCTGCAAATCCTAAGTCATCTTTTAAAATACGCGACATGGTTCTAGGTGCTATCTTCATCTCCCGAGATAAAATCTTTTGCTTTCGGACTGGGTTTCTCTAAATTATTTCCCTTACTGCTTTGGCCACCTTTTTCGTACGAACAATACGTGGACGGCCAGATCTTTTTCTGTCAGAAACAGACGAGATCTCATTGTACCTATTAATAGCCCGGTACACAGACATTTTACTAATACCAAGCGTATGGAGAGTTTTAAATATTGCATTTATACACATATACCTACTTTGTGTAATGCAATCAGAGCGATTCGGTTCTCTTTATCACCCATCCATTGTAATATCGCAAAATATTGTACAATGTATTGGCGCCAAAATGAGAAAACACAATGAACAATCACATAAAAATGACAGATTCCAAATTCAAATGTATTTTATTTTTAATTGTAATGCCCCGTACACACACATGTTGGCCGAGCGTAGGCGAGCGATGACCAACGCCAACGTGTGTACACCCGATTTGCCTAAGTTGGCCAACGCTCGCCTAGTTGGCAGAGTGAATACAAGCGCCAACGTGTGGACAGTTGATTTGTCTTCACTCGCCGTCGCTCGTGATCACTTGCCTCACTTCGCCTCGGTGTCGGTTTTTGTGCACAAATCAAAGCCGCTCGTCTGCGCTCGACCAATGCCGTCCACACGTTGGCCTGCTCGCCATTACACGGTTAACATCCATCGCTGTTAGACGCGTTTAATGTGATAATGTCGCTTAACACAAATGATTATATTTTCAAATTTGCACCACTACTTCTAGATATGCGACGTAAATAATTAGATCCAAGTCACCCTATAAGTTACCTATAGTATCAAAAAGTATCTTCATTATTCATCATCATTTCAGCTCATATACGTCGTAGTAGCAATCTGTTACTGCGCTTCGTTCGGTGAGCGAGAGAGCCGGTAGCCCTACTTTCTGAGGGTGTTTGCCTGTGGAGGGTTTTGGTGGTGCCTTTGTAAATGCACGCATTCACACTCCCTTCACTTTCTTCACGGTAGGCAGCGGCCTTGTAAAGGTCCATGAGCGGCAGCAACACTTACCATCAGGTGTACTATTTGCTCGTTTGCCACTACTTGCAATAAAAAAAAAAAACTGTCGGGCTCGAGCCTCCTCCACAATAGGAGGGAAACTGACCTTACTATTCCATGCTAGTCAAACAGGTTGGTATAGGGCTTTATTTCGAGTTTTCCTTCTCTTGCATAGATGTTATATGTGTATTATGTATTATATTCCTTAGTCTTCTTTTATGACATCCACGGGCAAGATAGAGAGTGGTGAATTGTATTCTTACACTGTCACCACACGGATATATCTCACATTGTTCTACAAGGTATTTTTTATAGAGGTATAGAACTTTAAGTAGCCAAAACTTTTTTATCTGGCGGCCATTTTGTCAGCTGCCAAGTGATTTATGTTTACTTTGGTTTGGCATTTCAACATGCATAGACTGACGCCTGAACAACGCTTCTAAATTGTGCAAATTTATTTTGGAAATCATGGTTCTGTTCGAAATACGTATCGCGCACTACATCCATTTTACGGTCAACATAATCGTCTATCAGACCAATTAATTCGATTAACTATGGCACGTTTTCGCACCGTGTTTATTCTAAATCATAATATGCATCCACAGAGACGTCGTACAGTGCATACAGAAGAAGTCATTGCTGCTGTAGAGCGTAACGTAGAGGAACACCCGAATCAGGCCATCGTCATCGTGCACAGGAATTGGATCTGTGTCCATCCACTTTATGGAAGATTTTGTGGAAAGATCTTGGTTTGCGTGCTTACAAAATCCAAGTCGTGCAGCAATTGAAGCAACACGATCACCTAGCAAGGCTAGATTCTATGAATGAGCCCAAAGCAAGATTGCCATTGATCTCGATTTTCATAAGCGAATTTTGTTTAGCGATGAAGCTCAATTTTGTTTGAATGGATACGCCAATAAACAAAACTGCCGTATTTGGAGTGATGATAATACTCAAGTGTATATTGAGACACCGTTACATCCAGAAAAACTGACTGTTTGGTGTGCCTTATGGGCTGGTGGCATCATTAGTGCGTACTTCTTTAAAAACGATGCTAGTTAGAACGTTACTGTGAATGCTGACTACTATAGAGCCATGATTACTGACTTTTTCGTTCATCAATTGGACAACCTTGATGTGCAGGAGCTGTGGTTTCAACAAAACGGCGCAACATGTCACACAGCTCGTGCCACAATTGATTTATTGAAGGAAACGTTTGTTAACCGCATAGTTCCACGTTTCGGACCCGTGGATTGGCCTCCAAGATCATGTGATTTAAGACCGCTAGACTATTTCCTATGGGGATATGTGAAGTCGTTAGTCTGCGCCGATAAGCCTGAAACGATTGAATACTTGGAGAACAACATTCACCGCGTTATTGCCGATATACGGATACAAATGTTGAAAAAAGTCATCGAAATTTGAACCTCCAGAGTAGACTGCGTCCGAGCCAACTGTGGCGGTCATATGCCTGAAGTCATATTTAAATTATAATGCCAGAAGTTTATCTTTAGAATAAAGTAGATTTTATATCAATTTAAAAAATAATCTTTGTTTTATTCCATTTCAAAGTTCTATACCTCTATAAAAAACACCCTATATTTCTGTGAATACTCAGTATCAACCACCTTCTTTTTTACCACTTTACTGCGGTATACACCGAGATAATAGTTACATACGCTCATTAAATAAATAGCCGAAGCTGCAGCAACGTCAATGTCAACGTCCATAGTGTTTCAGTGCACAATGAACACTGACCGCGGCCAACGTGTGGACAGCTCTACAAATACTCGTTTACGTTGGCCACTCCTGTTGGCGTTCGACGCACTTGGCTAATGTGTGGACGCTAGCACTTGCTTTGTACCTATTTGCCGACGCTCGCGTTGGCCTAGGCTCGGCCAACATGTGGAGGGAGCTTAACAGTATTTATGGGCAGACTAATTATTGAGTTATATCTGCCGGCTAAGCTCTCAAAGTATACAGTAGTTTCGCATTATAATATAAATTCAGCATTTGTAATTTTTGACTAATAGAGAATCAACAAGTGGAGCCCAAGCGAAAGAGAAAAGCTAAACGTAAAGCAAAGATAGATGAGACCAAAGAAGATGAAACATCATCTATGCCAGAGGAGTTGAAAAATGATCCCAAAATGTACAAGTATTGGAAAAAGAGGCATTCACTATTTCATAGGTATGTGAATAAATTCTATCATTGTATACTTTTGAATAAAAAAAATATAATTAATGGATGGAGTGCCCGATTTCTCTAAGTAATTGATAACATGTGTGGTAAATTGGTACAAAATAATAAAATTGAAAAGGGCCACTACACCATATAACTCATTTTACAATGCTGGAATTCTTTCTTAAGCATTCTTTTACTTTTTATTCTAAATTCTTTTTAGTTATTAATTACTGTTATAGATACATCTTTTAAATTTTGCAGGTTTGACGAAGGCATCAAATTGGACCGCGAGAGTTGGTTCAGTGTAACACCGGAGGGCGTAGCGATGCATATTGCATGTAAATTTGTGTATGACGTTGTGTTGGATGCTTTCTGTGGAGCTGGCGGCAATACTATACAGTTTGCCTTCCTTAGCAGGAAAGGTATGAGGCATATGCTATTTAAAAATTGTTACAAACACTACATAATTTCCTTTTTACAAAATCAAAAGGCAATAATTATTTCACGACGGTCTTTTCAAATATGCAATCAACAAATTTTCCTTGCCAGTAAAACCATTTGTTTTCCTAAGAAGAAGAGCCTTGACGGATAAGGGTGAGAGGGTAGCTTTCAGCCTAGTTATCGTGAAGACGTTCAATGGGGTCTGGCACAGGGCACTTATGTCGCAGCTACCATCATACGGAATCCCCGCGAATGTGTAATTGGATTGTCAACTTTCTGGATTGTCGGAATATAGAATTCGTCGTGGATAACTTCTGCTCCGATGACATGACCATTAATGATGGTGTACCACAGGGCTCCGTGCTCACCCCAATGTTGTTTATCCTGCATATCAATGACATGCTCTCCATAGATCATATGCGTTGCTACGCCGATGAGAGTGCGGGTGACGAGTATCCGAATGTCGGTCAGATTATGTTATAGGAAAAAAAGCATCAGCTCGTGTCTCTCTGGAGCGGGCCTCGGAATGGGGTAAACGGGACTTAGTCCAGTTCAATCTCACAAAGACACAAGTTTGTATCTTCGCTATAAAGAAGGACCCCTTTGTAATGGCGCTTCAGTTCCAAGGAGTAAATCTCCAAATTGCCAACAGTATTGAGATCTTCAGCGTCGAAATATCGAGCAAAGTCCAATTTGGGCATCACTTGAAGGACACACAAACTGGCAAGCAAAACGCTAAACGTTGCTAAGCTAAGCGACGCTGCTTCACACCGAAACAGCGTCTTGTGTTACACAAAGCACAACTTCGTCTTCATGTGGAGTACTACTCACATGTTTGGCCAGAGGCGGCTAAATATCAGTTAGACCCACTTGACTCCCTGCAAAGACTTTGACTCCTTGGTAATCCCAATCTCATGGACAGATTGCAGTCTCTGGAGTGGCGGAGAGACTTTGGGTCACTCTGCATACTTTACCGGCTCTTTCATGGAGACTTCTCAGAGGAACTGTTTAATTTCATACTAGTGTCACCCTATTACCAAGTTATCACACCACACCGTTGCAGGGCTTATCAATTTCACCTGGAAACCTTATGGTCTTCAACTATATGTCTCCAGCGATCATATCTCCTATGTACTAGCTCTGGAATGAAATATTTGCTGCTGTTTCACGAACGCTCTGACATGTCCTTCTTTAAACGAGGGTAAAGAGAATTTTCTTTGCAGTAGGCAACTAGTTGTGCCTCCGATATTACAAAGATCTATGTGCGACAGTATCATTTGCCATCAGGTGGGCAGCTTGCTCGTTTGCCACCATCAGCAATATCTCATTTTCCTGATGATCTCTCTTTTTTTAACGCTGTGGAAATGCAATTTACGCACTGCCCCCCGCCGGTAACAGACGAGGGGGGTGTGTGGGACTCGCCGGTCACTTCTGCAACCGGAATACCCACTAAAACCAACAGCGGTCCCTTCCGCGCTTTTGCGGAGTGCCGGAGAGATCGTCTAGTGACATTCGATCCCCGGCACTCCTACGCAAGGTCGTCGGGCCACGTCCCGTCGTCGTTCAAGGCGGTGGGAGGAGATGCGCGTATCGGCGCCTCCTCCTCCCTGGTCGCCGCCTACGGAGCGAGATAGCGGACGCAAGTGCCTCGCGTTCCCGCTCCACGGCCTCCTTCCGAGCGATGACCTCCTCGCAGAAAGAGGCCATCGACGACCAGCACCTGTCGCTGTAGAGCATATTTGATGTGATGCTCAGAAACGACAGGTCTGTTCCTATAACCGCCGACAGGTCGCGGCGCTGAGGCCCCCAGGCGGGACATACCTCCAGGGTGTGACGCGCATCATCATTTGGCGCGCCACACTCATGGCATCCGGGAGCTTCTTCACGTCCGAGTCTATGCAGGTACTTACCGAACACCCCATGTCCGGTAAGCACCTGCGTCATCCGGAAGGTCAGGTTGCCGTGCCTTCGTTTCATCCAGCGGTAGAGGTGGGGCGCAATCGCCTCTACAGTCCCCCGCCCTGCTACGGGGGACTCCAATTCCTCCCTCCAGCGCCGGATAACTGTCCTTCGGGCCGTTTCTCTTGCCCTAGTTAGTCCCCTTGTGGTGATATGTTCGCCCCTGGCCCGCGCCGCAGTGCAGAAGCGGTAGACTTCTGCAAGAGCCCTAGCCTGTAGCGTCCAGGGTGGATCGCCCGCCAGCAGTGTGGCTGCAGTCCATGACACCGTACGGTATCCTCGTATTGTTCTCACCGCCATGACTCTCTGCGCCTTTCGCAATTTAGCCTTATTGAAGACGGTGAGAGACTCCGCCCAGAGAGACATATGTCCTACTGCTGGATTGGAGTCTCTTCCAAAATAGAAGGCAAATTGGCGTCCTATACAGAGGTGGTCAGATAGATTAGTATGGGGATATATTGTGTTTAGAAACGTTATAATAGAATCATCTTTAGGTAATCCTACTATTGAATACATTAATTATTATACATATATTATTGTGATACCATACCTATTACTGGGCACACACACACACCTCTATTCGAGCTATTCTTCTCTTGCATAGATGTTATATGCATGTTATATCCCGTAGTCGTCTTTTACCCACAAGATATGAGGTTATGAATTGTATTCTTACTCCTTCACCATATGGGAAGTATATCATTTTGTTTAATTTATTTAATGTATTCACAGTGATTGCAGTAGACATTGATCCACAAAAGATCGAGTTGGCGCGTCACAACGCCAGTGTATATGGTGTGGCCGATCGTATAGAGTTCATCGTGGGTGATTTCTTTGAACTGGCACCTACACTTAAAGCTGATATGGTGTTTTTGAGCCCACCCTGGGGTGGACCTAGTTATGCTGAAGTAAGTCGTGATATCAGACTCTTTTTTTCCTTTGATAAGAAAGACAATAACCCTGTGCACTATTAGGAAGCCTTGTTTTATGGGGGATTTTAGAAGCACATCATAAATAACGGATACAAATTATACACAAGACTGAACAATAATTTGTGAACCGCACAAATTTTTGTCCTGTGTGGGAATCAAACAGACTGTATGGGACATAGTAGGCCGCTATCTTAACCACTATGCCATCTCTGCATTCATAATACTACTTTTAACCCCCGACGAAAAAGAGGGGTGTTATAAGTTTGGCGTCGATGTCTGTGTGTGTGTCTGTCTGTGGCACTCAAACGGATGGACCGATTTCGATGCGATTTTTATCATTTAAAAGTGAGTTTCCTGGCGGTGGTTCTTAGCTATGTTTGGTTAATATCGGTCAAGTAGTGTAAGAGTATCAGCTCCAAAATGATGTAATGGCGTATGATTTTTCGATTAAATGCTTCACACGTGCCAGTATACTCGTTAAATGACAATTAATTGATAATTCCTGTTGAAGGGAACGTAATACTTTTTTTTATGATTTTAGTTTTTTTCGGGGATTATTCAAAATTTTCAATTTTACTGATTATGTGTGATATGATCACATATACGTTCACATACACGTTTTTATAAATTACCCAGTTGAGAGCGCTGCTATCCATTTTCATGGTGATCCTTTAACCGATTTTTACAACTCTCATGGTGAAGTCAAGGGGTGGTGACACATTGTATTATCAACCTATGGTCACATGTGGATCTTAATATTTTTAATACATTATTGTTTTATTGATGTAAAGTAATGAATTATTTGTGCAGAATGAAATGTACGATTTGGAACTAATGTTGGAGCCCCGACCAGCCTCAGAGATAATAAGAGCAGCTAGAATTATATCACACAATATCACATTCTACATACCCAGAAACTCCAGGCCTGATCAGGTAATTATCACTACTGATACTATTTTCAATTTTAGGTCATCATCATCATCACAGCCCACATATGTCCCACTGTTGGGTTCTGACCTCCACAATGAGAGGGAATTTGATCTAATATTCCATGCTGGTCAGACATGTTGGTATAGGATTTTATTTCGAGTTTTCCTTCTCTTGCACAGATGTAATGTGCATATTATATCCCATAGTCGTCTTTTACGACATACACGATCAAGAGTGTGGAGGAGTGGTGAATTATATTCTTACTCCATCACCACACGGAAAGGGCAGGTTTTAGGTGGCATATAAAAATATACATAACATTAATACAGTGCAACCTAAATATAAAGAACCTTAATTTAACGACTTCCTCGATTTAACAAATTTTTCGTAATCCCCTTGAATTGTCCATAAGGGTCGGTGTAAATAATACATTACGATTTTTTTTTTTACGAACAATCTCTTTATAACGAAACTATCAAAAAAAAAAAAAAAACTGTAAATACCTCTTATATGACCCTTAATCCCGTAGTATGTGATTCAGTCGCGACAGGTTTCGACACGTTTTTTTCGTAAAACAATTGAAGGCGTTTAATGGCAAATAATGTAAACAGTGCTGCTCGTTACTATTGTTGAAGACTCTAATTGCTCAATGCAAAAATGATGAGGTGAATAAAACTATTTCTTTACCTCTTTATAACAAATTTTAGCCCAACCTTACCTCAATATATAATACCTCAGTTAATGATATAAAAACTCAAGGATTCGAAGTTAAAATGCAATGGGTCCCATCGCATATTGGTCTAAGGGGTAATGAGAAGGCTGACGCACTTGCAAAGGAAGCTACTTTAGACGGTAATGCGTATAACATCTTGCCACATTATAGTGAAATCTTACCTAAATTTAAGAAGAAATGCTCTAAAATATGGAAGGAACATTTTAATGTTCGGTCAATTACCAAAGGTATATGGTATAAAACAATAGTGTCTGAGCCTCCTCATATACCGTGGTTTAGTAATATGAGTTTGCCGCGTAAATTGATTGTAACAGCGCACAGGCTGAGGACTGGTCACATGCCATTGAAAAAATTTGCCTTTCTTATGCGGAAAGCTGATACACCCAACTGTGATACATGTGGAGTTGTTGAGGATGTGTATCACTTACTTGTGGAATGTGTCCGCTTTCAGCAAGAGAGGTTAGCGCTCGAGCTGATGTATGATTTAAATCGGTTGAACGTCGGGTGGCATAATGATATATTGGCTGAGCCTATGTCTGACGCTGCTAAACAACTATTTAAGGCCATAAGCCAACTGAGATGACAAATTCCTTCTTTTCCTTTTTTATACTAGTTTTAAGCTGTTTGTAATTTTTTTAACTCTACTCTTGTATAATACGATGGGACTGGCATATTCTTTAATAAAAGTCCCCAAATTAAATAAGAATAAAAAAAAAAATACCTCAGTTTAACGAATTACTTGATATAACGAATATTTACGAGTTCCCGTCGGATTTGTTATATCGAGGTTGCACTGTATGCCGGTTATATTGCTTTAAGTCATCATCCTGCTTTTATCCCAATTACTTGCAGTCGACGCAATAATCTCCGCGCATATTGTAAATAATTTTATGATCGGCCGAAGCTCTGATGTCAACTCTCCATAGAAGTGTAATTATTGTCCAAACGGCATCAGATGGAGTTGGTCCAGGTCTATGTTACGAAAGACATTATCGTGACCGCCACAAGCAATATAAGGGCGCCACCAAACAGCTCTATTGCTTTAAGTATTATCTAAAGTTTAAGAATATTGATGAAAGTGAGTGTATGTTAGGATCAATTTTTGAAGTGATAACTTCTTTAGCCGCGTTGGGCACTTTTTGGTAGGGGAATATCTTATGGGTTCGCGCCAGCTACATATTTAGGCTTAGACATTTTTTGTATTGGTGAAATCTCGTATGTTCGCGTCATCGACATGCTTATAGCAGTATATAGGTAGTTATACAGCTGACGTATAGTGCTGTGTATATCTTATAAGTGAAATTAAATGGATTTTTTAGTCTTTTTTATTAATTTAAAGTACTAAAATACGGTACATTTAGTGAAAATAACAACGTCAAACGCGAGGAATTCATTCTCGATTTTGTTTAAGAGTACCAAATATGTATAAGTTTGGTGAGATTGGAATTGAATCGGATTCGAGATTAGAATTTATTTCAAGGGTATAGTAGGTAAATTTCTTTTTAATTTTCGTAATTTTTTTTTTTTCAATCAGCGTGGTATAGTAGGTAAATTTTCCTCCTATTTTAAAGGCGGATCGAACCCAGCAGTGGGTGGCTTATGAGATGAAATGATAAATGAGTTGGCGTTGGAATATATGTAAGCTGAAGTGATGATAACAATACGTAAATAATACACGTAATTATTTATACATATATGATTTTAAATGATGTTGTTTCAGATTTTACATCTGGCCAAAGAAATTGGAGGCGCAGTGGAAATCGAACAAAATTATCTTAACAAACGATTTGTGGCTATAACCGTATATTTTTACCATTATTAATTAAATACTACAAAAACATGATCTAATAGAATTTGATTGTCTATGACAAAGTTTTTTTTTTTGATCATGCACAAAATGTATTACATTTTTTTTTTTCAAAATAATTGAGACTCTTTTGAAGAGACAATTTTCGCAACTAGTAATGGGACACATTGGCACAAAGATTCTACAAACGGAATTTGTCCTATATGTAAAAAAGAAACAAATCTGTTGCGTGTTTCATGGTGATTTACTAAAACCTAAAACTTTCCAACTCCCTAATGTTCCAATTCAAGTCACATAAAGTATGATTTTCAAATTATTTTATTAAATTAATTATACTATAATAATTTCATTAAAAATATTTGCAAATTATTAGAATCTTTAACTCTTATAAAGATTTATAATGTCATTTATTATTATTGATATGTAATTAATTAAATATCAAATAATTTGATGTTCACGTGAATACTAAACTGTAAAATTATATTAATTTTACGGATATTATTTTTAATTCGTTTTAGTTTATAATTAATTATTATTTTTAGTTGGTGATTCTTAACCATCAGTAAGTAGATATGGTGGTGTTTTACTGCAATGTTAAATCCGAATTATATCTTGTATTGCATTATATCAGTTGGTGTATTTTACAACTAACATGAATATTCTGGATATTTGAAGTATCATAAATTACCATTATAAAAAAACCAAAAGGTATTTTATAAAATAAGCATTTATTGTATTTCATTGAATTATTAAAAAAGCAAATTAGTAATTGTTTGGATGACTAAAAAAATAATTTGTAGTTTCTAAGATATAGAGGCAATGAACAAGTGGTCTATGGCATATGTGAATGAAAGGGTAGGAATGCAAAGGTATAATTTATATTATTTCAATATGTGAAATGAATATTACATTTATGTATACTATGACTTAAGAGTAAACTGTTAGACATTTATTTTTCTTTCGGATTGATGTTTTTATTTTGTATCAAGGATGTTTTTGTTTCCAATATTTTTATATACATTCGCAATAGAATCTCTCGTGTATATGCACAACATTAATAGTCGGCAACTTACCATAATAGATGTATCACGATTAATGTTAAATTTTATTACTATTAATACTTATGACGGTATATTAAGTGAGTATATTTTCCAAATTTAGAAAATGTAAATAGCTGATTGACTAATGGTGATATGGAAACGTTTCGAGAGCAAGGTACGTCCACGTTTCTCGCGGGCGTTGGCGTAATAATGATGTCCACATTTTTCAGAACAAACATCTCTTAACTTTTGCATCACCTATTTTGAATGAATAATATATATAAATATGTATATATATATATATATACACACAGGTGTCTCAGGATATTTTTTGGACGATATATATAGTTATATATATATAGTTCAATTCTGAAAAATAAGTATCGAGGGTCGATATTTATTTCAATAAATTTGTTGTTTTATCGTTTTTTTTTTGTAACATATGCATACTACAAAATCACCGTTAACTTAATCTACTGTAAAAATATCGGCATGAAATTGATGATAAGTTATCATTTACGCCTAGAATTTAACTAAAAAGAAAAGCTCATCGCGGAAACCCTGCAAAGAACGAAGCTAAAAAGTGGTCGATATATGGTGGTTGAATAAATATCGATATTTTTCTTTCGATATATCGAACTTCGATATTGGTATATTTAAAAATATCGATATATTGAAAAAAGGATATTTTAAAAAGTATCAACAGATCTACCGACTGATATATGATAATTTGAGGTTTTTAATCCTCCTTTTTCCTTCTCTTAAGATCAACACTGATTTATCGCCACGGTTTAATCAGATCTACTAATAATTGAAAAATAAATACTATATTCAAATGTCGTAGAGATGAGTAATGAATATATGTGCTAATGTATAACATATAAGCTATTATTCTTTTAGAATTAAGAAAACATGTATGTATATTACCTTTTTTCTATTCTAACGGACGATTGTTTTTAAACAGCCGTACCTATAATTTATTGTAACAACATTTATGTTGGCCTGTGTGTTTTTAAGGACATATCAAGCTATGTCAATTATTTTAAATAATTTGATCGAATGAATTGATTGATTTGAATGTTATATTTAACTTTATATTCAATGCCAGTAATGTACCGTAAAAAATACCGTAAACTTACCGTAAGTTAGTATATTTCTAGCCAATCTGCCTTTATGGGTGCCAAAAATTAGGTAGCCTATATGGTTCTTGCGTGAAAATAGCAAATACCTACTAGTAATATAAAATATGCACCTAGACAAGGCAGAAGATTTGGTTATGATCTTAAGAACGAAGCGAGTAGGTTGTGATGTCAAACCATTACTCGTCGTGCTAACTCGTCCGCCTTTTGAGCGGACCAAATTTTTCTTCATTGGACAACTACCCAGCAATTTTAATTATTTGACCATATAAATACCATTCTATTTTTACTAAATTAATTGCTGACGCTCTTTATCAATCTTTGCCCTAAGTCGACTATATGTTTTTTCACTACACAGAATGTAATTAAAACATTAATTGCTGTAATAGAAACAAGCACTGTAACTGCAATATGGCCAGGCAACAAATCGTAGGCAATAGCGTTCGTCTACTGATAGTTACGCCTGAATTTATAAACTCCTTGCCGTTCTTCATTTACAGATTTTGTAAATTTTTTCGAGTATGTAATAACTTCATGGATGTTATTCCAAATTATCTTTATATAAACATTCTATATTTTTTGGGCGAATATAAAAATAAAATTTCTCTACTATTATTCGTATTAGATGTTTGACTGTATTATCTATTAAATAAATATGTAATCATAATTTTAATAGTAAATAATTAGTGCCAAGTATATATTATTGTTTGTTTTCAAACTCTATTAACTTTCATTGAATAATTCGGGTATTAAGAGAATTATTAAGACTAATTTTGGTCTAAATGTCTTGTTGTTCATGTAATAATAAGTTTTAAAAATTAGATTTACTAATAGAGAGGATATTCTATCGAATTTCAATAGCGATAATATTATTGTAATGTGAGCAATAAATAGTCATGGCATAATACTCTTGGTCTTACATATTCTATTGTGATAGCAAAATTGCGCAAATAGTTCGTAATATCAATGAAAGTTACAACATTATATTTAAAGAAGCATTACAGATCGGCCGCTGAGAATATATTTATGACAGCTTAAAAAAATCAAAATTAAAACATATAATCTTAATCATATTTGCGAGTTTCGGAACACTTTGTCGCGACTTTTAGGTCCTCTGAAGCCATTGAACCGATTTGCCTCAAATCAGTTCTATTAGAAGGCTGATAACGCGAAGATCTTTTTTAGACTATCAAACGAGGTATAAGGCACATTCGGTCTAATAATTTAATTACTGAACCAGGACCCGATAGGCGGTGCAACGGTTGATTTTAAGGAATTCTATTTTGTATCATAATTCGTACAGAACAGTGTTTGTTGGATCAGATAGTTGAAAATAAATAATTTTATTTACATGCTGTATCGGCTGTCAAATGTAATTTTGGCGGCCTGACTGTAGTTTACACTTACCTGGATACGTTTTAAGCGAGCGTTTTAAATGAGAATGTATAAAAGTTCTTTTATATTTCTTGAATATTTTTAAAGTACATACTGGCCCACAATATTTTGTAGAAATTGTTATTGTGTAATTGTCTCAATGTTGTGATCTCTAAAAACGTCTTTTAGTAATAAAGATAATCTGATCATTATATTCTTTCATTTTCTCATTACTTAAGTACAATAGTCCATAGCAAAATTTTGTTCCTTAGTAGGTAATTAAGCTTTTTTAAAGTTGAAAATTGATTGGTATTTCGTCATTATCATCATCATCAGCCTATCGCCGCCCACTGTTGGACGTAGGTCACGTAGGCTTCTCTCATGTTTCGCTACAAAGTGCGGCCCTGTGCCGTCTTCATCCAACGACGCCCAGCAATTTACATCATGTCACCAGTTCACTTAATTCGTCCTACACTGCGTGAAGCGATGTGACCTGCCCATTGCCACTTCAGCGTGCTAATTTTTCGTGTTATGTAGGTCTACAGATCTGTTCTACGGATTTCCGTATTTAAGATTCTAGCTCGCAGAGAAATAATGAGCATAGCCCGCTGAGCGATTTGATTATAAGGCCTAAATTTAGGATAATGTTTCCGTGCCGAAATGTCATCACAGTTAATACATACTGGTCGTAGACCTGTGCTTTCAGACATTGTGATATGTTGGACGAGAAGATCCTGTTAATTTTCCTGAACGCTACCCAGCCGAGTTAGATTCGTCGGCTGAGCTCTTTCGAAATTGGAACTATCTAACTCAGCTATACTCTAAGTGTGTTCCGCGGAACCCTAGGGTTCCGTGATACCTCTGTCGGGGTTCCGCAAGAATTTAGAAATAAAAAAATCAAAACACCTCTCTCTGGTCGCTCCGCGGCTGTGCGGACTCCGCGGCCGCGCGGAGACAAAACGCTATGAATGTTATTTATTTATTTATTTGTATTTGTATAAGCTTGTGTTACATTAGCTGGTACAATATCTCATAAGTTTGGTCTCAACAATTTTATACTTGTACAACGCGTTCGCTCTAAGTTTGCCGGTCTGTGGAATGCGCGTACCCTCCCCCACGTGACAACAAAACTTATAATGTGTCATAGTTTTACCCAAATATCTAACGTACACAATTTTTATTGTTACAATTAAATAAAAAATTTCGAACGTCATACACTCATACCTATCGCCAGCGGCAAACTTAAAACGAGCGGGTAGTATACTTGTAAGCGCTCAGTCTCTTTGATAAAAGCCGCCTCTGAATTAGACGCTATAGTTGTCAACTAGCGACTTTCGTCTCTAACTTCAAAGGATAAAGTCGATATTGTTACAACGCTATTTTTAAATTTCTGTTTTTCTTTTTGCTTTTTGTTTATCAAAGGTGCCGACTCGAGTATTTTCGAGAATATTTGAGATCGAGTCTAGGACTAAGTATAAAAGCGGCGATCGCGCGTGGGCGTCGTCTACCAGTCCGGGTAAAGTTGTCACAGCCATCTGAGGCTAACAACTAAGTCACACAAAAAACAAAAAAAAAAAAAAGTGGGCGTCGTCAGTTGATGATTAGCGTTCGGAGCGATAAGTTACTACCTACTTACAAGCTCGCTAGCGAGAAACTAGTGTTCATTGTTTTACTGCC
Source organism: Lymantria dispar (assembly GCA_032191425.1). Lineage (NCBI taxonomy): Eukaryota > Metazoa > Arthropoda > Insecta > Lepidoptera > Erebidae > Lymantria > Lymantria dispar. Next base: position 15,844,832 of record CM063457.1, on the reverse strand, counting down.
TGCTGTATTCTGTTGTCTCAGTTTTATACATTTCTTCCCTGTAGGTTCTAAATTTAGTCTCTTATACGCAGTAACGATTGTGCATTATTTAAACCCCACTATCCTGACTTGTAACATTATAAATAAAGAAGAATGGAACGTTGGCTTAAAGGTGTTAAACGTGTTCCAACAACATCTTCTAATGACGCTGAATGTTCAAAAGCAATGCACGCGGAGAATTTAGCAATCACCGATCCAGAAGATGATGCCACGAGTGCCACGACGTCAAGCTCGACGGTTTCAAAGACGAAAAAAAGGAAGTATGATGAATCTTATATCAGTTTCGGATTTGTTGATTCCAACGGCTCACCTCTCTGCATGCTCTGTAGTAAACTGCTTCCTAATAGTTCCATGGCACCTGCCAAATTGCGTCGACATTTAGAAACCGTACACCCCGAGACTAAAGACAAGAATAAAGAATTTTTTGTTCGCAAAAAAGATCAGTTATTAGAAAGTCAAAAAAATATGATGCATGTAACACAAACTACCAACGAAAAGGCCACGGAGGCATCATACTTAGTTAGCTATCGCATTGCACAAGCAGGTGAAGCGCACACTATCGCTGAGAAATTAATAAAACCATGTGTATTAGACATAACAAAATGTATGCTTGATGAAAAATCTGCAAAGCATCTTTCTACTGTTCCGCTATCAAACGATACTGTTTCACGACGAATCCATGATCTGGCAAGCTACGTCAAACAAGAACTAGTTACACGTCTACAAAATACACGATTCGCTTTGCAAATGGACGAGTCGACTGATGTCGCTGGTTTGGCTATCCTGCTGGTTATTGTGAGATATCCATATAAAAGTTCTTTTGAAGAAGACATGCTTATGTGTTCATCGCTGCTTACAAACACTACCGGGGAAGAAATTTTTAATAAAATAAATATATTTTTTGAAGAACATAATCTCAGTTGGAACAATTGCATTGACATTTGTACAGATGGGGCCAAGGCGATGACAGGTAAAACAGCAGGAGCAGTGTCACGAATGAAAAATAAAGCGCCTAATTGTAGTTCCAGTCATTGTATTCTGCATAGACAAGCACTTGCGATGAAGCAAATACCGTCTAATCTAAAATTAGTTATGGATGAAGCGGTAAAAATAATTAATTTTATCAAATCACGACCACTACAATCCCGATTGTTCTCATTATTGTGTGAAGATTATGGCAGCAAACATAAAACACTGCTGCTCCATACAGAAGTGCGATGGCTGTCTCGGGGAAAAACTTTAACAAGGCTATTTGAACTTAGAGCCGAGTTACAAATGTTTCTTTCAGCAGATACTTCTTTTAATTTGAAGGACCGTTTGTATGATAAAACTTGGTTGTTCCGATTGTCTTTTATGGCGGATATCTTTCAAAAACTTAACGAATTAAATTTATCGTTGCAAGGTAAACAGACAACAGTGTTTCAGGCCTATAATAAAATAACTGCTTTTAAAAGAAAATTAGATTTTTGGATCATTTGCATTGGTAAGAAAGAAATAGAAAGTTTTACGTTACTCAGTGAGTTTGTTAGCGAAAACGACTCAGAAATGTTTGAAGATAATGTGTTTGAAGAATTGGTCCAATATCTCAGTTCGATGCGCGCATCTTTTGAAAAGTATTTTCCCGAAGAACACAATACAAAAATTAAAGTGAACTCCTGGATTCATAATCCTTTTTTACCCAACTTGGAAAAGCCTGAAAACATGTCAAATGAGATATATGAATCTCTTTTAGAAATGTCATCAGACACAAGTATGGAGTCATTGTTCAAAACGACGCCTCTTAATGATTTTTGGTGCAGAATCCAAGATGAATATGCAATGCTTGGCCAAATGGCTCTGGATATTCTTCTCCCGTTCCCAACTACATATTTGTGCGAAACAGGATTCTCTACCTACGCAGCCACGAAAACAAAATATCGCAATAGACTGGACGCCGAAGCTGATATGAGACTCCAACTTTCTTCCATCAAACCTGATATCAAGCAATTGATGAAAAATAAAAAACAGTTTCATACCTCCCACTAGTTAGATTTTTTCTTTTTTAATGTTTTCTATTATTGTCCTTACCAAGTGGTGAAGTAAATAATAATTAGTAACTGATACATTGTACTTTTATTATGCTGATTAATATAGAATACACTTATAAAAATAATTGTTTTATTGTAGGGTTCCATCAAGTATTTTGCTTCCCAAAAGGGTTCCGTCATTTAAAAAGTTTGAGAACCACTGATCTAACTGAACGAGAATCGCTTTACCAACTAGAACCGGTACTGGAATGGCATGGGCATTTGACATGACTTTCGTCTAATCCATGTTCATTCGTAAACCCACTAGTTGAGATACGCTGCTGAGATCAAATTCAAATTCAAATTCAAATACTTTATTATGCATAAACCCCGCGGGGGCACTTACATATGGTCACTTTTTTACATTTTTACCTTACACTACTACCGGATCGGAACGCGACCGCACTGAGAAGATCCGGCAAGAAACTCAGTGGGCTTGTCTTCTTTTTTATTCATTTACAATTTTTTTTTTTTTAATAAGATAATATACAACAACATGTCTATTAATAGCTCCAGTGTGATGCCTTTCGAATCATCATACAATACAGTTATTAAATATAACGAAAAAGTACCATGGCTGGACCAGATCCCGCAAGCGGCACCCGATCACGAGTTAACCACTAGAGCAGCCATCACTCCCCTCAACCACAATGGAGGGAAGGGAGTGACCCGCTCCTCGTAGCTACCGCAAGCAGACCCTTCAGTGAGCATGACCAATACCATGGGCCACAAACATAAAACACAGATTAAACAACAAATTCGTTTGGCAAAACACGCTACGCTTTACAATTATATTAACAGCAACAGAATAAACATGTATGTAACACCTTTTGAAATAATGAGAAAATGCCTGAATGAGGAGCTGCTCATAACCAGTCTGTATTATCATCAAGATAATCCGAGATTTTATAATAACCTTTTCTACAAAATCTACTCTTGATTGCTTTTTTAAACTTTTTAACTGGCATATCTCGAATATTAATAGGTAATTTGTTGTAGAAGCGTATACATTGCCCCATGAAGGATCTGTTAACTCGTTGAAGACGAGTACTGTGTACAACTAATTTATCCTTATTCCGAGTATTTACATGATGAATGTCACTATATTTTTCAAAGTTACCGATATTTTTCTTTACATAAAATACATTTTCGTATATATATTGAGATATAACAGTCAGAATATTTATCTCTTTAAATTTCTCTCTTAGTGACACTCTTGGGCCTAAATTATATATCGCGCGGACCGCCCTTTTTTGTAGAATAAAAATTCTATTCAATTCCGCGGAGCAGCCCCAAAGTAATATGCCGTATGACATGAGACTATGAAAGTATGCGAAATAAACTATTCTGGCTGTTTCAACATCGGTTAATGCGCGAATTTTTTTTACCGCATAAGCCGCTGAGCTGAGCCTATTTGACAGTTTCTCAATATGAGGCCCCAATTGGAGTCTATTATCTATAGTGATGCCTAAAAAGGTGGTTGATTCCACAAGGTCCAGAGCCACCCCATTCATTTGAACATTGGTTTCCACTTGTCTCACATTGGGAGTAGTAAATTTAATACATTTAGTTTTTGTCTCATTTAGAACTAAATTATTAGAATGAAACCAATGAACAACGTTAGACAGTGCATTGTTCACATCGTCATAGTTGAGCATTTGTCGCTTAATCTTAAACAGTAAAGAGGTATCATCTGCGAACAACACAATGTTTTGATTGTCCCCTACATAATAGGGTAAGTCATTGATATACACAAGGAACAGAAATGGCCCCAGTATTGACCCTTGCGGAACGCCCATTTTGATAACAGAACCAGATGATCGTGCACCGTTAACATCGACTCTCTGAATTCTGTTGCTTAGGTAGGAAATTATAAGTTCCAGAGCGTTTTTCCTGATCCCATAGTGGTGTAATTTCTTGATGAGAGTTTCGTGGTTTACGCAATCAAATGCCTTAGATAAATCGCAAAAGATGCCCAACGCCTCATGCGATTCCTCCCAGGCTGAAAAAAATGTTTGTTAATAATTCTACACCCGCTTCAATAGTAGAGCAATTCTTAGTAAAACCAAATTGATTTTTATGAAAAATACCATGGTTGTTAAAATAACTCAACATCTGAACAAGTATAATTTTCTCAAATACTTTACTAAGTGTAGGTAGTATGGATATCGGTCGAAAATTATTAACATCTGACATACTACCCGATTTAAACAAAGGAATTACTCTACTCATTTTCATGAGCTCAGGAAACACACCTCGAGCAACACAACCATTAAACACAGAAGTCAAGTGGGGGGCAATAATATTAATTATATAATTAACTGTCTTTACTGATAAACCCCACAGATCAACTGTTTTTTTAATATTAAGGGATTTAAAAGAGCGTAAAATATCTTTCACAGTGACATCTGAAAATTCAAAGGTTATGTCGCATTTTACAATACATTGCTTAAGGAGCGATTCAGCTATAATAGGAGATGACACTAATGATTTTGTAATCAGTACAGGCACATTTGTGAAATGGGTTTCAAATTCAGCCGCCACTTCTTTATCTACTTTCACATTCTTATCACCTATCTTTAAACTAAAGTCTTTCTTGCGTGCAGTATTCCTACCAGTTTCACTATTTATCACATTCCAAGTCATTTTAATTATATCACCTGATTTTTTAATTTTATTTCTCAGATAAATAGATTTTGCACAGGAACAGGCACGTTTAAATATTTTGGAATAGTTCTTTACATATTCCAAAAATACTGGATAATGGTTATAAGATTTTTCATGATAAAGATCATATAACCTTTTTCTGCTTTTGTAAATACCAGGAGTAGCCCATTCACTAAAACCAGCAGGAACCCCAAAAGTCAATATTTTGGGTTTGAATATTTTATTAAATTCAGTATTGATTATGTGAGATAGAGATGTATATAACTCATCTGGGTTGTCATGAATAGGCAACAGCGGCACTCTCATACTCAGGTTGTCTCTAAAGTTTTCTAAACGGCTGACATTCATAGGAATAAAGGTAACACTTTCTCGTTGAATCCTATTAGTTCGAGGCAGTACAACAAGTTGTCCACAGTGATCCGAATCCAGTGTGTTTAAGATGTATTTACTAATTGGCTTAGCATTTATAAAGACATTATCTATACAAGTTGCACTCCCAGCAGTTATCCTAGTAGGTTCCAAGAAAGCATTATACAAATTATAAGATTTCATCAAAGTTATAAATTTTTGTGTAATATTATTTTTTTCCAATAAGTTTATATTAAAATCACCACAGATCACAAGAGTTTTATTACTAGCAGAGATTTTGAACACAATATCCTCCAACTGTCTCTCAAAATCATCATATGGTGAACATGGAGGTTTGTATACGCACACAACTATGAACTGCTCAGACTCAATACAGGCAATTTCAATAACACGTTCAATAGAGAGCCTCACAATATCATTTCTTTCCTTAAATTTCATCATTTTGTTTAAAATTATTAACGAGCCACCTCGTATCATGCTGACTCTATTGAACGAGCTAACAACCTGGTGATTAGGAAAATTGAACAATAATTGATTATCTTTGAGCCAGTGTTCAGTAACGCAGAGGATATCTACCTGGTAATCATTCAAGAACAATTCAATTTCCAAATCTTTACCTAACATTCCCTGAATATTCTGATGTACCAGGTTGATTGATTTATAATTATTCTTAACACTTAAAATACTTAGGCAAGAGGAATTCTCTGTTGTCTTAATATCTAATTTAAATTAGTTTGTGAATTAATGTCACTATTTACATTAGTGTAAATGTCATTATTTAAATGAATAATGTCAATACATTGCCCAAAAGAGGCAACTTTGTTAGCCAAGTTCATGGCTGATGTAAAAAAAAAATAAGATAGCGAATCAGCTAATAGTTTTTTATAATATCTAGCAAGATTAGAACTATCTTTTGTCAAAAAAGTTTTTTTCTTAACATAATTGTTAATGTCAATTACATGCATCATGTTACTAGTAGTATAATTGGATGCAGTTTTGACATTATGCAACGTTAAATTTAAATTATAAATGGATTCATTTTCCATTTGTGTTAAACAAGTTCTGTACGGAAATGTGAACATTACAATTTTGTCTACATTTAATCTACATAGTTTTTCATTATATTCTAGCAATTGCCTTTTGGTCACATTTCGTGCATTACCAATGAAAATTATTAACATACTACTAGAACAATAATTATAATCTAATATTTTTTGCATTATATTGTGGTATGACAAACCCGGCAAACAGTAATTAACAACTGCATGTCCTTTATCTGACAGCAGGACCCCCATATTTTTGCCAATTTCATCACTAAACATAACAATCTTATTTTTAGCTTTTATATTTAAAGGTTTAGGAGTAGGTAAAGGTGAGCAATCGTTGAGCATGATGTTAAGTTCGTCCATGGATTCAATGACGATATCATCTGCAAATCGAAGGTGAGTGAAGTACTCGCCATTGATGTTGATGCCGAATCCAGTTCAGTCTAAGAGCTTGAAAAGATGTTCCAGTGCAGTGGTGAACAGTTTCGGAGAGATGACGTCTCCCTCTGTCGCACCTTTTTGCAATTGGATCGGTTCCGTATACGAACTGACATTATGACATTCCTATATAAACACTGAATTATACTGATTGGTTAAATACCGATACCGAGTATAATTCAGTGTTTTAGCTCTGGAATTATTAAGAATGAAATTTTCTCACTAATGACTAGCAGTCTAAATTCAAAAGCTTTTTTTTGCGTTAAATAGCCAGTGCATCGACAAAAAAGAGGAATTTCACGCACTCCCCCATAAACATTTTTTTATTGCAGTTAGTGGCAGACGAGTAAGCAGCCCACCTGATGGTAAGTCGCTGCTTACTAAAAGAGAAGAGCTCTTCTTAAACCCCATTTAAAGGACATATTATAGCACTCGGGAAACACCGCAACAGGCAGTTCATTTCAGAGTAAACACAAATGTGGGAGAAAGGAACGTTGAAAACGTACTATCGGGAATGACATCGGTTCTTAGGTGATATGGGTAAGTCATCTGTGGTGTCGAGTGGTAAAATGATGAACGGAGATGTTGGTACCAACTCAAACAGCTTTTCTTAATGTGGTAGGACTTCACTGTCGAGTAGTCTGTCTACAGCCGCGGATCTATCCGTCCGGGATAATACCACAATCTCACAGAAAACCTACGTCTTGCGTAGCAACAATTTGTTAATGCACTTCGATGACAGAGAGCCGGTAGCCCATCTTACTGGGGGTGTTTGCGTGTGCTGGGTTTTGGTGATACCTTTAGTACCTAATACCGAACCCCACTGTACGCATCATACTCCTTTCACTTTCTTCACAGTAGGCAGCGGCCTAACAAATGTCTATGATCGGCAGTATCATTTACCATCAGGTGTGCTGTTTCCTCGCTTGCCAACAACTGCAATAAAAAAAGCACTCCATGTTAGTCGATAAAACATTCAGAGACTCAAAATCCCTTCACCGCTCCAACGACTCCCAATTCACCAGTAAGATTATCATCATTAAAAATTCCAACAGCACCTCTTTGCAGGGATTCAAGTGCGTCGAAATGATATTTAGACGCAGTCACCCCGAGATGTGAGCAGTAGATACTCCACGTGTGGACGAACTTGTGCTTCGTACGAGAGAAGTCGTCTCGATGTGAAGTGCCGCTTGGCTCTGATTACGAAGCTCATTGTTCGCCAATTTGACTTCATTTTACTCTGGACTTTGTTAGAAATTTCAATGCCGAGGATACCAATACTCTCGGCGATTTGAAGAGTTACTCCTTGGAATTGAGGCGCTATGATGAATAAATCTCTTTGCAGTGAACGTGTACTTGTTTTCGTGAAATTTACTTGCTGATCAAGCAGTTTTATTGTTTTCCTTACCTTGCTGTGATGTTTTAGATATCCAGTCGTAATTTGACTTAAGTTGAAATAAAAAAACTGGTGGATGGTATTTGGGTTGGGCCAACAATAAAGAAAACAAAATGAATTATAGATAATTAAAAATATTTTATTAGTGAAATGTTTTGCCATATTTAACACAAGGCCTATCTACACAAGGTATATGTAAACATGTAAAAACCAGTAATGGCAGGTTGATAGTCCTGATCCTAAGGTATTTTTGAATACAATTGTAATTATAAGCAAAAAAACTATTCAATTGTCTATAAAAAACTTAAGTATATATATCAAACTTTTTGTCCAGTCGCTACAGCCTCACTTCCCACTTTGTACTATGCATATAGACACACAAGGTATAGGGCCTCTTAGTCCACTTGTCCAACTCATGTGGATGAATGGGTGAATAAATATTCTGTGTCTATCACCACACTTAACGGAAAAAAGAAGCTATGAATACAATAAAATGAGAAAAATACCTATCATTCTATTACCTGCACTAGCACCCTATTCTAAATTAAGAAGTATATCTAGGTTAGTGATATTTAATCATAGTTTCAGTACAAAAGATTTCTATTTTGTACATAATTATAATTAATAATCATATACTGAGTTTTTTTATTTACTACAGCCATTTTTGTATTGCTAATTTTATGTTTTACATGAATATTGTGTTCAATAGTAGTAATCGTCAAATTTATACCATCCTTGGAAATTAACAACAGCATATCTGAATTTATAAATGCATTCTAATTATTTAGGCTATAGAATTATTACTGTGATCAGTTTTAGGAGATTTTGCCGTAAACAATTAATGTTTTACAAAGATCTATCATAAACATTTTCCTTTTTTTTACTTTCATAAATTATAAATAATGATTTTTATTCGGAAACGGAATGCACATGTCATATTGCAATATGTTCAACCCATTAAATATTAATATTTTTGAATTTGAAAGTAAAAACAGTTCATATTCTTAAAGCTATTTATTAATATTATTCTTTCATTTCTCCTTCTTCATCTTCCTCCTCAGCACCTCTCACATACAGCACATTGTTGCATCTGATTAGAACTTCGCCGAGGTTGCCTGGTCAAAATAAACCAATGTTATAAATATAAGTGAATATCATAATTTCTACACTTAATGTAAAATTCATAAGGAATGGAATGGGTAGTCGGATGATATACATACATAGTCATACAAGTGCGCTGTGTGGACAAGAAAACTACCATTCCTAACACTGCATGGATATTGTTCAAGGGCTACCTAAGAGCTTTATACAAAAGTTATGTCAATTACATGTCGTCGGATTGATCCATGAAAGCATTAGAAGTCATTTTGGTGACAGATTGTAAAACAGTCAAATCTTTACACAGCTTGTTATTAGGCATGGGTAACTCAACGATAATCCTTGCGTTAACTCGGTAACTCAGGCGCAGTAAACTGCGCCGGCTCATTGCGCTAACTCAAAATTGCGCCATGGCGCAACAAAATGTAAACACGACCGAGTGAGCTACGAATTAAATGTGCCCCATCTGCGCCACTGCAGGTATAACTCCATTTCTAACTCATTGCGTCATGGCGCAACACATGAAACAACCGAATGAGCAACTAAATGCGCACCTAGGTATAACTCAATTTTTAAAAGAGTTATTTACACTTCACACAGTTGTTCGACCTTGAGTTTTTCGGCGGGAATATGGGAGTGTCATGTTACGCTCTTGAATGAATTATTGTTTTTAGTTTTATATTTTAAATAATTTTGCTGATATTTTATCTTTATTTACATTATATATATTTGTTGTGTACGTCACTGAAACTCCTCTTAAACGGCTGGACCGATGTTGATGAAATGTTTTGTGTATGTTCAAAGGGATACGAGAATGGTTTAGATTCACAACTGGACTCGGTAGGTGGCGCTGCTGTCGATTTCAAAGAGCATTCCTTTATTGTATTTGAACAGAACAACATCTGTATTGAGTCAGCTAGTTTAATATGTAATACAGTTGAAGTGTTGTGAATATCATATAATAGTTATTTACGTTAATATGTATAATAGTGTATTTGGTTTTCAGCACCCAATTAATGGTAACAACTTACTGACTGATGTTACTTATCTCTTACGCTAATAATAAATTATATGTAAAGAAAATTATGTGTAAGCTACGTAAGACAAGGCAGTAAGGTCGACTATAGCCTGCCTTATAGGCGCATAAATAAAAAAGTTGTTCAGATTCGCCGGCGCTGCGACGATTGCGCTAACACATTTTCTAGAAGTGAGTTGATACTTCCAGCGCAGTGAACTGAGTTGGCGCAATTGCGCGGCGCAGCACAGTGTTACACATGTCTACTTGTTATGCTCAACCTATCTGTGCTAGAGTATGAAGAAATTTTGTACTAACTCTAAACGAATGAAGATAAAGACAGCAAGATATTGATATCAGCATGCTACTTCAAGTGACATTACAAACCCTTGACCTTAGGAAGGATAGTATTACTGATAAAAAGCGTGTTATGGATTATAATGCATATTTGCAACTAACCTGTGCAAGTACCGTCAACCATTTCCTCTGTATTTGCAAGTTGCAAATTCATATAACCATCAGCCGATACAAGTAAACCTTTATACTCATGACCCCATTTCAATTTCACCAACACAGATTTACCCGTTAAACTATTAAGGAAAGGTTTAGGATTTATTGGCATAGCAGCAGCCATTTTCGTAGATGTTTCTGAAAAAATAAGTGGTAATATATTACAGTTATAAAGAAGATAAGTTAAATATTGCATTTAACGTGAATTCATTTATAATTATTAATTATACCTGTAGAACTTGGTAACAACAAATAATAAAATAACCTAAATTATTAAAATATACCGTGAGACGCTAACTTAGATCACAGACTATAGACCTTTTTTTTGGTTCTGTTCGTCCATCTGGACAGGCAAAGGGGTCAAAAGCCCATACAGCCAAGTCTTCATTTTTATTATTCTATTCTTCACGTTACACAGCTTGTTCAAAGTCAAGCTAAGTCTTTATATCATCTTCATCTTCAAACATAAATAGTACAATTTCACATAAAAGTAGTATTTCGTGTTCTTCATTTTCTTCATATACATATAAGTTCGCATGAAAGGCCGAAGCCAAGTCTTTTATTGATAATATTCTTGTTCCAATGAAGATCAAGCTTAGCCCGGGGTTTAATAATAAACTTTTATGATATAATACTAAAATATAAACCTCATATACGTTATAAGAAATATATTATACATGAATTATAAGTAATAATGATGAATATTAGTTGAATATAATTATAAGATAATATGAAACTAATTTAAGGTATAACTACAAATATAATATTTACATTTATACATTAAAATTTACATTATAAACACAAGTCCAATAATAATTTATGGACGAATATGTTTTAAGTCTGTGTAAGGGATTGTGTCAAAAGCCAAGCCGTATTTTCAAATTTCGCCTACCGTTGAAACTATAAATTTGTAAAGCGGCACGAAGCAGTCATAAGTTTTCAATAATTGCTGAAGTGAGCGCGGGATGTCTTCAGCTTTCTTATAAATATTCAAGAGGCAGTCTATCAATGTAAATCTTTGAAGATTATATTGGGGACAGTCAAAGAAAATGTGATCAAGAGTTTGGATGGATAAATTACAGAATTGACAAGTTGGAGAATCTAAAACACCGATCCTAAATAAATGAGCACCACTACGAGAATGTCCCAGACGTAACCGACAAATTGTGGTGTAAAATTTTCTGTGTAAGTATTTTTTCTTTTTAACAAACCAGGGAGGAGAGATTTCGTTTTTAATGTCGGCTAACCATTTGCCCTTTGTTTGAACAACTTGTTGCCAATAATTCTGAAAGTCTTGCAAGAATGTACGTTTAAAATGAGACAGTGCATCTGTGTGTGGTATGGGAATGTTCAAAGCAGTATGTATCTGATTACTATTCACAATAGATTTAGCAAGATAATCAGCTTGTTCATTTCCTTCCACGCCTATGTGTGAAGGAGTCCAGAATAAAACAATATCTTTTGTTAGGGATAAGCATTGATATTTGTCTCTAATATTGTAAATGATGAAATTAGTTGTAACATTACATTTAGGATATTGTAAAGCTTTTAAAACACTCATGCTATCTGTTATAACAATCCAATTATTATATGACTGTTCTCCAATATATTCTAGAGCAGCATATATGGCAGCACATTCTGCTGTGTATATACTAGCCAAGGTATTTAACCTATGACCAAACCCACTCCGCAGTTGTATGTCATAAACTGCCATAGAGACAGCAGTATTACTTTTAGATCCATCAGTATAAAGTTGGTTATAATTTTGCCACTCTGACAGCATACTATATACATCTTCCTTATATTTTAATGATTCATTAATAATTATTTTAATAGGTGTATATTTTGAATTATAAGAATTTAAATAACATGGCCAAAGAATACTAGTAAATAGATTATGATCACAAGAAAAATGTAACAAATCAGAGATGCCGTCTACTTGATGGTAGGAATTATTGTCAGTTCGGTTAATATAGTCCTGTATCTTTAATAGGAGTGGATGATTATTAATAGAAGTTAATTTGAGAAAGAATTTTGTTTGTAGATATTTGAATCTAAGAGCCAGTGGGGGAATATTACATTCTACTTGTAATGATATAATAGGAGTAGACCTAAAAGCGCCTGTTATGATCCTTAAGCATTTATTTTGTATTTTTTCTAATTTATTCACTAATGTAATTACTCCACCATAACAAAAGAAGGCATACTCAAAATGGCTACGGACTAATGACTTATATAGTGTTAGCAAGATGCGTGGGTCTGCACCCCAATATGTACCAGCTAATGATTTCAGAATATTGCAGGCCTTTAATGCTCGATTTTCTAATATTTCGACATATTTGTGCCATCTAAAATTACTTAAAAACGTAACTCCCAAAAACTTTATTGAATTATCTATTGAAATTTCCTGAGTACCATAATATATTTTTGCATCTCTTATTCTTATAGAATGCTTTGAAAATATTACTACTTTGCTTTTGTCAATACTGACCTCAAGACTAAGATATTGGAAATAAAGCTCCAATTTTTTGAGTGCTACATTAAGATCTAACACAACATTTGATAAATTAAGTCCTGAACTATACACTACTAGATCATCAGCAAATTGGAGGTTAGAAACTCTATTACCCAAGACAATATTTATTTGATTTATGTAGATTATAAAGAGCAATGGACTCAAAATTCCGCCCTGCGATACGCCTCTATATGAGGACCTATTAATTGGTTATTGACTCTAACATAAAGTTTACGACCATGCAAGAAATTGAATATCCAACTAACTATTTTTTCAGGGACATTTAAGGATAGAAGAATGGATGATAATTGTTCTAAATCAACATTATTAAATGCTCCTACAACATCCAAAAAAACACCAGCCAATATCTTATTGTCAATTTGGGCACTATGGATGTCAAGACATAAATGCCGTAGACTCTCACAAGCAGAACGACCGCATCGAAATCCAAATTGATTATTAGGTAAGAGGTTGTTACTTTCAATATAAAATATTAATCTCTGTTTTATTAATTGTTCAAAAATTTTACCAACACACGAGCTTAGTGTGATAGGACGATATGAATCAGCTGAACTAGAATCTTTCCCATGCTTTAAAATTGGAATTAGACAGTCTGTTTTCCATTCTTCTGGAATAGTGGATTTGTTCCATAGGAGATTTAATATTTTTAGAAACTTATTTAAGTTAGAAGAGTTTAGGAGTTTAAACATTTTATAGGAGAGCCAATCCAAACCGCATGCAGAGTCCTTTCTTGATGATAGACCAGCTTTTAATTCTTCAATAGTAAAAGGGGCAATCATAAAAGAGTTGGTGCTATTTAAAGGATGATTATTGTGAATATTTGTCAAATTTGGTACTGTATCTGGAGTATATTTGTGTAAAAAGTTGGATATCCAATTATTGCTAGAGAAACAATTATTATTAGAATATAAGTTCTTAAATTTCCTCATTTTTGTCCAAATCTGTTTCATTGGCGTTAACCTATAAGACGTTCAAGTCTTAATATACGTTTTTTCTTTGCTTGAGCTTGCTTAAAATGAATGTAGTTTTGGATATTGCAATTTGATTTGAATAACAGATAAGCCTGCTTGCAATCTTCTACCACTTTAGTACATTGCCCATTCCACCAGGGAAGTTGTCGCTTTCTTTTAGGTAGATGAGTAATATTGTTACAGTGGTAGTTGGTTTTAGGTACTGAATTTTCTACCGCTCTAAGGATTATGGAACAGAAGTTATTGTAAAACTTCTGTAGATTACAATTATTTATTTCAAATTGTTTTAACAAGTCATTTAGTAAGTTCTCATATTGGTCCCAATTTACTATTTTCAGATTACTGTGTGGAGGAATGTTGGATGGAATTGAAGAAGATTCAGTTTCCGACACTACCATGAAAAATTTTGTGATTGTAGGCAAGTGATAGCTGCCCAAAGAGTCCTGATGAACTTGCCATTCACAGCACAGGAATAATGAAGATGATACTATTGTTAGATCTAGTCCATTTGGTCTCCAAGAATTAGTACCTACTGTAGTTGGTTGATCATTATTTAAGAGCATTAAGTCATTATCGTCCATTACATCCATGATGTCCTACCTCTAGAATTGGTTCTATTACAACCCCAAATGGTATGGTGAGCATTAAAATCACCAGCAATTATTAGTGGTTTTGGAATACTATGCAACAGTCTATTAAATTTAGATTTGTCAAAGTTAGGTACACTGTTGCCAGGACTATAAAAGCTAACAATTGAGATGTCTTTTTGTTTGTATTTAATTTTGATTGCTACATTTTGCAAGGAGTTATCAGAAAATGTTTCTAATTTTTGAAAATAAATGCCATTTCTAACAAAAATTGCTACACCATTGTGATCATTACCGCAATCATTTCTTATTATTGTATAACCTCTGATAGAAAATTGTATATTTGGTTTAAGCCAAGTTTCTGATATAAGTGCTATGTGTATGTCCTGCTCATAAAGTAGGTTTTGAAGCTCAAGTCTGTTACTCAACAGACGTTGAGCATTCCACTGTACTATGTTAAGTTTGTGACAGTTGAATGTGACGTTTTATTTTTAATTTGTATGGTATCTTTAATAGCTGAACTAATTGCGTGTAAGCTAATGCTTTGATTCTGTGTTTTATTTAGTGTAATGACTTTGATTATTGATTCTGTGATTAGGTTCATTGCTGCTGGATTGGATAAAATTAAATTAATGATGTCTTGTGTGTTCTCTGTCTTATTGAGTGATGGAAAGTTTGTTGGATGTTTAAATAAATCTGATAATGGTGTTTTACTTTTATTTTTACTATCCAATATCTTTTTTTGTTTTATAGGGCATTGACCTGATACTGCAAGATGGTTACCTTTACAGTGTACACATACTGCTTTGTCAATAGGTATAGTACATTCTTTATATGAATGATTTTCAGTGCAAATTGAGCAACGCTGAGCATTCTTACAGAATTTAGCCAAGTGGTCAAACCTAAGGCATCGGAAACACTGCTTAACTGGCGGCACATAAGGTCGCACTGTTAGACGCCACATCTTTAAATGAACGTAATCTGGGAGTGAAGTAGATGACGCAAAGGTAATAATGACTGCCTGTGTAGGTTGTAATATAAATCCACTATCGGATTTGTTTTTTTTCATTATACGCCGAACAGAAATAATTTTTTTTGTACTTGACAAAGATTTGAAAATTTTTTGTTGGACATATCAATAGGTACGGAGGAAATCACTCCAGACAATTCAGTGGCACCAGCTGGGATGGACGCCTTAATATTTTGTTCCCTTAAAAATGTCGTGTTGTCTAGGAATGTATTAGCCAAATTGGGTCGTTCAAACACTACTCCTATCTTATATTTGTTAAGTTTCTTAAGATATTTAATGCCTTTAATGAAGCGCGATAAGCAGCTACTAAGAGTTAGCATGTCACGACTACCAAGTGGCTGTTCAGTGACACTCTCTATGAAGACTATAAATTCATGACCGGCACTTGCGTCTTCCGGATATCGGCGACAATAGTCGGCCACCCTATATGGCAAATAAAAGTCCTCGTGGTCTTCCAACACTGTACGCGAATCTGAGTATTCGCTACTTTCAGAGGTGGAATCTAGAATAGACTCACCTTTATCTCGTTCCGGTTTGGTTTTTTTCCGCCTTTTCGACATCTCTTAGCACAGACCTAAATCACTAAATATATAGACTTTTACTTATATTAAACAAATTAAATGATAAACATATACAAATACTTAGATACTTTTCAAAAATATGAGGATTATATACAATATAATAGAAATATTTAATTTTATAGTTAAAAAGACCGCCCTAAGCATTCAAGAGTTCCCGCGCTTTTTTTCCAGACTATAGACCACGGTACATCTACATTAAGGTTGCCAAGTGCCAACCATTGCCAACTTTATTTTTAAGAGGATCGCATCATCATAGACTAAGAAAGATAGTACCTATTATTATTTTGTAAAGAATTTAAGAACTAAAATAGTATGCACTTAAAATTTCAATTAAACAACACTAAATTATTACAAATCATTTTTTTTATAAATTTGAATCATTATTTAACATTTAGTGGACAACAATAATCAATTGGCGTTATAGAAACCCGACCTCGCTTCGCTTTGGTTTCAGTCGCCTTACCCGTGTAGTTCTCGTACCCGTGGGAATACCGGGATAAAATATAGCCTATGTTAATATAGCGATGTTTTGATACATATCCCTGCCAGCATCACTTTCAATCTCTACATCAGTAACGGGCTCCGAGTGAAGGTATTTTTTATTTACCTCCCAATCGTTTCAAAGAATGCTACTTGTGATAGGTAGGTATTTCATTTTTTTACATAAAATTAATTGTCAAATAATATAAAATAATGTGAATGTTATTTAAATTTAATGATTTCAGCATTATTTTGATACTATCGAGGGATATATTTTTTGAAATTATTTCTGAGGCGATGATTTTAAAGGTAATGATAAAGCAATAATTTAATTATCGTTTTATCGTCAGGCATGTGATAAATAGGAATATTTCATCTCAGTGCGTACACGACTCACTGTTGGGTTCGGGCTCCCTCTACTGAGGGAGGGAATGAGGGAATACGACCTACTATACCATTCTGGTCAGACGTGTTAGTATATGGTTTTGTTTCGAGTTTTCCTTCTCTTGCGTAGATATTATATCCCTTTTAGGTGTCTTTTACGTCACCCACGGGCACACTTAGTATTTCCCTTTTGCAATTCTATAAACAATAGCCTTAGCTAAAACTATCTGGGACTGTCAGATATTTCTAAAATATTTTGGTATCCGTTATCGGAATCGGAACCTTGACCGTATCCGACCGGTACGATTTTATTCTCATATTCATAATGATATCCAGATTCGAAAAATTACCTTCATAAGGTTCCTAGTCTGGAACACCGTTCATACATACGTTTGAATACAGGCGCGAGATGGAGATGTCATAAACCTTTGAATAAAAAACACCTTAAATGTCATAATGACACTTTTATTTCGAATATTTTACACAATCTCGCTCGTTCGCTCACTCACATAAACCTCAGATATTGTTTGAATATCTTTTTTTATATGTGCGGTTGAGCGTGAGCGTTATGAACAAAGACCGGTGTGCCTACTCTTGAATCTCTATTCCAATCCTAAATCCAATCGCAGCTCGAATTTGAGCAAATTTGGTACTTTAGAAAGCGACACTAGCGCACGATTGGAATCAAATTCGGTGGAATATTTTTGAACTAAATGAATTCGACTCGTCGATTAAATCAAATATTTACTACTCCCGACGCGATTTTGTCGTAGTTTAAAATCGTTAATGTTGCACAATTGCAAGAAAGCGTCTTTGTAGTGATCGAGTTCGATAACGTTATTAATTTAAAATAAGAAAATACAACACATTTGGTGAAAATAATAACGCCAAACGCGCAGAATTCATTCTCGATTTTGTTCAAGAGTACCAAATATAAGTTTGGTGAGATTGGAATTGAATCGGATTCGAAATTAGAATGGATTTCCAGAGTAGGCACACGGGTCTTCCACTCGTACTTATACCTACGTTCTGTGTGTCTACTCTTGAATCTCAATTCCAATCCTAAACCCAATCGCAACTCGAATTTGAGCAAATTTGATACTCTTGAAAGCGACACTAGCGTACGATTGGAATCAAATTCGGTGTTTTTTTTTAACTAAATGAATTCGACTCTCGTCGATTAAGTCAAATATTTGCTACTCCCGACGTGATTTTGACGTAGTTTAAAATCGTTAATATTGCACAATTTCAAGACAGCGTCTTTGTAGTGATCGAGTTCGGTAACGTTATTAATTTAAATTTATAAAATACGGGACATTTGGTGAAAATAACAACGGCAAATGCGAAGAATTCATTCTCGATTTTGTTTAAGAATACCAAATATAAGTTTGGTGAGATTGCAATGCAATCGGATTAAAAATTAGAATTGATTTCAAGAGTAGGCACACTGGTATGGAAGTATTCGTTGGGTGGTGTAGCTCGTACTGGGTCGCTTTTCATTCCTTGTGCCAATTCTGTTGTGTACATACTTGGTTTTTAAACCAGTTCCAGTTTATACGTCCATTTCTAGCTAGTGCTACGTACAACTAGTTATACGAGTTTTTGGCGAGAATCTGAAGTGTCATGCGGTGTTCTTGTATTATATTCAATATCTTAGTGTTTTAACGTGTTATGTTAAATAATCTTGATGGCATTTTATCTAATATATAGCGACAGAACTGCTGAGGTATAGTGAATATGATATAAAACTGCTATACATACCGTATACACATACACCATACTTTCCGTGTGGTGACGGAGTAAGAATACAATTCACCACCCCCTATCTTACCCGTGGGTGATCGTACGAGACGACTAAGGGATATAAAACCCATATAACATCTATGCGAGAGAAGGAAAACTCGAAATAAAACCCTATACCAACACGTCTGACCAGCGTGGTATAGTAGGTCAATTACCCTTCCATTATGGAGGAGGCCCGAGCCCAAAAGTGGGACGTGTATGGGCTGAGATGATGAGATGATGATACATACCTTTGTATTTCCACCAAAATTCTCATTAGGTACCCTTAACAATGGCCATTACACTGTTGAGGGCGACACTTTGACTTACTGAAAGACCATTACTGACATGAAGAAACTGAGAACTTGAAAAGATAATTATATCTCGACACTGGCAAAAATGGCTCGTATTTGTAGCTGATTGCCAAGACAAAAGAGAAGAAGAAGAACTAGTTATACGTTGGCAGATACAGAAATCACGAACGTACCCTATCTGTTCTTCTTCTTCTTATTTAATGGCAATGAGCTACAATTATATGAGCTATTGGTGCCAATGTCGAGTTATTATATTTATTAAATATTCACGTTTTTAGTCTTAGTCTTTCAGTCAGTCGTTAGTATGACTTGGTGCTGATATCCAAGTCATGCCTTCTCTAGGAATTTTGGCAGAATGTAAAAATGCACGCAATTCACTATTATATCATATTCACTACATTTCAGAATTTTATCTGCATTATATTACATAAAATATCAGCAAAATTATTCAATATAACACCACAAAACACTAAAATAGTGAAAAAAAAATAAAAGCGCAACGTGATATTTTGACATTTGCGTCAAAAACCGTACGTGTTAGTTACATACAAAAGTCAAGAAAGTGTCAGAAACATGTCAGAAATGTAAACTGTTGGATGTCGTGCTTCTTTTCAACCTGTATTTATTTCTTTTCAACCTGTATTTATTTAATATTATTACGATTTTACTTTTTTGTTATTAAGTAAATGGATTTTTGTATCAACTGCTTACAGATATACACATGGGACTTAAAAGGAAGGAACGTAAATAAGTAAATATGTCGTCATTTTCGGGTTTTAGCGAAGAGGAGTTGAAACGTATCAAATCTGGTGGCAGTAGTCCTTCGAGCGGTAAACATAACTTTTTCTTGCTATTTTCCCATAAATAGTTTGTCTTTTAATGGCAGTATTTATTTAAAACTACTTTGTGAAAAACATCAAAATTTAGATTTCTATAAGTTCTATAGTACGTCAAAATATTACCTAAATTTATGATATCTCACCATTTTATACCTACTGATTAAAAAGTCTTCCGTGTGGTGACGGAGTAAGAATACAATTCACGACCCCCTAATTTAGCCGTGGGTGTCGTAAAAGACGACTAAAGATATAATATGCATATATCGTCTGTACAAGAGCGGTATAATGGAATCTAAGAATTAGTAGATGTATACAACTTCATTTAAAATGCGCAAAATATATATGTATCTTTGCAATAGTGGTTAGCAAAACATAGTTATACATATAAATAGCACATTAAAAGTGCTTATGTATAGTATTAAACAATTTAGATTGTATCTCAGGTTGTAATGAATAAAAATGGTTAGATATTAAAGTAGTTTAATACATCTCTGGTCATAAATCTTTAAATAACTTAATAATTATGTAATTTCTGTGTAGTGACAGAGTAAGAAAACAATTCACCACTCTATCTTGCCTATGGATGTTGTAAAAGAAAACTAAGGGATATAATATGCATCCTATATTATAAATGAGAAAGTAAGTTTGTTAGTTTGTTACGCTTATGTTTAAACCACTGAACCAATTTCAAAAATTCTTTTACCAATGGAATTTTAGATATTTTATCCCATTATTCCCACAGAAATGGGAACTATGTGGGTAAGGCGACTGAAACCGAAGCTAAGAGAGGGCAGGTTGCTACTATAACATATGTACAAGACCAGAAACTCTCGAAAGAAAACCCTATACTTACATTTTTGACTGGCATGGTATAGTTGGTCAATTTCTCTCCTACTGAAGAAGAGGCTCGAGCCCAGCAGTGGGATGTGTATGAATTGAGACGATGACACTGTACTCCTATGCACATAAATAATATCTTAACTCTGTAAACTATTTTTGCTATTATTTTATCAAATTTTATAAAATTTATAATGTACAAACAATCTGCCCTCCCTTCGCTTCGGTTTCCGTCGCCTTACTCGTGTAGTCCCCGTTCCTGTGGGAATACTGAGATAAAATATAGCCTATGTTACTCCCTGATATTATGGCTTTCAACTGGTGAAAAAATGTTTGAAATTGGTTTGGTGGTTTGAGCGTGAAAGCATAAAAAGCAATTTACGTTTGCATTTATAATATTAGTAAGGATTATTATTGTATTTTTGTGACACTTATATAATGTGTACTTTGCTGCCAAATTTTGCTGCCCAGATGGTGTAGTGGTTAAGATGCAGAGCTACTGTGTGTTTCATGGGTTGCATTCCCATGTACGCCAATACTTTGTACAATCTACAATTTGTTCTTCTAGTCTGTGTGTAATTTGTATCCATTTATTGTATTATGGTTAAGTCCCCCATAATACACACAATCTACAATACAGAGGTTTATTTCTTTTGCGTAGGGTGTTGCGTTATAAAAAAAAATACAGTTTTTACATAATTATTTTTATAGTTCTGTCCTTTATATCTCTTATGTATAGAGTAGGTGGAAATTGTAGTTATGAATTTACATATACATATATGAATTTCATGTTGATTCCTGGTTATGACATTCTTATTTGACTGTCACTTCTTAATATCTTTGGAATTAGTTGTTTAGGATTTATCCTTTTCCCTATGAGCATATTTCAAAACTCTGTGCTAGTACCGTGTCACAGCACTTGCTATATGAACTTTTATATAATTTGTTAATTTTATTTTTGCAGCACCAAAAGTAAATACATTAAATAATTTAAAACCCGCTCTACTTGGTAAATCAAGATACACTAAGAATGTCAATATGAAAGTGAAAACAATTGTAAAACAAAATTCAGATGAAGCAATAGATAATATAGATTTTGAAAAATGTAAACTTAGTTTGAGATCATCGACACCTAAAACACCAGTCAGCAAGGTTGAAACGAATAATGATAATGATAAAGAAAATGTTAATGACAATGAAAATATACCAACTTTAGAAGGAAACACTACTGAAACAATTTTATCCAACAATAAACCAGAAATGATAAATAACATAATTGATAGGAAATGTAGTGCAGATTTAACAGCAGGTATTGCAAAAATAATGGAGAACTATTCTGAAGATGAAACAATGAATCATCAAGCCAAATTACAAGAATTACAGTTAAGGCAGAAGCTAATGGAAGAACAGAATAAGAAAAGGAAAGAGATGCTCGCTAAGGCCCTAGCTGATAGGTATGTTTTTTAATATCTTATAATGATTCTGAAATATCAAGTTAACATTACTATCAATATAATATAGACAATATAATAACATCTAAATGGATATACAGGGTGACTGGTAAAAGATTGTACATATTGAAGGAAACGATAGATAATGGTCACAGATAACCAATAAAAATGTAATAAGAGAAAAATATTAATTAACAACATAGTAAACATCAACAATATTAGTGTCGCAAGACTCCCAAAAATATGGTCACCCTATAGACTAGAGGTATCGGATCGTATTCGAGCTTAGTGCACAGATGGCGTAGTGGTTAAGATAGCGACTTGCAACGCCGGTATCAGCGGTTCGAATCCCCCACGCGGGACAACACTTTGTGTGATCCACAACTTGTTGTTCTGAGTCTGGATGTAATTTGTGTCCGTTAATTATTATAGTTTGTAAAGTTCCCAGCAATACAAGGATTATTTCCTTAGTGCATGGTGTTGTCTTAAAATTATTATTATAAATTATTATAGTCATTGAAAGGCATCAGTCACTTTTCCTTCATACTTTGATCCTGGCTTAGGACAGGCAAAAACCTAGATAATAATAAACGTTTGTAACTGAATTTTTCAAAATAAATTCTTTATTTCTAATGTACTTAGATTAGAGGCAGTTGGTATAAATTAGGAGGCACCTTGGTGTTTCTGGCGTATTTAAAAAGTGGAATCATACCTATGTACAGTGATTAAATAATAAATCTATTTACAAATTACAATTACGCTAATCCCAGCAATCAAAATTAACAAAATAATTGCTTACCTCTTCGCATACGTAAATGATCAACTTTAGTTACTAATATTGTTAATTCACAATGATTTAGTGAATATGAAATTAAAAATTCATATCACTATTCTATCACTTTTTACAAATACGGTTAAAAAAAGCGCGGGCAATCAAATGACTCGTAAATTAACAAATGAATTGGAAATGCAAAATGGCGAAATCGGCGCACGCGCTTTGACTGAGTACAGACGAACTGGCACCGCGGGCGGGACATTCCCTCAGAGGGGTGTGGGCAGTGGGGTGGAGGGCAGTTCGTCAAGGTGCGGGAGTAGGGCTATTTTATTACCACTTATCAAGGTCACGCACTCGCCTAATTTCTTTTATTAATGCTGATTTTACTGCTAGAATTATTAAAAGTAGGTATAGGGATAATGTTATTAATCTACAAACAACCGTATGTTATGTTGGTTGTTTGTACGACGTCCAGCGTGGCGAGAGCGCCTGTCTAAAACAATACATACAACATACCTTTCTTTTTATACTTGGGATCCTTCGACCGACCGACAACACTAACACTCACTTGATGCTTTTACGTTAACACTCACTTGATGCTTTTACGTTAAACAGTAATCACTGGCAAAACTCGCGGGACATAGTCGATTCACTAAAGTCTAGAACACGTTGAAATTGACGTGCATGTTTCATGCCATGTTTTGAAATGTTCCAAATAGTTTTGTGACGTAGATATGTACGTTAAAACTTCGAGTGGCTTCTCTTGTGCTAGCTTGCAGTTCCTCTTGGAAGTACCTCAAGATATGTCCTTCAAGGCTTACTGGAAAAGCGGTTTCAGCCACGTCCTTGAGGGTGAAGCAGAATATGAAATGGGCCATAGTTAAGCAACCGCCTGCAGTATTATAGCATTATCAGCACAAGATGCCATCAACCACTACATCGAAAATTGTTATTTACATAATATCAAAAAATAATAAACGTGCATAAAAGACAATCCGACGAACGGAGCTACGCAAGGATTAGAAACACACTAGTACGATTAGGCCATCGCGGTCCGCGGATAACTAAAGAATTTTTTGAAGGATTCCCGTA
Source organism: Lymantria dispar (assembly GCA_032191425.1). Classification (NCBI taxonomy): domain Eukaryota; kingdom Metazoa; phylum Arthropoda; class Insecta; order Lepidoptera; family Erebidae; genus Lymantria; species Lymantria dispar. The sequence continues at coordinate 15,820,529 of CM063457.1, read as the reverse complement.
TGATGCGATAGGTAGGGATAGCCGTCCTGCGGTTTCATTGGCCCGAGACGGCCTTGTCGGCATATCACCCAATAACTAGTTCAATATCGCTGTTACGTAAATTTTTAGTACAAGTGCGTTAACCTGTACATAGATAGATATACCTATAGGTAGGTATATTATCATCTGTGTCCAGGACTAAATATTTTTATAAAATAAATAGTTCAAAATTTAAGTACTATTTTTTTTTATATATTCGGTATCAGAATCGAGTACTGAGTAGCCTCCTTCAATATGTACAATCTTTTACCAGTCACCCTGTATATACTACTGCTTATATTTTCTATGTGTGAAGTACCAACCTTTGATCCATAGTATAGTAAGTTTCAATCACAGGAGGATTTTGTGCGATCCACTAATGGTTGTTCTGAGTCTTATCGAGATTTGTGTTTGTTATTTTTTTATTTGTTATAAAAACAATTCTTTAGTATTTTTTAATGATTCACACTTAAATGATCTATAATTTGATTGCATCAGTGCCTTCATTTCCATGTGGTAAAGGAGTAAAAATACAATTCACCACCTCTTATCATGCCAGCAGGTGTTGCATAAAACAAAAAATGCATATGAAATGCGTGTAAGATCCATGGAAGAGAAAGAAAACTCAAAATAAAACCCTATGGCAATCTAACTAAAGAGCGTGGTATATTAGACCAATATCTCTGCTATGAGGAGGAGGCGTAGGGTGTATATGAATGTTCCTTCCAACCATTAGCATATTGATATTCATTGTTAGATAAAGGTCTCTGCAAGGGGCAATAATACCTGCGCTGCCCTAGCCAAAGCTGTGGGTGACCGGACTGGGGACTTTAGTCCGTTATCCGCGGAGATCTTGACCGCGCGACAGCGACCGACGTCCCGGGACAGGGATGTCGAGAGGTGAGGGTACCCGAAAGGGTATTCCGTCGGGCCGACCGCTGAGGACAAGGAACTCGGCACTGGTGGTCGGCCCAACGACGAAAGCGACGTGACTGGGGGTGGATTATGGGCCCTCGCGCCGTCCTTCCGTCGCCCCTGACGGAATGGAGGGCGTGTGCCTTGACCATATAAAAAAAGGGGCAATAATGTCTGTTTGAGTAATATTACAAGTTTTCCAAGAGTGTGCTGTTGCCTAATCCCTTGGTGATCTGTTAGTTGGTTTTTATAGCTGTTAGAAGCAAATAGGACATGGTTTTATTTTTAACTTGCCACTATTCAGAGTTCTTAAAAATTGTGGGAGAAAAAATGTTTCTAAACTGATTCATATATTTAGGACTGTTAAACAGGAAATGACTTTATCATTTACAACTACACTGTACTAACAACTGTATATATTAAAGGAATGTTACTATATATTGGTTAAAATAAAAAAATCATAGTTGTGAAATGTATTCTTATCAATATTATCTCTGTTGAAGTGGTTGGGAGATATATCTTTCATTGACAGTTTAAATGTGAGCTCAGTTTCAATACCTAACATTTTATACTTGTTTATTATTAACATGTATAGTTTTAATCATGGTCAATTTAAATAAGTTTTATAACCTTATTACTAAGTCAATATGGTCAGTACTTGTATATTTTTTAAAGTCTAGTGTTGGAATTTATATTTGCATAATACCTATGAGAAGACTAATGATCTATGAAGAAAAGAACGATATTGACAGTTTTTGTGATTTAAAATTTGATGTAAATTTGTACTATTTTCTAATAAGATATCTATTTCTGTCTGTTTGGTGACTGAATAAGAATACAATTCACCACTTTCTTTCTTGGCCACGGATATCGATGACGACCAAGGGATATAATAAGCATATAACATCTTTGCAAGAGAAGGAAAATTCGAAACAAAATCCTATACCAATATGTCTTGTCAACATGGTATAGTAGGTCAATTTCCCCTCTATTGCGGAAGCGGCTCGAGCCCAGCAGTGTCTGAGCTGAGACAATCTATTTCTTGCTAATCTAGTTTTTTAATTGTTATTGATTGAATTTAGCACATTTGCATTACAGGACGAAACAAACAGCGGAAGAAGTTATGAAGCTAGAGAAGATTAAAAAAGAATTACAAATTTTGGACAGTCAATTTTCACAGGACGTTGCAGTTTTAAGAGGAAAGATAGATCAGGCATGTCTGAGTTATGCAGATGCTGAGTAAGTATTAAAATACCTCACTGGCATAGTTGTATTTACACCCGACTAGCTCAATCATATTAACAATCCTTGTAAATATTACATGACTCGCTTATAAAATAAAAAAAAAATACATACATATTTTTATCATCAATAAAAGTATTTATTTTGTACTAGCAACCCGCCCTCTCTTCACTTCGGCTTCAGTTGCCATACCCGCGGCGTAGTTCCCGTTCCCGTATGAATACCGGGATAAAATATAGTCTATGTTACTCCCTGATATTATGGTTTTCCATTGGTGAAAGAATTTTTGAAATTTATCGGTGGTTTAAGCGTGAAAGCGTAACAAACAAACAAACATCCTTACTTTCGCATTTATAATATTATTAAGGATATCAATGGTTAACCATATGTACTAATCATATTTTTTTTTCAGAAAACATTATCTTAAAGTGGAAAAAGAATTTTTGCAAGCCAAAATTCATCTTCAAAAGGAAAAGGAGAAAAAGGAATTGTTAACAGAACATTTATGTGCTTTGATTACTCATAATGAAACAAGAAAAGCGAAAAAATTAGAAACTTTAATGTTAGAACTTGCCACGGACAATAAACAAAATGATCTTCCACCAGTAGAAGATGAACAACCTGTGATTATTGATGGTGTAGATGAAAAAACTGGTAAAATTGTTGAGTATGCTCCTGAAAAATAGGCATTAGATATAGGCCCAGTGCATACATACAACTTTAGTATTAATTAAACTGTTTAAACCACATACTAATGCCATCTCAATAGTTACTCCACAAAAAAAATCCTAAAGCTGCATCAATTTGCTTACGATTAAAAACATGATTAATATTGATCAGGTGCAACGAATAAACTAGTACTTTCTTGTTAACTGACATTGTTTATAGCAACTTGACATGCTCATTGTTGAAAGATTAGGAATAAAAATTGATTGAGCTAAATCAATTCTATGCACATCTATAGCAACTAAACAATTTAGTTGTGTGGAATTTAGGAGAAATACAATATTCAACTAAACAGTTTAGTTGATATAAAAGTTGTATATTTGCACTGGGCATAATTTGACAAAAATCATTTACACATAGGTACATTAATATATCAGTTCTAAAGTAAATTAATAAACGGCATACATTGTGTAATTAACTAAGTATCAACTGTGCCAAGTGTTGTGAGTTTAATTCCAAGATAACAATTTGTGGGGTCCCAAACTTATTCCTCTGAATTTGGTGTAATTTGTGTCCTCAAGTTCTCTATATATTTTTGAAAGTGACCCTGCAATACAGAAATTGTGATGAAATGCAAAGGCATTTCTCTTTAAAAAAGTTATCTCTCTATAAAGTTTAAATTTTAATAGTGTGAAGATTTTTAATATATACTTACATATGTATTTGTGTCCATAAATTCTATATTTGGACCCTGCAGTACAATAAGTGTAACCAAATGCAGGGTATTTAAAAAAAAGATATCTCTATAGAGTTAAAATTTTAAAAGTATTAATAATTTAGAATACATATGTATTTGAAGTGACAAAGTGCAATTATTTCTGAATAGAGTAATGTTAATCTAGATAGTGTAGTGCATAAGTTGATCAAAGTAACCTTTTCATTAAAATCATATTTGCTCATCTTTATTTCTATTCTCAACTAATATAAATATATTAATTTTATTACATATTTGCTACTTTTTATTTATTACATATTATACAAGCTTGACTGTAAAATCGTTGGTTGGATTTGAAATAGATGTGTATTGAAGCCATGCATGTGGTAACCTATTTTCGTTCCCATATGATTTTTTTATATATAACCTAGCATGTCAAGAATTATCAATCGTAGTTCCTATTCCCGTGGGAATACCAGGATCAAGTTATACCTTATATAGGCAGTTACCTGGTAGCAAAATATTATCAATATTGTTTCAGTGGGTTTAAAGATTACCAGGAACAAAAAGAAAAACAGACCAACAGACAAAAAAAATTGAAATGTATTTAGACATAGGTATCTTGCAAATAACTTTGTGATAATGAATTTACGAACAGACTCTTCAATTTTATTTATTTATATAGTATTTCTAGAATTAAATTATTTTAATCATGTTGTCAAATGGTAAAAAAATGTTCCTTATTTGAATATTATTATTCACATAGAAATTTAGCAATAAATGTAACAACATTTTTAAAAAATAAATTGCTTGTGTAGGTGGGTAGATATGAAATTATATTCAATAGAGATTAATGTATGTGCCTTAATATTGTGCCTATCGGGATACACAGTTTAACATTCTAAGAAATAACACCCATTTTAAAAGTTGATTCAATTATTTTAATTATCTCATGTACTCATTATGTATAGTTAAACAGTAAACCCAACAATATCTAGTTTAACTTTAGTATGTAAACTATTTTAGTCATGTAAGACATGGCAGCCTTATATATTAAAATGTGTAATACTGCCAATTTTGTTAACGGTGTTGACGTGACTTGGGCCATGTCGCTTAAAGTTTTAACTGGTTGACAACCCTCAGCGCTCACCCATAGTCCGGGCTAATCTGTGAAAGCCATCTGCGGCTAACAGCTATATACACAACAAAAAAAAGAAGGTGTTGACGTAAGTTGCTAGATATATTAACCGTTTAGATGACGTAGTCATATTTAAGTAGCAACCTCTATGACAAGTGTAATGGGTTCGAATCCTGCGTAGGACATTTCTTTGTATGAACCACAAAATTGGGTTACACTTGTGTACGATAAATGTATGTATGTTGTTTGCAGTGTTCAAACCAGTTTCTGAGTGGTATAGTAGGCCAATTCCCCTCCTCAAGCCCAGCAGTGGGACATAGGAGTCAGCTCCTATGTGTCATATCAGGATGATAATCATGAATTGTATTTTTGTTCCCTAATTACAATTTCCCGTGGAATTTCATATTCCTTAGTATGAAAGTTTTCTTTAAAAAAAAAATTAATAGTATTGGCAGAAATATATATTTTTGCCCAATTATAATAAAACAAAAAAAAAATATTTTATATACGGTTATATATTTTTGTATGTTAATATCTAAGTTAATGTATAATAGCTATATTATGTTATGGTTATAAATAATAAAACAAGTATTAATAACTATGGTTTATTTCTCATTAACATTATAATTAAAAATGTATATTTCATTATTATGCATTTCCAAATTTGAAGTATATTTTACATACTCTTTGAATGCTTTTGAAGTACCTAATTGTGCAAATATTTTAAGTTTTCTATTGGCCGTGAGTTAAAATATGGATTCATTAAAATTTCTAAGGATCATATTATCACTTTGGTTGTGGTTTTCACCATAATTTACCGCGCATTCAAAATACACCTACTCTATATTCTAGTATACTGACGCAAATACTTAATAACTTATTCGGATCAAAAATTTTCTGTTCCATTTTTTTAATACTGATTAATCCATTCGGAAACCCCGACCTCGGGCGAGTCGGAACGATGGGTTTCATACCATCATATAAGATTTAACACTACGGTATCCAGAGCTAGTCTTGCGACCGGCATTTGTATGCTCACTGGGTTATGAAGTTTTGGATCCGGAGCCGGATATTAGAATAACTTATGTATATTTGACTTCGGTTATGATTACGAATATGGAATTATTTCGGATTATACGATAGTTTCGGATAGATTTGGTTACGACTATTGAATTTTTAGGCAACTGTAAAATGGAAATGTTTAATGATTATTGTATTATTCCCCTTTGGAGGAGGTTACGTTCAGGCTATCAGTTTGGCTGTTTGAAAGAAAATCTATTGCGACGTGTCTCACAGACAAATCTGAAGTTATCCGAAACTTTTATATCTAATTCGGTTATGGTTTCGGATTTATTTTCTTTTCGGACTTCTGATAATTTTAGTTACGGAGCTTCATAATATCCCTAAAACTCACACCACTAGCGAAGTAGGCAACTTTATAACACAATCTATCCTTTGTCTTCCAAGTACATTTTCAAGTCTGATATTGTAAGAATAGTTTTATAGAAGAATGTTCACCGACATTTGTGGAAAAACATTCTTCTGGCTGTATGCTATCCCCAGTTCCAATAGGAATACTTCTTGTCATGATTTTTCAAAATGGCTTTGACGTTCGCATCAGCGTTCTGAAGTTCTTTTCGTTTTTCCTTTTCGATTTGTATAAGTTCCAAACCTCGTTTTGCGGCGCAGTGATATCTTTGACTAAGTGATGCTTCTGTTCCTTTAATCCTTGGTATGTGACCTGTGTATCCTGCAATCGGTGGGAATTCCGGCGATATTGTATTTTCTGTAAAAAAAGGTCCAATACATTATTATATTAATATTGTACTTGAGATATTTGGACTCTGTAATCTCAGGCTTTTTGGAGCTGACTGCCAATGCTTTGCTATCAACAACCCTTCGTCGTTCAAAGGTAGCTGTAAGTCTTCCAAAGAGAATACCAGTTTGCCCTGTCTGTCTATTTTTTACCACCGAACTTTCCTTTTATCCAATGCCATATATTATTAACTAATTTTGCTCCTGAGTATTTGGAACGAGTCTTAGTTCATGTTAAGCAAGTCTCGTATTTGTTAGCTATTATACATAAGTACATAGATTCACGCCTCTTGCCCATCGGGCAGAGACCACTTCCCTCCACTTGCTACAATTTTGACATACCATTTTCGCCTCCACCACATTCATTAATCTCCTCGTGCATGTTCTTCGGTTTAGGATACCTTTAACCTGGCCTTTCTAAAGAACGTCCCCGATTTGATCGTGGAACGTCCGCCTTGGTCTTCCCCTTCCAACACTTTGTTCACATTCGCTCTATAAATTCTCCTTGTCAATCTCCTTTCATTCATTCTCTTTACATGACCAAACCAACTTAACATACCGTTTTCAATCCTTGTCACTACATCTACTTTCATACCACAACGTTCCTTATTCACACTCTGTTCTTAATTCTATCACTCAATTTCACATCAATCATGCTCCTTTGCGCTCTTATTTCCACAGCATTAATTCTACTTCCGTTCTTCTTCTGTCTTATGTAAGGTAGCTTAGCTTAACTATTATGTAAGGTACAAATCTCGTAGAAATCTTAAACAGGTAGGTAGGTAATAAACCGATACACACATTAGCAAGCATATCTTGCAAGACAACTTACCTTTATATTTATTAATTTCCCTAAATCTGCTAAGGTCTCGTCGTATTTCATCTCTCGAATGTACAGTTTCCATCTTTGGTGCGCTTCTGGATCGGACGTAACTTTTGTTTAAATCTGCCTTGCGTGTCAACTCACGTTGCCGTTTCGAGAAATTTGCCATACAATCGTCAGCTGTGCGCCCGTATGATTTTCCATAACTAAAAATTATATACTATCAGACAGAATTACTAGTATCGGGTGGAACAGCAGAGTATTGCGTCCCGACAAAGTATCTCGTCATAGTAACTCTTAATTCTATCGTGCTATTAGACGACTAAGATAACACAAACAGATGACATCACTGGCTGTAAAAGGTAACTCGAAATATTTTTTTTTTAATCGTATTTGTAAAGTAGGTACGCCGAATTCCCTGACACATTGAAAGAGAAAATTGTCAGTGGAACTCTTTAAGGGGTTAACCAGATTTGGTTATGATCATTTTTTGTAATTGCCCTAATAAGGTATTAATAAGCAATCCTTTAGTTTAACATTATCCGTAACACTAATAAATAACTTCCGAACGTCGACTTTGTGGTTAAGATTATTACAACGGACTACTAAAAATGAAACTAAAATTATCATCATCTCAGTTCATATACACTCTATTGCTGGCCTCGAGTCTATAATAGAAGGAAATTGATCTACTACACTACGCTGGTCAGATGGATTGTTAAAGAATCTTTATTTCCAGTTTTCCTCTTGCATAGACGTTATATGGGTATTATATATACCTTGGTGGTGTTTTACAACACTCACATGTAAGAAAGTAGTGAATTCTATTTTTGCACCATCAAATACATATATACAAAAAACAAGCATTATAATAATTAAAAGAAAAATATTATACTAACAACAGTAATAAAATAAAAACAATAGTTTTTTTTATTTATTTATATTTGTAATATACACATTTTATTCAGAATTATCTTCTGCCAAACTGCATAACAGTTTGTCGGCAGTGTTCTTATGGTTACGTACCACACATTACATTATTAAACACCTATATAAATGTAGGTATACACATCTAAATCATATTATCATATTTATACATGCAATTATTCTAATATGTTTTGATATAATTATATAATAAAATTTAAAAAGAAAATAATAACAATTATGTATAATAAAAAAGAAAGACTAAAAACAAAAACTCCATTCATAAATAAATTTATCTATACATTGATTTCTCCTATATATTATTTTTAAATCCTTACACATTGATTAACTTTACCTATTCTGTTCACTATGGACACATACTCAAATAATGTTTTAATAGTAAGTTTTTTAGATGTTTTTTTGTAACGTCATGGGTGATTAAATGTGCTGGTAGCTCATGTAATAGTGTAGGAGTTAGCCACTTTCGCATGCGTTGACCAAAATAATTGTTCACTCTTGGAACCTTATATTTCATTTTTCGTGCAACCTTACGACTTGGTTGCCTATGGACTATCTCATTTTTGTGTTCATTTGAATTATATTGTTCTAATATTATCATAGACTTTACTTTCATTTCTACTGGTAAAATTCTACAAGTTAATGTAGTAGTTAATGTGTACCTTACTCTATTATTATTATTTTTAAAAATGCTATCGATTTGGTGCAAAGAAGATTCTATATCACCGATTTCATACGATTTTAGTCGCTTATAGGTACCTATCTAAACGAATAACTTATGCCCATACGAAAATGTTCCTTACGTTTTCGTAAATTTTCACAGTAAAGGAAACTGAGGCAATCTGGATAACGTTTCTTAATAGGCATTTGTGTGTAAGTGACATGCCATTCTGTATGCTAATGATATTTGAATTAATATATGCTTTCTTTATACAAACCTGTCAATCATATCAGCATTACTCCCAACATTATTGCCATCACGTTTCATCATACCACCTTAAGTAATAGTAACAGTGCGTACCTAAAATTCATGCCAGGAACATATCCGGTATACCCAGTCATGTGCGCCGTTGGTCTATTCCTGATGCCGTCGTACACATCTCTCTGTGGTAAGTCGTGTCGAGGATAGTTTTTGAGTTCATAGTTATCACGTGGACGGTATTCCAGAGGCTTACTGAAAAAAATATGTATTATATGTATAGTCATTTATGGCATAAGTAACATATATTTTTTTCTCGATCTCAACAGTGGGACGTATATAAGCTGTAATGATGATGATAAATTACGGGTGTAACTATTAGAAAACCTGGCATTCGCCTCAAGCGCTTTAATGTTTGCTAAAGCCCGGTGAATAGGTTACGAAAGAATTTTAATAATGATGATAAAAGGTTAGAGTTAGATTCATTTATCAGTTTACGAATGTCTTCTGTTGGATATAGGTTTCCTCACGAAGGGGGTGTAAGAAATAATCACCACGCTGGAGTTTTTGGCGGGAATCTGAAGTGTCATGTGGTGTTCTTGTATTATATTCAATATCTTAGTGTTTTAACGTGTTATATTAAATAATTTTGATGGCATTTTATGTAATATATAGTGGCAAAACTGCTGAGGTGTAGTGAATATGATATAAAATTGCTATACATACCTTTTTGTTTCCACCAAAATTCTCAGAAGATACCCTTAACAGTGGCCATTACACTGTTGAGGGCGACACTTTGACTTACTGACAGACCATTATTGACATGAAGAAACTGAGAACTTGAAAAGATAATTATAACTCGACACCGGCAAAAATGGCTCGTATTTGTAGCTGATTGCCAAGACAAAAAAGAAGAAGAAGAATTACCACGCTGGACAGGCAGGTTGGTGGATAGCATGAGTTTCCCAGGCAAGTGCTGCTGCCCATTTTCCCGGTGCATCATTAAGTGATTTTTATCACTATTACGGGTAATTCAGAAGTGCCAATATAGATATTCTTAACGAGTCACGACATAGGTCTTACTTAAATAGTCCTTTAGATCGTATTTCTCGTAGTATCTGACGCGTATTATCTCCGTAGCATTTTCCGAAGCGAAACTTTAGCATAGGGCAGTGTCCAGTGTATCTGAAAGCAAATCGTCTATTAAAAATGTATATATAAAATTTACGAACACAAGGTCTAAAAAAATTTACTATATAGGCATATAATTATCATCATTCTGCTCTTATCCCAATTGGGGTCGATACACTATTTAAGTATTTTTTCTTATCATATATCCAGTGGCGTAGCAAGTTGGCGGACCGCCCCGGGCGCCACTATTAGAAGGGCGGCAAAATTGGAAGAAAAATATTTTGTGCGGACACTGGCGGTGAGTCGGACAATTAATTTTTCAAGAAGTTAGCTTTGGCTAGGGCGGCATGAGGCGCAGGTAGTCGCGCCTACGCGGCCCCAGTCGCCGGCGGCGGTTCGCGTCCTCCTTCCACGAGACTACTGCCTCGCAGAAAGCTGCGACCGTACTCTCCCTCCTAACGACCGTGTACAAGTATTTGGCGAAGCATCCATGCCTCGTCAAAACCTGCACCAGTCGAAAGGAGCAGCGAGTGCAACAGCCAGGCGGTGAGCTCCCTTAAAGAAACCACACTGCCCTCCGCTCGCACCCCCGACACCCGCCGATACAAACCGGCGAGCATTTCCGCCTCCAGGTCCCACGGGGGAGTCCCGGCCAACAGGCACGCTGCACCCGTCGACACCGTGCGGTATCCGCATATGGCCCTGACCGCCATGGCCATCTGTGGTCGCCACAGTAGAGCCCTGAATCAGACGGTCAGGGACCCCGCCCACACCGGTGCGCCGTACAGGGCCATCGACCGGATGATTCCCGCGTAAAGCCGTCGACACGTAGCGCTCGGTCTGTCCACGTTCGGTATAAGCCACGATAGGGTGGACGCCGCGCCGACAAGCCGTGGAGCGAGCCTGCGGAAATCCTCCCGGAACCACCAATGCCTGTCGAGCACCAGACCCAAATACTTCATATGGGCCCGGATGCTGATATCAACCGAATTGACTGTGATCGAGATCGTCGATGGGGGGCCCATGGAACAAGAGGACCTCCGTCTTGTCCAGGGCCACCCTCAACCCCAGCGCCCCGATTCGCCTGACGATCTCTTCGGTGCCTAAAGTCGCCAGGCTTGCTGTCTCCTGTAGCGTCCCACCGCAGGCTGTGACGAGCGTGCCGTCGGCGTAACAAATCACGCACAGCCCGGGCGGGAGGCTCCCCCTCAACGCCCAGTCGTAGCCGATGTTCCACAGGGTGGGTCGGAGGACCGAATAAATGATTTCACTGCGCGTAAGTCGCGGGCCCCCCGATACGGCCCCTCAGGCCTCACCGCCCCCACTGAGAAAGTGTGCACAGACTGGGAGCGACTGAAGGCTAAACTCCAGTCTCCCTCCTCGTCGGTTCATCTTGACAGTGTAAGTAGTAACTTAAACAACAAAGAGGACATCGAATCCGCGATCGACGCCCTCACCGGTCACGTACAATCGTTAGTTAACGATTGTTCACGGAGGGTGCCTGATACGAGCAATCGTAGATGGCGCTTACCCGCTGACGTCCGCGACCTACTGAGGCGTAAGAACGCAGCCATAAGAGCCTACGACCGCTTCCCCTGCGAAGACAATCGCTATCATATTCGGTCAATGCAGAGGGCGGTCAAAACGGCTATAAACGAGTTTCGACAAAATAAATGGGACGTCACCTTAAGCGAACTGGAGCCTTCGCGCCAGGCTTACTGGCGGCTAGCCCGTTCTTTCAAAAAGGATACGATGTCCACCATGCCACCCTTAAGCCGCCCCAATCAACCGCCGGCGTTCTATGACGATGAAAAGTCTGAATGTCTGGCGGCCGACCTTGAGCAGCAATGTACGTCGAGTACACAATACACAGACGCGCGACACACCGACACCGTTAACAGCGAAGTGGAACGATGTACATCGCGTACGCGTACCGCAGACGCTGAGCCACAAGAGCCTATACCAACAGCGACAGTGGAGGAGGTTCAGTCGATTGTTAGAGGTCTCCACCCTAGGAAATCCCCCGGTTCGGATGGTATTTCTAACAGAGTTATTAAACTCTTCCCTCATTCATTATTATTAATATTAACAGCAATTATTAACGCCGCATTAGTTAACTTCATATTTCCTAAACAATGGAAACAAGCTGTGGTAATAGGTATTCCTAAACCCGGCAAACGACGTACCGAACCGTCATCATATCGCCCGATTAGTTTACTAAACAGTTTAGGTAAAATCTATGAGCGCGTACTACTTAGTAGGCTAAGAAAGTACGTAGAGGACAACAACCTCATCTCGCCGATTCAGTTCGGCTTTCGTACGCAAGACTCTTGCGTTCAGCAAGTACATCGAAGAGTCGAGTATACAAGTTATAAACTGCAACGCGGCTTATACACGGGTATGCTTCTATTTGATGTAGAAAAAGCGTTTGACAAAGTCTGGCATAGTGGCCTTATTTTCAAGTTAATAAAGCTTAAAATCCCCCACTACTTAGTTATGATAGTTAGGGACTTCCTACTCGAACGTAGCTTTCGCTACAGAGTGGAAGGTACTCTATCAGCACCGCACCCACTAGAAGCCGGCGTCCCCCAGGGATCGGTGCTCTCTCCAATTCTCTTCTCGCTGTTCACCAGCGACATACCCCAACATAGTAGAATACAAACAGCATTATTCGCTGACGACACTGCCATCTTCTATGCAGGTCAATCCCCCACAACAGTGACAACCGCTCTCCAAACTGCGGCTACCGCCCTAGCGAAATGGACTAGGAAATGGAGAATCGGTATAAACCCCACCAAAAGCCAGGCGATCATATTCCATAAGGGGATAGATCGCCGCCACCGAATGGCTGAATACCCACAGATAAAAATGTTCGACCAACCCATCTCCTGGACAAGGGAGGTCAAATATCTGGGCGTGACCTTGGACTGACGTCTGACCTTCGGTCCTCACATAGGGCGAGTCCGCGCGCGCGCAGCCCTAGTGCTAGGATGGTTACACAGCTTAGTACACGCCAAGTCTAAGCTATCTCTCCGCAATAAAGTAAGATTATACACCGCTTGTATACGTCCTATCATGACGTATGCTAGTGTAGTGTTCACACAAGTGAAGCCACGCAGGCTACATCGGCTACAGACATTACAGAATAGGTTCATGCGCCGAGCGACGGGAGCACCGTGGTACATGCGCAATGTGGATCTTCACATAGATCTTGGCTTGCCGACCATTAGGCAATTCACGAAACAGTGCTCCCGCCGCTTCTTCGACTCTGCCGCGACACACCCGAACCCATTAGTGGTAAGGGCGGCTTCTTACATCCCCTCTAAAATGTCCGCGATTAAACAACCGCGACTAATACTCGACGAACCCGACGACATTATTACTCTCGCCCAGACTGAGGCATACACAGCCCGCGAAGCATTGACAAATAATAATAAATATCCACGTTACCGCCCCCGCCGACGGGGAAGGAAGACGTGTCGCGTTAAAATCATAAACGTGGGAGTGCCCACTTTGCCAGCGACCGCCCGAGCCGAGGTCCGTACCCCACAGGGGGTGCCCTCGGGATCGCTCGCTTAACTTTAAACGGGTTGAGAACCCTCAACGCTCACCCACCAGTCCGGGTAAAGTTGTCACAGCCATTTGAGGCTAACAACTAACTCACAAAAAAAAAAGTAAGTCGCGGCAAATAGAATTTTAGACTGTTTAGACTTTATTAAACATTATTTTTATAGTGTAAATTATTAATGTTTTAACAGTCATGTTACTTACAAATGTACACGGTTTTGAAAAAATATTTTCACTCAATTCTTTCATTTTGTTACGTTTGGTCTTACCAACACCAACTTACTACTACAAATTATTATTTTTACGACGTCAAAAGGGTGGCAAATTATGACTCCGCCCCGGGCGGCAATGACTCACGCTACGCCACTGCATATATCGCAAGTTGTCATTAGTTTATGATAGGCAGCCTTTTTTTTCTTGGCGGTGGGTTACGGTCGATGCACTCCTCGCACTACTCCGTGCGGGGCGACAGAGGGGCGTAAGCACGCACACCCGTAACCCACCCGTGACATGTCGCCTTCGTCGTTGGGCCGACCACCGGAGCAGGGTGACTTGACGTCAGTGGTCGGCCCGACGGCATACCCCCTTATGGAGTACCCTCCCATCGACTGACGTCCCCCCTCGGGGAGAACGTCGGTCTTTCCTCACGCGGTCGGCCTCTTGGCGGGTGACGGACTAATTCCCCGGTCACATCACCGGCGGCCTCGGCTAAGGATGACAAGCAGCCTGCCTACATTCGACTGTCCTTGGAATTGTAATTGTGAACCAGATGGCAACAAATGCAGTTGGCTTGGGTCGATGTAAAGTCAGAGGAATGAATGCTGAGTGAGGTGAGTGCGCTAGCAGCGGATGTGTCGGTCCAGCGGAGCAGAGACATAGTGCATGTGAAAACGGTTCCATGATTTCGTCGAAGCCGAGGGACAGGGACAGCCGGACAGTATGTGCTTTTAGCTGGTAGTGGCCCTGATAATAAATCGTCGCTGAGCCCAGCATATCCCATCTATCAAAGGGGGGTGTGGGTATGTATGTGTAAAGATCGCATTTTCCCACGCGTAAAAAAAAAAGAGTCGATATAAAGTCGTTTTTTGCGACAACTAACAGTGTGGGGTTTGGTAGTATTCGTAGTCGCCACCACGCAGCAATACGCAGGTATATATAATCATCATCAGAATCATCTCAGCCCATATAAGTTCTAATGCTGGGCCCGAGCCTCTTCCCTATTGGGAGGGGAATAAACTTCCAATACCGCGCTAATAAGACGTGTTGCCATAAGGTTTTGTGTCGATTTTTCCTTCTCTTGTGACTGAATATCATATCAATTAGTCGTGTTTCACAACAGTCATGAGTAAGAGAAGAAGTGGTGAATTGTATTCTTACTTCGTCATCACACGAAAAAGGTATAACGAATAAGGTTAACATCATATTAATGCTAAGTTGCTTTTGTGTTGAGTTTAGTAATTGTAATACATATTTACAATTGCCTCTAAGATACAGGCTTATTCTAGTTTAGAAATTATAACTCATTTTGGAGTCATCATCATCATCGCAGCCCACATATGTTCCACTGTTGGACTCGGGCCTCCTCTACAATGGGAGGGAGTATGACCTACTATACCATGCTGGTCAGACATGTTGGTATAGGGTTTCATTTCGAGTTTTCCTTCTCATTTTGAAGTATGTCCAACATATTGCACTACTAGATTAAATTCTGTGTACAAAGTTTTTTTTCTGTAATTC
The DNA here is from genome assembly GCA_032191425.1 of Lymantria dispar. Lineage (NCBI taxonomy): Eukaryota > Metazoa > Arthropoda > Insecta > Lepidoptera > Erebidae > Lymantria > Lymantria dispar. Next base: position 15,804,901 of record CM063457.1, on the reverse strand, counting down.
ATTAAAGAGGAAGTGTGCTTCCCATTAGGGCTTCAACTGCTCTTGGTTGGGATAAGGGCTGTGAAAATTACTTATTTTATAACTGTTTGTAACTTTGTGTTGTCTATCTTCTTCCATGTATGTCCTAACTCACCCATGTATGTACTGCACTATTGGGCATGGACTTCGTTTATAATGGGAGGGAATATAGTGCATAGGAACTAATGCTGTCGTAATCTGTTCGTTTATGCACATATACTATTAATTACATCCTTATACAGACACACATACCAAACACACACGCACATTCAGACATGCACATTCACATACTAGTTAAGTTTTTATAATTATTTTTAACATGTACCTATATACATATATGTATCAGGTGCTGGCAGAATACCAACGCTATTTCTTTAAGTAGAAGTAGCACGAGCTGAGCCAATAGCCTTTTTTGTTCATCGTTAGAATTGTTTCATTTTATGTTAGAAGCTCTTTTTTTTTTTTTTTTTTTTTTGTGTGTGTTTACAGCTGTTGGCCGCAGATGGCCTTGACAGCTTGACGCGGACTATGGGTGAGCGCTGAGGGCTCTCAACCCGGAGAAAAGTATGCTAAGCGACATCGCCCAAGGGCTCCCCCTGTGGGGAACGGACCTCGGCTTGGGGCGTCGCTGGAGGCAAAGTGGGCGTGCCCACGTTTTTAGTAGTGACTTTTGCGCGGCGCGGTTTCGCACCTCGACGGCGAGGGCGGAACCGCGGATATTTATTTGTTAAGGCCTCGCGGGCCGTGTAGGCTCTTTGTTGAGCGAGTGTGATGTTGTCGTCCTCTTCGTCGAGGACGTGACGAGGACGTCGGATGGAAGAAGCTCTTTTTTTGTTGTTTGTATTTTTATAAGATCTAACGAGAGCGGAATAAATGTTTTCTTTCTTTCTCTTATTTCTTTACTTGTACAAAATAATTTTGATGATTTACATCTGCCAGGCGTCCTGAGCGACGGCTCACTTTTTTTATTATTTACGACATATATTTTTATATATATACAAAGTGAACTAAATACTTATTCTGGCAACACATGAAAAAATACACAACCATAAGCATAACATATGCCGTTCCGTCTCAACAGATGAGATTTTCATTCGATTTCAAATATTGAACCTTATTAAATAAAACGCAACCCAAACACGAAGATAATTTATTTTCCTCAGCAAATAATTTTCTAACTTATCCAATCACATATAGGTAACGTATTTGATCAATCGAATCAAGGACAATCTTCATATACGAAGCAATATCCCGATGCGGGATGTAAGACGAAGGGAAAGTCGCAATCGCACCTCGACCAATCGCATATAACACCCAAGGATATTGCGACAGGATCGTCGCACGTTCGTTGCGACGCTGTTGGACGACATTCACTATTCACGCGATGCATATTTTCTGGACATTCAGTAACACCTGAAAAATAATTTGTAGGTATTTCTTTAATAGCGATTATATTATAACAAGTCTATGGAATATCTCCAATGAAGACGTTAATGCGAGTTACAATTTGGTTACGTACTCAATCACGCTGGCCTACTTCTACGTCCTTACAAGAACTTGACCACTTGTGGTAATCACTTTTCGTTCGCAAATAAGTTTAACATGTCAAATGCTAATTCTCTGTAATATAGATCGTAAGTAGATGCCATATGCCACTTTTTTGCTCTATTTATACTACCCTTAACTAAAATAACTTATAATGTAAAATTCATATGTCAACAGGGAACTGCCTCAATATGTTTCATTAATAAGAACGATCAGAGCTGCTGTTTAATTCGTATTTACACAGTAGTTACTAAGTGCAATATTTCTGTAATGCTATCGTATTTAATTCTTTCATCTGTAATTTAGTTACAATTACAATTTAGGTATACCGTATTATTCATGAGTGGAAACTCTTTTAGACATTGTTTTGCGTATTTGATTTTATTACAGGTATTATAAAAGATGTACGTTTTCCTTGTAAAACAATAAGTTTGAGTACCTACGAAAGTCTAATTTTTAAACCTTGTAACCTGGTTTGTGGTTCGTAGAAAAAAAACTGCCTGAAAATTCTAGTGGTAGGACCAGGCTGTCGATAGGTCTGCGTTTGCAGCCATAAATGGTCCGGCTTGATGAATGTGTGATTTGGCTCTGGGTAGTTTTGGCTCGATAAATGTGTCTAGTCTAAACTATCTAGTTTTGGGTAGTACCACTTTCTTACAGAAAATCGCCATATAACTAGTAGCGGTTTGTTACTGCGCGTCGCTCGGTGAGTGAGAAAGCCTTCCAGCTCCTAAGTTTACACCACCCAAACCCCCTTTACAGTATAGTCTATAATAAGAGGCAAAATTAGGATCAGGGGAGTAGGTATATTAAGATATGAGTAGGTTAAGGAGATAACAGAACCAATTTTTTTGTTATTTATACTTTTTAAAACCTTATTATGTGTATCAATACAGGGCAATACAATATATGTGATTATATGACCTTAATCTAATGAATTTGCTATAAACAAAAAATAAATAAATCTATGAATAATGAGAATAAAATAGTTTAAGGCCCTCATTTTCGAAGCTATATCGTTGTTTATTCAAACTATGGTTATTGGATTGCTATATGTTTTCTTTAGAAAATACATATAGAACATATCTAATGAGTTTGGTAAATACAAAGGTAATCCTTACTAATATTATAAATGCGAAAGTAACTCTGTCTGTCTGTTACGCTTTCACGTCTAAACCACTGAACCGATTTGGATGAAATTTGGTACAGAGATGGACTAAAGCTTGAGAAAGGACATAGGCTACTTTTTATCGCGAAAAAATGGGTATAAGGGGTTGAAATAGGGGATGACATTTTGTATGGAAATTCGTCATTTTCGATGATAGAATCATGAATCTTTGTGTTAAGGCACTTGATAATATATACATAAATATTTGTTCTAGCGTTTTGGAAATTTCATTTATATGGGGATGAAATTCAACCCCTAAAAGACAAAAAAGCATAAAGCCGAAACCACTAGGCCTAGAAACGTAATTTTTTTTTACACCATAGTATTTCTTAGGGTACACGAGCTCTAGCAAAGAAATCGCAAAAAATGAGTATAAGGGGTTGAAATAGGGGATGACATTTAGTATGCAAATCTATCATTTCGATGATAGAACCATGAATCTTTGTATTAAGGCACTTGATAATATATAAATAAATATTTGTTCTAGCGTTTTGGAAATTTCATTTATATGGGGATGAAATTCAACCCCTAAAAGACAAAAAGCATAAAGCCGAAACCACTGGGCCTAGAAACGTAATTTTTTTTTTACACCAAAGTATTTCTTAGGGTACACGAGCTCTAGCAAAGAAATCGTGAAAAAATGGGTATAAGGGGTTGAAATAGGGGATGATATTTAGTATGCAAATTTATCATTTCGATGATAGAGCCATGAATCTTTGTATTAAGGGCACTTGATAATATATAAATAAATATTTATTCTAGCGTTTTGGAAATCGCATTTATATGGGGATGAAATTCAACCCCTAAAAGACAAAAAAGCATAAAGCCAAAACCACTGGGCCTAGAAGCGTAATTTTTTTTACACCGTTGTGTTTCTTGAAGAACACGAGCTCTAGCGAAAGATTTTTGGAAAATCACCCCTTAAGGGGGTGAAAATCGTATAGCCGAAACTATTGGGGCTAGGAACGTGAAACTAAGTATTTCTGTGTATTGTGCGATTCTCCTTCTTTTGTTGTTAATGAGCTCTAAAAATTAGTTTTTGAAATTCAATCTCTAAGGGGGTGAAAAATGTATATCCGAAATCATTAGGCCTAGAAACTAGGGATGTGAAAAATAATAATCGATTAAAATAACAATCAATATAATAATCGATTATTAATCGATTTTTTTTGTAATAATCGTATTTTACAATCGATTATCAAAATAATAGAAAATCGATTATTTTTATAATAAAATTAATCGATTATTTCACAGCCAGATATCCTAAAAAAACAAGGTCATCACAATACTGCGTGCAGTATTTCATACTATATTAGAAGATGAAGCTCACATTTCCTAAAAAAAAAAGCCATCATAATCCTGTTGGGAAAAACGATTATTTTATAATCGATTATTTATTTTAATTAATCGATTATTTTATAATCGATTTATTTTGAAGAACAAAAATCGATTATTTAAAAAATCGTTTATTTTCCCTCCAAGTCACATCCCTACTAAAAACATGAAATTTTGTACAAAGTTGTCTTTCTTGGGGAAAGTGCTCACTAAAAAAGAGTTTTTGCAATTTTACCCCTAAGGAGGTGAAAAGCGTATAACCGATATCACTGAGCCTAGGAACGATCATTTTAGTACACGGTCGGCTTTCTTGGGTTACCCCATTATTTTTTCTTAATGCTCGCTTATCAAGATTACTTTGGATCAACGCAATATGTAGGCGGTCCTCTGCCATCGTAGATATATTCCAAAGGTTCTTCTAGCAATATTTTATGATCAACTGCCTGCCAGACGACATAGCTGGCTAGATGGCATCACCAATTGGTCCAGGTCAATGTAAATCTTTGTCTTAGTAGTATTTTGCGACACCCACAAACAATGAAAGTGTTATAATATTCCTAGCCGCTACCAGACAGTAAGTTAAAATCAAGATATTAATCCAATTTTCTATCTCTAGAAATAAACAAATTTGAAGCGTCTATTTGTTGTCAAAGTAATAAGTAATAAGTTTTATTTATGCTCACACAATTATTTGCACGATACCTATGTCTAAAAAACCGGCCAAGTGCGAGTCGGGGTCACGCACGAAGGGTTCCATACCATTATCTATAAAAAGGAGGAAAATTGCGTTTGTGGTATAAGAGCCCCCTTAAATATTTATTTTATTTTTAATATTTATTGTTATAGCGGCAACAGAAATGCATAATTTGTAAAAAAATCAACTGTCTAGCTATCGCGGTCCTTCGGATACAGCTTGGTGACAGACAGACGGACAGACAGACGGACGGACAGACAGCGAAGTTTTAGTAATAGTGTTCCGTATTTACCCTTTGGATACGAAACCCTAAAAACGCCTCATTTTTTTTTGTCTGTCTATTCGATACGGGTAATCTTCAAAACGGCTGTACCGATACTGATAATACTTTACAACCAGGTCTACCAAGCCTTACATAAGGAATAACTTAGGCTATATTTTATCCAAGGCTATATTTTATCCCGGTGTGGCTGGAGCAACTGTAAGAATTTAATCGATTTTAAAATTATTTCACTAACGGAAAGCTGATTTTAAGCGAGTAACATATTTAGGTTTTATTGCCGTGTGGTAACGGAGTAAGAATACAATTCACCACCGGGTAAGAGAGGGCTCTTACCCGTGGTTGTCGTAAGAGACGACTCAGGGATATATTACGCATATGACATCTATGCAAGAGATGGAAAACTCGAAACAAAACCCTATACCAACCTGTCTGACCAGCATGGTATAGTAAGGTTAATTTCCCTCCTACTATGGAGAAGGCTCGAGCCCAGCAGTGGGACGTATATGAGCCGAAATGATGATGAACATATTTAGGCTATTTTTTTATCCCAATATTCCTACGGGCCCGGGCACAATGCCGGTGAAATCGCGGGCGTTTAATGGATATAAAAATTAATTTACGAAAGAAAATCTAAATTATCAGTGAATAACAAATAAAGGCTATTTTCATCCTGGTGTTTGCCCGGGAATGAGAACTCTGCGAGAAACCGGTGGATGTTGACCAATTTTTAAAATTCTTTCAACAATAGGAAGCTACGTTATCAGCGAGTAACAGGCAATTTTTATCTCGGATATTTGTATGGGATTTGATTAGTACAATTTTTTTTCACCCATGTAAACTTATAAGCTATCAGCGAGTAACATAAGCAACTTTTATCTTGGCATTCGCATGGGAATGGGGTTTCGCATGGGTTGGGAATTCGCTTGGGTGAAACTACGGGAGATTGATCAATATTTTTTTTTTTTCACCAATGGAAACCTATCATGGATAATGTATTATCAGCGACTAAGGATAGCCATATTTATCATCGTTTTTCCACGTGAATTTGAACTACAAGGGTGGAAGTAATATTCAAATATAAAAAATTGTGAAGATATTTGGACGTTTGTTACTCGATCACGCGCAAACTGTTGACCAGATTTGAATGAAAATTGACACATAGATAGAGTATTTCTTAAATTAAGAAATATCATCATCATCATCATCACCGCAGCCCACATAGTTCCCACTCTTGGGCTCGGGCCTCCTCCATAATGGGAGGGAATTTGACCTACTATACCATGCTGGTCAGATATGTTGGTATAGGGTTTCATTTTTCGAGTTTTCCTTCTCTTGCATAGATGTTATGTGTATATATCCCATAGTCGTCTTATACGACATCCACGGGCAAGATAGGTGGTGAATTGTATTCTTACTCCGTCACCACAATAACACAATAGAAAGAAATATGCAAGCCAACTTTTACGCGGGTGAAGCCGCGGGCAAAAGCTAGTATATATATATATATATATATATATATATATATATATATATATATTTACTTACAACTTCCATTAAACATTAGGCAATCTCTTGGACCAACAGTGCCGTAATAATATTCACTCTCTATGATATGTATAAACAAACACAGGTTAATAATAATAATTAGCTGCATGGCGACTTTATCCATTCAGAACAGTGCGGAAAATAAAGTGAAATGATTGTCGCTAACATTTTTTGTTTTTCTTCTTTGTACCTCATTTTCAATGGTTATTGAAAAACAGAACGGCGAATCGTTTTGTAAATAAAAACAATCTGCAAGACAATGACATCAATTTATAAATACAAATAGTTTAATAGGTCATTTAAACTACAATATTTTATATCTTCTTCCCAGTGCATATACGTCCCACTGTTGGGAACAGACCTCCACACAAAGACTAATTGCCTTAATTAGTCAATTACATTATGGGCAAGTGGATTGGCATAAGTTTCTATTTCCATTTTAGGGTTCCGTACCCAAAGGGTAAAAACTGGACCCTATTACTAAGACTTCGCTGTCTGTCCGTCTGTCTGTCTGTCACCAGACTATCTTAAGAACCGCGATAGCTAGCCGATTGAAATGTTTACAAATTATGTATTTCTGTTGCCCCTATAACAACAAATAGTAAAAAAAAAAAAAAAAAATAATGGAAAAATAATAAATGGGGGGCTCCCACACATAAAACGCGATTTTTTTGCACTTTTTATAGATAATGGTACGGAACCCTTCGTGCGCGACTCCGATTCTCACTTAGCCGATTTTTTTATTTTTAGTGAGACATAATACTATTGTGTACATCCCTGATACGTTTTAGCGATAGTACCTGAAGGAAAAAGAAATAGTTTTTAACATTGTAGAATGCAATGCTCCTTAATTTACCAGACCGAATAAAAAGAATTTTATATTTGTTATCTATACCAATAAATAAAATTGGAGTGTCTGTTTGTAATGTCAAAATAATAGGCTATTTTTATGCTCACACGGTTATTTGCACGACACCTATGCCTAAAATACAGATTAAAAAATTTTGTCTGTCTGTCTATCTGTCTGTCTGTCTATCTGTCTGTCTGTCTGTTTGTTCCGGGTAATCTTCAAAACGGCTGGACCGATTTCAAAAATTCTACATTTTATCCCGGTATTTCCACGGGAACGGGAACTACGCGGGTAAAACGACTAAAACCGAAGCGAAGCGAGGGCGGGTTGCTAGTAATACATATAATTATAATTTCTCTATTTTATAAAATATCTAGATATATTGAACGTACGACGTGATAACATGACATTTCATTTTCATTCGTTTCAGCTCATATACGTCCCACTGCTGGGCTCGAGCCTCCTCCACAATAGGAGTGAAATTGACCTTCTATACCACGCTGGTCAGAAAAGTTGGCATAGGGTTTTATTACGAAATTTCCTCTCGCTATAATTATATGCGTGTTATATCACTTAGCTGTCTTTTACGACACCCACGGGCAAGAAAGGGGGTGTTATTTTTACTATGTTATCACATAGAAAATTACATTACTGCATGGGAAAGAAAACCCCATCTTTACCCATCTGAGCGGCGTGGCATAATAAGTTATTTCCATCGCATTCAGGATGGGGCTTAGATCCAGTGACTTTACGTTTATGACCTGAAAATGGAAGTCAAATTTTTTTATATAAGTAAGTAGTCCGCCCGTAGCATTTTGTAGTATTTTTATAAGTAGTCCGCCCGTGACTATGAACTGCTGCTAACTGTTCGGGCAATCAAAAATCAAATACAAACGCGATTTAATCCGTAGTTTTATTTACACTGTGTAATGCTCTCGTAAACATCAGAAATCATTAGTTATAGACAATTTAGCTATACATATAATTAGGCTCTATTAGGTACTTGCACCTCTACCAACGCCATTTGAGGATCTGAACTCATCATTTGCCTGCCCTTATCGCACGCTAAGTGGGGTCGGCAAAACATGTACTTACCTTCCATAACCTCCTATCAGCCGTCATACCTGCCCTCACCCTTTTCATACGCACATCCTCATTCACACAGTCCATCCATCTATTTTTGGGTCTCCCATGCTTCTTAGGTCCATCCACATTCATATCGACTAATTTCCTAATTTGAGAATCTGAACTGTGACAATAAATAAATTGCTTGGTTAAAAATTATACTTATTAAAACATTTAATTGAGTTTCTTCCGTCATAGTACTAATTTCTCTTGATAAGTTAGTCACGTGTGTCTAGCTCCACATTCCGTCCCGCTAGGACGCCGTAGTAGTGATTGTGCACGTGATCTACAAGACATCATGCGTCCAGCTCTCGTGTTCGATCGACAATATTTATTTATAACCGACTTAAAAAAGAGAGGTTCTATGTTCCACTTTGTTTTTTTAAAGTAAAAACTTCGACTTTTCTTAAGGTTGAGCGAGAAAATCCACCGTATAGCGAGTATTCATTATTTTCACCTTCATACAAAACAGGTTGAACTATATAAAGTATCAATAATGTCATATAGCGTTTTCAAATTTTATTCATTATTTTTTTAGTGTTTTATCCCTATAAAATAATTATATTGAATAATTTTGCTGATATATTATGTAATATAATGCAGATAAAATGCTGAAATGTGAACATGACATAATAGCGAATTACGTGCATTTTCACATTCTGCCAAAATTCCCTAAGGAACCAAATCATGCATTTGGTTATCAGCTCCAAATCATTGCTAACGACTGACTAAAAGACGAAGACTAAAGATGTGAATAATCAATATAATACCATCAAAAACAAGACTTGTAAAAAAAGCCAAGCCTCGCAACCGAGTTCTTCTACCATAAAAATTTGTGAGATCCATGTTATACCAAGTCGGTTAACTCATTCAGTCCCTGCTTAAGAGACCTTTCTTCTTAAGTTATTACGTAAATAGCTAACCTAACAACTTCTTATAGTGACTATATCAATATTAAAGATCTTTTATGTTTTAAATAAACAAAATGACTTGGCAATCGCATGAAAACACACCTCACAAGTAATACATATTATATTAAATTGTACTAAACATAGTGCGATTGCCAAGTCAATCTATTTATTTTAAACATAAAAGATCTTTAATATTGATATAGTCACTATAAGAAGTTGTTAGGTTAGCTATTTACGTAATAACTTAAGAAGAAAGGTCCCTTAAGCAGGGACTGAATGAGTTAACCGACTTGGTATAACATGGATCTCACAAATTTTTATGGTAGAAGGACTCGGTTGCGAGGCTTGGCTTTTTTTACAAGTTTTGTTTTTGATGGTATCTCATTTCTTTTTGTAGATAGACCTACTCATTTGCTTTTCCGGTACCTTCTACTTCTTGAATACCAACAAAAGATTTTCTTAGAGCACACTCTCTGAAAAATTAGACATCTCTCCTTTCCGCTTGAGTCAATTTTACCTAAAATAAGCGGGGAGATGTGGAAATAAAGAAATTTGATTGATTTTTTAAAACACATTTCTAGTCTCCTCTCCGCTTTGATGGCAATCGAGCCTCATGATGGCGTTCTTTCTTTTAGGTAGATTTCAGGTAATTTAGTTTGCTTAATACTTTGGGAGATTTTGGTACAATTTCATAAGACACGGCCCACTCTTGCTTTTTCATTAAGTTGATTGACCATTTTACAAATTATCTTTGAACATAATTATATCTAGGTATCTGTCTACACCTATTATGCCAATCATCATTCAGCCTATCGCCGTCCACTGTAGAACATAGACCCCCCTCATGCTTCACCATAAAGTGCGGTACTGTGGCACCTGCGTCCAACAACGCTCAAGGGTAACAGAGTTGCCATCACTAGAGCTCATTTTCCTTCGCCTTATGAAGAATAATGACGTAGTCGCCACGTTTGGTAGGCGGGTTGATTTCGCAGTGAGATATCATACATTTCCCCGGCGAGAGCTGCTGCCCACTCTCCTTCCTGTTGAATCTTTTTTTAAATGACAACGCTTTGCACTAAGGGAATAATAATCCTTATATTGTGGGGGACTTTACAAACATATAATTCAACATCGCATCATCATCGCAGCCCTCATATGTCCCACTGTTGGGCTCAGGCCTCCTCCACAATGGGAGGGAATTTAACCCACTATATCATGCTGGTCAGACATGTTGATATAGGGTTTCATTTCGAGTTTTCCTTCTCTTGCACAGATGGTATGTGCACATTATATCCCATAGTCGTCTTATACGATATCCACGGGCAAGATAGAGAGTGGTGAATTGTATTCTCACTTCATCACCACACGGAAAGAACATATAATTAACCGAGACAAATTACATTCAAACTCAGAACAACAATTTGTGGATCGTACAAGGTGTTGTCTTGCATGGGATTCGAACCCGCGACACTAGCACGGTACGTTGGTATCTTAACCACTACGTCATGCGCAGTCTTTAGCCGATTGTTACGATTTCCATAGAGAAGCAATGATGATGACAAATGTATTCTTATTTTTTACAAAGTTACATTTCATTAACTGCAAATGTAACTTTGTAATCCTATATATTTATATGAGTTTACAAAATTATTTATGCAGTTGGTGTATCTCGGAAACTGGATGTAAATTATAATGTTTCATAATTTTTCCTTCATTTATACACTAAACACTAATTGCATTCTAAATTTGAAGCTTCTATGTCTGCTAGAAGTGCCATTTTAATATTGATGATCGGCCAGTCAGTCAGTGAGTGACAAAATTACGAAATTTTGACTAGTTATAATTCTTAAACTGTTCGTTCAAATTCATGAAATTTGAAATACACAATGTGTATACAAGGCCTGCTAGGTTACTAAAAATTCAGGTTTCTAGTTTTATTAACAACAAAGTTATAGGGGATCGAAAATGGCCTGAATGGCTTCGAGAAAAGTATGTTACGGCAGTTTTGCGTTTTGCCCGACTTTTTTTTTGCTCGACTTGGCGGGGGCACTGCCGTGGCCCCAGATATAATAACTCGACACCGGCACCAATAGCTCATATTATTGTAGCGTATTGCCATTAAACAAGAAGAAGAAGAGATTGTGACGTTATGTATTTTAGTTCATCGTTACGTGAAGGTTCTACTCTAGTGAAATAAACTTTAAGAAAATATAACGATTGCAAAAAAGAAATATTTTCTAGATAAAAAATTGCGCGTGTAACACTGTACCCTGGATAGAAGTGAAATTTGTTGAAAATATAAAATAAGCTTATTTAAATATATATTAATAACCACGCATTCACTCTCGCTCTATCTCTTTCTATTCCCCCTCCCCAGGAGCGATGAACGTTTAACGCAATAGTGCTTTCATACCCCCTCTATGGTAGCGTTAAAAGTTTAACGCAACCTTGTTGGCAGTCGCATTAGAAGCTTCATTTCAATAAATAGATCAATCATATTACTATTGCACATTTATCGGTCTTGGGATTGGGTGATATTAATTAATAGAATAATAATGAGTATTATTTTCTTTTACATATATGTATGTATTTAAGAAAATAAATCGACCTTAATACACCTGATTAGTAGTTGTAGGTAGCTGTCACATTCACTTTTAAATCTACTTTTATACTAATGAAGAGAAAACTGCTGACGGTGTATAGAAACTTCAAAGTGTTTATTTAAACTTTCCATGTAAGAGGTATCAAAGGAAAACAGCTGTTAGCCAACCCTAATAAATGAGCTTTGATCACGAAACTAGGCTATGAAATATATAGGTGAGTCGGTGAGGATAGATATAGCTGTAACCAAGATTTCAAATGTGCCTGGTACGAAGAACTCGGCGTGCGCCGTACTAACTTTTAAACTTGGTAGAGTCGGGTACATTAATTTCCTTCGTTAACTGATACGTAATATTAGGATCTTTAATTACTTTCGGTGTCATAATGACGTCCTTGATAGATAATCTTTGTAAGTGGTCAATCTTTCAATTTTGTGTGTACAAATTTACATTTGGCAATACACTCATATATTATATCGCACCTTTGGCTCTTTTATAAAAAAGCTAGTTATTTCAACATGTTACATTAGAAATATTTTTTATTTTATAATTTTTTTTTTCAGATTTTCATACATTGTCATCGATTTCTGAGCTATGACCCGAATTTTGAGTACCTATCTAGCTAATTGGGCAGTTAGTTTAAAATCAATTACAAAATTCCATCGCACATACATACAAAAAAAGTAAATAAATAAAAAAGTATATACATACTTTAAACCTTAGAATAATAACGTATAGAAGGATAGTATCAGTTCTTCGAACGTTCGAAACATGAATTTAAAAATACTAATGGTGCGCAAATGATTACACACGTACACACGCACACCACTATACAAATTATGAACTCAAATTTTGTTTTTATTAACATAAATCGTCGAAATACTTTTAAAAGTAACGTTAAAAAATCTTTTTTAAGTTTTTCAAATGTGTTATGACACCATTTGAATGCACAAACCGTCATAATTACCTATTAATTTTTTAAGAGTTGCGTACGTACGTGCAGTACAATGACTTTTACAATTACGGGAAGGTGCCGGCGTAAGCTCCATTAGGCTTCAATTGAAATGCTTCACTTTTTGTGCGCGAAATTAGCTTCTATATGTTATTATTCTAAGCTTTAAACATTATATGACAATTGGTACAGAACCATTACTGAGGTAGATGTACTCACACTGGATCAGTTTTTAATTACAAATTTCCACCTTTGCTTTTAGTGGTTCAGAGTTCAGGTGACATTAGAATCACTGTCCATTCGCTTTTGGATTATCGTCCTATCATAACAAAATGGTACTAGTATACCTATCCCCCGAGAATGGTTGATCTTCAATAAGATAACTTGCATTAAGTAAGGAATGTTGGTGTTATTAATTCACGAGAGCCTTTCTAATTTAATGAAATGATTCCTTCCGTAGAATAAAATACCGCCCTTTTTTTCACCGCGGGTGAATATATGAGACGACTACCAGACGCAAGCAGATAACACGCAAAAGAAGGAACACTAGAAATAAAACCCTATGTCAACCCATCTTCCTTCTTGATATAATAGCTCAGTTACCAACCCATTCTAGAAGAAACTCCAAGTACGGCCTAAATAAGCTGAAATGATGTCGACGAAAAGGGTCAGTCCATCCTGACTCAGAACAACGGCGTCATTTCGTATAACTACAATGTCTGTCTTATATCTAGATCGAACGCACAACAAAGCAGGCAACATTATGATCGTTTCTTTTGGTAGCAAACGACACGCTTGGACCGAGACATACCCGAAAATCCTACCAATCCTCTATCGAAACAAAATCATAACCACACATAGAATTAAATGGAATTCACTAAGAATCTACGGAAGTCTAATCCCCCAGGGTGCCGGCAATTCACTAAAAACAGTGGAAAAGCACGCGCCAGGGATTGTAGTAACCACGCCGCTCTTTCGGTATCCCGGATAGCTGGGCGGAATGTGGTCGGATCGTGTTCCGCCTAAAATATTAAGCTCGTACAAAAAGAAAACTTTATTTTTTAGTCGCTTTACGTCCCACTACTGGGCTTGAGTGGCAGCCAGAGCAGCGGGTAAAGTGGCTAGCAGCGATTACCACGGACGACGAAGTCGTACCATGTGATGTCCGCCCTAATGATACAGGGAGAAGGACACAGGGACAAGGATGAGAGAAGTTAAATAATTTGTAGAGATTCAAGGAGCATGTGCATGCTAACGCAATGAGCACGGTGTGCACATGTATCTCGATGATTCGGCCTAGATGACCAAGATGTCGAAAAGGCCATGGGTGGTTGGTGAGATTTGCTGGGCTTGAGTCTCCTCCGGAATAGGAGGGAAATTGACCTACTGTACCGCGCTGATAATACGTGTTGGTATAGGGTTTTGCTTAGAGATACCCATCTCTGGCATAGATTATAGATATAAAGATGTTATATACATATTTAATCCCTTAGTCGTCTTACCTACGGGCACGATATGTTGAGGTGAATTGTATTCTTACTCCGTCACCACACGGAACACAACTGCTTATATGTTATGTTGTATTGCTCTTCAGACAGAAATAAATTCCTATTCTCCGATAGAAATCAATTTTTTTTCATTCACACGTTCTTCGCATTCGCATCTTTGCATGATGATACGACGTGTAAATGAAAAAATCCACGTAAATAAGTCCTGAATCGGTAGAGTTTAACTATTTTGAACTTTAACACTTACATACAAGTTCGTTTAGTCTTTGCTTAATCGAACCTTGTAGTAATGGATTATGTTATCGATTATAATAAAAGGTACGTAAATACGTCAAGGACAATTTAATTAATTTCAATCACGAGCTCTTACATTAAATCGTGGATTCAACATCAATATATAGACAATTTTTTACTATTCTAGGCGCCTGTACTCATGTAAACATTGGCGGATAACAATAGCAGCCTAGGGTAACACTGTATCGGACTGGGCACAGAGGACAAGGAACTCGGTACCGGTGGTCGGCCCAATGCCGAAGTAGAGGAGATACGGTGGATATTCTTGCTATAAAGTGTTCGAAACGTCGGGCAATCAAAAAATCAAATACAAACGCGATAAAATCAGTAAAGTAGTTTTATTTACAATGATTTCTAATATTTACGCAAATATTACAATACTCTCGTAAACATCAGAGATCATTATGAGATACGGTGTATATAGCGCGCCGTCCTTCGTCACCCCGGGTAGAGCGGACGTTGAGAGAGCTGACCATAGCCCACCCAAAAAAAAATGCTAGCACTGTATCAACACTAACCGTCTGTTATGACTAGTGTGTATTACCAGTGATGACTGCCGGCACGGAAAAGCGAACCCTAAATATGGGCAACATAACCAAGCTCAAAGTCGTTCAGTGTGCAATGCAACGCGTTATGCTCGGGATTTCTCTACGTGATAGAGGTCGAAATACGGATATCCGTAGAAGAACGGATTTAACTGACATAGCGCGAAGAATTAGCACGCTGAAGTCGCAATGAATAGGCCACATCGCTCGACGAACCGAAAACCGCTGGGGAAGAAAGGTTCTAGAGTGGCGACCACGTATCGGACGACGCATCGCAGGACGATTGCCATCAGGGGGGCCGATGAACTGGTGGAAGTTGCTGAAGGTTGTTTTATGCAGGCGGCACAGGACCGATTTTGTGGTGAAACGAAACATGAGGGAGGCCTATGTCCAGCACTGGGCGTCGTAAGGCTGAATATTGAAACGTCTATTAATCACTGTTTTTTTTTGGGAGTGATAGAAGCTACGAGTAGAAGGGTAGTTACGAGTATTCTGAATTTTTCTTTAATGTAATTATCTTGGAACTATCTACAGATTTTGCGTTAAAAACTTTCGTACGCGTCCCTTTAGTTTCTCATGACTAGGCACCTGCCTAGTTTGCTATAGTGACAATTTGCCACGGCGCTGTTTAATCGACTTCAAAAGATGAGGAGTTTCCACTATATGTTTTTTTAGGTTTGTTGCCTGATATCTCTGTCAATTGTAGACCGATTTTAAAAACTCTTTTTTCATTCCTAAGAGGTGTATACTCTTGAGGTGATCTTATTGTTTGTCAATTCAAATCAGGGAAAATAGGGAAATCGATTTGCCCGATTATTTTTATAGACAGATTAGGTTTTTATTATATTTTCTAAAGATATTCAAGTTTTTGCATCTGGCAGTGACCGTATTATGTTGGTGAGCTGGTGATGGCAAGTAATCTCCTTAGAGAGTAAGTGTTGAAGGATAATTGTTTAAATATCATATGCATATATAGATCTATCTGTCTCCGTCCGGTTTCTATCCGTGTGGTGACAGAGTAAGAATACAATTTATCCCCCCTCCCCCCCTCTCTCTTTCCCGTGGGTATCGTAAAAGGTGACTAAGGGATATTTTGTGCATATAACAAGTGTGCAAGAGAAGGAAAACTCGAAATAAAACTCTATATCAACCTGCTTGACCAGCGTGGTATATTAGGTCAATTTCCCTCTCAATGTGAAGGAATTTTAATTTTTTAACTGGCAGTTGTATCATAACAAATTTTATAGGTAATTGTTTCATAATTTGTGCAATAAACTTAGAATAGAAAATGAGCAATATCTATAAAAAATTTCGAGCGGAGCTGGCCGCTGATGATTCTAATTCACACATTTTTATGTTCGCCCACCTGGGTTACTTCTATTAGGTACTGCTATCAACAACAAATATTATAAATAATGTAGATAACTTAGTGGCTCCAATAGAAGAAATACCTATGTCTCAACTTCTTAGCTAGTCTTGTAAGACAAGAAGACTGTAAGTAGTGTTAAATCTTGTGCAATGATATTGAACTCTAAGCAAAAGAATCCGACTGAAATTCTAGTCAGGCTCGCACAGCGCACTGGACTTGATTTTTACTATTCACCTAAATTCTTGAATCATTGTGAGTCGTTGCTGGTAGGGTTAGTCAGATTATACCCAACTAGGTCATTTCATTGACCATGACCCAATTCCACCCCAATGTAAGTAGGCTTGAAGCTACTGTGTGGATTATATTGCATTTTTTTATACTTTCATTGTTGTGTAGTGTTTCGATTATCTTATTAAGTAGGTATCTTAAATCTCGTGTCACAATATTCGCTTCGTTAATCTCTAAATTCGTCCAAGCGTTATTTAATGTGAATGTGTGCAATTGGTTCAAATGTAGGTAGCCGGACGGGGACCAAAATAATATAAGTAAAATAAAACATGTCTTATTTATTAAGTGTTTTATAAAAGAGAATGTATTTTAGTTAAACAATTTAAACGATTATTATGATATCTATTTTATTTTTATAGAAGTCTTAAAAAGTATATCTAAATATTAATACATGAAGCAAAAATTTTTACGAAAATTATGCAGATGGACGAATATGAAAGGCACAGTTGAAGAATATATTTACATTTATAATTTATATATTAGTTATAAGTGAAATACAGCTTGCTCAAAATACAAGAGAATTGTGTAGCAGAAAATTAATTTAAATGAATTATGGCCAAATTTCGACCACTCGGCGACCACTAGTATTCTAGTATTATTTAAATATTGTCTTTTATCTAAAATACATGTTAGAATTCAATATTGTTCTAATAATTTTTTACAAGGTATGTGTATGTATCTTCGGCAAAAACTGTCTCTTGTATCCTACTAATATTATAAACGCGAAAGTTTGTGACTATGTGAGGATGTGTTGATGTTTGTTGCTCTGTCACGCAAAAACTACTGAATGGATTTTGATGAAACTTCACAATAATATAGCTTACATATCAGAATAACACAGACTATAATTTATCCCGATATTCCTACGGGAAGAGCAACTGCGGGTGAAACCGCAGGGCGCTGCTAGTTACATATACTAGCCGATGATAAAGCAATCTTAAAAAGGGCTGCTAGCTCTATTAATTATGCAAAGCAAATATTTATTGTTATTCTTATTTTTGTTATTTTTCACCCCTATATAACTAATTATGTGAGTACCTAATTAAATAAGCATGATAGATAGAAATATTTCAGTATCTTATTTCTACCCTAAAATGTCAGGAGGAATATGTGAAGAGTTTTGGGCTAACTTTTACAATCGCTCGTCTTCTTAATTTAACACTCGTTGGAAACACCAACATTGGTCACACTACACCAGAATAAAGCTCTTAGTAAGCGTTTACTATCATCATCATCATCATCGCACCCCACATACGTCCCACTGTTGGGCTCGGGCCTCCTCCACAATGAGAAGGAAATTGACCTATTATACTATTCTGGTCAGACATGTTGGTATAGGGTTTCGTTTCGAGTTTTCTTTCTCTTGCACAGATGTTATGTGCATATTATATGCCATTTTTTTTTATTTTTTTTTTTATGGGTGGGCTACGGTAAGCGCACGCGCGGTCCAGTCCCTCCGGGGCGATAAAAGGACGACGCGCGGGCCCATAACCCACCTTTACCCACGTCACCTCGTTGTTGGGCCGACCACCGGAGCAGATGTGACTTGTCGTCAGTGGATATTATATCCCATAGTCATTTTTTACGACAGCTATACTCTAAGTGTGTTCCGCGGAACCCTAGGGTTCCGTGATACCTCTGTCGGGGTTCCGCAAGAATTTAGAAATAAAAAAATCAAAACACCTCTCTCTGGTCGCTCCGCGGCTGTGCGGACTCCGCGGCCGCGCGGAGACAAAACGCTATGAATGTTATTTATTTATTTATTTGTATTTGTATAAGCTTGTGTTACATTAGCTGGTACAATATCTCATAAGTTTGGTCTCAACAATTTTATACTTGTACAACGCGTTCGCTCTAAGTTTGCCGGTCTGTGGAATGCGCGTACCCTCCCCCACGTGACAACAAAACTTATAATGTGTCATAGTTTTACCCAAATATCTAACGTACACAATTTTTATTGTTACAATTAAATAAAAAATTTCGAACGTCATACACTCATACCTATCGCCAGCGGCAAACTTAAAACGAGCGGGTAGTATACTTGTAAGCGCTCAGTCTCTTTGATAAAAGCCGCCTCTGAATTAGACGCTATAGTTGTCAACTAGCGACTTTCGTCTCTAACTTCAAAGGATAAAGTCGATATTGTTTACAACGCTATTTTTAAATTTCTGTTTTTATTTTTGCTTTTTGTTTATCAAAGGTGCCGACTCGAGTATTTTCGAGAATATTTGAGATCGAGTCTAGGACTAAGTATAAAAGCGGCGATCGCGCGTTGGCGTCGTCCTCCATCCGACGTCCTCGTCTCGTCCTCGACGAAGAGGACGACATTATCACACTCGCTCAGCAAAGAGCCTACACGGCCCGCGAGGCCATAACAAACAAATATCCGCGTTTCCGCCCTCGCCGTCGAGGTACGAAAACACGCCGCGCCAAAGTCACTAATATAAACGTGGGCATGCCCACTTTGCCTCCAGCGACGCCCCAAGCCGAGGTCCGTTCCCCACAGGGGGAGCCCTTGGGCGATGTCGCTTAGCTTACTCTTCACCGGGTTGAGAGCCCTCAGCGCTCACCCATAGTCCGAGATAAGCTGTCAAGGCCATCTGCGGCCAACAGCTAAACACTCACACAAAAAAAAAAGAAAAAAAAAAAAAAAAAAAAGTTGACGTCGTCAGTTGATGATTAGCGTTCGGAGCGATAAGTTACTACCTACTTACAAGCTCGCTAGCGAGAAACTAGTGTTCATTGTTTTACTGCCTGCTGTATTCTGTTGTCTCAGTTTTATACATTTCTTCCCTGTAGGTTCTAAATTTAGTCTCTTATACGCAGTAACGATTGTGCATTATTTAAACCCCACTATCCTGACTTGTAACATTATAAATAAAGAAGAATGGAACGTTGGCTTAAAGGTGTTAAACGTGTTCCAACAACATCTTCTAATGACGCTGAATGTTCAAAAGCAATGCGCGCGGAGAATTTAGCAATCACCGATCCAGAAGATGATGCCACGAGTGCCACGACGTCAAGCTCGACGGTTTCAAAGACGAAAAAAAGGAAGTATGATGAATCTTATATCAGTTTCGGATTTGTTGATTCCAACGGCTCACCTCTCTGCATGCTCTGTAGTAAAACTGCTTCCTAATAGTTCCATGGCACCTGCCAAATTGCGTCGACATTTAGAAACCGTACACCCCGAGACTAAAGACAAGAATAAAGAATTTTTTGTTCGCAAAAAAGATCAGTTATTAGAAAGTCAAAAAAATATGATGCATGTAACACAAACTACCAACGAAAAGGCCACGGAGGCATCATACTTAGTTAGCTATCGCATTGCACAAGCAGGTGAAGCGCACACTATCGCTGAGAAATTAATAAAACCATGTGTATTAGACATAACAAAATGTATGCTTGATGAAAAATCTGCAAAGCATCTTTCTACTGTTCCGCTATCAAACGATACTGTTTCACGACGAATCCATGATCTGGCAAGCTACGTCAAACAAGAACTAGTTACACGTCTACAAAATACACGATTCGCTTTGCAAATGGACGAGTCGACTGATGTCGCTGGTTTGGCTATCCTGCTGGTTATTGTGAGATATCCATATAAAAGTTCTTTTGAAGAAGACATGCTTATGTGTTCATCGCTGCTTACAAACACTACCGGGGAAGAAATTTTTAATAAAATAAATATATTTTTTGAAGAACATAATCTCAGTTGGAACAATTGCATTGACATTTGTACAGATGGGGCCAAGGCGATGACAGGTAAAACAGCAGGAGCAGTGTTACGAATGAAAAATAAAGCGCCTAATTGTAGTTCCAGTCATTGTATTCTGCATAGACAAGCACTTGCGATGAAGCAAATGCCGTCTAATCTAAAATTAGTTATGGATGAAGCGGTAAAAATAATTAATTTTATCAAATCACGACCACTACAATCCCGATTGTTCTCATTATTGTGTGAAGATTATGGCAGCAAACATAAAACACTGCTGCTTCATACAGAAGTGCGATGGCTGTCTCGGGGAAAAACTTTAACAAGGCTATTTGAACTTAGAGCTATTTGAACTACGAGTTACAAATGTTTCTTTCAGCAGATACTTCTTTTAATTTGAAGGACCGTTTGTATGATAAAACTTGGTTGTTCCGATTGTCTTTTATGGCGGATATCTTTCAAAAACTTAACGAATTAAATTTATCGTTGCAAGGTAAACAGACAACAGTGTTTCAGGCCTATAATAAAATAACTGCTTTTAAAAGAAAATTAGATTTTTGGATCATTTGCATTGGTAAGAAAGAAATAGAAAGCTTTACGTTACTCAGTGAGTTTGTTAGCGAAAACGACTCAGAAATGTTTGAAGATAATGTGTTTGAAGAATTGGTCCAATATCTCAGTTCGATGCGCGCATCTTTTGAAAAGTATTTTCCCGAAGAACACAATACAAAAATTAACGTGAACTCCTGGATTCATAATCCTTTTTTACCCAACTTGGAAAAGCCTGAAAACATGTCAAATGAGATATATGAATCTCTTTTAGAAATGTCATCAGACACAAGTATGGAGTCATTGTTCAAAACGACGCCTCTTAATGATTTTTGGTGCAGAATCCAAGATGAATATGCAATGCTTGGCCAAATGGCTCTGGATATTCTTCTCCCGTTCCCAACTACATATTTGTGCGAAACAGGATTCTCTACCTACGCAGCCACGAAAACAAAATATCGCAATAGACTGGACGCCGAAGCTGATATGAGACTCCAACTTTCTTCCATCAAACCTGATATCAAGCAATTGATGAAAAATAAAAAACAGTTTCATACCTCCCACTAGTTAGATTTTTTCTTTTTTAATGTTTTCTATTATTGTCCTTACCAAGTGGTGAAGTAAATAATAATTAGTAACTGATACATTGTACTTTTATTATGCTGATTAATATAGAATACACTTATAAAAATAATTGTTTTATTGTAGGGTTCCATCAAGTATTTTGCTTCCCAAAAGGGTTCCGTCATTTAAAAAGTTTGAGAACCACTGTTTTACGACATCCACGGGCAAGATAGGGAGTGGTGAATTGTATTCTTACTCCGTCACCACACGGAAAAGCGTAGCGGTACTCAGGAGCAATTTTGTTAGGTGGTATTATCAGTCGCTACCACATAGCCATACATTGAATATAGTACTGATTAGATAGTTAAACAACGTACGATGACATGGAACTTCTTTCAACACACCTTTTGTGGTTATAACAAAATTTATCAACGTAAATTCCATTTTATATTTTCGATTAGCAACCCGCCCTCGCTTCGCTTCGGTTTCAGTCGTCTTTCCTGCGTAGTTCCCGTTCCCGTGGGAATACCGGGGTAAAATAGCCTAGTTTACGCCCTGATATTATAGATTTCCATTGGTGAAAGAATTTTTGAAATCGGTCCAGCCGTTTTGAAGATTACCCGGAACAAACAGACGGACAAAAAAAATTTAGTGTTTTTTAGGCATATGTATAGTGCAAATAACCGTGTGAGCATGAAAAAAGCCTATTATTTTGACATTACAAACAGACACTCCAATTTTCTTTATTGGTATATGGTAAGTATACGTAGTGCTGACTTAAAAGTTAAAAGTGATATGTCTGGTTAACATATTATAACTATACATATATCGCAATAACTTACACGCGATATAAATCGTGCTGATTTAAATGTCATATACATCCATACTAATATTATAAATGCGAAAGTAAGGATGTTTGTTTGTTTGTTTGTAACTCTTTCACGCTTAAACCACCGAACCGATTTCAAAAATTCTTTCACCAATGGAAAGCTATAATATCAGGGAGTAACATAGGCTATATTTTATCCCGGTATTCCCACAGGAACGGGAATTACGCGGGTTTAAGCGACTGAAACCGAAGCGAAGCGAGGGCGGGTTGCTAGTATACCATATTTTTTTAAAGAACGTATTATTTACAAACGTGTCATTTCTAGTAAGTATTTGTCAAAGTTTTATTTTATTGTTCGTGCTGGCAAACGAGCTAACAGCATACCTGATGGTAAGTGATTTGTCGCTTATGGACCTTTGCTAGGTCACTGCCTGCCATAAAAGAAGTGAAGGGAGTGTGTATGTGTGCAAGGAGGTTCGGAGATACTAAAGGCATCACCAAAACCTATCACACGCAATCACCCTCAGAAAGTTGGGCTTACACCTCTTTCGCTCACTGAACGAAAATTGGTAACAAATTGTTACTACTCAGACGTCTATTTTCTAGCTCTATCAATTTGATTTTTATCTTACTAATCACTCGGCAGCTGATCGTCACCTCCTGGAGTAATAATTTTCTGCAGTGGTTTACTGTAAGTATAAAATGGAAACAATACACAAGTAACTAGCATTTTTTTTTATTAAATGTGGGCTATGGTAAGCACAATCGCATACTTTCGTATAGGATTTTATCTCGAATCGGCTCCTGACCAGCGGAGAATAGGAGCTCAATTTCCCTTCTATTCTATTGTGGAGGCAGCCGAGCCGAGCTGAGGAGTGACCTATGAGCTGAAACCACAAGAAAAATTAATAAGAATTTCTGTGGCTGAAACGATGACGATTACCTTATTAGAAATTACTAGCTGACTCGGCAAACTTCGTACCGCCATAATTTTTTTTTCGTAAATATATTTTCTAAATTGCCCAAAATATAGTCTCTAATGGAAGAACCATTACGGCTTTGTCGGGAAAGATTCGATTGTCTTGGTCGCGGCATTGTTATTGATGATTCAAAGAGAATAGGTACGAATTACTGATGATTGATTTCTGACAAAATTACAATTATCAAATATTCAACCATACTTAACTATAGACAAAATTACGATTAGCTGTCATTTACGTTTTGTTATTACATATCACATGCGTCTTTGTTACACTACGTTTCATAGTGACTTGTATTCTCTTTGACATTTTATGTCACGTCACACAAGAATGCGATCGAACAGGATAAAAAGTATCCTACGTCCGTCTCCTGGTTCTAAGCTACCTCCCCACCAATTTTCAGCCACTAATACGACTTTCTTTTATATATATATAGATTCGAAACTTTTGGATATACAAGAAATCGATATCTGTCGGATATCTTTATTTTATTTTATCGATAGGTTTCGAATATCATAATGTTACGGTGACAGTGCTCCATAACGTCCTTAATTCAGACTACGTGACAAAAAATTGAGTAGTGATCGGGTAGCTGTAGGTAAACCTTGCACCAGTGCCACAGGCCTTAATTTTACGAATATCACGTAAACGAAATTGAATGCTAAACTATTTTTTTATAAATAGGCATTCATGGCGTAAAGGCACGCAGCAGTCTTTACGTAATGTTGAAGGACACATTTATTGTTTCGTTAAGTTTTGTAAATGTTAAGTTTACGTTTCTATAATTTGTTATTCATAAAATGTTTTATGGAATATGCCAGAAATGTAAATGCTAAATCAGTGACTTCCAGCCGAGGATTAAATTTCTTGATTTTTAAGTTCTATTTCAGTTCTTGATTTGAATGCGTGTATAAAACAGAATTTCCAATGTGATGACGTGTTAAAAATCCCTACATTTTTTTCGATGTAATATCACAGCCTGTCCTCCCATAAAATGGGGCATGGCCACTAACACCGTGCACGCGCGCCTTATCCGTGTGGTGACGGAGGAGGAATACAATTCACCACCCCGTGGGTGTCGTAAAAAACAACCAATCAATCAATGTGCATATAACAAACAGATTTTTTTTTTTTTCCATTTCCGGAAAAGGATAGCAAGGAAATCTTAAAATAAAACCCTGTACCAACCCGTCTGACCAGCGTGGCATAGTAGGTCAATTGCCCTCCCTCTGTGGAAGAGGCTCGAGCCAAGCAGTGGGACCTATATGAGCTATGACGAATATTCATTCGTATTATGTATTCTATATATTCGAAACTGCACTAGCGCTCTGCTAGAAAATACATATAACATCAATACAATCGCATACCCTCCTGCTATACGATGCTATTAAGGTATTATATCCAGTTTGGAGGCTATTATCTTCCTTTTTAGAGACCTATGATCAACATCTAATATATAAAATTCTAGTGTCACGGTGTTTGTAATTAAACTCCTCCGAAATGCCTCGACAGATTCTCATGAAATTTCGTGTGCATATCGGGTAGGTCTGCCAATCGGTCAACATCTATTTTTCATCCCCCTAAATGTTAAGGGTGGTCCACACCTTGATTTTTTTTTAATATTTTGTTTTTGATTTTATGATACATCATTCAAAAATACATGCAACTCTAAATTTTCACTCTTCTACGATCAACCCCTATTTTTCATTATTAATAAAATTATAAACTTTAATTTTGTTGATTTGATTTTATAACAGAACAACGTCTGTTGGGTCAGCTAGTTGGTATATAATAGGCTGATGGTTTGATATATAATAACAGATATTCACAATTTTGCGCAAATTCGTGGTTATAACAAAATTTATCAACGTAAGTTCTGTTTTATATTTTCGATAGATACGTAGTGCTGACTGATAAGTGATATGTGTCTGATTAACATATTAGAGCTATATTAGTCCAGTCAAGATACGTTTTTGTACTTGCAAAAGGTCGTGTACTCGCGAATTTTTGATATGTTATTAGGACCCAAATGAACATAAAAATATACAATTTGCAACTTCCAAAGTGCTGTGCTAACGGTAGGGTGACCATAAAACCATAAAATTTTTGGACATTTTTCAGATTTTGTTGAATATCTTAGTGGAGGAAGGGTCTGACATGTTTGGTTGATATGAAACATTTAAAGTACACTAAAGAAGCTACAATTTGAGAATAAAACCACTTCTATACCGCCATTGGTTCTTGAGATACCTGCTGCTTCAACAAGTACCAATTTGATCTCAAATGAAAGCTGATTGAATGTACTACAACTTTGTTATAGTAAGTTTTGGTGTGAAATGCGTACTATAGAAGATATTACACAAAATAGGCGACTATTTTGAAAAATATCCACATTATTGAAAAAGTCGGCTATGTTTGAAGAACTGTATCTAAATCAAGTCTTACAATTTATGCTAAAAAATATAGCATTAATTGTAAGACTTGATTTTTGCAGTAAGTGTTGTTTTATGTTATGAAAAAACAATGATTGAACGAATATTAACATCTTTAAAACTTACCGTTATCGCTTAAGAAGTATCTAAGTTCGTACTTAGGTATTTACTAAATTTTTTACGACTCAGCTTACTACTCTTATCTATTTAATAAAAACAGTTTTTAATAACCGCGTTACAATTTCATACTTACCCGGGTATAAATGATCCATTATTTTGCGTGATATAGTTTTGCTTTTCGCGCGCACTTACATCTACCCACATTTTAAACAAAACCGTCAAGTTTTAAGTGAGGCTGAATTTAGCCATAGTTAAATTAAAGCAACGTTCGTACGCGAAACGATCTCTGTTATAACTACCGAGCGCGTGTCGTTTCGTCATGAATGAAAATTTCTTCGATAACTACTGTGGGCTTGTTGTTGTTGCGCGCGCAATCGAATTTCCAAAACACTTCTTCGTAAGGAGGTAACTTTAATCGTATTGTCATAATTTTTATTTTCATATAAATAATATGGGAACAACGGTTTAAATATTTTATAATATAGTAGCAGCAAAAGAAGTTAAACACCTCCGTTGCGCTATTATATATCTGCTTTGAGCTCTTTGTTTTTGAGGTTATACGTATTAATAAGAGCAATGTTCCTGCTATTAAATATATGCCTATTTATAAGTTATGATATAGGTAAGGTGTAATTAAAACACCGTTGATGTTAATAAAAATGGCGTACCATAATTTGCTTGTAAGTATTCGTTTTTATAACAGATCACTGCTGCTTTTTTAGTGTCTTAGATATTCCAGTATTCTACACCAGAGTCCGTCTGTATTATCATTTTGTAATTAACGTCATAGAACAATAATAGTCTAATAGGAATGTCGACTTTATAAATTAACTATGAGCTGTAAAAGAACACGAGTCCTCAAGAACTCGATACGCGCGCAATTTAAATTGAGTACCTATAAGTAAGTGACTTGTTTCGTTACAAAAATATTAGTGATATAATCAATATGTATTTTGTCGTCCCAACTTTTTGTGAATTTTAGATCTAAAATTCTAAAAATTCAATGAATCATACATTATTTTTTAAATAATACCAAGTATCTAGTACACGGTATTTTTCAGTCACATACTACATAAGAAAAGAACCACAAAAACGGACTTTTTAGCTAAAAAGGAGTTATAAAAATGATTGTTTCAAAATGCTTAAATATCATATTTTTAACCGACTTCAGAAAAGGAGAAGGTTCTCAATTCGAATGAATTTTTTTTATGTTTGGTACCTCAGAACTTTTGACTGCGTGAACCGATTTTGATTATTTTTGATGATTATTTTTTTATTCGAAAGCTAATTCTTGCCGTCATTTCAATTTGGTTCAGTTTTGACATTGGGATCGATGAGAAAATGGTTCAAATCGATTTTTTTGTTCAGAATTATTTTATTGCTGATGGTAGCAAACATGACCTGACTTCAGACATAAGTTACATCCTTCTTTCCTGGAACATACTCTTATAGGGACATTTTGTTGCTCGATATACCACTGGTCGCCCATTCTGTCATAGTATAGTAACGTATATTCTTTATAGAGAGTATGTCATTGATACGCAGGATGAACAACGCCATTTCACTGAACCTTGTGGTATACGAGCATTGATGGTCAAGGTATTGGAGTAGGAGCCATCTATAACAATTTTCATACTGCGACTATTCAGGAAGCTGGCGATCCAATAACAGAGTCCCTCGGGAATGCCGTATAATAATGGCTTAGATAGAAGTGCCCTGTGCCAGACCATATATCATCGCCTTTGCGATATCTAGGATGAACACTAACGCCTCACTTGCCCTCCAAGGCATCTGCCCAACGGTGTGTGAGGTACCCAAGATCGCCAGCCAATCGATCATAATAAAGGCTGTATTGGCGAGCACTGATCAGATGATGATCGTGCGGTGGACATGAAGACGGGGTCAACTCAAAGACGCACATCTTTAGGAGCACTGCTGAGATGTCATCCGGCCCACTCGATATATGGATGTTTAAGAGCGCAGCTGCAGCCTGACTACTAGCTGTGTGGTGCGGATTTTAGGGAGAGAGTTTTTACACTGCGGAATAGTAAGTGGTGTGGCAGCTCCCACATCCAAAGTCGAGTTGCAGGTAAGGACTT
Source organism: Lymantria dispar (assembly GCA_032191425.1). Lineage (NCBI taxonomy): Eukaryota > Metazoa > Arthropoda > Insecta > Lepidoptera > Erebidae > Lymantria > Lymantria dispar. The sequence continues at coordinate 15,776,583 of CM063457.1, read as the reverse complement.
GACCCAAAAGATCGGGCTTCTCCTTTGCCCTGTGGGCTAGACTGCCATAGCGTTTCTGTAGTATGGGAGATTGGACTGGCAGAAATTGCTTTGGGCGGACTTAGCGAGCGACCAGAATGCACAACTCCCTGAGGGAAAGCTCTCCAATCGCTTGTCAATTATGGCAAGAAGTTGCGCCTTGGCTCTGGAAATAGCATTCTTTGTAGACCTAGAAGCTGTATTCAATTTTCGCTTCACTTCTTTGGCGTTCAGGTCCTGACATTCTTTGGCTCTATGTCAAATCTGATATTTGGACTATTTTTGGAGTGTAGCCGTACTGCAGGTGTTGTTGTGCCCATTTGAGCTGGGCCAAAAGTTGTGATAAACAATCAACCGAGACCATATTAAATAGATGTCGATCCTGGAGCTGAGACGAATCACGTAAGTCTCGATGCCCCCCTGTGCGTAGCCGCCGGGCTTAACACCGGTTTCTCACTCCGGCGCGACAACCAGGCGACGTTGGTAGTTGGCGTAACAGCCTCCTAGGGAGGATAGTTCGGGTCTCCACTGACCGGCTCTATCGCTCGACGAACAAAGCGCGGTAACAAATTGGTACCTACTACTCAAACGTCGATTTTCTTCGAGAGTAGTGTACTACCCTTGGATTGGATGGTCCTTCCTACGACTACAGACAGAAAACTGTCAACAGTGTAACCCTAGAATTGCAGACTTTGTAATTATAATCCAAGGAAACGATTCTACAGATTAGAGACCTACAGTAGATTAAATTAAAATATAAGAAAATTTTAGTCAAATCTTTTAATTTTCTCTTAAAAATCTATGGAATAATATGTATGTTTTTCATACTATATCTACTAAGGCTCGACCGAGATCTCGGTCTCGGCATTCTCGGCCACAAATCCAACCGAGAAATTTGTCTCGGTTCTCGGCTAATTATAGCCGAGATTCTCGGTCATGACCGCGATTGTAACTTTGTTCGGATCGGCATTCAAATTTTACTGCGCGTGGCCATGCGCCGCAGCGCGAAGTCGATTGGTGTAAGTGCGTGAGAGAGCTGAATTGTGAATTAGATTCTCATGAGACCACATGGGCATCTTCAACTAACTCGTCAAACATGGCTACAACAAATCAATTCAACTTATGGGCAGCTCATGATTCGATAGAGTTGGAAGACGAGCCAATGACCAATGACGAATACAGTTCATGCTCTATGATCGAAATAGCGCTAGAAAGCTTCCTTAGAGAGCCAAGACTGCAAAGAAATGCTTATAATTTTGAGTATTGGTTTTTGTCACCTTATAAGGTGCGTAAGCCTGCAACAAATAAGTTTTTATCTGCGCCGCTACTGGCGTAGCAAGTGAACAACTGTTTAGCGAAGCTGAACAATCGTATGACGAGAGGCGACACTCTTTGAAGGGCGAAAATGCCAAAAAATTGCTTTTTTTAATGTTATAATATGATGTTATTTAGCTTTGATTATTAAAACAGTTAATTTTGTTAAACAATTAGTGGTGTATTAAAAAGTTAACAGCTTTAAAATTTTCTTTCACGCTTTGTCTATTCTCGGTCTCGGCTCTCGGTCTCGGCCGAGATATTATTTTATTCTCGGTCTCGGCCGAGAACGAAAAACCCATCTCGGTCGAGCCATAATATCTACTAATAAGTTTGTTGTTCTTGTTACATTCATCGTTTATTACTAGAGTTATGTAAACGTTTGCTTGCGTTGCTTGAAATGAAAGACTCGAGATGTTTAATTAATAAAAAAATAACTTACCTAATAAACAAATTCAATATCATAAACGCCTACATTATTCAAGGTTTCGTTTACATATATCTTTATGGTGACGCAGTAAGAATACAATTCAACCCCATCATGCCTGTGGGTGTCGTAAATAACGTCTATGCAAGAGAAAGAAAACTCGAAATAAAACACTATATCAACCCGTCTGACCGGTAGATCAATTTTCCTCCCTTCGCTGAGGAGGCTCGAGCCCAGAAATGTAACGTGTATGAGCTGTGATGAATGAATGAATGATAATATAACACACCCAAATTCTCGCAAAAGAATGTGTCATCTAACTCATCTATCGCTTGTCGATCGTTCTGTTCTTTTTATTCGCCTAAAACTTAATTTAAATTATCAATATGAGAAACTAGAACGGCATCTAATTTCTAAAAAGTTTGACGGGTTAAATTGTTGGCTTTAAGGTGATATCCGTACAATTCTTCTTTTTTCTTTTTGTCACACTTCGAATTTAGCTACTGCTGTGCTGCACTGTCCACGGCTTTGACAGCTAGAACATTTTTTAATTATTTAGAAGTTTGGTCTATGACAATAAAATGACACTAGGGGCGCTGGCGAATTGATAGAATGACAACCGAATGACAGCGTCTACCGCTGCCATATTGCCAGTGTTTCCACAATGAGGGGAAATTCCCCTTTTGAGGGAGAATTAGGGTCCAGAAGCGAAGGAAAAGGGGAAAGACATGGAAAGGCCAAATTGCGGTAAATCATGGGTAAAGCCTAGCCTAAAATATTGCGGAAAATTTCGAAACTAAATTCTTATGGACTATACCGTGGATTAGAGTTTTACCGTATAAAAGAAACAGTGGCAACACGCAGGTGCAGGTTTTATATATTTCTGGTCGGTATACACGACAACGATATATGGTAGCGATTTGACTGCGCAGACCGTTTGTGCAGTTTTATCGATGGTGTGTACGAAAATCGTCTCAGATTTTTCTGGTTGGTGCAAACGATCGGGGCAGTTTCAAAAACTATTCGATAAATTGTTGTCGATCGTGTTTGCACAGTTTTGTTGCAGTATGTAGACGGAAGTCGTAGCGATCTTTCAGTTCGTTCATGATAATAATAATAGCAACAATCGGGAGTTATTGGAAGAGTTAATACAGAGTTATAATTCGCTTGTGGAATAAGTAAAGTAAAGACTAACATAACCACAACAAGAAAAATGCTGCCTACGATAGGCTAATTGATATGTACAAACCTATTGATTCTAATTCCAACAGGGAGACTGTAGTAAAAAATATCAAAAAAATTCAATAAATTCACATGAGAATATGACTTCCTTTTAAAAAGCCAATTTCTACACCACATACTACATACTTCCCTCCAGAGGCCTCTGCGTGTATGTTTTACGTGTGTGTCTCTCTCAATAAATTCACATGAGAGATATTTTCAGTCGTCAAGTCATACGATTTCCTTTTAAGAAGCCAATTTCTACACCACATACTACGTGATTTTCTTTGCTTTTTACATAAAATGAGCAACGCTAGCGTCAGTGCTTCATTGTCTTCCATCACAGATGACATGATTCTCGTCTGAATTTCTGCTGCAAATGGACGATCGCCGCAGATATCATAAACGTGTATACGATCTATGGACGTTCGATTAACTGTACAAACGGTCTGCGCAGTCAAATTGCTGCGATATATCGTTGTCGTGTATACCGACCATTAGAAGTAAATCGAAGTCTCTTTTTTAGTTGTTACACTAGTACCAAAGCTAAGAACTACAGCAGAATAACTTTTGAAGGGGAAATAAGTTCCGAAAAGGAGAAATCTGAATTGAAGTGTGGGGAAAGGCAATCTTTAAAGTGGAAACACTGCATATTGCGTTTACATGGTTTACAAATGGCTGCTCGTTACTGATTTGGATAATCATGTATAACGTATACGGAGTGTTGGGGGTGGTATCGGATCGGTCACACATCGCGACGTAATAAAACAACACTTCAGATGGCTACTTTTTAAACTATATTCAATAACTAACGTTAACACTATTTTCTATTACAACTAATGATTACGTATGCCTACAGCTAAATTACACGTTAGGGCAACGCGGTGAATTTTGCGGTCTCGCTCTCAACTGAATATTCAACGGCCCGCTCTCAATAAAGAAAGCTCGGTAATATTTCAAACATTAACGGTCAAATGACAAACATCAAAAATCATTGCCAACGTTGTATCAAAAACACCCAAGTATAATACTTGACGTTTCCGTAATTGATTGAGTCTTAAAAACTATCAAGATATGGCCTCAGAGGTAGTGACGCTGCGACATATGTATATATATATATATATATATATAAAGATACAAATGAACAATCTATAGATACTACTCTATTTGAATTTCAAGTCATCTATACGTATATAGATATCATAGGTAGATATTCATACTTAAATATAGCTACGTAGGTAAATATAGTAATAACAAGCTCACAAGCGCCGCCAAGTGGATAAAGATGATTGCTGTCCAAACTTACTATAGTGACGTACTGTCTTATCTGTACTATACTTTATAATTTGTGGCACTGTCATATGGCGTTAACAAAGTGATGTTGCCAGAATTCATGCTGCTAACACGTGATATATCTTCCTGTACATTATGAAAATATATTTTTTACAACTCTATATCCAGTGGCACACAACACTTGATTAGAACCTAAACACTAATACAGAGGTGCAGTAGTATCTACTAAACATTAAAATTGAAAGACTTGCCTGACTTGAATAATACATATACCTAGTATATTCTTACTCTATTTATCTAACAAAAAGCGTATGCACAATCAAACCAAAATTTGTAATTAAGGAAATTATTTGAATTGCTAGATTATATATAAATCTTTCAGAGACACTTACATATTGCGATTGCATTAAAGAAAATCTGAAGAAATTGTTCAATATGACACACTGATAAACTCAAAAACTACTGCACAGTTTTTCGTGGAGTTTTCACCAATAGATATAATGATTTCTGATTAAGGTTTAGGTATATAATTTATTAAGTTTTTGTATGCATTGGCTAAAATATAATGATATTCGTAGGAAGTGTCGGCAAAATTAAGCCGCCTGGGAGCTTTCAACAAAAATGCTACAAAACCCTATGATATATAAAAAAATGCATGATGGGATATTCTTCGTTTATAGAACCTCAAAAAAGTCGGGGATGATACCTATACAGGTTGTATCAGGTTATGGGGCAACTGGTCAAAAGGGAGCTAGGCAATGGTGGTAGGAACCCATGAAAAAAATTTGAACGAAAAATATCGATTCGTTAAGGAATTAGAGACATGTAAAGTTTTCAATTTTGTCATTGCTTTTTCGTGTAAATCCGATTGAAACGTATAAAGTCAATGATACTTAATACGGAACATATTCATACTTTGTTAAATGTTCATTAGAAATTGAATAAATCAATGATTACGTTCGCATAAACAAGACAAACTTCGCTTTAAAACAGCTGATCGGCCTATGGCCGTTGACCGCTTGCCGTTGTACCTACATGTCATTGAAGCGTTTGCGCAATTCTAAGTATAAATGAATGAAATTATACTGTCGAAGCTTTACATGCCTATATGTATTCTGTCTGTACATGCCTACATAATACGTAACATTTAAGGCATAGACTCTTAGACACATTTTTTTGAAATCACTATAATTTTTATGTTACATTGTTAATTGTGTATTGTAAATTCTAATTACGATCTATGACCGTTAAACTACAACATACTCGAACAGTTGTCCCATAACCTGATACATCCTGTATATACATCCTGTATATACATCTTAGAAGGATCACTCACTATACCTATTATATATTTTTTAAAATTGATCACGAATAATCTAATAATTGCAGAGGTAATTTAGGTACGTATTTCAAATGATAAGAATTAATACTGTATAAGTATTAATTCTTATCATTTGAAATAAGTTAGAGGCCTTAAGAGTTTCGAGCACATTATTATACTCTTTCACATCATCATCACACTATCGCAAAAATTACAGGAGTGAAAGTAAAATTCAAGTACGCTCTTGCAATGATGACAAGAATTGCTTGATGCGATGGCCATGTCGTTGGTGCTCCCGCCTGTTCACCGTACCCTCTTGCCTAATCTCGGAGTAACTTAGGCTTCATGTAATTTGCCATAAAAATTGAGCTAAGCGGGCGGGTGGCTAGTACTTTGAATAATACAACAGGATGACAAAGATGTAAAGTCCTAATACGAAATTCAAGCAAAAACAAATTCATACTTTGAAGGACCGATATCATTTTAGTCATTTAAATAGCAATTATATTTTCTACTGTAGGGTTTTCATAGCTCAAGCAAGGATATGTATATGTTACTGGAAATGTATGAAATCTAGGAATTGTATACAAATCCTAGGAAATTTATACAATGCCGAAACTAATTAGGAAATGTATAAAATATTGTTTCAAAAAGTATTCCATACATAAATTTCCTAGGAAATGTGTACAATTCCTAGGAATTGTATATAATACCGATATCGTGTTAGGAAATGTATAAAAATAATGCTTTCTGTAATAAAACACGTTGTTAAAATGAGAATAATAATTTTTATTAAAGCATTCGTTGAGACAACAACGTTCAGATAACAATCATATCGTAAAATATAATAATCTTCATATTATCTTACTAATTAAAGCTAACCTAACCTATCTCTGATCAGACGAAGCAATACCCTCCCCTCACCCCGCTATCCCCGCGTAACTATTGATATCTCAAATGTTTTACATTTCCGATTGCTATTTTTTTATTGGGACTAATCCCACCACACATTCCCACCATTGTAACTCCTGTAAGCCAGGATCCACAATGGTCTCCATAAATGACACCGAGGTTTGACCCTCAGGCAGTCCCGGGATATGATTTTAATTGTCTTGGGACCCGCAACAAATTTAATTAGAAAAGATTAAAGAGGAGGAGTTGGAAAGAGAGATTCCACTTCCCTCCCAGGCAAAGCGGGAGACAGGAAATCAAAATGACTAGTCAGCCAATAAGTAAACAGGAGTACAGCTACGATAGCGCAGCAGTACGGCACCACGGATACGGAAGAGCTTAACGGGGCCTATATGTGAGCGTTATTGCTATTTAGGAAATGTATATATTTCCTAGGAAATGTGTCTAATATAATTAATTTTACACATTTCTGTGCGATTTAAGGAATTACACACATTTCCTAGGAATTGTATACAATGACGGATTACATACATTTTCGGTAACATATGCATATTTATCAATATAAATTAATAAGCTCAACCATTAGATGTATTCACATGCTGGTTTTAAGATTCCTGTATCATGTTGATTAATTATTATCCATTGTGAATAAAACTACTTTACGGATTTTATCGCGTTTTTATTTGATTTGTGATTGCCCAGCATTTCGAACACTTTACAGCATTCATGGTTACGGGCGGACCACCCGTGTATTTTGTTAAGTATACAAAAAAAAACAAACGCGATATAATCCGTAAAGTAGTTTTATTAACAATGTGTAATACTCGCGTAAACATCAGAAATAATTATTATCCTACATTAATGGGCTGTTTTTGTGATTTCCTAACACCGGGAAAGTATAAAATGCCATATTTATTGATGAAAGTATTGCCTCGTACTTCATATCCTCGTACTTCATAGCAAACAAATCTTTTGTATTTGGTTGAGGAACCTGGTGTGGTTGGTAATCTAATATATCATTTAAGGTCATGGTCTGTCAGTAAATCAATTAATAAAGTGATGACACAATAGTTATAGCAGTTTTATAGAATAAAAGAAAATTTACAATATAATCTAAAAAAATTAACTCTTCTAAAATTTTTTTTTCGTCCGAATCGAATTTTTTTTTCATCCGAATCGTTTTTTTTAGCGTGTCATTACAAGTAGGACTGTCTTTGTTTTCCAGAGTGGTCCACTTCCACCTTGTATGACATCGTTAGTTCCTAGTTCTTCAAACTAATGACTGAAATTAAGTTTTTGGAAAAATACTGTAATCACTACTAACAAGTTGGGGAGTTTTGGCAGTATCTACATGAAAAACACCGGTACTTCCTATTTAATATACTTCAGCCCTTTTTTTCAGCTTAAGTTTCAGCTTAGTTTTGGTTTCGGCTGACAATCCGAGCCGAAACTAGGCGGAAACTGAAAATGAATTCGTGAGTTTTCACATGGCGTTAGAACATGTTGGGTGCACAAGATGGGATTCTATGTCCCCTAACAAGGCCATCCGTTATGACTGATTGGCTTTTTTGATTGGCCTTACAAGCAGTGGCGGCTGGTGGGCCAACAAAGTGGTGGTGCACTTTACTTGCTCACTAAGTATTAAGATCAGAAATTGCAATGGAACAACAATTTATAAAAAAAAATGTCATTTTTTATTATTCTCGAACTCATTACATTTTGTAGGTATACATGTGAAGAAACATGTGGTTTTATTTGGTTTTCACACTTCAAAAAATATTTATAAAAGAGTGTAAATCAAACAATATTTTGATTTGAACTTTTTTATTCAATTTAACGAGGGCCTTGGCGGTCCCGCCAATTTTATATAAACTTTATTTTGAAAAGTTTTATCATGCTAGGCTCATTTACACTCACACACACGGTACACGAAGCATAGAATAGAACTAAGACCAAAATAAAAAAAATAATTACTTAATGTAAAAAAACAATACACGCGTCACAGGATACATCGAAACTATAATCTACTTATGTCGCCCCCGCCGCCAGGCAAATTTCGTCGAAAGTCTCGGTCACCTAACTAAAGTATACTATCACATACATTAAGAATATGAAATTTTGAAATAAAAACAAATCTTCTACAGGCTACTGAACAGATTAGTATAGCAAACAAATTTTACTTTTTATTGTTGAAGAAGTATAGTAAACCAATTTTACTTTTTATTGTGTACGTGTATGGACGATAATGTATTCTTTGTTTCACCACCAAGGGTTCTTCAGCGGTCTGCACTTAGTAGGTGGTAGAGGGCAGGTTGATAGAGGACGTAGCCGTGTCTTTGATAAGTAGTGGAAGAACCGTAAAGATGATGGAAAAGCAGATCTAACTTCCACTCATTTCCTTGGAACCAATGGCTTAAATCCTTTTCATCATATGCAATTGCAAAAAAACCAAAATGTTTGATTTTTTTTTCTGCATTATACATGTAGATTGACGACGGTTCCTCAATTCGTAGAGTACAATCCACTTTAGCTAGCACTTAGAAAAGTTATTGACCATTGTGTATTGAGGATTGGAAGTCGACAATGATAAGGTGATCCGCTCCCTGTTTCTGTTTTGCATCACAACACATAAAGCCTCTTTTAAAGCAAGAGTAGAGCTCGAGGCATGAATCTTTACAGAACCAGTTTTCGATTTACAAGTGCACGTCTTCGTACATATACATAGACGCAATTGATCCTGGATCCAGAATATGAGATTGTAACATTAACACTATGTCGTTCAAGAAAATCCAATAGTCTGAAAGTTTATTGTGGACTATTGCTGTTTAATGTATCTCAATATGTAATATAAAGCTTCTGTTGAAAAATTACAAATATGTAGGTACTTCATTAAAAATATGAAATTTTGTAACTTTTATGCGTTGACGTTGATGTCTATAACACGTTAAACCATTAAAATATTAAATATAAAATCACCACGTGGTAAGTCAACGTTACCGCTAAATACTGACTTAGTATGTGTTAGGTGGTCCATTTTTTTCCAGGGTAGATAGCTTCCTGCATGTTAAAAGGTCTACTTACCTTATTCAAAATGGATCAATAATCATTCAAATTCACGCTAAGCTTAATAACAAATACTTTTTTGATACTATCTCTCAATTACCCTTTCCAACTACTACACACCACCACTCCGTTACGGTTCTTGCTTAACCGTGGGTGTCGAAAATAGGGATAAGGGATATAATATGCAGATAACATCTATTCAGAGGTAGAAAGTTCGAAATAAAATCCTATAACAATACGCCTAACTAACGTTAAAATAGGTCAATTCTCCGCCCATCGGGAAGGAGGCTCAAGTCCAGAAGAGGGACATATCTCAGCCGAAATGAAAAATTAATTATTATCATTCAATAATAAGAAGCTTCAGATTAGAAAGTTCGATGTTTGGTCAAATTTGAGTTAACTTAAAAAAGAGGTAATTGCATTCGTTCTTTTAATAAAAAATATGACAATTATAGCTGCCTAGCTGGTTGCATTCATGCCAATTAAATTTTTCTTTGTTTTCTTTTTCAAAACAAGGGAAAAATAGGAGGAAAAGTAGGAACTTCCTAACTCTTCACGCAGTGTTTAATATTAGGTACTTACAGCAATATTATAATAAGTATTTGTTAGTAAGTTAATAAATAAGTATTCGTTAGTAAGTTTAGTGTAGAGTGGAGTGGAGAGTTCAAACGAGTTCACTTTGATGAGGGGTCCGTGGAAGGAAGAGAAACTGTATATTATTATTTAAACTAATTTATTAATGTAAAACACAAACATTGTTTCTAAGCCTAAACGCCATCTTTTTTTATATATATTATTGCATCATCCTATTTTACCAGAGTCTATGTTACCAAGTCTAAATATGTCACAGACTAATTTTTCATTTACAGTATAACAACATATTAAGTTAACACCTTCTCCTATTTTTAAAATTTTTATATGTATAACAAATTTTCAAAATATTAAACTTATTTTACAATTTCTGTAGTTTTATTTTACTTATACATCTTAACCTTTTCTTTTTTATGTTATACAAAACTATTTCTTATAATTCTTATCTGATCTGTTATTTCAATCACATTTTACAATATTCTATTTTTATGTTATAACTTTCTCACAATGAAATTTAAACTTATTTTTATACAATGGTTTTGTAAACATATCAGCTATCTGTAAATCTGTAGGACAATATTTTATATCTTGAAAATCTATATTATCCTTTTGTTCAAAACCTCTTGCAACTAGTCTCGCTTTATATGTTCCGTCTTCTTTTATACAGAATACCCATTTATTTGTTAATATTTTATGTTCCTTTGTCTTCTCTAAATCCACAATTTCCCATGTGTTATTACTCTCTAATGATTCTTTCTCTGATTTTATTGCTTTCTCCCAATTTTCTCTTTCAGGAGATTTCATTACTTCGTTATAGGTAAGTAATACATAATCTTGCAGGTAAGTTGGTTTCCTCTTTTGTCTTCTTGTATTAGTATTTTCAGTTTCTTCTTCATTTTTATTTTCTATATTTTTATTACTTTCAATTTCACTTTCTATTTCAATATTTGTATTAAAATCTTCTTCTGTACTAATTGGAATACTTTCTTCTATCTCATAATTTGGTATATCTATTTCTTGTGTATTATTATAGCTTTCATCACTTATTTCTTCATCATCGTCTACTATATCTCTTTGTACTTGTTTTTTTAATAAAATATTATTTTCCTTTTTACTATTTTCAATTACAACAATATCTCTTGCTATTTCTATTTTTCCTTCTTGTTCATTCCATAGTCTATATCCATTACTGGTATATCCAACCATTATTAATTTCTTACTTCTCGGGTCTAGTTTTCTTATATTTGTGTGTAATTGCTTTGCATATAATATAGCACCAAACTTTTGCATATTTGCTATGTTGGGTCTTTTACCATACCACATTTCATATGGTGTTTTATTTTTCAATGATTCACTAGGTAGTCTATTAATAATATAAGTAGCACAATACATGGCTTCACCCCACATTCCCTTTCCAAATTCTGAATCAAATAATAATGCTCTTGTTTTCTCTAATAATGTTCGGTTTAAACGTTCTGATTTACCATTTAATTGAGGTGTATATGGTATTGTTAAATCTAATTTTATTCCTTTTTTAATGCACCATTGTCTGAAATCTTTGCTAGTATATTCACCTCCATTATCACAACGTATAGTGAATACTTTTTCATTTCTTTCTCTTTCTGTTTCTTCTATATAATTTATAATTTTATCCTTTGCTTCATATTTAAACTTTAATAAGTATATTTTTGTAAAATGAGTGTCCATCCATAACTGTTAAAACATATGTATAACCATCATAGGTTTTCTTTTCAAATGGACCACAAATATCTGTGTGTATTAATTCTAATGGTCTTTTCGCTCTGGTTCTTATTGTATTAAAAGGTAATCTTGTCTGTTTTGCTTGTGTACAAATTTCACATTTCTCTAATTGTTTTACTCCTTGTATTTTTATCCCTTCAACTACATTTGGTAATATTTTTAGTGTTTTATTTCCAGGATGTCCCAATCTTTTATGCCATTCAATAGCAGTTCCATTTTCCTTCATTAGTAATGATTTTTCTTCTATATATTGTTCTTTATCAATATTTAAATTTATTTTATATAAACCATTTTCTTTCTTTCCTGTTAATACTAATTGTTCGTTTTTATATATTTCAACTTTATTCTTAGTAAAAATTACTGTTCCTTCATTATTTGTTACTTGGTTCACCAATAATAAGTTTTGTGAAATATCTGGTACAAATAAAGTATTTTTCAAAATACATTCTTCTCCATTTATAGTATCTCTGCCTTGTACTTTCATTTTAGATTCATTCGCTGTCAATACTGACGACTCTTTATTTTCAAAATTTCTCAAATTATTTATATCATTTGTCATATGTGCTGTGCAACCAGAATCCACAATAAATTCTGTACCTTTTATATTTTCATTTATTAATTTTGTTAAAAATGTCTTATCAGTTTTCTTCTCGTACTGAGTTTTATTTTTAAAGTAACAATTTTCTTCATTATGATTATTTTTCTTACATATTGTACATTGATTTCCTTTATACTTGCAATTGTTTTCTTCACGATTATATTTTTTACACATTGAGCACATTTTACAGTCTTTCTTTACATGTCTAACTTTATGACATTTAAAGCATTTTATTTTAGAACTTCTTTCATTCTTAATAGCTTGAAATGCTAACTGGTTTTCTACTTTATTTGATTTTTGTTTCTCCATTCTATTTTCCTCATTTAATAATCTATTAGTTAAGTTTAGTAATGTTTTCTTATCTTCGGGTGTTGATTCCCACGCTGTTATAAAATATCTCAAATTATTAGGTAAACATGTTAGTATTTTTGACATTACCATTTCTTCATTAATGTTTTCACCAATCTGGTTCAATCTAAATTGAAGGTTCTCTATGTCTGTTATTAATTGTGTAATAGATCTGTTATCTAATTTAAAATTGAAAAAATCTTGCAATAAAGATGATTTATTCCTCTGTTCTGTGCCTTCAAATATATCACATAACTTTGTGTACATTTCTAACGCATTTTTGCATGATAAGATATGGCCTTTTAACTTTTTATCTATAGAATTTATAATTAATTTCTGTACCTTAGCATCTTTGCTGCATCAATGCTGTGTGGTAGCGGCTTCGAATACTACCAACCCTTGCTTTGCTAATGGGTGTCGTAAAAGACGACTAAGAGCCCTAGATTGACCCGGACCAACTCCATCTGGTACCATTTGGGTCAACGATTACATTCCCAAGGAGGGTTGACGTCAGGCAGGCGGCCGGTCATAAAAGTCATTGCCAAAACTTTTTGCAATATTTCAAAACAGATGACATATTGCGTCGACCCCAAGTAATTGGGATAAGAGCAAGATGATGATGATGACCTTAGCATCTTTTGTAATATACTCCTCATTTGTCTTTCTTTCTTCATTAATATTTGTTGATAAAGCCTCACTTAACTTTGATGCCTTCATATATATATTAAATTAAAATTTCCATAATAGAAAACTCTTACTTTCTCTTAATTTCTCTATTTGAATATCTTCATCATACTTTCTATCCATTTTTATTTATATTTCGTATAATCTCGGCTTACTAAATTGACTTATTACTTTCTTTTCTAATAATATAAACACGTACTGACCTGTTCTTTATGTATGTTATTCTTCTGGTATAGTATATTTATGGCGACGGTTCTTATTTCTCTTCCACTGATTCTTGTTTTTATTTTCCCTTTGAGATTTTCGCGACACTGGTTTTAATTATTATCACTGTTCTGGTTTTTAACAAATTCGCGTCCCTCAGGGTTTTTATTTATCGATACCTGGGTTTTACTTAACTGCCCCTGGGTTTTACTTAACTGCCCCTGAGTTTTACTTAACTGCCCCTGGGTTTTACTTAACTGCCCCTGGGTTTTACTTAACTGCCCCTGGGCCCATAACCTGATGAGGGGTCCGTGGAAGGAAGAGAAACTGTATATTATTATTTAAACTAATTTATTAATGTAAAACACAAACATTGTTTCTAAGCCTAAACGCTTCTTCTTTTTTTATATATATTATTGCATCATTCTATTTTACCAGAGCCACAGTCTAAATATGTCACAGACTAATTTTTCATTTACAGTATAACAACATATTAAGTTAACACACTTAAGATAAAGAAATAAAAGACTGTTCTTTTTTACGAAATCCTTATTAATATTATACATAAATGCAAAAGTAAGTTTGTTTGGTTGTTACCCTTTCACGCTTAAACCACAGAATCAAATTCAAAAATTCTTTCACCAACGGAAAGCTATGATATCAGGGAGAAACGCAGGCTATATTTTATCTCGGTATTCCTACAGGAACGGCAACTACGCGGGTAAAGTGACTGAAACCGACACGAAACCGGGTTACCATTACCTGTGTACTGTATAATTCTTTAGCTTCATAACATAAGTATATTCATACATACTTTACTTTCACGTACGAAAACTAGGCAACCATTTTTAACAGGGTTTTATTAGCTTCACCTGTATATTTATTTGTTTGTATGTCACCGACTCTTAGTAATTGAATTTTAATCAAATTTAAACGTTCATATTACATTTAAACTTTGTACACTTATCAAGGACCAACGACGATAAAATAATTTAAATAACTTGTCTTATTATTATTACTAGCACAGGGTTAGCGATTTCTTTATAAAATACGAGCAATCCGCCCTCGCTTCGGTTTCAGTCGTTTACCCGCGTAGTTTCTGTTCCCGTGGGAATACCGGGATAAATATAGCCTATGGTATTCCCTGATATTATAGCTTTCCATTGGTGAAAGAATTTTTAAAATCGGTTCGGTGGTTTAACCGTGAAAGTGTGTGCATGTGACCACTTGTAATTAACATCAAAGGTAAATAGATCTTTATGATAAATATACTCCTGACACACTCTTTAAAAAAAGGTAAGTTAATACATTAAAAATTACAACTTAATACCACATATTTCCTCCTTATGCTCTAACTAAAGTTTGTAAATGCATATTAAGAATGATATTATTGTCTCTTGAGATAAACACTATCATTCTTCAACTACAATGATTTACAGTTCACACTCATTGACTGGAGCTGAGATTCTTGAATTGACTTTGTATTTTAGCAAGTCTCAGACGGGCTCTGTAGAATTCATTTGGGGTCCACTCCATTACTGTGATATTCATTTCATTCACAGTGGAGCTTTCACTTGAGTTGAATGAGCGATATGGGCTCAAATATTAACTTGGATCAATACAAAGCCATGTAATATGAAAATATATACCATTGTCATCTCGCAAAAGAATTTGTTCCTATATATGGCTTTATACTGCAATATAATATTACGGAATGCTTACGATATGCTTATGACTAATAATACTTTAACGACAGGTTGAAATTGAAATGATGGCAGTAAAGCTTACGGTATTGTAATATGTATTGCAATATCATAACCTTACCACCATCATTTACTATTTCCGTGTGCTGACGGAATAAGAATACAATTCATCACCACCTCTCTTTCCCGTGGGTGTTGTATAAGACAAATAAGGGTGTGTGATCGATGTAAGATAAAAAAAAATCGAAATGAACCCCTATATTTACGTGCTTGGCCAGCGTAGTATAGTCGGTCAAGTTGCCTCCCTAGAGGAGGCCCAAGGTCCAGCAGTGATATATATATATATATATGAGGCTGAGATGATGATGAGAATGAGAAAATATATGTAATTGATATTGTAATATGGCGTTACGTGCATAGATATTTAAAACTAGCAATCCGCCCTCGCTTCGCTTCGGTTATAGTCGTTTTACCCGCGTAGTTCCCGTTCCCGTGGGAATACCGAGATAAAATATAGCCTAGTTTACGTCCTGATATTATAGCTTTCCATTGATGAAAGAATTTTTGAAATCGGTCCAGCAGTTTCGTAGATTACCCGGAACAAACAGACAGACAGACAAAAATTTTTTAATTGCTATTTTAGGCATAGGTGTCATGCAAATAACCGTGTGAGCACGAAAAAAGTCTATTATTTTGACATTACAAACAGACACTCCAATTTTATTTATTGGTATAGATTGACACTCATTCCCGTTATCTCTAAAGTCTTTGAGAAAGCAATGTATTTGAAAATAATGAATTTTCTGTCAAAGCATAACATCCTTAAATCTGAACAATTTGGTTTTAGGAAGAATATGTCAACGACTTTAGCCTGCTTCTCACTCATAAAGACCATAACTGAATGTCTTAATAAAAAAAATCCAATAGTAACTATTTTTCTAGATATGTCTAAAGCCTTCGATTTCGTCCAACACAAACTTCTATTATATAAAATAGAAAAGTACGGGATCAGGGTAAAGCTTTGGAATGGCTGACGAGCTACCTAAATGATCGGTTGCAATGTGTAGAAATCCCAACATATGTAGGACATAATAAACTATTGCACCGTTCTACGTTCAAATTCAATAAACGTGGATAAAATTGTATGTGTGTACAGCTGTTGGCCGCAGATGGCCTTGACAGCTTGACGCGGACTATGGGTGAGCGCTGAGGGCTCTCAACCCGGAGAAAAGTATGCTAAGCGACATCGCCCAAGGGCTCCCCCTGTGGGGAACGGACCTCGGCTTGGGGCGTCGCTGGAGGTAAAGTGGGCGTGCCCACGTTTTTAGTAGTGACTTTTGCGCGGCGCGGTTTCGCACCTCGACGGCGAGGGCGGAACCGCGGATATTTATTTGTTAAGGCCTCGCGGGCCGTGTAGGCTCTTTGTTGAGCGAGTGTGATAATGTCGTCCTCTTCGTCGAGGACGTGACGAGGACGTCGGATGGATCAATAAACGTGGAGTACCGCAGGGCAGTATCCTAGGTCCTCTTCTCTTTTTATTATATGTTAATGATCTCCCTGATGTGACCGCACATAAATGCTTTTTGTATGCTGACGATACTACTCTGTTGATTGAGGGACATGACATAAATAATTTTGAAATTGACATTAATAATGCTTTGATCTCTGTTATTGACTGGTTTAAATGTAATAATCTCAATGTAAATATCAATAAGACTAGCATGGTACAATTCCAGACATATAACAGCCATCCCATTAAATTAAATATCAGATATAATGAAAACAAATTAGAATTAGCGGAAACTTCTACTTTCTTAGGTTTAGTAATTGACAAACATTGTAATTGGAAAAACATATCGAGAAACTCTGCGTTAAGTTAGATCGATATGTATATGTCTTAAGCCGATTAAGACATGTTGCCACAATAGAATCGTCGCTAACTGCATACCACGGTTATGTTTCCTCACTGTTACGGTATGGCCTGATCATATGGGGTAACTCTGTTGACTCAATGAGAATATTTAGAGTACAAAAGAAATGCATTAGGACGATCTGTGGTGCTGGTTACCTGGACAGTTGTAAGCCACTTTTCAGAAAACTCGTAATTTTGCCCTTACCCAGTTTATATATACATGAAATGTGCCTTTTTGTCTATAAACATCGCAATCACTTCGAATTACGTAATGACGTCGTATGTAGAAAAAGTCGCCATAAAAATAAACTGTATGTCCCTAAACAAAGAATAAATTTATTTAGTGAGAATGTCTACTGTATGGCAATACGCGTATATAATAAACTGCCAGACTCTTTTAAAGACCTGTGTTTAAGCAAATTTAAATGTGCAATTTTCGATTTCTTAATGAATAAGTGTTATTACTCAATTAACGAATTTATGGACGACAAACTTTAATAATGTTATTTAAAAATATTTTTATACATATATTATTACTTTGACATATTAATTGATTTCTATTTTATCGCAACCCATGACTTTGTATTTCAAATTATTATTATTTCTGTTTGTTTGACTATTTCGATTTATCTACTAAACAACTTGTAGTATTTGTACACCGGAAACGGTAGAATATTTGAAACTTTATCTAAGATAACACTAACTAATATGACAATTTTCTGATAAATAAATTATTTTGATTTTGATTTTGATTTGACTTACATAACTCGTTCAGTTCAGTTATTTGAAACTAAAACACTTAATATATAAAAAATACATCGTGACAAAACACCCATAATCTGTTATCCTGTATAAATAGTGATATAAACCAGATTTAAACTAGCCGAGTTCTTCTTCTTATTTAATGGCAATGAGCTACAGTAATATGAGCTATTGGTGCCAGTGTCGAGTATTATATTAGTTACTAGCAATCCGCCCTCGCTTCGCTTCGGTTATAGGTTATGGTCGTTTTACCCGCGTAGTTCCCGTTCCCGTGGGAATACCGGGATAAAATATAGCCTAGTTTACGCCCTGATATTATAGCTTTCCATTAGTGAAAGAATTTTTGAAATCGGTCTATCCGTTTTGAAGATTACCCGGCACAAACAGACAGACAGACAGACAACAATTTTTTTATTGCTAATTTAGGCATAAGTGTCGTGCAAATAACCGTGTGAGCATGAAAAAAGCCTATTATTTTGACATTACAAACAGACACTCCAATTTTATTTATTGGTATAGATTCACGTCTTTAAGTCTTCGTCTTTCAGTCAGTTGTTGGCGTGATTTGGTACTGATCAAGTCATGCCTTCTCTGGGAATTATGCCTGAATGTCAAAATGCACGCATTTCACTATTATATCATATTTACTATATTTCAGAATTTTATCCGCATTAAATTACATAAAATATCAGCAAAATTATTCAATATTACAGTGGTACAACACTAAAATAAATTTTACAGTGGTAAAACACTAAAATAATGAATAAAATATAAAGCGCTACATGACATTTTGACATTCGCATCAAAAGTCCAACTAGGCGAGTTAATAATGGCAACATTATTCGTGAGGTCGCTATTTTCACTGATTAAGGTCGCTATTTTCACTGATTAAGGTCACTATTTTCACTGATTACGGTCGCTATTTTCACTAATTAAGGTCGCTATTGCGACGCCGAAATATTTAATAGGTATTTAATAGTCTGTGGCACTTTTGTAAAATAGACGCGGCCTGGAAAAATTGTTGCAAGTTAGAAGACTGGCCAGGCGATTCATTGGCATTTTATTGCCTTTTTTCGTAGTGCTCAGCTTCTTATGTCACGGAAGAATTAGTGCAAATAATGTAAGATGGCCCTGAATTTAGATAAACACAAACAAGCTTTGGTTGCAGGCTGGAAGGATGTATTAGATGAGAAAACTGAAACCAACTGGTAAGTATAAATGTTGGTATTACCGACCTACTTGCTGATGATATTAAATAAACAACGATTGCTGCTTTTAAAATAGCGATTGGGACTTATCATCGTAGTAGTTGCAATAATCCTAATTTGGTAATAGTTATAGTACAGCCGGTGTGTTCACATGCGTATATATTTGCATGTTATACCTACCCAAAGCAAGTCTTTAAATGAAAGTAATTGCTCATTGTGAAAACGTTCTATTTCAAACAGTAGTTTAATTGGTTGCTGTCCTATTTTAACTTACTAGAAGTTGTAGAAACCATTCCTTATTCAAAACTATTTAGCTTTTATTTTTATAATAATCTAATCTGCTGACATATTTTATTATATCAATTGATATTTTTTTAATTTCTGTCTTCTGGTTTAGGTCATTTGCAACATACTCTAGACTTTATATGACAAATGACCTGTCTCTGAGCTATGAATCAAAATTTTTTGATAGATAAAGTCATACATATTCATCTTGCCCCATAATAGCATCTTGTCATTGGTTCTGGAGATCATCATAGGCAACATTTCTTAGATCATAGAGGAAGTTAAAATATATGTATTGATATTTATCTTGAATAATTTTTTTCAGGGTTTTATTTGGTTACGATGGAATGACAAATGACTTAAAGTTTATTAGTAAAGGTGATGGAGGCTTAATAGAACTGATAGACGAATTTAACAGTGGAAAAATACAATATGCATTCCTTAAAGTTGATGTGCCTAATGGAAGTATATCTAAATATGTTCTTATCAACTGGCAGGTGAGACAATAAAGTAGTTTAGATAAGATAATATATAATGATTCATAAAGGCACTACTGCCAACTGTGTTTTGTGTAGATATTTTAATCTATCAATGAAGTCATTTTCCGTGTGGTGATGGAGTAAGAATACAATTCACCACTCCTTATCTTGCCCATGGATGATGTAAAAAGACGACTATGGGATATAATATGCACGTAACATCCGTGCAAGAGAAGGAAAACTCGAAATGAAACTACCAACATGTCTGACCAGCATGGTAAAGTAGATCAAGTTCCCTCCCATTGGGGAGGAGGCCTGAGCCCAGCAGTGGGGCATATGTGGACTGCGATGAATGAAGTCATGGAATGAGGATACAATTCACCAGTCCTCTATTATCCATGAGTGTCATAAAAGATGACTAAGGCATATAATATGCATATAACACAGAAAAGGTTTAATCATTGAGGAATGATGAGTTGAGATGATGATTTAGATGTAATATAATTTCATCATTATAAGCCCACATAAGTCCCACTGTTGGGCTCGGGCCTCCTCTACAATAGGAGGGAAATTGACCTACTATAACCACGTTGGTCAGACATGTTGGTATAGGGTTATATTTCGAGTATTCCTACTTGTGCATAGATATTATATACATATGTAATCCCTTAGTCGTCTTTTACAATACCCGCGGGTAATTATAAAGGGGCTGGTGAATTGTATTCTTAATCTGTCACCACATGGAAAAATCTAATTTAATGATGTAAATCAACAGGAAAGTTCTAATATTTGGATTAAGAATGAATATGTTACTTATTAAATGTATCTTTTTGCTTACTACATCAACATCACAGCTCACATATATCTCGCTGCTGAGGTCGAGCCTCCTCCACAATGGGAGGGAAATTTGCCTACTATACAACGCTGGTCGGATGGTTTGGTTGGTCTCTGACATAGATGTCTTCTATAATAATCCCTTAGTCGTCTTTTACTACATCCATGTGCAAGAAAGTGGGTGATGAATTATATTTTCACTTTGTCACCAAATGGAATGCTCAAGCTTATTACATGTTCAAGTTATCTATGTCTATACCAATAAATAAAATTGGAGTGTCTGTTTGTAATGTCAAAATAATAGACTTTTTTCATGCTCACACAGTTATTTGCACTAAATGTATGCCTAAAATACACTTTATATTTTTTTTGTCTGTCTGTTTGTTCCGGGTAATCTTCAAAACAGCTCGACCGATTTCAAAAATTCTTTCACCAATGGAAAGTTATAATATCAGGGAGTAAGCTAGGCTATATTTTATGCCGGTATTCCCACGGGAACAGGAACTACACAGGAAAGATTGAAACCGAAGCGAAGCGAGGGCTGGTTGCTAGTATTTAATAATTGTTAGCCTTGCTCCTCACATTGGGCAGTTTTTTTTTGTGAACCATAAATCAATGTTCTCAGTCTAGGTGTTATTTTTATTCCTAATAGTCGCCATAACACGATGATGGGTTCTCTTTTAAAAAATAGCAGCTAAAGACTATCTAACTATCTTTTTAAAAAAAGTACTACACAAAAACATTTTCTATATGGATTGATAGTGTTACAAGCTTAGAATAATAACATATAGAAGGTAAGTTCGCGCACAAAAAGTGAAACATTTCAATTGGAGCCTAATGGAGCTTACCCCGGAACCGTTTCGTAATGTACAAGTCATTGTACTGCACGTACGTATGCAACTCTTAAAAAATAAATAGGTAATTATGATGGTTTGTGCATTCAAATGGTGTCATAACACATTTGTAAAACTTATAGAGGTTTTTAAAGTCACTTTTAAAAGTATTTCGACGATTTATGTTAATAAAAACAAAATTTGATTTCATAATTTATATAGTGGTGTGCGTGTGTACGTGTGTAATCGTCTGCGCGCCATTAGTGTTTTTAGATTCAAATTTCGAATCTTCGAAGTATTGACACTATCCTTCTATACGTTATTATTCTAAGGTTACAAGATTATTCAAACAAATTGATCAAGTACCTATATCAATTTATTTATCTATTTATTTATTTCTTTTAAAGGAAACTGACAGCTAAAAGAATTACATTGATGACTAAAATAGCAACATAAAGCCATTTATGAGTCTCCACATATAACAATTTCTTAATTTTTTTTCAAGAACTCAAAAGCCTTTTAATACTTAAAAATTAAAATATTTGAGTAACAAGATAAAAATTATTTAAAGCTAACTCCATACAACAAAGTAATTCCTTGTCTTGTAAACACACTATGATACAAAAACTAAATATTGTACTGCAAAATAGTAATTCTAAAAACAAAATAAAGAGAAAAAAAACTTATCATCTTCCTTTTCTATAACTTTCTGGCTGACTGAAATCTTCTGCTACATGCCTTAACAACTTTTTTTGTATTAATGGCGTCATGGGATGGTTCTTATTTTATAATAATTCAAATAAATACCTAACTTATAAGTAACTTTTGTTATAATCCATAACTTAAATTCTCGAGTTTGAATGAATCTTTTGTTATAAAAGATAATGAGTTAGTCAATATGTCGTATTAAATATATATGCAGGATATAATTGCACTTTTAATATTATAATTGCACTAATGTATAAACATTAGTTCTTGTAACACGAACTTCAATATAGTTTTCAAAATATATTGTAATTTAAATTAAATTACATTTATTTTTATCATATGTATACTATTTTTACTATTATCCCTAGATACTGCTCTATACAATACAATATATGGTATACAATACGTAAACTATAGAAAACTATTGTTTCAACAAATTCCTTTTAGTTAAACATGGCCAAAGCCACAATGCCACAAGGAAACATAACACAATATGGATGTTTTCTATATATTCTGTCAATAGATATGATACTGTATAATAGATATAATGCTATATAGTCTGTTATTATACTGGAGAAAATTATTATTAAAAAAAACCGGCTAAGTGCGAGTCGGAGTCGCACACGAAGGGTTCCGTACCATTGTCTATAAAAAATCGCGTTTGTTGTATGAGAGACCCCCTTAAATATTTAGTTTATTTTGTTTTTAGTATTTGTTGTTATAGCAGCAACAGAAATACATCACTTGTAAAAATTTCAAAGGTCTAGCTATCGCGGTTCTTGAGACGCATCCTGGTGATAGACAGACAGACAGACGGACAGACAGCTGAGTCTTAGTAATAGGGTCCCGTTTTTACCCTTTGGATACGGAACCCCAAAAATTAATTGTCATATCTCGTTAATGATACTCTTAAATACTCCTGGGGCATTTCAGAAATCGCGTTCTTGTGGTAGATCTTATTAGGGGTATGAAAGGTCTGTCCGGTACTTGCACTAACAGGCAACAGCAGGTCTGCAATGATAGTTTAAAGAGTACAGGAGATATGCTATTTTGCTCCTACCAGAATAATATCCTTGTTGCAATTACATGGATGGATTTTGATTTACTTTAAAGTTGGTTGTATTCTCGCCACTGAATAGCATAGCATATCGAAAATTATGTAAGTCGCAAAAGTATTTCAGTTCAGGTAGATTTTCATTATCCACCTTGTTTTAAATCATAGAGACATGTGAAAGTTAGATAATAATAAAAGAGAAGTAAAATGTGTGCTTGTCACAGTATGTAGGTACGTAGCACACATGTATACGCTGTTATCATTGCAAAAAGGATGATTCTTTGAAATGGCATAAAATCTTCTAAGATTATAATGATCTTAAATAGTGTAGTAGGTATCCAGTATATTTTTGTCAAGCTATGGTCTGGAACCGCAGGCGTCAACGAAGCGCAGCAATCACCTTGTCTCCGAAGCGATTTCTCAAATTTGATGGGCGGACACTTTCGGGTACATATAATTCGTCGAAGGTCTCGCCCTCACGCAGTGCGCCTCGACGGATTGTAGAGTGGTATCCGGTGCTATCATCCGAAATTACCTTTTTTTTTTCACGCTGTGGAAATGCATTTACGCACTATCCCCCGCCGGTTACAGACAGGGAAGTGTGTGTGGGACTCGCCGGCCACAGAAGTGACCGAAATACCCACTAAAACCACAGCAGCTCCTTCCGCGCTTTTACGAGGTGCCGGAGAGATCGTCTGATAACATTCTATCCCCGACACCCCAACACTTGGCCGTCCGGCCACGTCCTGTCATCATTCAGAGCGGTGGGTGGAGGAGCGCATAGCGGCGTCTCCTCCTCCCTGGTCGTCGCCGGCGGAGCGAGTCAGCTGA
This sequence comes from Lymantria dispar, assembly GCA_032191425.1. NCBI lineage: Eukaryota > Metazoa > Arthropoda > Insecta > Lepidoptera > Erebidae > Lymantria > Lymantria dispar. Next base: position 15,752,219 of record CM063457.1, on the reverse strand, counting down.
CGCAAGCGCCTCGCGTGCCCGCTCCGCGGCCTCCTTCCTTGTCATGACAGCCTCACAGAAGGAGGTCATCGACGACCAACAGCTGTCGCTGCCGAGCATCTCGGAGATGATGGTCGGCAGCGACAGATCTGTTATTCCCAGTTCCGTTGACAGGACGTGACGCTGAGGCCCCCAGGCGGGGCATACTTCCAGTGTGTGGCGCGCATCGATCCGAAATATACCTACGAGCAAGCATGTTAGAATTTATATGTAGTATGTCGTGAATCCTGAAAGTGGCAAATGACTATTTGACGGTCATAGCCTCATCCTAATTTTTGTGCGTAAACGTGACCATAATATATTCGTTTATAGGTTGTCTGCCCCGTTCTCTCGAGCCGTACGTACCTATTTTGCAACAATACTTATAGGAACATGTTCTTTTTTGTTTTTATAGGGTTTTCAGATCATAGTTTGACCAATTTCTGCAAGATTTCACGTGTACTTGGTTTTAATTTAGCTTTAATTTCATTTTCAACCTATTTCGCAAGACAACTGTCTTGACACTTGAGTAACTACTCAAGTGTCCCGTTTTGACTTAGAAACATGGTCACAATAGCTATACACAACTAGTGAAGTTCTACTCAGTGGCAGCTGTTGGTTACATTAAAACAAATAGGTACCTATGTACGTATTAGACTATACGTATTAATATGTATTTATGTATAATGCAGATATGTGGCCATCCGATCGATGTTATTGCACTCTTGATGCGATTGCAATATCCACGTTGTAATCGACAACAAGTTCCTGTCATTACGAATGTAAAAAAAAATCGTTGATATTCAGAGTACTTAGGTCATATTGAACACGATGTATGCATTTATCTTTTTATTTAACACGCGCACTCGTATTTTAATGTTTTGTTGTATTACTGATTTAGTAGAATCATAAAAAATAAATATTTTAGTGTTTTACTAGCCTCTGCGCGTGGCTTTGTCCGAGTAAAAGGTAAGTTGAATTCTTATCTTAAGGGAACATAATCGTGTTTAAAGTATCCTAAGTCCATAACCCAGGAAATGAAGTATCTATGTACGAATTTACATCCAAATCTGTTTACGCGGGATTGAGTAACAAACATCGTTACAGACTTTTACATTTATACTAATATTTACTAGGACAACGTCATTATACAAAATTTAATCTTTGAATCTGGGATACTATGGAAAATAACATATAAAAAAAGTTTTTTTCTGGCATTAAAAGAGTAATCAATTAAATTTTGGATTACAAACAATACTACTATATAAAATATACATATACTACTTTTTTGGGTTATAAATATTGATGAATAATGTTACTCTTGCATGGAATCTTTTTGTTTTTAACACATCTTTAGTGCGAGCAGTAGCTACATGTCCCATAAAACAGTTCGATAGTTTGGGTTACTTTCCGTAATGAGTCGTATGAAACATCAATCCCGCTTGTGATATAACTTATTAATTGGATTTTATCTCGTTTTCATAATCAATTAGTATGACGGGAATTGTCCCAACGCTTTACATTAAAAAGTTAAGTTTGGTCACGACAAATTCAATTTTTTTTACGATAAATAGTTTTCTATAAATAAATATGTAGAATCAAATTGTATTCTAATTTCTATAGATAAGTTCTCCATAATGGATATTTATACCACGTTTAAACACCATTTTTAGCCAATTTAATAAAGAGTACATAATGTGTCAACTAACAACATTGGGTTTTCTTTATTTATGGGACAAATATTATCATTATCCTGGTGTACCATATTTAGATTTTACGATAACATGCGTTTTCAACTAATTGGGCTCATAACAGGGTATAAATGTGTTTAGTTATTTAATATTACTTTTCTAAAATGTCAACCCTGTAATATTAATAGGCTTGTTTAGACTCATAGGGTAATAATTTAACTCTTTAATTCACTTCATCAGACCTAGGTCTTCAAAAATACATATAACCAAGAACCAATGAACTTTGTCTTCTACACCATGCTGGTCAGATAAGTGTGCAAAGGCTTTTTCTATTTCGCTTGCTTTTGAAGTGAAATGACGACATTTGCGGATAAGGCTGGGGTGGTGATTCATCTTATTCTTTCGCCGTTACATATGCAAAATTTAAAGTAACCTAGATACTTAAGCTGTATAGTTTCTTTTGACCCGAAAATCACAAATACTCGCGGAAAATCTTGTATTGATAGCCTTTTCATTTAGATAGTCAGCCAATGTAACTATAAATAACGTAGTAATTTTATGAATGACGTCACAGTATAATAAATGCCTGTCAACACAAGATATTAGCATCATCAGGGGTAGGTACTTGAAGGCATGCCTACAGGGGAATTCATCGCTTATGAAATCACAGTTGCTTCTTTATATATTCCACCGTATTCAATATATTCGATGGTTTCGATGGATAAATTTGTTGCGGGTCCCAAGACAATTAAAAGCGATTCCCGGGACTTCCTGAGAGTCAAACCTCAGTGTCTTATACGGAGACCATTGTGGATCCTGGCTTACAGGAGTTACAGTGGTGGGAATGTGTGGTGGGATTAGTCCCAAAGTAAAAAAAATATTCGATGGTTGGGCTCAGATCCGAAATAAAGATTTGAGGGACTCAAGGCTCTCTAGGTGAACGAAGGCCTTTTTTAAATTCGTAGGCATTATTTTACAAAATAAAAATGGGAGCCATTCTATCTAATGTTGTCTAGTGCTGTAAGTCTAGCAGTTACATTTATTTATAACTAAACACCCGCCCTCGCTTCGCTTCAGTTTCAGTCGCCTACCCCCTAGCCTTTCCCGTTGGATTACCGGGATAAAATATAGCCAAAATACTCCTTATATAGACAGCTACCTGGTAGTAAAATATTATCCAAATCGGTCCAACTGTTTTGAAGATTATCTCAAACAGACAGACAAGAAAATTTAAACTGGTTTTTAGTCATAGGTGTCGTGCAAATAACCGTGTGAGCATGAAAAAAAAGCCATATTTTGACATTACAAACAGACGCATCAATTTTATTTATTTGTATAGACAATAGGTAAACCTATTACTATTACTAAGCTTAACCTTAATCTAAGGATAAGTTATTCATGAGTATGTCTCCACATTAAGAGGTGAATTAGCTTATTAATTTTTTATAGTAAGCTTTCTGGACACACCCCGCCTATACTGTCCGGGGCGTAGAATGGGAGGCGTGCGGCCCCCAACCTATCGTGTTCCCTACACATTGCCATTGAACTAACCACTGCTACCGATTCCTTGACATCCGTGGCCGACCCGGCAGCCTACTTTACAGCATTAACCTTAACTGACAGGTTGAGAAAGAATATAACGTGTTGTTATGTCTTACTTGGTCACCATACACCTTTTTTTATTCACGTTGTAGAAATGTATTTACGCACTATAACCCGCCGGTTATACACGAGGGGAGGAGAGGCCTTATTCGCCAGCAACCTTTGCGACCGAAATACCTATCAAAACCACAGCGGCCGTTTCCGCGCTTTTACGGGGTGCCAAAAGATTGTCTAATGACATTCATGCCCAACACCTAACCGCATGCCTATCTGACCATGTCCTGTCGTCATTCAAGGCGGTGGGAGAAGGTGCGCATATCGACGCCTCCTCCTTTCTGGTCGCCGCCGGCGGAGCGAGTCAGCGGACGCAAGCCCCTCGCGTTGTCGGTCACCCAGTAGTAGTGAGATATACTTGTGCTGAATAAAAAGGAACTAGTATTTCTAAAGGAATTTTGCTTTACCTTCAGGGTGAAGGAGCGCCAACAGTTCGCAAAGGAACATGTGCGAATCACGTGAAGCAGGTGGCGAATTTCTTCCATGGCTTTCACCTGACTATGCATGCGAGAACAGAGGATGATCTTGATGAAAAAGTCATCTTGGATAAACTGTCAAAAACGGGTTCCACTTTCAATTTTAAAACTAGTCGACCAGAAGAACTGCCACCTAGTGGACCTGTTGGGACAGTCTATCAAAAAGTTAACCCAGGTAATTTTTATTTCTATTTGAATCGATGTGCTGTTTTTATTTGAATGCAAGGTGCTGTTAAAGATGGCGGCTCATTACAGATTTATTCACAACTAGCACTCTGCCCTCGCTTCCCTTCAGTCTCCGTCGCCTTACCCGCGTAGATCCCGTTCCCGCGGGAATACTGGTATAAAATATAGTCTAAGTTACTCGTTATATAGTAGCTGGTAGTAAAATATTATCAAAATCGGTCCAACCGTTTTGAAGATTACGCGGAACAAACAGAAAAATAGTTGTTAAACTCGTTTCAGGCATAGATATCGTGCAAATAACCATATGATCATACAAAAAGCCCACTATATTGACATTACAAACGTACTTCAATTTTATTTATTGCTATAGATGCTCGGAATCTGTGGACCGTCTAGATAAAGCCTGCTCAACTAAAGGCCACAATAGCCCGCGGACACATTTTGAATGGCCCACGCAGGCATGATTCATTCCCGCCAAGTTGAAAATGTCAAACGTTGCTTAAATTATCTAAACATATTTAATAAAATTAACGAATTTTAATGCTTAATAAGCGTTAAAATTTGTTAATTAACAATAATCCTTCTTTTTTTTGACAGAGAGTGTTACTTCAAAAAATCTAACAAATATCATATCTATTCGTTTTATTAGTAGCCCAAAAAATTCTATATCAACTGTTAAAAAACTTGAGCAGCCTTGGTCTAGATCTAGAACGTCGGAAGGCGTATGTCCGTGTTCGCATCATTACACAGGTTAAAAGGCATAATATGAATTAATATGAGTTATATATACCCGACATTTTTTTAAACATCGCGAGGAAAGGCACAGCTAAGAATTCTACAAGAATACGATGTAATGCTTTAAATTTAGTTATGAAATAGATATATTTGTCAATTAAATTTGAAAGTGTGAAACATTTTATATGTTAGTAAGTTATATGCGTTCCAGTTTTTCGCACACCACGAGAAATAATTTTGCCACTACAACTGTATCGAAACAGTGTTAATATGTTATCTATATTGTACTCCATTATATTGAAGCTGTTTATAATCATTTTAATAACATTGTTTAGCATTATAAAGAATATTTTCTTTGCGGATCTCATTCAAGTTGTTGTAAATATAAACATAATTCTATCTTGACGCGTACTCAGTGTGATACAAGATTACCGCAGTGGAGGTGTACCAGTATTTTATAATTGAGAAAAATGACCGGCTCTCTAATGCCTCAGTGTTACAAAGCAGTTATGTCAAGAAAAATTGCAGAAGAAATTAAAAGAAAAAAAAGTAGTTTACGCAGAGGTAGTGTTTGATACTGAAAGAATATCATTTTATTTAATGTTTTTTTTTTATAGAAATTCTGTATACTATGTAAGTCGGTTAGTCGGTGCAATGAAATTTATATGTGGTTTATTTGTCTACGGTAGTTTACCAATTACAGCATAATGCGACTCAGTGGGCGACAAGTGTGTTAATACTTAATTGGATACTACATTAGTTTTCAAGTGCCCTGGAATAGTGCAACAAGGTTCACTGACTTATCTTATAAATGTGGTATTTTCGATTTGATTATTTAAATGGAAATTAATAAGTTACCAAATCTAATATATAAACACAAAAAAAATATTTATTTCGAATATTTTTAGAAATTATTTCAACGTAAACAGCCTTTTGTTTGGGTGGGCTATGGTCAGCGCACAGGCCGTCCGCTCCGTCTGGGGTGACGAAAGGGCGGCGCGCAGCCCCATAACCCACCGTATCTCCTCACCTTCGCCACTGGTCAGACCACCGGTACTGAGTTCCTTGTCGTCCGTCGCCAGCCCGGAACATAAACAATACTAATAATATCAGTGTAAACAAAACTTTTATCAAGGCCAACAATCACTGCGCGTCACTCCAAAGCAGTACTTTTCAAAATGCTTAATTGTGCGAAGCGTTACTGTATTTGAAATATTTACCATTGAGCACTATGGCGCATAATGCGCTTTATTGCTGTAATTAGAAAATTACCGACATTTTCATGGTTTTTCGGTTATTATACGCCTCACTATTGGATGCAGACCTCACCTTCCTACAGTCGGGGGATTTACCTACCGTTGGTATAAGTTTTTAAATTCCAGTTTCCTGTTCTGACAATGGCATGTAACAATAGACGAAAGTGAATAAATTTAAATACTTTACTAAAGCTATTTTTACGGATTCTCTCATTTGTATTTCATTTCTAATTTCTAGATGTGCCGAACACTTTTGAGCGTGGTCCATGAGGACCATGAGGTTAAGGGAGACTGGAGGACAGTCCTTCGCGATAAAAAAATAAAAATAGGTTTATTTCAAATGTGTAATACTCGTATAAAGGTCAGAAATCATTACTTTACTGAAGTTGCATCGTTACCTATATATTTAGCGAAATATGTACCAAAAAAAAAAATATGGCGCATCTTTGTTTTTTTGTACTATGTGAAAAATTGTTACAGTGCAAGAAATAAATTCCAAGGAAAGGGATCAGTTTTGGTTAAAAGAAGAGCAGGAGGAAAAGAAACGGGTTGAGGCTGAGAGAAAACGAAGAGACGAGGTATATTATAACAATCAATTTCTTTTTGAGTACATTGAATATTGAACATTATAATGTGGAATTTTCCAGCTTTAGACAATTTTTTTTTTTTAATTGAAACTTCTTTAGAATCTTTGTGATTTCAAACTCGATAAAACAAAAGGCGAGTCCATAGAGACACAAACACCTAAATGTATAGGATTCATCCGGCGAGAGAATGAGATAAAGGATAGAGGATAATCCTTTATCCTCTGATATGCGTACTTTCTTTTTTTATTTAAATATCATACTCCTAGAACTATCCATTTCTATAAGTTGTTATTCATAAAATGCTAAATTTGTAAATTCGAGCCAGGGGATTAAACTCGATATTTAATTGCGTGTTCTTGTTTAATGCTTGTATGAAACAGAATTATTTGTGTGGTGACTGAGTATGAATACATAATCTCCCTATCTAGCCCGTGGGTGTCGTAATATACGAATAAGGGATATAACATCTGTGCAAGAGAACGAAAACTGACAATGAACCCCTTTACTAACCCTGCTGATCAGCGTGGTATAGTAGATAAATTTTATCTCGTATGGTGGATGAAGGTCGAACACAGCAGTTATATATGAGCTGAAGTGAAACATTATACATAATATAAAATCTCTAATATCACCTCTATTGTAATTTGATTAATATTTTAATACAAGCAATCTAAGATTGAAAAAAAAATTATAGGAGAAACGAAAAGCAGAGGAAACCGCGAGAAAAAGAGATGAACTCGAAGCACAAAAGAGGGCTAAAGCTGAGAAAGAAAAGTAAGTATTGTTTAATTTTTTATGATAGGCCCTATGTCTGTCTACCTTGCCCAAACAGACTTATAGAGGGCGACCAATTGAGCGGGTCACATTGTTTCCGTTCCTGTGGGAATATCGGTATTAAATATAGCCTAAGTTATGCCTTATGTAGACAGCTACCTGGTACAAAAATATTATTAAAATCGGTCCAACCGTTTTGAAGATTACCTCAAACGGACAAAAAATTTTAAACTGTTTTTGTGAGTACATATAATCAGAATTCATTCAGACCTTACAGACACTTAAATTTTCCTTATTAATATAGATAACCAGCAACCCACGCTCGCGGCGGTTTACGCCACCTTGCCAACGTAGTTCCCGTTCCCTTGGGAATACCAGGATAAAAAATAGCCTATGTTAATCCCTGATAGTCTAGCTTTCCATTGGTGAAAGGTTCGGTGGTTTAAGCGTAACAAACAAACTTACTTTCGCATTTATAATATTAGTAAGGATGTATCGGACATTTTTGTATTAAAGTGTAAAGTATGAATGTATGTATGTGTGTGTGTATGTATGCATGACCATATTCGGATACATTTTTAAATTCTGCTATTGTTTATGCCATATGCATCGATAACAAAAGGACACTAAGCATTCAATCGCATTGCATTCTTTTTGTATGGTGACGGATTAAGAAATAAATGTGTCATCACGCCTTTCTTTGCCGTGGGTATTATATAGACTAAAGAACGTGAGCAAAAACTCACTGCAAGAGAATAAGACAACCCGTTTGGCCAGCATAGCATAATAGACCTAATTTATCGAGTAATGTGAATGTGATTTGTTTGGCACAAATCATATGCCCCTAGGCATTGGCTAGTTTTGAGTTTATCTCCATACGAGAAAAGCAAACTTAGCTGAAGTCTGTGAAAAGGCTCTGAAAAAAAAAAGAAAATATCTTTACGCATTTATTTTACGATACTGTTACTCCCAATTAATTAAAATTGTTAAGAATAAGAGAACATACTACTAATGTAAACATATGCTGTTCTATATTCTTAATAATTTTCGAATTATAACAAAATAAAACTATTTTTAGAGATTTCATCGTCTTTTAATTTTGTATTTAATATCTATTTCAACGTTCGGATGATTTTCAGTATGATTTTATTTGGAGCTATAGAAGAGCGGCACGCTCTTCTACGCTGATTGAAAATCGGTTGAAATAATTTTCTGAAATTCTGACTTTTTGACTTAAACGCTTTTGTTTTTGACAGAACAACTGATTCGCCGGAGTCAATACGGAACACCGAAGCGCAAGTGAGCGCTAGTGAAGTCCTCCGTCGTCAGCGTTCAGCCGAAGCGCGCCAGTTAATTGGCGCCTCAACGGCTGCCGCTCGCGCTATGTTTCAACAAAATTTGGCGCAGGGTCAACTCACTACTAACAGGTATTTTACTATGGTTGACTATGCATAATCAATTATTAGGTCCTTGATATTTTTTTGTTCGTAATGGGTTGTGAAATGAAATTTGCAACTATGTAGCATCAATAGTTAAATTTGCAATTTCCAAATATCTTTCATCAATGTATTTTCAGTTCGAATTGCACTTGACATGTTTGGTTCGACGATGGATTTAGACCACTAAAAGAATGCATTAATTCGGTCCCGGTATATGGTGCTAAAAAGGATTTCAAGGGTTTTTTATTAGTACAGAAGCAAGTGAATTATTTTTTTACAGAAACGCCAACACCCCAGAAAAACCGGCCCGCAGTTCTGTAATTGCACAACGCATCAACACTTTCACTCAGGCACAATCTCCACAACCCACTTCACCAATAAAATCACCAGTCAAGACGCAACCCAAAGTCAGTATTCCCGAGACAACGATAGAACAACCAAAAACGAGTCCATTGAAAAATATTGACAAAATACAAATGAGTTTAGAAACTCCATCGCAAATACAATACGAACCTATAATAGATCCAACGGATTTAAGTCCTAGTACAGAAAATGATCCGTCATCATTTAGTGCCATTAATTGCTCTGAATATAAACAAGAGAATAGTTATAGAGACATTGAACCATTGAAGCAAAGTGAACCGATGATAAAACAAAATATTCTTGAGAATGATATGTTTGATGCTTCATACTCTAGCTCTAATGAGAACGATGACGATGATAGTGACAATAAATTCAGTACAATAAAACGATCGCCTTACAGTAAGACCAATGTAACTGATGAACATGGTAGATCAGAATTGAGTAGACAAAATACGGTTATAGAAAATGTCAATTATAAAAAGGAACCTAACGGGACTACGCTTGAAGGTGAGTACTATGTTAGGTTTTAAATATAACTTCAACCAAATGAACTATATATACACGATCTTCCTACTAATATTATAAACGCGAAAGTTTGTATGTTGTTGCTCTTTCACGCAAAAACTACTGAATGAATTTTGATGAAACTTCACAATAATATAGCTTACATATCAGAATAACACATCCCACGGGAATGGGAACTATGCGGGTAAAACCGCAGTTTACAATAAACATAACCTGCAAACTAAACAATACAAGCTAAACATGCTAGTTTACAATAAACGTAATGCCCTATATTGCGTCATCCGATACGTGGTCTTTCTTCCCAGTGGTTGTTGGTTCGTCGAGCCATGTGGCCTGACCCCCTTACCACTTCAGCGTGCTAATTCTTCTTGCTATGTCGGTTACGCCCGTTCTTTTACGATTTCAGTATTCTGGATTCTATCTCGCAGAGAAGTCCCGAGCATAGCCGCTCAGCGTGCTAAAGCTTACTTATAAGGGCCGCATGTAGGGACCACGTTTCCCTATCTTAAATCATCATCGGTAACACACACTGGCTCTTTTGTCACACACATTGTTTTACTGTCATAGTCATAAAGAAAATCTATTTCGGTTCTATGGAAGAAAGAAAGCTATAATTTCACATAGCATTGTAGTTGTGTCAATCTCTTAAGATTGTTCTATCAAGTGACTAACCACTCAAATTGTTTATCCATTTTGATGTTCAAGTAAGCTACTTTAGTCATCTCATGGGTACGAAATTATACTATACGATTGCTATAGGAGATGGTGGTAGTCCCTCTGTTGTATTGATATATAAATTATTTTCAATGTCCTATGCATATAGATGTATCGCCTGAGAACTTGGAAGAAGAAGCAATATATGAGGATTTGGATGATGACCCAGGACTAACAGCAAGGGCTCTATACGACTACCAAGCAGGTGAGTTTGCTCTACTATGTTTAAGTTATTAATACAATCTCAGTGTTTGAATGAGCTTTTATTTGTAAGTGATTTTGAAAGCAATATTTATGTCTGTTGATAGACATTAACTATTATTTGTTCATGAATTGATAATTAAGGAGTAATGAATGACAATACTCATGAAAGACTTACTTTATAGGAACAGCGCTTACAATAATTTTGAAATTTTACTAATTTCCTTATGTTCAATGACCATCGTATTATTTGAAAGTCCTATTTGATTCTGTTCCAACCTTCCATCTATTAGTCCATTAACATCGGCTTTTGGGCATAATCCTACCCAAGGGAGAATAATGGTCTAGTTGCCAAGCTCAGCAGACGATTTGGCCATTTTAAGTGATACTATAGATATCCCACTAATCTCTCATCCGGTTTATACGACTCCCATGGGTAAGGGGTTGGGATACATTATGTTCCTAATCCGTCACGACGCAGGTAAAAGTATCAGCTATTAGTTTACAAATATAACCTATGAGCTATTTCATAAAGCAACATACCTGCATGTTTATTAATAGATAGGATAAAATTATACACATCGACCTTTGAAAGAGCGAACGCTCTATGAAGCCGAAATTAACCGATTGACTCTTAAGTCCATTGCTGCAGTATCGTAAAAAGCAACTGAAGGACAAAAGCGGAAAACATTGTATAAAAAGAAAGAAATCAAGAAACCTCTCTTCTATTCTTTTTCAGCGGACGAATCCGAGATTACATTCGATCCAGGCGATATAATTACACATATAGAGCAAATCGACGCCGGCTGGTGGCAGGGTCTCGGGCCCCATGGTGTGTTCGGCTTATTCCCAGCCAACTACGTCGAACTATTGCCCTGTCAGCCTCGTTCACAAGAAACATAAGTGTATGCATATGTGGGTATAATCTTGTATAAAGGTCATGCAAAATTATTTATACGGCATAAAATTGTAGCAAAGTACGCTAGATGCTATTATTCAATAAGCAACGATATTTTTTACTTATTCCAATGACACAATCAACTAATATTAAACCTGGAAGATTACGTGTTCGTTGGTTTTTTTTTTTCACCGAAACTTCTCTTTAATTTGGGACTATTGTCCTGCGACCCTCATTCACAATATATGTGTAATATTAGTGTGGATGTGACACTGGAGTTCTTGTACCCTGGTCATTTAAGATTGTTTAGTTATTTTGATGCACTGAAACTATTTTAATTTGAAATGTCAAAAGCCCATATATCAATTAGGTGTTCATGTTTTATAAGAGTGATAATAAAAAGACATCCTACTATGTATCCAACACTAGACGTTTGTTATTATGTAATATGATACACTAGAAGTTTATTATTATGTAATACAATACACCAGAAGTTGGTTATCATATATTAAAAAGTAATTTTGACAAAAGTGATCAAGCGGTTTACTAATGCAGCTAAAGTTCGTGTATGCAGTCGATTATATGTAAGTTCTTTAGTACTAATGCGTTTCAGCGGCCAAGTGTTTAACTAAATTCAATCGAATTAATTTTGGCGAGAATGTCAAAATGAGATGTGAAAATGATGGTTGAATCAATATTTGAGAGTTTTGCGGCGCTAGATATATTTAATAAATTGGATGGCATTTTTGATATATAATGCCGAGGAAGTGCAAAAGTGTAATGAATATAATATAACAGTGTTTTACATGCGTTTCCATGATCTACAACAGCATCTATAGTAATTCTTTTGTAACCACACTAGCCACTAATCTAACAAAGGCGGTCACTGAACTTAATTGACGGACAGTGATTAATATATGAGAAATATCAACTTGAAGCACAATTTCACTTGTTAGTTGCCAACAATGGCTTGTAACTGTAGTCATTTGCCAAAACTAGAAAAGAAGAAAAGGTTAAGTAAAGTTGATTCTTCCTTTAGACCATAGTATGTCCGCCATTTAAGAGCGTCAAATAACTAGTCTTTTTTTTGTAGAAATTACGAAGTTAGTAGACGGTGACATAAATAATTAAGAACCCAATTTAAGGGCCTTGTGTACATTAATTTCTGGTTGAATATCCAGGATATTATATATAAAATAATTATACTATAATAGACTGACACATTATTTAATATTGTTTATATTTCGATAACAATAAGACTTAAAGGAGTTTTCTTGTGGTGACTACAGAAAGTTTATCTTCAAGTGCAAAACTAATTTTGATGACGTCACTTGATTAATTTTTGAGAGTTCGCTACGGCTATAATGTTCCTGAAGTTATAGTCTCTTTCTTTCATTTAGCAATAACGTAATATCGTTCATTGTATTAAGTCTATTTGACATTAAAACGTACTAGTTGGTAACAGACCTTGATTTCGACATATTCTTTGATTCCATGTCTCATAATCTATTTCCATAAATAAAATGTATATCTAAATGTAATTAGGCACTGGGCAGTAGATTTGTTTGAAACCATAGACTGTGATGAAAGAATTTTAACCGCCTTCAAATTGACAAATTTTTGATCCCTTACATTTTGATAGACTTAGATTTTTATATAATAAATAGAATAGGTAACAAATGATTTCAAATAACCTTATGAACGCTTCTTGCTATCTGCTTTCATGAAATACAAGTAAGTATATATGTATGTACTGTTTTAAAGATTACATACATATTTACGTATCTCCTTACACAATATGGACGGGTTCTGTACCTAATTCGTCTATATTAGCGAGCTCAGACTCAATTGTAATAAATCAAATGAGTTTGTTTGACTGATGTAGTGGACTGTTTCATTTATTAGATAAATTTTTAAAATGTGAAGCAATACGTTGATTTATGTGTTAAGTTTATATTTTAAATAATAGATATTTTATATATGAGAATGATTTAATTTTAATGAATTTCGTCGCTGGACTGCCATTTATATTTGTAGACTTTATAGTTATTTCGAAAAGTCTGTATATCGCATTATATAAATTTGTTTTAATTAGTTTCGAAAAAATAAGAATGTAATTTAGGGCAAAATATTAATGTTTGATGTACTCCTTTATAGTAATATTGATTGGCAATTTTATTTGACTGCTTTAATTATAGGATAGTCTGCAATTGATTATATTAACGCTTATTGCTGCATTAAGATTTCAGCTTAAGGAAAGAGGGCAAACGATGCAGGCGTGATTAATTCAGTAATAAAATTAGAAATTAATATAATACTATTTTGAACTATTTATCAGAAATATTTTTATTATGGTAGTGCCAAAATTTATAACTAATTTATTTTATGTCTATGACTCATAAACTAAGTCACAATAAATACGATTCTACAGAAAAAAGTATAAAAAAAGGAAAAAATTGTCTTTTAGGGTACATAATTATCTAGTTTTGTTGTAGAGTAGAAATGAAATTACTTTTTTTTCTGATCATACTGCATTTATATCAGTATTCTTTTCCAGTATTTTATTATGTGTTTTCCTTGCCTATAAAACTATATAATATAGATTTTTTAAAACGTTTTAATGATAGAAACAAACTCCGAGTCATAATACTTTCGTAATTTTATATTAAACGACCAACTTTTAATGCTTTATATATTGTTTTAATATAAAAAGACATCAATGACTTTGATAATGCAAATGCTAAAATCGTATATAATAATCTGCATATATATTTATTCGCGTTAAAAGTTTATTCGCCTATGAACATTATTCAGCCTTTATTAAATACAATTAGTCAATGTGCCCCAAATAGAAAGATTATGTAAGACTAAGCTTCGCCTTTACCCTTCTATACATAATAGATATAAGTCGTGTAAGTGAGATGTATTTTTTGTATTATGTTCAAAATGTATGTTCAATCAATATCTACCTATATTATTGCAATATGATTTTGTGTATGGTGCTCCATTGTAATTTGTAACATATGTTTACATTTGTATTCTAATATTTTCAAAATAAACATGTTCTAGAATCCGGTTACGGTGATTGTTATTTTCATAATCTATGCATCCATTCATTGGCCTATCGATTGTAGACGGTTGAGAGAGACAAATATCAAATCAATGTATCACAATTGATAATCTTATCTTAATATATATAAATTACGTGTCACGTTGTTTGTCCGCGATGGACTCCTAAACTACTTAACCGATTTTAATCAAATTTGCACACCGTATGCAGTTTGATCCAACTTGAAAGATAGGATAGCTTACATCTTAATTTATAGTCGCAATATTATTTTATTGCAAATTATTTGTTTATTATTTGACATTCACAATTATCTGTTAACTCCAAACGATTTCAATAGATGGCGTTGCTATGTCAGACCTTCAAACGTGGCATATACAATTTTAACTTGCTTTTTTACGTAGAGGCCATTTGTAAAAAAATATGACGACCCCCATGACAGATGTTCTCCTACAGTTCCACTTAAATAGTTTAATAAAATGTAATATAACAAAAACATTAGCCATAGCAACGAGTGGCCGGGTCTGCTAGTTTGATATAAAATCAAATACCATCAAAAACAAAACTTGTAAAAAAAAGCCAAGCCTCGCAACCGAGTTCTTCTACCATAAAAAGTTGTGAGATCTATATTATACCAAGTCAGTTAACTCATTCAATCCCTGCTTAAGGGAGCTTTCTTCTTAAGTTATTATTTAAATAGCTAACTTAAAGACTTCTTATAATGACTATATCAATATTAAAGGTCTTTTATGTTTTAAGTAAACAGAATGACTTGGCAATTAATTAAAATCTTCTTCAAATGTAACTTTGTAACCCTATATATTTATACGAGTTTACAAAATTATTTATGCAGTTAGTGTATCTCGGAAACTGGGTAAAAATTACAATATTTCATAATTTTTCCTTTATTTATACACTAATCACTAATTGCATTCTAAATTTGAAGCCTCTATGTCTGCTGGAAGTGCCTCTTTTAAATTAATGATCGGTCAGTCAGTGAGTGACAAAATTACGAAATTTTGACTAGTTATAATTTTTAAAGTATTGGTTCAAATTGAATGAAATTTGAAACACACAATGTGTATACAATTCCTGCTGGGATCCTAAAAATTCAGGCTTCTAGTTTTATTAACAACGAAGTTATAGGGGGTCGAAAATGACCTGAATGGGTTCGAGAAAAGTATGTTACGGCAGTGTTGCGTTTTGCCCGAAGTTTTTTTTTGCTCGACTTGGCGGGGGCACTGCCGTGCCCCCAGATCATCTATTCTGCATTAGAGCCTCATGGTCATTTAACGTCAAATTTTCATTTGAAATAATTCAATACTCTACTACCGGAACGGAACGCGGCAACAAGCTGGGAAGTGGAAACTCGGCGGGCTAAAATTTTTTATAACGATCCTTATTTTCGTCATGACTAGTAGTGGGTCGTCGACGATTTTACAGTCGACGCAACGAGGCCGTTTATCGTCGATGATAAACTAGTTGAAAAAAAACAGTCTAATTTTCGACTAGTTTATGTCGTAGACGCTTAGACGTTTACTTTATATTATGTCGTACGTTGATCGTCCATTGGTAGGTAAAGGACAACGAAACTTCAACGAATTTTATTAGACAACAATATTTAATATTTACGAGCAGGTTGAAATGAACCCCTTCATACTTTTTCCGGGCTTAGAACTGGCAGGTTTATTATTTTAGATAGCTAATAGGAAATAATAAGATTAAATTATATAAGTTAAATATTATGAACCTGGCGTATTTCAAGTTCATTTTGCAGAAGAAGATTAATAACTGAGAATATCTTTACATATATTACACGCAGCTTTAAAAGTAGAATTGTTCTTTTCAAGGTGCCATAGAACACAGGTGTTTCTACGAGCCGACATAATTACTGAATACGTACCTACTTAGGTATACGTATTAAACACTAGATATTAACACTCTAACACAATAAAAAATATATGACACAATTTAACAATTCGAGTTCACGAATCACGATACTCTTTTTTGCAGTCACCTTTGACCTGCGCTGCGCGTAACGCATTCGAATGAAACTAAAAAAATAATGTAAACAAAATTCAATTTGGAACCCAATACTTTTTTTATAATAAATGCACCACAAAATAATATATGTATTTACACTAATCAAAATAGTCTATTTTGATCTAGCAATAAGCTCAGTGCAAGTAGGATTAAAACTAATAATGTTTCATTGTACAATGTACATTGACGCTTCAATATGTAATGATAGATAGTCCCATCACATGATAACAGTGTTCAATGAATTGCAATTCAATCTATCTATGCGTTATGATTTCGGCTCCACTCGTGCCCATGGGCGGTGTGGCTTGCGGGGCGGGTAAAGAGCGTAGCGAGCCGTGCAAGCGCGCGCGCATCGCGTCGTCGAAGTTCGGGCCGATTCGGGCGCTTTCGAACACTCGGAAGTCGTCGTTGCGTTCCGTTCGTGTGATTCGTTGATGTGACGACCGATTCACGAAGCCGTTCATAGTTCATACATAAACATGTTTATCAGTCAACTATAAACTAATTTATTAGTTCACGGCAAAGAAACAGTCGAAAAAAACTGTTCGTTTATTCAACAATTCAATTCAGTGGTGGTCACCACTAGTCATGACCGTAGGGAATGTGCGGCAGAGGTTACGTTACACCGACGTCCTCCCCGAGGGGAGACGCCGGTCGAGGAGAGGGTACTCCTCATGGGTTATTCTGTCGGGCCGACCACTGACGTCAAGTCACCCTGGTCCCGTGGTCCGCCCCACGACGAAGGCGACGTGTCACTGGTGGGTTACGGGTGTGCGTGCTTACGCTCCTCTGTCGCCCCGGACGGAGTGGTGCAAGGAGTGCGCCTACCGCAACCCAACCCCCAAAAAAAAAGAGGTTACGTTACGGTATCTATATGGAATAGTGATCGATGTGACGATTTATTATGGCCTTTGAGTCAGGTTAACTATTACCAGTATTGTAAATAAAACTACGGATTTTATCGCGTTTGTATTTGATTGTCCGACGTTTCGAACACTCCAGCGTTCATGGTCATGGTCGCGTTCATGTTTGCCCGTGACCATGAACGCTGCAAAAAACATCATCAAAAACGCGATAAAATCCGTAAAGTATTTTTATTTACAATGAGCTCACGTAAACATCAGAAATCATTGTATTTCCAGTATTTTATTCTGCAAGTCTGGCAACAATTCCGTAATCGCAACGCTTGGCAGATGGGTTGGCGATCGCAGTTAGTGTTACAAGTTTCCTACCAGAGCGCTGCTGCCGGTTTTCTTAATGAATTTGGTTTTTGTAACGCCCACGGCAAAGACTTATCGACACATCATATTCCCATTCCGTCACTACCTTTTTCTGTATTGAAGTCACAAAATAACAAATAAACCACATTATTATACTTTAATTCTAATAGAAACAGTTAAACACATTAAAATTTCACCACACTCAAAAAATATTAACACTTGATTCCAATCAACTTGGATATTAAAAATACTGGCTATCCTTGCACTGTGTTTCCTCTAAGAATGTCTGAGAAAATGCCATGTCGTGGAAGTGATATCTTATTCACTATATCAGGTACAACCTGAAATAAGAATTAACTTTAGTAGGTAAATAGAGTAAAAACTCGATTATCCGGCTCTCAGTTATATGGATTCGCAATTATTCAGACTACCAACCGCGACCTATGTATGTATTGTACCGATTTTAATGCAAGCATGAACGTGTCTGAAATGACATGTTCCGCCCGCGCCCTGCGGGATCACTGCCCCATGCGTTATTATTTTAGTTAGTAATTGTTACTTCGCTCTAACGTGCGTGCCCCGTGGGATATGTATTCATCTATTAATAAACGCATAAAATTATGCATGCACAAAACCAAAGGTTTTTCATACATTCGATTATCCGGATTTGCGATTATGCGTAACGACAACAATTAGTCCGGTTAATCGAGTTTCTACTGTATAATGATACATAAAAATTGGTGAGTAATTATGTTTATATTTTATAACGGATAAATCTAATGGAGGACTAGTATCTTCTACAAGATTGGAGAAAATTAGTCTACCTAAACAAATCAATTTAGACAAAGACTGATTGATTACACAGATGGCGTAGTGGTTAAGATACCGACCGTACCAATGTCAGGGGGTTCAAATCCCGCGTAAAACAACAGTTTGAACGATCCACAAATTGTTGTTCTAATATGTAATTTGTGTCCGTTAGCTATGTTTGTAAAGTCCCCCGCAATACAAGAATTGTTATCTTAGTGCATGCTGTCTTTTTTAATATCCATGGATTCTAAAACGGCTGGCGAGATTTTGTGGTATTTTAAGGAATGCCCAGAGGGTCATCCTGTGAAGTTTAGCGATTGAAGCAAATGAAATATTTTCCATTTTTATTCAATCACAATTAAACGTCATCTGTCTATGGATAATAAGTGCTATCGTATAAAACCAGGGCGGATCGCTAGTGATTAAAAATCATCATCATTTCAGCCCATACACATCCCGCTGTTGGTCACGGCCTCCTCCACTATGGGGGAGAAATTGACCTATACCATTGTGTGTATCAGACGTATTGGTATAGGGCTTTGCTTCGAGTTTTGCTCCTCTTGCATAGATAATTTATGCTTATTATATCCCTACAATATGACACCAAAGACAAGAGATTAGGGGTTTGGCGAGTTGGTGGTGAATTGTATTCTTACTCCGTCACCACATGGTTAAAATACATAATAAAATAGACAAAAAACGTAAAGCATCGTTGCCCTACCTTCTGCAGGAGTATCGTAAGAGGCGACTACAGGGCTTAAGTAAATAATACCAATTTAAGAGAAAAAATCTCGAAAGAAAACCGTGCCAATCTGTTTAGTTAGTGTTGTATTACATTACATTCAATTTCTCTGTTGTTGCATACGTGGATTTATATAATACTATAAATAAATATGGTCTCCAAGAAGAAAGAAATTAATATATATGTTAGTAAAAGCCACAACTTACCTTCACCCTAATTTCTCTAGGCATAAACTCGTGGAAGAACTCGTAGAATTCAAAATGAGTCTTCACAATATCTAGTCTAGCAAATTCGTTTTTGAGTATGTCCACAGATTCTTTCGTTGCTATGTCGTGACGGCGCAATTCCTTGGTAAAGTGGTATATTATTTCCACTAATTTCTCAGCACGAACACGTGCTCTGTAGTCGTATCTGGAATTAAATAAACAAAAACTAGATAAAATGTATATTTACACTTTACCATTTGTGTGTAACAGAGGAAGAATACAATTCACCACCCCCTATATTGACTCGTAAAAGACGACTAAGGGATTTAATATGCATATAACATCAATGCAAGAGAAAGAAAACTCGAAATAAAACCCTATACCAACCTGTCTGACCAGCGAGGCATAGTAGGTCAATTTCCCTCGCTTTATGACCCCAGGAGTGGGATGTATATGAGGTGTGATGGACAGTTCACCTGTGGTGGAAGTGATATCTTCCGGCGCACACAGCTATACATACGTATAACGTTATATAGATAAGCGTACTGTATGTATCTATATTTCATCCTATTGTCTAATATTAATCATTATTTTTCGTTTCTTCGAGTTTATTTGAAACTCAACAGTACTAAAATTCAGTTCAATAAACATACAATTCAGTACCTAGTTGATGTCCCTAAATACTGAACGTACCAGTCGGGTACGATTTTTTTATTATAATCTAAATACTCGGTATCGTGTCAAGCCAAGTTCAAGCAAATAGAGCGCCGTATATATTTATTTACATGAACCATTTTGAGTCACTTTTGACTCTTTCATAACTCAATAACTATTATTTCATGGAAGAATAAATTCATTGGTGACACTATATCAAATTATAATAATTTCATACATCTCTAAATACTTGATTTGTTCCCAGAAATATCGAAATCCAAATAGTCTAGAAAAACTGGCCTTAATATCTGGAAGTATAATCGATTCAAATCAAAAAATTAGTCGAATCAGTTTACACCTAAATGACTAAGGAGTGGTGTAAGAAACATTAAGAAAAGAATATAGGTCGAAATTTGCAACCTATTGTAAGTTTTTTAAAAATTGAGGCTCACTTTGGTTCTAACTTCGTTTCTAAAAACTTGTACAGCCTTTTGGTGATCCACGAGGCATTTGATGGTCTGAATCTCTTTGGCGGCTTGTATTTCATATCCTCAATAACTCCAGAAGGCAACTCATCAAACAGTAACAGAGATTTTATTTGTTTCTTTGTTTTATTTGTGGCGGGTTTAATTTTGCGTATAGGTGGTTTTGATGGCACTTTGAATAAGTTCAGTGTGTCCATAGCTGTTGGTGGTTTAAAAGAATTTTTTATTGATTCTTCCTGTAAATAAAAGAAATATTAATAAAATTAGTGTCTTGAAAAGAAGATGTGAGACGCCAAGGGATGCCCCGCGAATATATATCCAATTTAGAGGGACGTGAGTTAGAATTTATAGGCAATTTAATGTTCTATAAATTTGATTACCAGTTTATCACTATTTTTAATGTAGCATCAACCGGTAACTGTATATAGTAATAACCATATGTAAAAAAGGGAAATTCCCCATCTCACTTCTATTAAATACCTTCTTACTCTTGCATTTACACATTTCATTCATACTCTCTTTAAATTTATTAAAATTAATAAGATTAAATTGTAAATATGTAAATGCTTAGGTAAGTATTTAATTGTAGAAGTCATTTTAGTTATAATTAGCAACCCGCCCTCGCTTCGCTTTTAATTGCCTTATCCGCATAGATCCCTTTCCCGTGGGAATACCGGGATAAAATATATCCTTAGTAAAATACCAGCTACCTGTTAGTAAAATATTATGAAAATCGGTCCAGCTCTTTTAAAGATTACTTCAAACAAACAGATAGACAACAATTTTTTTAAACTGTTTTTAGGCATAGGTATCGTCCAAATAACCGTGAGAGTATGAAAAAAGCCCAGCATTTTGACATTACGAACAGACACTTCAATTTTATTTATTTGGATAGATGTATAACTTACTTGAATTGTTTTTGTTTCAGTATATTACCTATCATCGTATTTCTCATGTAAAATTTTAGAACCAGGCCCATTTACCATTATTTTGTACCATACAATCTCCTTTGTATGGCGGCCTACGAACGAGTCTAACGGGACATTGGTGAAGTTGCGGTGAAACTCTTAACAAAAGCCCTTCATTAAGGAGTCAAGTTTACATTTAGGGCATACATAATTCGGGTGACTGGACCGGGGACTTTAGTACGTCACCCGCAGAGACGCTGACCACGCGACGGCGACCAACGTTCCAGGGCAGGGACGTCGAGAGGTGAAGGTACCCGGACGGAATCAACGGCGTGTGCGCTTACCATAGCCCACACATAAAAAAAGGGTATACATCATTAGCGAAATTACAATTAAACATGTTAAGTCAATTATTCAGAGAATATTGCTTGAAACCATGTCGAGATAGCAGATTAACCCTAACATTGGTCATAATTTTCGCTAAAGCCAACTGTGTGTGTACCTGTGGCAATTTCATCTATTTTGTATGGTGGGTGATCACCGCAGTCTGTATCAGAAAAACAAGAAATGAGGCAAACGAGCACGCAGCACCTGATGGTAAGTGATACTACTGCACATGTGCCAAGTACTATGTAAATTGAAAGAAGAGAAAGGCAGGACAGGATATGGTAAATTTACGATTTAAACTACAATCGATTTTAAAACTATCTTTTCGGTTTAGGTTCTAGTTTTTTAAAAACTTGAAAATAGCAACTTACCATTTGAAGTCTTACTTCCAGGTTCTGTTGTTTTATTTTCTGTAAATAAGTCTCTAACGTAGTCTGTCGCATTTTTCTAGATACTTCGTGGTCAGATTCAATAGTAGCATTAACTTCGTTATCTTCAGGGTTGAAATTTTCAGGATATGCAGTAGAATTTGCTTGAGGCCACTTTACAGTCTCCGAATGTAATAAACCTGCGTTTTCAGCTGTTTTCGCAGATTTTTCTAAAACAAGAGTTCTTAAGGACTTTCTTAGGGTAAAATCTCGGCCAAATGTTTGTCTTAAAGTTTTGCGTGTGGTCCTGTGTGAATCCCAGGCAGAACCTTCTGCACTCGAGTCCTCTGTATGGTTAGCTCCTAAACTATTTCTAGCAGTTTCCAATGATCTAATATTTAATTGATTGTACACACTTTTGCTCCTTCTAGAATTTGTATCAGGGGCGTCAATTGTAAAAGAATCTTGATGATGTATTTTGTCATGTAAAATAACGTCTGGAGATTTCATCTTGTTGTTACCGCTATCTGTAGTGTCATGGTTATGTTCTGGCGAATTGTCTATTAATTCTTCGTTATGCATAACACTATTTTCAATATGTTCACTGCACTGTTCTTCATTATTATCTACTTCAATTTTTTCTTGATTTTCAAATACATCGTCAGTAGCGTCGGTTCTATCGTCATCATCAATGCTATCGTCTACATTTTGTTCTTCACTCTCACTGTCATTCTCTGTTGTATGGCTCTCATTTAAATCATTTTCAGTACCTTGACTTTTGCTAGATTCATCATTCAGACTTTCATCAATGTCTTCTTCGTTTTCAGTATGTTTATCTTCTTCATTTTCAGTAAGTTCATCTTTCTCATGTTCAGTATGTTCATCTTCCTCATTCTCATTGCCTTCAATTTCATTCGTTGTTTCCTGAATGTGATTAATCTCTTCACCATCTACTTTACTTTGATTATTTTCAATATGTTCTACATCTTTCGTTCTATTATTTAGTTCTTCTAGGCTTTTATTATTCTCATCTCTCATACTTCCTTTATCATCTTGTACTAGACAAGTTTCTCTTT
This sequence comes from Lymantria dispar, assembly GCA_032191425.1. NCBI lineage: Eukaryota > Metazoa > Arthropoda > Insecta > Lepidoptera > Erebidae > Lymantria > Lymantria dispar. The sequence goes on along the minus strand of CM063457.1, from coordinate 15,728,734 downwards.
TGCTCATTTCAATCGCCTCATCTACTTGACTCTCTCTATCTTTATCATCTCCACATTTACTATCTTTGTTTTCAATTTGATTAACATTTTCTTTTAAGTTTCTAATTGCAGTTGAAGTAATTTCGACTTCTTGATATTTGTCGCGATCTTGAGTAACATTAAAAGTAGCCTTCGCATTTTCTTTGTCTTTATAGACCAAATGCGCAGTCCTTATTCTATCTATATTGTCTAGTGCAACAACGCCCATTTCAAGTTCTTCATTTTCGTCCCTTCTTTTACTTGGAGTAGTCTCAGCAACATGTGAGAAACCATCAATATTATCTGTTAATAAATTTTCATTACCACATTCAACTACTTTGATTGATTTCTGCTGTTTTTCAAGTGCATTGTTTGTGCTCTCACTTCTCTTTATTGATTTGTTAGCTTTATTCACTGATTCATTATGTGTACTCTCAATCAAAGATTTATTAATTACTCTTTTAACTACCAACTCATCAAGAGCACTGATTTCATTTTGTATTTTTGTGCTATCTTTTTCAATAACTGTATTGTTAATATCATTTTTACTATCAATATGGGGTTTTTGGCTTGATGTCCCCTGATTCTCACCTATGACCACAATGTCAGCTTCATATTCTAATGTGAAATCATCTTCAATTTCTTGATCATTTGAAGAAACTTTTGTTGTCGCGTTTGCAATAACTAATTTGCTCATATTGCCCTCATCTTTCGATTTTGTTTTGTCTTGGGCATAAGTTTTGGAAGTATTCTTGGAAGAAGATTCAACAGAAATGTTTTCTGTCTTATTCGCGATATTATTGATTGTTACTGTTGCGACAGCATTGTCTTCTGCTACTATTATATCTTTAGCCTGTGAACTTACGGATTTATTAAGAACATTAACACTGTTATTCAAGTCTTTTGTTTTTACCATCATATTAGTTATTGATTCTGCTTCTGATTCTTTAATTTCCAATAGATTACTGAGTCTAACTCGTTTTATTGGTGTAGGTCCTGCCACTATCTCATCTATTTGATTTTCAACCATTGTAGATGATGGCAGATTTTGCCAGTCTTCTGGTTCTATTTCATTATTTATACTCGATGTGAGGAAATGCTCTTTGTCCTTAGAAAATGAATGAATGCGGTGATCTTCCTTTTGCTTCTGAAAATAGAACACTTTCGGCTGAACATCTGAGATCTCATGTTCACTTTCTGATGCAATGAATTCAGCGAAAATGTTCTTCCGTTTAGAGTTTGGTTTGTTACCAAAGAGATTCTTAACGGCAACTTTACTCCCAATAGTAATATTTATCTTAGTGTTATCTATGTTTGTCTCGTGGGGAGATGAAATATTTAATAATTCAGCATCAAACACTGGCTTTGGTCTATTTGTTACTTGAAAAAGATTTTTAGTGCCAGCATTAACTGTTTCATCATGCTGTGTGATATTAGTGGCGTGAAACTTATTTAATGTTTCTCTGTCAGCAAGTAGTCCACCAAAGATATTTTTTTGTCGTGGGTTATCCTTTTGGGTAAATAATTTCTTTTGTGGAAGTACTACACTCTTAATGGATTCATTGTCACTACTATCTGGTAAATCAAGGGTGTAATTCTTATTATCTTGCCTGTAAAAAATTTGGATATTCCTAACATTTATTTAGTAAAATGTTTATCTGATAACAAATTAACAAAAAGCAATTAAATTTTGTATGTATATTGGACAAATTCTCTATGTGGTGACGGAGTAAGAATACAATTCACCAGCCCCTGTCTTACCCGTGGGTGTTGTAAAAAGCAACTAAGTGATATAATATGTATATAACATCTATGCAAGAGAAGATAAACTCGAAATGAAACCCTATACCAACACGTCTGACCAGCAAGGTACAATAGGTCAATTTCCTTCCTATCGTGGAGGACGCTCAAGCTTAACAGTGGGACGTATAAGAGCCGTGATGATGATGATAATTGAAATAAAACTCAAATTTTATGCGCAAGATAATAAACAAAATTTGTCAACACTCCAATGCCCTCAGTAAGGTAAATCTCGAGGAGCAACAGGCTACCCCTGTCCCCTCTCGCTCGTATCTCAAAGTATAACCTGACAAGTAAGTCAACAATGCCAAGGAAACAATTCTGATGTTTTTCTTATTTTTCCTTGCCATATGCATTTGTTTAAGGAGAGAAGAAGAAGAGGGTGGCAATGTCGTGCGATGTTTTGCTCATTTGGCAGTGAGGACTAATAAAGCAGGTTATGGGGCTGCATGCTGCCGACCATAATCTGTCAAAATTAAAAGATAAATATGGCCAGTATGAGCCATACCTTAAAACTTCAATTTCAAACAATTCTTCAATAGCTTTATTAGCATCTGTTATTTTGTTGTCGTCTAAGACTTCCATAACATCCCTGGAGTTGTCATTTAAATTTTTCCACCAGCTTTTACCTAAAAACAGAAAGGTTAATGTTATTTTTATTATTGAACTTTTATTAAATTTATTTAGAAATAAATAACAGTATTATTGAGGCCAGTATTTCGTATGGTGACAAATTGACTGTAATTATTGCCCGCATAACCAATGATTAGACTTCTTCTTTGGTCTAGTGGTATAAATGTACTACTGAGGTAGTGACATGCCGGATTCTAGTCTTAGAGTGCGTAAAATATATGTTGCAGAAAATGTTCTGCAACTGCCCCGATGTTAATAAATTTTTATGAGGAAACTTCTAATAAAAAAAAGAATAGTAAAAATATAATAAGCTATTAATTTTCCAGGTGGTGACGGATTAAGAATACAATTCACCACTGCCTATCTTGCCAGTGGATGTCGTAAAAGATGACTAAGAGATATAATAAGCATATAACATCTGTGCAAGAGAAGGAAAACTCGAAATAAAACCCTATTCCAACACGTGTGACCAGCATGGAATAGTAGGTCAATTCCCCCTCCATTATGGAGGAGGCCTGAGCCCAACAGTGAGACACATATAAGCTGAAATGATCATGATGATGCTAATAATACTATGCTACAATTTTACTTACGACCAGGCTCTTCAATATCAGTCTTGTCAGTAAGAACAGATCGTCTACTAGACAGTGGTGAACATGTAAATGAATTTAAGTTATTTTCTTTCAACTGATCTATTACTGATGTCAGCCGTCCTGAAGTAATTGACAGTGCAGGAGAGCACACGCTACGACTTCGGCGAGGTTTATACCGTCGTGGAGTCAACGCAGCACCTTGAGATCTAGCTGGCGATGGTATTCTAGATTTCGGCATTTTTAAACACGTTCAAACCTATGGGGAGAAAATGAAATAATTCTGTTTAATTTACATTTTTGAGCATCAAATTTATCTTTTTTTATTGCTAATGGCAAGCAAACGAGCAAACCATGCATATTCTACCAACTCTCTAATTCACCGAACGAAGGACAGTGACAAATTGCTACTAGTCAGACATTGATTTTTTGTGAGAGTTTGGTACTACCACGGACGAACCAACCCTAACCTACATAATACAGGGGTTAGTGGGTCAATTTCCCTCAAATTATGGAGGAAGCAAGAGCCTAGGAGTGGGATAGTTAGTAGTAATAGCATAAATGATGATATAATTAGTAACAATATACTAGATAGATGTATCAGCAACTCTCTTCTTTAAGAGAACATCATGATCTCTATTTATGTTGCTATATAAATGCTGTATTATCACAAAATTGAATGAACTACCTGCTGCTGTGTTTCCCGAGCGCTATGACATGTCCTTCTTTAAACAAGGTTTAAGAAGAGTATTTCCTTCGAGGGAGGCAACGGCCTGGCTGTGCTCCTGGTATTGCAAAAGTCCACGTGCGGCAGCATCACTTACCATCAGGTGTGCTGCTTGCTCGTTTGCCACCGCAATAAAAAAAGAAAAAAATTCAAATTCACTGTTATCAATCAGAGTTTTCGGCAAGATTATGCCTAAAACCTTACCATCTAAGCTAGGCTTTTAAAATTATATTTATTTAATAATAGCATAATCGATCATAAATCAACTCCATTTAATAATAGTGTATTTTTTTTTTATTGCCAACGGTGGCAAACGAGCAAACAGTACACCTGATGGTAAGTGTTGCTGCCGCTCATGGACCCTTACAAGGCCGCTGCCCACCGCAAAGAAAGTGAAGGGAGTGCGAATGCGTGCATCGAGGCTTGGTGACACAAAGGGCACCACCAAAACCCTCCACACGCAAACACCCTCGGAAAGTTGGGCTCCCGGCTCTCTCGCTCACCGAACGAAGCGCAGTAACTAATTGCTACTACTCAGACGTCGATTTTTTGCGAGAGTGTGATACTACCCCGGACGGACCGGCCCGTGGCTGTAGACAGGTAACTGTCGACAGTGTGGTCCTACCACTCTATTTCGGTTATAACGACGGCGGAGGGACCACTTTAATATCGTCGCTATATCCGGAGGTCTCTATATCCGAAATCAGCTTTTCTTTAACAGTAAATATATGTCTAGGAGCCATTTTCATCACAAGTTTTTAAACACTGTTCTCTTACTGGAAATAGCTAGGTAACTGATTCATAATTTTAACTTCGCACACATACTCAGTAACGCTACACACAAACAAAGCATTTGACCATCTGCAAATGTAAATAAAAGATAACCCTACACACAAACAAAACATTCCATCTGCGAATGTAAACAAAGGATAAGAAAGCTTAATAGTTAACGCTTATGAATGAGACTTTGTGCCTTTGCAGACTTAGTCGCAACATCTGCAAGGAATTTCTAGGAATCTGTCCCAAATAGTTCATAAAAACAAGTCAGTATATCCGAATTAGTATGCAAGTTCAACGTCGCTATAACCGAAGTCATTACAACCGAGGCCGTTATTGATGAAATCCACTGTATTTTTATTTTTTTAGTATAGCCATTCATCAGAACTATTCTCCTTTTACATTTGCCAAAACATACTATTAAATCATCTAGAAAAAAAACATTCCCACCCATAGGATTAGGATAGCATCATCTCCATGGTAAAATATATGATATTTTGCAATATTAATAGAATATAAAAATATATTGACATACAGTAATAGTAATACATATAAAATATGAATATAGAATAGTAGTAATAATATATGTGTGATAAGAGAGCGCTGTGGAGTGAATGAAGAAGTAGTGACAAAGATTAAAAAAGGTATGTTGAGGTGGTTTGGACATGTAGAAAGAATGAGTGAAGAGAGAATGACGAAGCAAGTACACAAAACAAGTTTGAGTGGGACTGTTACAAGAGGAATATCACGCCACACGTTTCTGGATCAAATTGGAGATGCGCAGGTGAAAGGTATGGGTAACCATAGAGAATGCATGAAGACTTTGATGAGTATGAGTGAAGCGATGAAAGTATGTCAGGATCGTGGCTTGTGGCAATCCGTAGTCTCGGCTTACAGCTCTGGGAAGCAGGCCTGAGGCTATGTATGTGGTAATAATATATAATAGTAGCAAATAGCAATATATATACCTAAATAATATAGGCAATTTAACTATATATTTAGCACAGCGGAGTAGTTTAAGTAGCAAGCTCCATGTCAAGTATTCCAGGTTTAATTCCAAAAAAGACATATTTTTGTGCGACTCACAATGATAAGTTTATCTTATGATAAATATGTACTAAAGTACATAAAATAGATTTGTTTTACGACAAGTACTAGAAGTCTTACGACAAGCACAAAGTATACAAAAAGTCCTTAGTTACGACTCTCAACAATTTATTTATTGGTTCTATAGTTTCTATATTTTTATATCAATAACCATAGTTAAACTGCGATTGCTACAACCGCTGAAAATAAAATTATTTAGTCTTATACTATACCTATATATTGCCGATTTATTTACAAAGCCTAAACAAACATAACATTAAAGAAAATACATTATCCATACGTAAACACAATAGAACGGTTTAGATTTAAACTTTTTGAAGTATATAATTGCACAATTATTTTTTAGGGAATTTTATGGCATTGGTACAAAGACAATTAAGGCAAGTTTTTATTATGATTAATTCGTTCATTTAAAGTCCGTTAGTAAGTTTACTTTCACTTTCAATTGCGATAGCTATTCTAATAATAGTTTCTTCTAGGATTGTTGGTAGAACACGATGACATAATACTTTAGCACTATTACTATCTTTTAACATTTTCTCTGCATTATATTAGATAAAATGTTATCAAAACAAAACACTAAAATATTGACAACTCGCTGACCCGTGCCCACTTCGATGGTCGGCAAACATTTTTACTTGTAATTGAAATTATGACTATCATTCAGTTAGTGCTGAGTGCCAGTCAATATTTAGATTATCTCTTAAACTATACAACCAAAAAATATTCTGTAAAAACGAATTTATCTAATATAAAAGATTAAATTTCCTTATAGTCCATAAAATATAGCTTGATCTCTGTGACAGATGTCAACGAAACCAACGAAGTAAGTTTGAACGAGCGACTTGTTAACAATTTCATTTTGCATCAAATATATTTTCATTCTTTTCGTGCCAGTTTTATTGCAACTGAATTGCAATATATTATAAATATAAAAATACTAATATTCATGCCTAAAATGTACTTCGTAAGTACTGAAATAAACAATAATAGTATATAAGTACTGAAGTAAACATTTAATACATAAATGACACTTACACACGTACAAGGTCATACTGGACTGAAAATAAAAAAGAGATGAGACAGTCGATATACGTAAATCGATAACCGATTTTTATTAAATTATTCATAAAAGAATTAAACCCAATACAGTACCTATATATAACTTTCAACATATTTTTTACAATTAAAACAGACACAAAACACAACATACATAAATTGAATAACATACAACATACATAACACAAAATACATAAATTGAATTAATTAAACATTGAAAAAACTACTTTTTGTCTCATAGTAAATGATAATATTATGTACGCATTATTGTCAATAAACTAGACATATTTATTTATAACTACAGTTGTAATTGATCGATTGATCTAGTGACTGTCCTTATTTAGGCAAAAAATGATAAATGTTCTAGCAGGAATGCTTCAGTGATGACGATAATATTCCTATAACTGTCAATCTAAATTGAGTAATTGGCGAAATCTTGTAAACGCCATAATATAAAAAAAAAGATGATAATAGTGACCTAGACCTTTATTGTCTTGAGCTTTTGAATAATTAAAACAGTCAAAAAACAATTTTGTTTGAAATAAATTCAAAAAGATTTTGATTGTATTTTAATTATAATAGAAAAATACAATTATAAAAATATAGAATTTTATCGATAAAAAACCATGGACTTTATCGTAAGCGTGACAGCACTAGGGACAACTGTCATAGAGATCATCCTAGGAGTTTTTGGCGGGAATCTGAAGTGTCATGTGGTGTTTTTGTATTAAATTCAATATCTCAGTGTTTTAACGTGTTATATTAAATAATTTTGATTGCATTTTATGTAATATACAGTGGCAAAACTGCTGAGGAACTGTAGTGAATATGATATAAAATTACTATCATCATCATCTTGCTCTTATACCAATTACTTGGGGTCGACGCAATATGTCATCTGTTTTGACATATTGAAAAAAGTTTCGGCAATGACTTTTATGACCGGCCGCCTCCTGACGTCAACCCTCCTTGGGAATGTAAGCGTTGACCCAAATGGTACCAGATGTAGTTGGTCCGGGTCAATCTAGGGCTCTTAGTCGTCTTTTACGACACCCACGAGCAAAGCAAGGGTTGGTAGTATTCGGAGCCACTACCACACAGCATGATATAAAATTGCTATACATACCTTTTTGTTTCCACCATAATTCTCAGAAGATACCCTTAACAGTGGCCATTACACTGTTGAGGGCGACACTTTGACTTACTGACAGACCATTACTGACATGAAGAAACTGAGAACTTGAAAAGATAATTATAACTCGACACTGGCAAAAATGGCTCGTATTTGTAGCTGATTGCCAAGACAAAAAAGAAGAAGAAGAAGAAGAGATCATCCTATATTTTATGAACCATAGTGATAAAGCAATATAAAAATCAAATAATAGATCATGACATGGTCGCGGGTCCATACCTATGTCATATTATCTCTATAACTATTCTTCCAAATTATATACAGCAAAAGGTACTTTCTTCCTATATGAGCTTTTGTTTTAAACACCCAAACATCTGTCGTCGTATAATATGTCATCCGTAATATCGATATTTCTAAATAATATTATCGATGTATCGATGATCAACACTCCTATGTCATATGAAAAAGTAAAAAATTGTGACATATGAAACTGACAAATGACAATTGTAAGCAACAACGAAAATGCCGCCAAATTGATTTTTCGGTACGTAATTATACTTTTAACTATGTTTAACTATAATATTTAGTTTCTCATGAACTTATTTTATTAATATTTACTTATCAAGAAACTCGGTTATATGAAAAAACAAAGAGAAAAGTATATAGGCACTTGACAGTTGCTCAAGCCCATATAAAATAAATAATGTTTGCTAATGGTTGTTTAATCCACGTTATTCTTGTTTCTCACGGTTGTATTTTCATTTTCAGGGAAGGTATGACAAGTTTTGCGGCAACTGAGCCCTTGACAGTGGTCAATCAGTTCAGTAAGCTTTACACACCTAGCGATCTTGATGTTGGTAGTCGTTATAAACGACAATATATACGTGTATTAAAATCAAAAGAAAACACATACACGCATAAATGCAATAGGTTTCTTAGAAATAAACTTAAGAAATATAAACGTAAACAGGATGGCACAGAGGATCCAGACGTTTTAAATGTGTCGAAGATTTTGGTGTCTTCACTTATAATCAAATCACCTAGCAATGAACAGAAATCTTCTGATATAAAATACTTTGAAGCATTGCGACCAAAAAACTACCTTTTTAAAATGGTGCGAAAAAAGGAGAGTAAGAAAACAGTTACTAAAATAAGAAGTTTAGATGTAAACATTGAGCAGAATGATATAGTTGAAATATCTAATATAATAATCAATGAAGAGAAAAAGCACACTAATGCTTTTCAGTTATTAATGGATTCGAGAAATAAGAGTATTGGAACTAATTCGCCTGGTAAAGAACAAAATCATGAACAAACAGATTCTGAAGAAATATTAGAAAGAAAAACTATCAAGGCAAAAAGAAACTTGATACTTCAGAAAATGGCAGATGCAAAGGGTTATAATAAGAACAAAGAATTGGAAGAGAAACACAATAACATAATTAAAAAGCAGATGGATAAGAGAGCTGAAAAATTAAAATCTATGCTTTTGAAGGAGACTAAAAAGACCAAATTAAATGAAGCTGCAGGTAAATCAAATACGAAAGACATTAATACTTCAGAGATATCTAAAAAAAATGGTATCACAACTAAGCTAAAAAACGAAGCAGACAGTAAGAAACCTAAAGTACTTAAAATAGTTGATATATTTAACACATTAAATGACCCGATTAATGAAATTCCTGAAAAGAAGTACATTTCTAAGGAAGATAAACAGTTTTTAAGCAAATTATCTCCATCAATGCAGAAAAAAGAAAGTATGTTAAGTTATTTTAAAAAAGTTGACAAATCAGAGCCGTGCTCTGTTGATTTAGAGAATGACAATCTTATCAAGGTTAAGTTGCAATGGAAACCAAAAAGAAAAAGTAAAAATAAAAAACGAAGACCTAAAAAGGATAATATAGACTCACATACATCATCAGAAGGCAATGATGAGAACAATGAAATCTCCAACTGTGATTCAAATGCAGCTTCTCCAGAAAATTCTGATATATCTGTAGATAAATTGGAGGCAAGGAATGCTTGTGAGAGACAAAAAAGGAAATGGAAAGATTCTAGAGTAGATACAGTTTGTGATAATGAATTAGATGGTACAGGATTGAATAACAATTCTGAAGGACGTCCAAAAAGATCTATAAAAAAACCTGTGAAATACACTGACAATGTTTGTCTATCAAGTTCAGATGAGGATTTACATATTTTTACTCCTAAAAAGAAAAAATGCCTTGATAGTACAAATAGGGTAGCCACAAATTATAAACAAAAGAAAATTGCTTCGGAGCCTGTCAAATCAAGTAATGAACAAAAGAAAATTATCAACACAAATATACCTAAGAAAGCCGTCAAACTGGCTCCAATATTTGCTGCAAAGCAATTAGATCCAATAGCTTCTGAAGCTAAACAAAAATTTCTTCAAAGTGGTGTGCCAGATAGATTAAAGAAAATAATTAATCAGCAAAACAATAATAGTAAAATAACTGGTAATGATTTTACTGTAGTAGTTCATGTTCAACAAAAACATTTTGTTACTGAAAAGGTGCATCAACCAAAGATAAATTTAAATCTATTTGAAAGTGATGATGATACCTGTCTTATACATACAGAATTTAAATTTAAAAACTTTTTACACCTTGATGAACCATGCAATTCTGAAGGTTCGATCAATATTAAGAGAAGTTTTCAGACAATATTACAGAAGATTAAGCAGCTCCATCCCAAGTTTCCAGTGTATAGAACATATCATTATTTACGAGGCAAAGGCAAGGGAGAGTTTAAAGACTGTGAATCAAACTTTGACAATAGTTTTGAGGTTATTAGTGATGTGGTTGACCTTATCAATGATAGTCCAGAAAGATTGAATTGGACTGGTAAATATAAAGCTATGTCAACCAAGCGTATTTTGGGTAATTTTGAGAGTATGAGAGAGTTGAGAAAATGGCTGGTTTCCTGGACTGAGATTCAATTAAAGTCTAAAAACAGAGAGGATGATGCATCAGATTCTTCTGATTTCTATCATTCTGATAATGATAGTAGAGATAGTTTGAAAACTACAAATAATCTTCTAATATTGACTGGTCCGACTGGTTGTGGCAAAACATCTAGTGTTTACGCAGTGGCTGCAGAGTTAGCTATGAAAGTAATTGAAGTTAATGCAAGTAGTAAGAGAACTGGTAAAATAATGCTGCAAGATTTACAGGAAGCTACACAGTCCCATAAAGTGAATAGAGGGACTAGTATTGATAATAGTCAAAAATCACAAGAGAAAAATTTAACAGAGTTGTTGAAAAAGAATAAAAAAAGAGGAAGACCAAAAAAATCCTCAGAAAAGCAGAGTTTGGCACAAATTGAAATTTTAACTCCCTTAAGCCAAGATAGTACAAGAACTGATATGTCTCTCATCCTAATTGATGATGCAGATATTGTTTTTGATCAAGATGATGGGTTTTCATCAGCTATTATTCAATTAGTTCAATGTTCCAAGAGACCAGTAATATTAATTACATCGTCATTAATAACAGCACATTTGCAAAGATTTTTGCAAATTGGTAAAATTTTGAAGATGTCTCCTTTGTTACCCAGATTACTGGGACCATGGCTAGATATTATGTGCTTAGCTGATAGTGGTGTAAGCTGGCCAGGTGTGGGAGAAAAATTTTTGGATTATTTTAAAGGAGATATACGGAAAACTATAAATTATTTGCAATTTTACATATCAGGTTATACCACTGTTAATTTAGATGAAGAGAAAAAGTCTTCACAAAACATTGATTGTTATAAAACATATATTGACGAAGAAAATTCAGGTATGTCTTGGGCAGAATGTGAAGATTTGGAGGGTAGAAAATTAACTGTATCCAATAATGTTATAGAATCAAATACTATGTGGACTAACTATGTTAATAAGAACTTTGATTTCACAAAGTATCAATATCCTTTAAATCTCTTTAACATCTGGTGGAGTTTACCACGTCTTTTAACTTTAGCTGCTTCTAATAGTACAACTAAGTTCGATAGTAGATCTCAAAGTAAGACCCATGATTCCAAGGAACTTGAAGCAATAGCTGATGTAACAGATGCTATATCGTTGTCAGACTATATAAATTCTCGTCCATATTCAACTTATGACATTACAGCTCAGCCTTGGTATTCTGCTGATAGTGACAGTATGTCGGAACAGAATAACACAGATTATTATATGAAAAAATATGAAGTGGGTGATGAAATTGGCCACGCATTAGTAACAGGATGCATTGTAACAGCACAAGATGTGTTAAATTGTGAAAGAAAAAGAAATATAATATTTCCAGGGATGTCTATGCAAAGGTAATTCTTTATCAAATTTTTTAATCTATACTTTTTTGTATTCTATATTAGACATGGGCGGTACTGGCTATTTATGGCAACGGCTACTAACCGTTTATTTGGTATCAATATCGATATGGATAATCATTGCCAAATATCGATATAATATGCTTAAAATAATCGCAATCTTATTTCTATTAATGCATGGTTTAACCATTATAACCTTTCATAGGTCAAACTATAGTGAACACTGGGTAGTATACCTACGATAGCAACGAGAAACAAAACCACTTTACCATTACAGTTCAAATTACCAGAGTTTATGAGAGTTAAGTCTTACGCTAATATAAATAAGAGCGTCTTTCGCTTTCAATATTCGTGAAATGTTTGTTATTCAGCCGCCAGCCGGCGGTTATTGGCTGGCCCCTCTCTGTTTTGCACGTCAGGAATTACATAGAAAGAGAGAGATAGCATAATTGTTTTGGTTATTAGACTTATTGTTGATCGTGCAGTTATCAACGTAGCGAAACAATCACAGCACCTAAACAATAATTATTGTGCTATTGTTAGTTGACAACGTCGCGTCATTGTCAGTTGTTTGTAGCTAGATAACTGATAGCCATTATTAGTTATATTAATACCGATACGATACGTTAGAGGCAGGCATGTAACCGTTTTCGGTTACGTTTTGCTATAGCGGACACATGTCTAGTCTATATACATCCTCCTAGGATATATAGCTCACTATAGCATGGCTAGAATGCAATACATGATGTTTCAGGTTATGGGGCAACTGGTCAAACGGAACATAGGCAATGGTGGTAGGAACCCATGAAAAAAATTTGAAGGAAAAATATTAATTCGTTAATGAATTAGAAACATGTAAAGTTTTTAATTTTGTCATCGCTTTTTCGTGTAAATCCGATTGAAATGTGTAAAGTCGGTGATACTTAATCTGCGACATATTCGTACTTTGTTAAATGTTCATTAGAAATTGAAAAGACCAATGATTACTTTCGCATAAGCAAGACAAACTTCGCTTTAAATCAGCTGATCGGCCGATGTCCGTTGACGAGTGGCCTTTGTACCTACGCTACCATTTATTTTATTTATTTATTTATTACAACACCCTGAACTAAGGAAATAATCCTTGTATTGCGGGGATTTTACAAACATATAATTAACGGACACAAATTACATCCAGACTCAGAACAACAATTTGTGGATCGCACAAAGTGTTGTCCCGCGTGGGATTCGAACCCTCGACACTGGCGCTGTAGGTCGCTATCTTAACCACTACGCCATCTATGCAGTCAGTTGAAGCGTTTGCGCAATTTATACTGTCGACGCGTAACAAGCCTACATGTATCCTGTCTGTACATGCCTACATAATACATAACATTTAAGACATAGATTCTTAGACACACATTTTTGAAATCACTATAACTTTTATGTTTTATTGTTTTTTTGTGTAATATACATTCTAATTACGATCTATGACTGTTAATCTACAACATACTCGAACAGTTGCCCCATAACCTGATACACCATGTATATGTATGCTGTTAATATATAGTTTTATATACATATTAATCTCATTCATTTTGGATTATGTTATTTAGTCTTAACTAGTGTCACCATAAATGTTACAATTTCCATTTGATTACTATAATTTAAAAGGATATTGGCATTCTGGGATTAGACCAGATGTCAAAATATTATAGGGTCAGTACCTAAAATACTTTAACACTTGCCTTGCCTGGAGCTAAGAGTTATGGATTTCACATATACATCATATAAGGTTCTTTTTTTAACATTTTGTTGTAGTAGTCTTAGATACCAGGGTCCCTCACTATGTTTTACTCAACTATTAGTGAAGCAATAATTACAAATTTACTTTTATTGTCTTGGCAAATACAAACACATAGCTGAAGAGATTCGAATTTTGCTTGCTGTTACTGTAATTGTAGTAAAGATTTCGTGCAGATTCTAAATAGGTACTGAAACTTATTTTCTTTCATTCATCCAATGATCAGGGTGGATGAGTTATATGAAACTGCAGCGATTTCGGATTTGAGGTTCTTGCCTGCCATTGTTAGTTATATGGTCACTAGCAATAAAAATTATGTTGTGGGCACTCCTGTGAATTTGGCCCGGAATAAAACTGTGGATAGGGTTGAACAGAATATATTCCTTCTTCCTGGATTCAAATGCCAGCATTCAGTCTCTTCACAACTGTTATTGGACTGGGTAACTAACAATCTATGGTTAGGCCTGGCTGAAAAATTACGACTTAGTAGTTACACTAGTGGTCAACTGATCTTGAATCCGCACATATTTAGTGGCTCTCCGCTCAAAGGGCGGTTTCACACTGCTTTCTTGCACCACAGAGTAGGGTAGGGTATTAGTTTATATATATAAGTATTAGATTTATAGGTAGTTAAAAATTAATAAGACATACATGCATTACATAATCTGTTGTTTTTCTTTTACAGAAAAAGAGACAAGGTTGTTTCGCGACATACTGTTTTAACTTCTTATTTAAATCCATGGGTGACATTAGATAGAAGATCTCTTGCGTTGGACTATTGGTCGTCATGTCGAACAATATGTCGTTTGGAGAAGTCCAAGAATGATGGCAATGTGAAAAGGAACAATCGCTTCTGTCACTATCTGAAATCATTGAGTGTTCTTTGTAAAAGTGATACATTTGATAACCTTTGTGATAGCTTGTCTAATCACGGAACTGATATAAATATCACTAATTATGATGAGTGGTAGATGTATCTAGTGAATTTGTGGTGTTGGAAATCTGTATATTGCATCAATTGAATGTTTATAATAACGGCTTAGAGACAATTTTATTGTGAACATTGCGTATATGTGCGTATCTAGTAGATATGTCAATCGATTACATATTTAAAGCATCGTTTTAAGTTGATAATCGGTTTTAAAGTTAAAACAAGATGAATAAAAAAAAAATCAAGTGTATTAATCAATAGATTAAATCATCATTTTGATTCACAAAACAAAGTTGATCCAATGCAGTGCTCTTTAACCTTCTGCCTGATGATAAGTATGTATCTCTATTGAGAACATGCACTGGAAAGACACAAAAGGTGCTGGCACTGACCTATATTTCCTATTTTCTCAAATGCCACCAATGTTCTGTTGTTGTGGTAATTCATACTAATAATCCTTACACTGCTCATGGATGTCGTAAGAGATGATTAAGAGATTTACATAGATCTTGGGTAACTCCATCTGATGCCTCTTGGTCAACAATTACATTCCCAAGGAGGGTTGATGTCAGGCAGGTAGCCAGCAGGTCATAAAACTATTGTCAATAAGTCTTAAATTATTTTTACATTTATTTAACTTAAATACTAACTAATACATTTTTAAATATGATATATAATTAAATATTTAAAAATATAAAAAGCGTGTTGACCCACCGGCAACAAATACAAGGACCAAGCCGCTGGTGACTAGGGCTATAAAGAGCAACTTTCTCACGATGCGCGCCGTGTCCAATTACCTAACGCGAGCCTCTTTAGGTGTAGATCGAGGCTCTTGGCTATTAACGCATTTGTCGAAATGCCTCGGTACAGTGATTGCCGTGTCCACATCCCACTTGTCGACAATATTGTGAGCTAAGTCTTGATATTTTATTAGTTTATCTTCTTCAGCCTTCACGGGATTCCCGTAACGCGGAACAGTGACATCGACAATCATTGCACGGCGCTCTAGCCTATCTATCACCACGATGTTTGGCTTATTGGTCTCAATAGCCCTATCAGTGATAATGGATCGGTTCGAGTTCCATGAGACACGGCCATTTTCGAGAACCGGCTCTGGTACATATCTGTAGTACGGCACCTCTATGCTCACAAGTTTGTACCGCAGACCAAGTTGCTGGTGGAGATGATCTTGGCTACTTGGTCATGTCTGTGCAAGTACTCGCCGTTAGGAAGACGTGAACATCCGGAAACGATATGCTTGAGGGACTCGCCTGGTCGGTGGTACGAACGACAAATACCAGCCGTGCCAACCCCCAGGATACATTTTTTCGGTAGTTATTCGTCTTAATAACTTCGTCAGCAATTGCACAGACAAAACCTTCGGTTTATCCGAAAAAAATACTGAATCGTAACCAGGTCACAGAGGTTAAAAGGTCTACTTCCGGAGCATGTAGGGCTCCGTAGAACCACCCTGAAGCTTCTTGCTCTGCTATACATTCTCGCAATCTGTGGTGCTTAGTACTACTGGTCTACGCCAGATCTCTTTAGCCAATCCAAGTGGGGTGAGTCGGCTATCCACTTTCATCGCATCCACATGCACACCACTTATCTTGAGGAAATACTCCCTGAGGTTGTATATTACACGATTATGGAGGACTTTGACATTTAAGAAGGCCTCGTCTCCCACATTTTCGCGGAATATACAACCTCATTATTGATGAGCAAAGATGATGCATCCTGTGCGATGTCAACAGCGTGCGGACTTTTATGTTCAGGGTGTCCAATTCGGATTAAGTCGTCTCTTGAGTATGCCAAAGGACCACATCAGAATCGGCGTGACCCAAGCATTGTAGGCATAAACTCTATTACCGCCGGATAGAAGGCTATTTAAAATCTTCAGTAGGGGCACGGCATCGAACAGAAAGTATCGATACTGTACTCATGAGTACAAAAGTATCGTAACAAAAGTATCGATACTTCAAAGTCGTTCATCGAGCACTTGAGCACTTTTCGTAGAACCTATGTCGTGATGAGCTTTTTTTAGGATTTGAACGGATGAAAATATTTCGAGCCATGTTTAAGAAGGTTCATTACGTTTGAACTAGATGGCGTTACCGTAAACATGAGCTGTAAGGTCAAGTTTAATACAGATAATTTCTACAATTTATTTGATACGATACCTGCCAAAAAGTACTCACGGAGTAAAAGTATCGAATACAAAGTATCGAGTACAAAAGTATTGGTATCGAAAGAAAACTACTCGATACCTAAAAGTATCCATACTTTTTTCGTGTATTCCTATTCTTCAGACGGCCAAGCGTTCCCAGAATGTTTGTTTCATGTCCGAATCATTGATGTTCAAAGCCTGTGACATACCTAAGTACTTACAGGTATCAGTCACGCGATGGAGTATCAATGAGTTGACCTCTATCAACCTCCACTAACTCGTCCTCCACATACATGTATGATAGCAAACTTATTTACACCAAACACCGTGTTGATAGAATTATTAAAAGTTTCAGTAACTTTTAGTATTTCTACCAACCGTGTGATATTTGGTGCAAATTATTTCCGGTCATCCATGTAAACCGGCAAAATATTTGACCACATCTTCATAACCCACAGCCTAGCCCTAAATGCTCTAGTAACATACTGAGAGGATTCATTGCTAGGCAGAATCAAAGAGGACTCGAAACTGTCACCTCGAAATATTCCACGCCTGATGTATATCGGTTCGCTACTCCCTCGATTCAGTCAGCACGTTGGGTGCCTAAGAACTGTTTTCTATTGCCCCATACAAGACTTCAAGAAGGTGCATAGAGTTAAATTATTTTTGTACAGCACCCTCATAAATTATTATTATTGTTTTTTTCCAGAAAGCCGATACTTTTTGTGGGTTTTTTTTCTTCTATTCCAGGATCAGATTATATATGTGTCTAGATATGTTTACTACAGAAGCTATAAAATTAGACATTATGAAATACTCAGTTTTTTATTTTTGTGCTTCTTTCCAGTTGCAGGAACGAAATCGGCTATATACAAATATAAAGCCAACTCCCGTTTAGCACTACTTTTTATAGCATTTTGTTGGATAACTTTATACTTAAACGTTTTAATAGTATTTATGGACACTATTATATAAATTAATAGCATGTAGTAGTGACGTAACGAATATTCGCATTCGCATCGCGAATATTAGTGTTCGCGACAAGTGTAAAATACCGTGATAGTGCTTAAAAAACGAACTGTAACATAATAGTGAATTTTGAGAAAAAGTATAGTGATAAGAATACCGTGAAAATTAACTAACTCAAAGTGTATCGCCAGATAGGAGTGCGTAACGAATATCGACCAATCAGGGCGCTCCAAATACATAGCGAAATTCGTAAGGTAAACATTACGAATTAATGTGTACAGTGCTAAATAAACAATGTGAGTAATGAACATTAAAGTAGATTAATTATACGTTATATTGTAGTAAAAATTGTGTTAAAATAGCCTATAACTGTTTGTTTTTCTTAATTTATGTAAAAGCATAATTGTACTTATACTCGTTCCAACCATTTATTTTACTTTTGACACATGCTTTAGGACGTAACTGTTTCATTATACGCAATTATTAACTTTGAAACGAGTGAACAGAGAAATATATAAACTGCCCAATAATATTTATATATCTTAATTATTACCCACTAAATACATTAATATGCCGTAAATAGCTCTATTCATAAAATTTAAGTGATAATTCATTTCCGTTATAAAAAAAAGTTACGTTCTATCGCATTTAGTGACAGGATCAAAAGTATTCGGTGCAAACTAATGAATCGCAAATAATCGATTACATTTATTTGCAGTTAAGTCAGCTGACAACTGAGTTTTGAATTGTTGTAATAGACAACACGTTAAAATTGTATCAGGGAGATATAAAAATCTTCTCATCATACCTATAACATGAAATAAAACAACCAAAATATTTTAATATTATTTTATTATAACGAATCGTCGGATTCTTCATACGAACTCGAATCGTCGCTTGAATCATGTGCAGTGTTTATTATTAACTCTTGTGTAGGTATGTTGTCAAATTCAATTTCCCGATCCCAATCAGAGAATATTATATTTTTTGTCTTGTTGACGACACTCGCCCAGTTTTCAGGCGTCACACTAGCACATGCGTTTTTTAAAAGTTCAAGCATTTTATTTGCTGTGAAAGGAGGAGTTGTATTGTTTCTTGCGGCGTGTCCTTTGACTTGTGCCCAGATCATTTCAATTGGATTATATTGACAGTGGTACGGAGGAATTCTGATTACAACATGCTCATATTCTGCTGCCATTTCGTCGGTGACATATCGTTTTGGCTGCTTTTTACTTTTTAATATTTTAAGTAATTCTACTTTTAGTAGGGATTCGTCCACATCTTCCCCATTATCACGAAGCCAGTTTATAATCTCGTGTTTTTTGTTGGCCTGTGTTGGCATTTTATTAATTTGGCGAGAGTGATAGGGTGCATTATCAATAAATATTGTTGATGGCTCTTCAAGTGATGTAAGCATTTCTCTGAACCACTTTTCATACACGTCCGCATTCATCTCCTCATGATAGTCTCCTGTTTTTTTTTATTTGAACGCTAACAGAGCGTCTGGTACAAATCCCTTTGTAGTTCCCGCATGGCAAATGATGA
This sequence comes from Lymantria dispar, assembly GCA_032191425.1. NCBI lineage: Eukaryota > Metazoa > Arthropoda > Insecta > Lepidoptera > Erebidae > Lymantria > Lymantria dispar. Next base: position 15,709,167 of record CM063457.1, on the reverse strand, counting down.
GGCGTTCACCTTTCCCCATTGGCACTGCAGAAGTAGAAGCAGCAGTATTAGTGTTGCCCAAAAAAGTCTTGGTCTTGCGAGAAATGCGAGACCGAGACCAAGACCAAGACCAAGACCAAGACCGCTTAATTTTTGCAAGACCAAGACCAAAACTGGCCCTGCAAGACTTGAGCAAGACCAAGACTGGGCCTGCAAGAGTCTCGCGGTCTTGCATTTAATTCAAATCACCATTTCAGCTTATATACGGTTGAGCTCGTGTCTTCTACATAACAGGAGGAGAATCGGCCGTGGCCGAAGGGGAATCGTCACGGTGATCGGCCGTGTTGTTACAGGTCATACATGCCAAGTTTTCCTTCTCTTGCACCGATGTTATATATTATAGCCCGTCGTGGGTTCGCAGTCACGGGTAAAATAGGGGGTGATGAATTATATTCTTACTCCGTCACTACACGGCAAGTCAAATCAGTCTTGAGATATCCATCTATTGGCCAATCGATTCCCAATGTTGGTGTTGGCTTTTCAGAATTACTCTTCGGAAAGGCTTAAGGACAAAAATACCGTAATCACGAGAGTGCTCTTGCCCATTAAACATATTTATATATCCGTTTATTCATTAGCCCAACGACGTTCACTGTTGGACATAGAAATATGCCTACAATTAATCTATATAAATGTCCATGTAGGGACAGAGTACGATCACCATCAGGCAGTACATGAAGCGTTGCTCCCAGCGCTATTTTGCCTCTGCCACGACTCACCCCAATCCACTAGTGGTTGGGGCGGTAAACTACGTCCCCTCAAAAATATCCGGAGGTCGAAAACCGCGCCGCGTAAAAGTCATTAACCTAAACTTGGCCACGCCCACTTTGCTCTCAGCGACGCCCCGAGCCGAGGTCCGTTCCCCACAGGGGGGAGCCCTCGGGCTATGTTCGCTTAACTTACTTACCGGGTTGAGAGCCATCAGCGCTCACCCATTGACCGCGTTAAGCTGTTAAGGTCATCTGCGACCAACAGCTACACACACACACAAAAAAAAAAAGACAGAGTACGAATATAATTCACCACTCTCTTACCCGTGGATGTCGTATCAAATCGGATCGGGCAATGGTGTTAGGAACCCATGAAAAAAAATTGAAATAAAAATATCGATTCGTTAATGAATTGAGAGACATGTAAGTTCTCAATTTTGTCATCGTTTTTTCGTGTAAATTGATTAAAATGTATAAAGGAATGATACTTAATCTACAACATATTCGTATTTTGTTAAATGTTCATTAGAATTTGAATAAATCAATGATTACGTTTGCATAAGCAAGACAAACTTCGCTTTAACATAAATCAGCTGATCGGTGATTGATGAGTCGCCTTTGTACCTACGTAACCATTGAAAGGTTCGCGCAAATCTAATACCTATTTATACTGTCGAAATTTTACATGCTTACATATATCCTGTCTGTGCATACCTACATAATGCATAAAATTTAAGGCATAAGCTCTTAGACACACATTTTTGTAATCACTATAACTTTTACGTTATATTGTTTTTGTGTAATATACATTCTAATTATGATCTATGACTGTTGAACTACAACATACATGAACAGTTGTCCCATAACCTGATACACTCTGTGTATATAACATATGTGCAAGAGAAGTGAAACTAGAAAGAAAACCCTGTACCAACATGTCTGACCAGCGTGGTATAGTAGATCAATTTTCCTCTTACTGGAAGGAAGCTTAAGCCCAGCAGTGGCACTTTTATGAGCTGTGACGATGACGACGAATATCATACATTTTACAAGTATTAAAACCATAAAATTTTAAATCCATTTTATATGTTCTTGAATAAATAGTATATTAAGAGCTACATGGATCCAGCGGCCAAAGTATTTATATAGGCAATAGAGCAACAGGTTTTTTCAAGTATCCAGAGTATCAGTAACTAAACTGGAAATACAATAGATACATACCACTTAACTTGAAGGGGAATATAAACAATCGCATTAATTGTAAAATATTGCATTGATTATAAAATGACATAAAATTTATTGTATCAACTGCCTCGTGTGGTGACGTCTTAAGAAAATAGGGTCGAAAGTCCTGTCATAAGAGTAGTAACGCTGTCTAATGGAACACCAGGGGAATAGAAGAGTAATTTTCTCCAGTGGTAAGTATTGTATTCAATAGTGAACTATAGGCTAACAGATGGATAGGTAGGATAGGATATTTGATTAATTTAGTTGGATTTTTCATTGCCATGATAAATTACTGTTACGTTATTCTAACTGCAAAACTTTGCGAGACTCTTGCTGCAATACCAAGACTCGGGTGCGCAAGACCAAGACCAAGACCCGGGTGCGCAAGACCAAGACCAAGACGAGACCAGGTGTGATGTTGCAAGACCAAGACCAAGACCGGTCCAAGTCTCGTCTTGGTCTTGCATTTGGGCAACACTAAGCAGTATCGTCAGTCCAACCTTTTGGTATGGATTGATTGGCATTGAGCCAAGTTTCATCTGTGAAAACGACATTCGACCAGTCTTCTATTTTCTTCGCTTGTCTTAAAAATTCACAGCGAGACAAGGCTATATCACGACGTTCCATTAAAATTTTTCTTTTGTCGGATTTCTTATACAAGAACCCGATTTGGTGCAGCACAAAGAAGATTTTTGACCACGAAACAAGCCACAATTTCGTAGAGACGCTACTAATTTTTTCAAAGTAGGAATCTCTTTGCTTGTGTAATAATTGTATATATGACGACGAATAGCATCAGTATCAAAACTGTCAATTGCTGTCACTTTACGGGGCTGACGTTTTTTCTTAGGCGTAGATAGCTTGTTCTGTTCAATACCACTACTACCATAGGCTCTTTAGTGATTTTCGCCACCGTTGGAGCACTAATACCTAATGCTGCTGCAACACGGTCTCTAACTTGGGTTACTGGTATAAGGAACCCGCCATTGCGGCTTTCCTTTTCAAAAAATTCACGAAGCCGCGTGCACGAGCTAACTCTCTGGATTGTCCTTTAAGCACCATACCTTTCGGCATTTTACAAGTAAAATCTTACTGGGAGGAACGATACGCTCAACTCAATCAAAGTAAGAACAATGAAATCAATACGGTGGAATATAAATACTCAACACAGCGTATGAAAAATATGAAAGAGCACTCAGCGAACAGAAATGTGACTAGCACGGGAGTCTTGTTGCGAGTGACAGACAACACAACAAAATGGCGTCGCCGGCGCGCCGTTCAGTGTTGCCAATTCGGCTTAAAAAAAAGGGGTAGGCTGGATGAGAAAATTAGTGATTTACTACCGCAGACGAGGGCGCCATTGTCTCTAAGTAAAGTTTGGAGCAGCGGACCCCGCTTAATGGAAAAATGCTTCATAAAGTAGTTATTTTTTATTTTGCAAAGTACAAAGTAAAATATTTTGGGAGGACTGAATTAGTGGGTATGCAAAAATTAATGTGCCCAAATAACAAATATATTTACAGAAGTGAAGTTTTTAAATAATATGAAATATGTATTTAAGCAAAAATAAAATATCCGTGTTAAATCGATTAAAAGTTCTTCCTGACTAAAATCGATTATTACAAAACATAGTATCCGTAATACATTGGTACAACACTAATTGATCAGAATTCGACCTGCCAAAAGTAAAATAAATGGTTGGAACGAGTATAGTCACGTTGTAATTTTTGTTGTTTATAGTGTCAAATTTGCAATAAACATAAATATTCTTGGTAGTTTATTGAAATATACGCTAGGACCTATCGAACGCAGTAAGAACCAACACCCTAGGTATTATAACTTGCGAGATATAGTCTAATAAAGATAGAAAAACAATGCTGATAGTATAAAATAATAGGTTTTAGTGCTTGTATAAAGCCTATTTTACTACCTAGGGTCGCGGCCACTACTGAAACAGATAGATGTATCTTAGATAAATAGAATAGTATATAGAATGTAAGCATATCTGTAATAGTCTTAGTGTTATAGTTAATTGTTCAATAAAATCATAGCACAAATCGGACGAATGCGACAACTGTTTACGCTAACAGCCTCGCGGCTGTCGTTACGGTTACACCTCAAGGTGCCTAAGCCTCTCGTTTAATGAACACATCGTAGCATAGACTACCGAAGACACCTAGCGGCGCGCGATGGAAGCTTGAAACCATAGTATGAATATGAAGAAATAGTATGAAGAAATAGCGAACTTCAAGTATTAACATTCAGGGGCTAGGCAGCAACGGTGTAATATTCGTCCGATGTGCAAGTTACTTCAAAATCGATCGTTTTATTTCTTCACTGAAGCCCGCCAGTAGGGAACCGAACCCGAAGATACAGTCCACACATACAGTCCACATAAACCACCGAACCAGCGACCAACCGGGACGTCAGCCGACTATAACACATTTGTCTGAAGGCCCGTCCCGCACAATTAGCATGTTTTTGACATTCGCAATCGCATTCGCAAGGAACGATGCGAATGTTTGGCGAATATATTTGACAAACTAAAAGGAAATTATATATGTAATTGTGTAATGATATGATAATATTTACTATTTTTATTTACTCATAATATTTGAATAAAACAATATTATGGAACATTCAGGTCGGCAACTAAATTAGAAATACTGTCTCTCTTATTTTTCTCAGTTTAATATAAACTAATGAATGGGGTGCCGGTTTTTTGTTCGGTTATACTGCGAAAACCACTGAACGATCAGAATAATATTTATACCATAAGAGGCAGCAAGTTTCGGAGAAAGATTTAGTATATGATATGTTGGTGAATACTATCCGGAATTTATATTTGTTTTTTGTGTGAATGAATAATGAGTTTTGCCAATAAAAAAAGAACATGATTCTATATGAAAAAAATTACATTGTTTTTGTTAAGTAATTATTAAACTTTGTGACATACCATGCATTTAACACTCTCAGCGTCACAAATTGTGAAAAACTCCACACTTCAGTAACATGTGCTTTACTCATGTTTGTAAATTTGACAAATACAATAATAATAATAAACTAATCTCAAATTACAACGAATATTTTCGAACGAATCTGATTAGTTTCATTCGTTCAACTTGTAACGGTTAACCTTGGCTATATTTAGCTTAAACATGGCTGGTACGAAATGTTGAACCCGTATGATATTTTGCACGCGCTTTATTTGAAAGTCAACATTCGTATTCGCATTCGCGAATGTTGGAGATAAATATTCGCACTCACATTCGCATTCGCGAATGTCTCAATCCTAACATTCGTTACGTCACTAGCATGTAGTATGAACCATAATGCTACTTAAACTTAATCAGTTCTCTTTTAAATAATTATGCTTATCGGTTTTCGAACAAAACCGATTTTTTAGGTTTTCCTAAAAAGGGTTGACATCACTATTAACTAGCTATGTGCTCAACATTATTATTTATTAGTCAAAAATAACAGGATTACATATGGGTGGTTATAGAATGTTTTATTATGAATAGTTTTGTTTCCTATATAATGGATAGGTCATTTCAAAAAACTCATAAGCCTACAAATAGATTTTTACAGAAATCAAAATCTTTATTTTATTTAAAGTACACGAGTTTAGGACTTTTGGGCGCAATATATAATTTCAAAATATTACATTTTAAAGTTGAGAAATATCCTGAAAGACTTGTTGAATTGTTTATATAAGAAACGGTAATACTTATATACCTATACTTTAAAGTACAGTAGTAGTGTTATAATTTAAAGTAAATATATAATATTTATTAATTTTTTATTGATTATTATTGAAAATTACACTTCAGTATTAATTTTAACTGTAACTCTTGAACTGGACTTCTAAATCAATCGGGTTCTTCCATAAAGTACGTCACAAAATTGAGATTTTTTTACCCCTCCGTGGCATAGTCGGTCACACTTGTGAAACCCCCCTCAAGTGTGACGTCATATATTTTCAATTTACCAAAATATAAACAATGAAATTACATTGAGACGGCGCGTCTGAGTTGGGTGCCCTTAGCGATCACCCATAGCCCGGGCTAAGCTATGAATGCCATCTGCGGCTAACAGCTATGCATATACAAAAAAAAAGAAACGCGGCGCGTGTGGTTTTTTGGCAGCTGACGCTGATGAAAAAATTGAGTTAGAAATATTTTTTAGTTTTTCGTTAGTAGTTCAAAATTGGTATTTTAATACTTTGTTGGACCTCAGGACTCTTAACTTAGGACCTCCACCCCTTGTCACACAATGTTACATTCCGACGATCATCGAACGCAAAACCTGTGACGTACTTTATGAATAGTCCCTACTCTGAGAGTGCATGCAAAAATCACTATAGTCCATAAAATATAGCTTGATCTCTGTGACAGTTGTCACTAGTGCAGTCACGCTTCCGATGAAGTTCGTAGTTTTTTATCGATTAAACTCTTTATTTTTATAATTGTGATATTCTATTATTATTGAAATACAATCAATGAAAATCTTTTTGAATTTAAATGAAACAAAAACTGTTTTTGATTTTATTAATTATTCGAAAGAAGTACAATCAAGGTCACTATTGTTATCATCACTGGGGCGTTCCTGCTAGAACATTTATAATTTTTTGCCATAATAGGGACAGTCCATAGAGTAATACTATATATTGGAAATAGAGAGCCCACTCGCGTTTTTTTGACATCACTAATATCAAAAGAAAGCGCCATCTATTATCTTAATCAATAATTATTTCGTACCCACACCAAGACATTCTTTACACACACATACGTCTCACACACACACACACACACACACATGCGTCTCTACATGTGTGCATTCTATTATCCTATTCGTAGAATTTTAAGCACGCTCTATATCCTAAGTATTGAATTGCTAATACTTAGCAAATCAACAACTACCTATAAAGAAATAGTCTCGAGCGCGAATTCAAAGTGCCCGTGACTTTTAGCAGTTACAATATTCATTAAATCGTACATTGAAATTACCGCTTGCTTTACTACTTGAAGCAAAGCATCGCAGGTAAATCTGTGTATGTAATACATAGCACACAATTAACTATCAACAACGTTGGTCCATAGAAAGTGATATTCTGCCGAAACTGTTATATTACAAAGTGGACGACAAAAATTTAGAGAACGATAAGGAGTACGAGGATGACCAGAAGATTTAAACTTACTAGTGTCTCTTTATTCTAAATTATTTGTTATCGTAGCTAGAATTTAATACGAATTGCGATAGTTGATAAATTTTCTTAAAATGCAAGTATGTAGTGAAAATAATAGTCTCAGATAGTACAATAATTAGAACATTTCTGAAATCACAGGACGCAATTTTATATTATGGGCCATTTCATTAAACATTGAAATCTAAAGACAATTTACATATATGACACATTCAATTTATTTTTATACATTGAATGAGTTAGGCTACAGAACGTAATTTAAATAATATAATATGTACATCGATATATGTAAACATTATTTGAAACTTAAAGATTACATGGTAAAACCAAGATTGTTGTTCAAATTAATTTCTTTGCTTGAAATACTAACAATCAATTAGCAAAATAGTAAAATAAGAGAAAAATAACGTCACAGACGTAATACGAAATATACACGATAATAATATTTTTAGGTAGTAGTAGTTACTAGTAACAGAAATATTTAAAAATAAATCTAAAATGTAAGATAGAATTTCAGATATAATGTGGTAAATATATTAAAATGGTTTTGGCAAATTATGACAACTTATTAATATTAGGGATTAAAGTATGAAATTGCCGTTTCATACCGATAAATTAAAACCATTTTCTTGTCCTTAAAGCAGATTTCTTTAATCAAAGTATCTACACTCGTTATCAACACATTTCTGCTACTAATTTGAAGATCATTTAAACCTTTGCGATAGTATTCTGGGGTCCTGGACTCCACAAACTGTGTGAAGGTATTTTGTAGTTTCCTCGAAAGAATTTTATTTCCGCGCAGAAAACTGTCCAAATCGCGGCAAAAATGGTAGTCTGTTGGGGCGAGGTCTGGCGAGTACGGAGGATGATGTACGGTTTCTAACTATAGGTATTGTAGTCTTAAAGCAGTTTCTCGAGCCGTATGAGGTCTTGCGTTATCATGGAGCAATAATGGTGCAGATCGATTGACAAATCGGGGCTGTTTTACTCTGAGTTTCCCCATCATTGTTCGGAATTCTGCAGCAGTAGACACGTATGTTTATTATTTGACCATATCTGAGGAAGCTTTAGTGAATAACACCATGTAGTGACCACCAAACCGTTACCGTCACATTTCTATGGGTAAGATTCGCTTTAGGGCATTGATGTAGCGTTTGATCTGGGGTCAGCCATTGCGTGGTTCGCTTGCGATTATCATAAAGAATTTGTCTGCACTTTTTTCGTTGTTGTTAAAGGGTATTTTCTTTATCGCTATTCTATTCCTGCAAAAATAACATTTTATGTCAACTAACTTATTCTGGCTAATATAAATCAATTGATCTTCATTGTTGGCATTGTCAATTATAGCCTTCTTGATCTCGAAATCAACTATACCTACAACTAAACCTAACTATAACTACTCGATCAGTCCACTTATTAATTCTATTGTCTCACTTACGAACATGCGCCCGCAAGGAATATTTAATATAGAATTTCATGTTGGATTTACCTTCCCTTACAGTCTAGATATCTAGATAGACTACATGCCATATGCTTTAGTGGTCTTTTAGAATATCCACAGTTAAGAGATGAATTGTATTCGGACTCCACCGCAAGTTAAAATTAAATAACTTTAGAGGGCTAATTTTAAAATACCTTTTATTTGTTTGGTTACTTTGCTCATACTATAGTTGTGCACTCTTTTAATGATCTTAGCAGCAAAAATCTCTGTAAGTAATATACTTTTTAAATTATGTAGTATTAATTAATTTCAAAATCTGTGTGTATATATTACACATTGTTAAATGTTATACTTTTTTTTGTTAATGCAGTGGAAATGCATTTACGCACTGTCCCCCGCCAGTGATAGCCGAGGGGGTGTGTGGAACTCGCCGGTCACTGTGCAACCGGCATATCCACTAAAACCAACAGCGGTCCTTTCCGGGCTTTCACGGAGCACCAGAGGGATGGTCTATCGACATTCGATCCCCGACACTCCACGCAAGGCCGTCTGGCCACGTCCTGTCGTCTTTCAAGGCTGTGGGAGGAGATGCGCATATCGCCGCCACTCCCTCCCTGGTAAACGCCAGCAGAAAGTCTCATGCTTATTAGAATAGAATTTTAAAATTACACTTTATAATATTTATTATATATGATAGAAGTCAAACCCAGGATCTAAGGTTTTTTAGCCTCAGCAACTGATATTTTTTTCGTGTGGTGACAGAGTAAGAATACATTCACCACCTCCTATCTTACCTATGGATGTTGTAAAAGACGACTATGGTATATATTTAATATGCACGTAACATCAGTGCAAGAGAATGAAAACTCGAAATGAAACCCTATTTCAACATGTCTGACCAGCACGGTATAGTAAGTCAAATCACCTCCCACTATTTAGGAGGGCGCCCAACAGTGGGACTTGGGGTGGGGTGCATTATGTAACTATCCTTTTATTCATTCATTCATCCGTCCGATAGCCTGTTCGTGTCCACTATGACACTTGTTACACGTGAGTCATAAGCCTTTTGAAGAGGCAGAATAATGTAATTGTTACACTTGGCTGGCCGTTTGTCAGAAGTACTTGTTATTTATAAGCTTGCCAGCAGTTTGCTGCTCATTGATCTAGGGATCCCTCAGCAGATTTTTGTGACTCCTATATGAAAATAGAAAGTGGGGAAACATTATAATCTTAACCCATCGCCAAAAATGTTACTAAAAATAATAATATTATCTCGTCATTATTATTTCAATGCTCAATCTTCAGTCGTTTTGAACATAGACCCATATACATGTTATGTGTAAATATTTAACAATTACGTTAATTTTATGCTTATTTGAAAAAAATGTTAACAACCTTATTTATTGAAATAAATACCTGCCTTAGTTACATTTAATTCGGATAGAACATCAATTCCAGTTTTTAAGATTGACTCTTGCGCTATACAAGAGTTCTGTTTTGCAGCAGTTGTAGTGCCTGAAATAAGACATATATTTATATATATATATATATATTTATTTACGTCTTTAAACTGTTAATTGTCAATGATAGATTCGACAAATCTATCGTTTCTTGGAGCCTCGTAAAATGCAAATAAAAAATTATGTACTAGTGTAGAGCTTTACTCACTAAAAAACTAGCAGTGGGACTTGACAGTCACTAAAGAACCCGCTCTCAGGGAACTTACAGAAAGATCGGATTTTATTTACGAAAATATAGTAGTTTGTATTTTCTCTTCATCTGTTTTTTGCAAGATTCTCAACTCAGACATGTCTTAAACTGCTGATCTGAGTGTAGGTATGGTGTGCCGTTCGGTGAGTCGTTGGCGTGTATGCTGATAGTGTGTATGCCCATGGCAACAATTTGCGCGATCCTTCCAGTGATTTCGCGAGTTAACAGCTACCAAAACCAAAATAGTGGTGTTGAAGGCACATGACAGTTTTGAGTTAAACCAAGTCCATTGTAAGATTCAATTCAGTTTACAATACAGTATAACAGCAATTTTACAGCTGTCGTTGGTAGTGTTGCCCAAAAAAGTCTTGGTCTTGCGGTCTTGGTCTTGGTCTTGCGAGAAATGCGAGACCGAGACCAAGACCAAGACCGCTTAATTTTTGCAAGACCAAGACCAAGACTGGCCCTGCAAGACTTGAGCAAGACCAAGACTGGGCCTGCAAGAGTCTCGCGGTCTTGCATTTAATTCAAATCACCATTTCAGCTTATATACGGTTGAGCTCGTGTCTTCTACATAACAGGAGGAGAATCGGCCGTGGCCGGAGGGGAATCGCCACGGTGATCGGCCGTGTTGTTACAGGTCATACATGTCAAGTTTTCCTTCTCTTGCACCGATGTTATATATTATAGCCCTTAGTCGTGGGTTCGCAGTCACGGGTAAAATAGGGGGTGATGAATTATATTCTTACTCCGTCACTACACGGCAAGTCAAATCAGTCTTGAGATATCCATCTATTGGCCAATCGATTCCCAATGTTGGTGTTGGCTTTTCAAAATTACTCTTCGGAAAGGCTTAAGGACAAAAATACCGTAATCACGAGAGTGCTCTTGCCCATTATACATATTTATATATCCGTTTATTCATTAGCCCAACGACGTTCACTGTTGGACATAGAAATATGCCTACAATTAATTTATATAAATGTCCATGTAGGGACAGAGTACGATCACCATCAGGCAGTACATGAAGCGTTGCAATAGCGCTGGGCTATTTTGCCTCTGCCACGACTCACCCCAATCCACTAGTGGTTGGGGCGGTAAACTACGTCCCCTCAAAAATATCCGCGGTCCGACGTCCTCGTCATCTTCTTGAAGAAGAAGATGACGCTATTATGATCGCCCAAGAAAGGACCTACACAGCTCGCGCAGCGATAACAGATAAAACTCCGTGGTATCGGCCTCGCCGTCGAGGTCGAAAACCGCGCCGCGTAAAAGTTATTAACCTAAACTTGGCCACGCCCACTTTGCTCTCAGCGACGCCCCGAGCCGAGGTCCGTTCCCCACAAGGGAGAGCCCTCGGGCGATGTTCGCTTAACTTACTTACCGGGTTGAGAGCCATCAGCGCTCACCCATTGACCGCGTTAAGCTGTCAAGGTCATCTGCGACCAACAGCTACACACACACAAAAAAAAAAGACAGAGTACGAATATAATTCACCACTCTCTTACCCGTGGATGTCGTATCAAATCGGATCGGGCAATGGTGTTAGGAACCCATGAAAAAAAATTGAAATAAAAATATCGATTCGTTAATGAATTGAGAGACATGTAAGTTCTCAATTTTGTCATCGTTTTTTCGTGTAAATTGATTAAAATGTATAAAGGAATGATACTTAATCTACAACATATTCGTATTTTGTTAAATGTTCATTAGAATTTGAATAAATCAATGATTACGTTTGCATAAGCAAGACAAACTTCGCTTTAACATAAATCAGCTGATCGGCCGATGACCGTTGATGAGTCGCCTTTGTACCTACGTAACCATTGAAAGGTTCGCGCAAATCTAATACCTATTTATACTGTCGAAATTTTACATGCTTACATATATCCTGTCTGTACATACCTACATAATGCATAAAATTTAAGGCATAAACTCTTAGACACACATTTTTGTAATCACTATAACTTTTACGTTATATTGTTTTTGTGTAATATACATTCTAATTATGATCTATGACTGTTGAACTACAACATACATGAACAGTTGTCCCATAACCTAATACACCCTGTGTATATAACATATGTGCAAGAGAAGTGAAACTAGAAAGAAAACCCTGTACCAACATGTCTGACCAGCGTGGTATAGTAGATCAATTTTCCTCTTACTGGAAGGAAGCTTAAGCCCAGCAGTGGCACTTTTATGAGCTGTGACGATGACGACGAATATCATACATTTTACAAGTATTAAAACCATAAAATTTTAAATCAGTTTTATATGTTCTTGAATAAATAGTATATTAAGAGCTACATGGATCCAGCGGCCAAAGTATTTATATAGGCAATAGAGCAACAGGTTTTTTCAAGTATCCAGAGTATCAGTAACTAAACTGGAAATACAATAGATACATACCACTTAACTTGAAGGGAAATATAAACAATCGCATTAATTGTAAAATATCGCATTGATTATAAAATGACATAAAATTTATTGTATCAACTGCCTCGTGTGGTGACGTCTTAAGAAAATAGGGTTGAAAGTCCTGTCATAAGAGTAGTAACGCTGTCTAATGGAACACCAGGGGAATAGAAGAGTAATTTTCTCCAGTGGTAAGTATTGTATTCAATAGTGAACTATAGGCTAGCAGATGGATAGATAGGATAGGATATTTGATTAATTTAGTTGGATTTTTCATTGCCATGATAAATTACTGTTACGTTATTCTAACTGCAAAACTTTGCAAGACTCTTGCTGCAATACCAAGACTCGGGTGCGCAAGACCAAGACTCGGGTGCGCAAGACCAAGACTCGGGTGCGCAAGACCAAGACCAAGACCGGTCCAAGTCTCGTCTTGGTCTTGTATTTGGGCAACACTAGTCGTTGGCAGTCATCGAGTGTTGTGTAAATGTGGAATGTCATCAGTAGACGTTCCATGCCATTTTTATATTCAGATTTTTTAAAGACTTAACGTTTTGGACCTATATCTTCATATAAAGCTCTCATAATATCGGGTGTCGTCGACTCCTTGATGATCCCATAGAAATAAATAGAGATATATAATAATAACAAGTACAAACACATACTAGTGAAACTAGCACACATTATTCATGTATATATATCCTCGTATATATAAATAGTTTAATTTCCTAAATTGACTGCAATTGATGTAGAAGGCTGATTATTTTTCTTTGGTAATAATGAAGTGTTAAGATAATTTGTTATGTAACATTCAAAATCTGAAAATTATTTATCGATCGTGAGTAAATACACATAATAAATCTTCTTAATAAAGGTCAAGATACATAATGTTAATATTTTATATTTAAAATAATATATTTATTTATTACATTTAAAATGTTTAGTTATTACAATAACAAATATGCAAAAGCCCAACTATGTCATTTCTTATGGTTTAGCTCAAATATTTTACTTTGTTATTAATACATTTCGCTTTCCATTCTTGCCATATCTATTAATGAAAGTATAGATTGCAGAAGATTTTTATTATTGTAGATGCACGTAAAATAGATATAATAGAGAGAAAATTCCGTGAATAGAACAGCAAGTATCGTGTGGTAAGAATACAATTCACCACTCCCCATCTTTCCCGCGGCTGTCGTAAAAGACGACTATGGGATACAAATATAACATTTATGCAAGAAAAGGAAAACTCGAAATAAAACCCTATGCCAACATGTGTGCCGAGCATGGTATAGTAGGTCAATTTCTCCCTTACTGGGGAGGAAGCTCGAGCCCAGCTGTGGCACGTTTATGAGCTGATAAGACGACGTAAAATAGCATACAAAAAAGTTGAATAATCAATTATCTCTTTTTTTACCATTATGGTGTTTAGTGAGTCACGGACAGCCTAACAATTGCATAGATAGCGTAGTGGTTAAAACACAGGCCATGTATCATATATTTGATTTTTACGATCTTCAACTATACTTTGTGTGATCCACAAATTCTCGCTGAGTCTGGGTGTTAATTACACCCATGTTGTTTTTGTGTTATACAATTTTGTTGTTTCTAAAGATGCCCGTAATACGATAAAGCCTTTATTTTTGTTTTATGTTAGACTATGGTCTGGATACATCCCGCCCAGTATGTCCAGGGCGACAGATGGATGGCGTGTGGCCCTATAATCTACCATGTTTCCTCCCCAATATCATTGGGTCGATCACGGGTGTCAATGCTTTGACATTAGTGCACGATTATGACTGCACAGATGGCGTAGTGGTTAAGATATACTTACAACGCCAGTGTTGGGGGTTCGAATCTCACGCGGGACAACACTGTGTGATCCACAACTTGTTGTTCTGAGTCTGGATGTAATTTGTGTCCGTTAATTATATGTTTGTAAAGTTCCCAGCAATACAAGGATTATTTCCTTAGTGCATGGTGTTGTCTTAAAATTATTATTATTAAATTATTAGTGGCTGTCTCGGTGGTCACGGTAAGGCCATAGAAGTTGAACGCAAGTACCAGGATGGCAGAAACTTAAGCTCTTGGACTAACATGTCAGTCAATCACCTAAAAAGAATCTATTGCTATATTATTACGTTGGAATACTATTCCATACTAACCAGACAACCAGTAGGCAGTGTCAAAACATTCAATCGACGATTTCGGTTTTGTCTGATAAATGAATATCGCACACCATTTTCTTCTTAAGAAGTTCCAAATCCGCATCCTTCTCCAGTTTGCCCTGGACTCTTTGTACCCATTCTTGGAACCGTTCTGGATATTTTTCAGGATTCGGCAAATGGTAGGCCAAACTGAAAAAATTAAACAAAAACCATTTCAGTATGTAATATGATGATATTTTAAATTTTTTGCCTAAAGATTTTGTCTGATCTTTAAAAAAAAGGTCTGTCTGATCTTTAAACATGAGTACATATAATAATTATAATAAATGAATACGGAAACAGGCATAATTTTTGGGTAAAGGGTCTATTGCTATAAACAGGTTTTCCCACAGAATAACTGAAAGATGGTATTTAGTGGTTTACATCTAACAGTTTCCTATGACTTTCAAGTGGTCCTACGCTGCGTCGTCCGATTCGTGGTCGCCACTCAAGACTTTAATTAATTCTACGATTAATTAATCATTAGTCTTCTAGGTCAATTTTCTGACTTACAAGGAACCGGTAGATTCTTGGTTCTTACTCGGAAACCTTTAATGCTCAACGGTAGGTTATGTACTCTGAGCGAGTCATGCCACTGCCAGAGTTCTTAAGTATGTTAATGCCACTTCTTTTTGTAGGGATTCATCATCATCATCATCTCAGTCTCACTGATAGAATTCAGAATCCTCCACGATTGCGAGGAAATTAACCTATTGTACCATGCTGGTCAAACAGGATGGAATAATATTTTATATTAAGTTTTTCCTTACCTGTATGGACGTTTTAATAGAAGAAGAATGAAGTATATAACAAACTTTTAAACATCTTTTAACACGCCCACGACACGGACACATTACACGGAACGTAATGATTTCATAATTTTTGTAATGTAAATACAATCTACTTAGAATTAAGAAAATATGTTCTGTTGAATAAATATATAAAGTAGGTACTTACAGGAGTCATGGGGACAATCAAATGAACATTTTTTGACATGTTATACAGCTTCTTTAATACTTTTTAGGCCGTCGTTGGGCAATAAAGTCTTGATTTCTATAATTTTTACACCAGCCCACAAAACTTATACTACGCCAAATTTTTTATTCTTCTTCTTCTTGTGTAATGACAATCAGTAACAATTATGCCAGTGTCGAGATACAATATTTTATATTTTACAAAATTTTCACATTTTTAGTCACGTCACATAATAGGTATAGTCGCTAAAAATTTTATAAATTTCTTCTTCTTCTTAGGTAATGGCAATGAGCTACAATAATATGAGCTATTGGTGCCAGTGTCGAGTATATTGATTATTATTCACGTCTTTAGTCTTAGTCTTTCAGTCAGTCGTTAGCATGACTTAGTGCTGATATCCAAGTCATGCGTCTCAGGAAATTTGGGCAGAATGTCAAAATGCACGTAATTCACTATTATATCATTTTCACTACATTTCAGAATTTTATCTGCGTTATATTACATAAAATATCAGCAAAATTATTGAATATAACACTTTAAAACACTAAAATAATGAAAAGAATATAAAAGCGCTACATGATATTTTGACATTCGCGTCAAAAGTCCTTTATAAATTTCAATTTTACAATATATTAAAAATTACAATTGACAGCGTCAAATAGGCATCTGCAACTTTTTAATTAGAGAATAGAGAAATAGTGGGTACTTTACAGTTCGATGGAGGTTACATGAGAATAAACTAATGTAGGTACTTTGGCTCCTTAAAATGATTATCGATAATAATTATTTTGTATTAAATATGTTGTTAGTAAATTCTTATTGAATAAAATAAACATCAATAAAATATCAGTTATTTAATTTATTGTATTCAAAATATATATTTATATGGGACATCTAGTGACATTTATTTACATTATTAGTGTCAAATCAAATAAAAACTATTAGAGTTCAAAACTAGATAGCGCTATAATATAAAACGACTGTCCCCCCCCTGGGACAGTCGTTAGATCAATTGATCAATTGCGACTGTTTTATGAATGAATATGTTTAGTTTATTGACAACAATGTGTAGTATTATCGTTTACTCTGACACAAAAAGTTGTTTTTTAATGTTTAATTAATTAAATGTATGTATTTTATAATGTAACTGTCTGTTGTAATAGTAAAAAATGTTATATGATATGTCAACTAGATAATGCGTTATGACCTCACTATGCTCTCCACCCCGGCTGGGATGAGAGAAACGGCGCCAGGATTGACCCCTCTGTCCGTGGTGTCTGCCGCCGGAACTAAATAGAACCGGATCCTTGGGTGATTGAGAGCCGCGGCCCCCTCCGCTCTTCACTCTCGGAGGCGGTCAGTCTCAGCCGGATGAGACACCCGGTGGCCCCGGGGAGGGTCAGGCTTAAGACGACCAGCGACACCCAGGAGACTAATCGCATGAGGGGCCGGGCAGTCTATGGTTTCAAGAAGATGGTTAGATCATACCCCGACGCTGAGACCGATGCTACCCAAGCATAGTGCGCGTATTTTACCAGAATACGCACAAGTGCAAAGGGAGCAGCGAGCCCAGGGTGTGGGCACTTGCTGGTGTAAAAATGGGAGGATTGTGAGTCGTCCCGGGGCCTCGTTTCGAAAACGGGGTAGGAGCGAAGGGAAATCAGGATGGGATGGGTGAGTGGTGATTACTGGTCGAGGCCAGGAGTGGTCACTTCGGTGGAGACTGATGTCGGTACAGCGACGAAGTCCCGTGGGTACGGTCTATATTTCGGGAAGAGGTCTGGGGGCCTCGCATGCAGTGGGGTTATCCCGCGGATATTGTCCTACTGCGAGGCAGCTGCACGATGGAACATACGCGAGACGCCGCGCGAAGTCGGATAGATCATCTACCCGAAGGTTGCCGAGTATGGTGCGGTTGCTGGGGCGTTATAATAAAGCTTTCTATGTATTAAATAACTTTTTTTCTATTATTAATGTCGTTTTTTTTCTAAAAACGTAGAACAGGAATGATAAAATTTTAAGAAAGATTTTTATCTTGTTACGCCAAAGAAGTATAATTTCTTAGTGCGTACATCTTCTACTTGTACTTAACACACACTTTTCTTTTTTAGGTATGCACATATATTAGACTCCTACATATTGGAGGAGAGTATAATAAATACTGTGCTATGACTGTATATCTGATAAATGTAAAGAATACTATGCCTATGGACAACAGCTAGCATAGAGTTTTACTTCGAGATATTTTCTTGATTCTTTAGCAGGGAGTTATCTGGGGCAAATAAACGTTGTTAATCTATTTTTAGTTTTTCACCAGGTCCAAAGCAAGTATTATCCAGAATAGGCTACACCGTGATGAGATAGTGTTTTTAAAGAGAGATGATCTCAAACTGCTTGTATCGCTCGAAAGTTGGAGGTATGGCGTTCAGTGGGACAGCGGTCCCACCGGCCCACGAGTGTACTTATGTCTCGCCCGGGCAGCGGGTGGAAGGCTTTGTGATGCCATAGCCCCGTTTACAAATGAAAATGAATCAGTGAGTGCAGCTATCTATGAACATATCTGTAGGTTACATTTGAACTTTGTACTCTACTTTTACAGTGCTTTTTTATTTATTAAAGTCATGATGCGCATCAGTGGCGCATTTACCAGTACGCTGGAGCCGAGGTCGCCAAATTTGGCAGAGCGGCAAATTTGTTTCAAACTTTGTTTTAGTCTTGCAGAAATACTAGCTGCCCCTACAAACGTTCTGTTCAAATCTAAAGAATAGTAAAAGAAATTCTCCTTGAAATCGATCGCAGCACCTACCGGTTCCAATTATTAATCGAAACCATTCTCATATCCATCGGAACACCCACAAAAATCATTAAAATCGGTCCAGCCGTTTAGAAGAAGTTTAATTACAAATACACGAACAGAAGATTTATAAATATGACAAGAGTAAAACAGTCACGTGGTTTGCTGACAGAAGTAAAAAACTATGAAATTACAACTTTTATTTGACGATATTAAAATTAATAGTTTAATCTTGAATTAAAAAATTTACGTTTATAGAATTTGACATCTATCGGCGTAGATATGATGATGGTGTCAAAGCTACACACAGATGAAGTAGAGAGATACGCATAAGCTACACATATAGTGTTAGCAACATGACCAATTGACCATGTCGACTGACATGAATTTACTCTCCACCCAAATCGGCCTATAGAAGATTTCATTTAAAAAAGATTCCGTTACATACTAACATACATACGTCTGAAGCTAATAAAAGCGTATTAAAAAAACTAGCCCTCATTGAAATTGTATTAATAAAGACAATGTTATTATTATGGTTTTGAACTAGAGTATTAAATTGCAGAGATTATACAGCCTACTGGCGGCAAATGTGTAAATCTGCCACTAGTCCACACGAAGAAAAAATCCGTATGTCGCGGGGGACTACAAACACGATTAATACTAATTAATAGACATTCATAACATCCAAACTCGGAGCACATGCATTTGGATTGCACACAAAAACTGTCTGTGGTGGTCAAATACAAAATACTACATGTAAGTTTGCTTCTTAGCCCCACTACGTCTTCAATTATTTTGTAATGCATTTGGTTTAAATTATAAAATATTATTTGAATTGCTTCTGCTCTTTCTTTTAAACATTTTTCATGTGTATCGAGGTCCTGTTGAGGGTATGGATAGACGTCGTGCGGTATAAATTGACTGCTTTAAATTATCACGGTATATTTTATTATTCATGATTCACTTCAGAGATTGGAATACGCTATGAGAGAAACGATCGCTCGATCGAATCCAGAGCTCTGGAATGAGCTACCTCTTAATATCAAGAAGTTAATTAGTGCATATTTTAGAAAATTTCACCTACATCTGTTTCGTAATTAAGAAACTCCTGTGCCCCGTTATGATATTTGTCAATTGTTTAAGTATCAATCAGTCAATAATATAAATAAAAATTATACCCAATTAACATCTGCAAAATTCTGGAAGGAAGATAACAGTATTTATCGCATCTTTTGCTACTCGCGTACAAAGATAAGGTATAGATCCAATATATAAATAAGTGTTTAAATCTAAAAATCTTGTACATAATTCTTCTTTAGGGCATAGGCCATATTATTCTGTGTTAGGTACATAATTATGATATGTAAGATATTGGAATAACACTTAAGCTGTCAATATGAAAATTTTCGGTAGGTATTCACATTTTCCATGACGTGCGGTGTCCCACAGGGGTCGGTTCTGGGTCCGACCCTGTGGAACATCGGCTACGACTGGGCGTTGAGAGGAAGCCTCCCACCCGGGCTGGGCGTAATTTGCTACGCCGACGATACACTCGTCACAGCCCGGGGTGGGGCTCTAGAGGAGGCGGCACGCCTGGCAACTCTCGGCACCGAGGAGATTGTCAGGCGGATCGAAGCGTTGGGTTTGAGGATAGCCCTGGAAAAGACGGAGGCCCTTTTGTTCCATGGCCTCCGTACCGCCGGGTCTCCCGCCGGCGCTTCGATCACCGTGAAGTCGGTTACCATCAGCATACAGGCCCACATGAAGTACTTGGGCTTGGTGCTCGACGGGCATTTTTGGTTCCGAGAGCATCTCCATCGACTTGTTCCTCGGCTTGTCAGCGCGGCGTCCGCCCTTTCGCGGCTGATGCCGAACGTGGGCGGACCCAGCGCTACGTGCCGACAGCTATACGTGGGGGTGATCCGGTCGATGGCCCTGTACGGCGCACCGGTGTGGGCGGGGTCCCTGACCGTCCGGCTGAGGGCCCTCTTGAGGCGACCACAGAGGGTCATGGCAATCAGGGCCATACGTGGTTACCGCACGGTGGCGATGGAGGCAGCGTGACTCCTGGCCGGAACCCCCCCGTGGGTCCTGGAGGCGGAGATGCTCGCCGACATTTATCGGCGGGTGTCGGAGACGCGCGCCCGCGGCGGTATGGTCTCCATCAAAGAGATCACCGCCTGGCGGGTCGACGCCCGCCGGGAAGTCATTACCCGTTGGGCAGTCCGGCTGGAGAGTCCTCGGTACGGTGTCAGGACCATCGAGGCCTTCCGGCCGGTGCTGATGGAGTGGTTGGAGCGGACGCACGGGGTGCTTTCCTTCCGACTGGTGCAGGTGCTTACGGGGCACGGTTGCCTCGCGAAGTACCTGCACAAGATTGTCAGGAGGGAGAGCATACTGGCCTGCCACCATTGCAATTGCGACGAGGACACGGCGCAGCACACGCTTGAGGTGTATGCTGCGTGGGAGGGGGAGCGCCGTGAACTCGTCGCGAAGGAGGAAGGAGGCGGCGGATCGTGTGCGAGTAGAGCTCCTATTCGGCGACATGTTCCGCCGCCGGCGACTCGGGCGGCGCAGGCGCGAGTATCTGCGCCTAATGCCACCCTAGCCGAGGCCGCGGGTGATCGGACCGGGGAATTGGCCGTCACCCGCAGAGAGGCTGACCGCGCGACGGCGACCGACGTCCCAGGACGTCGAGAGGTGACGTTACCCGAAAGGGTATTCCGTCGGGCCGACCACTGACGACAAGTCACATCTGCTCCGGTGGTCGGCCCAACAACGAGGTGACGTGGGTACGGGTGGGTTATGGGCCCGCGCGCCGTCCTTTCATCGCCCCGGACGGATTGGACCGAGCGTGCGCTTACCATAGCCCACCCATAAAAAAAAAAGGTATTCACATTTTAGTATTTATGCGTTTGGTCTCTGATTTTCACACAATTTCTTTTGCTGTGGGTCTGGCACCCTCACTGAACGCTGCAAACATCACATGGCAAATTTTTATAGGTTTTTTTTTTATTTAATAGGAATATCATTGAAACATTCTCTCTTTCTCTGCCTCGATCCAGTAATCAATGCTTTCAAAATCTGCTTATGGTGAAATACTTAAGATAGTTAATGCATATGAAGAAAATTGGTATGTCAAGATCGTACGCAAGTGGAGGGAAGTGATCTCTGCCTACCCTGAGGGAAAGAGGCGTGGATCTATGTACTTATGTATGTAAAAGGTGTACATACCACCGATATTGCACTAGACGAGTTAATTTATCCGGGAGTTAAAAAAGTAACATTAACGAGCGGTGACTCTTTCAATAAACGGAAATAAGACACGCAGCTGGTTATGCATTGTGACGTTGTCCTTTCATCCACCTTGACAGTTAAGCGGATTGCACAAGACGATTGTATATCCGAAATAGTAAAGGGCCGGTTACTGGGAAATTTATCGCACGTGAAACCACGGTTACACCTAGATGAGTAGGACCACCTATCTGTAAAGATCGCTTATCCTATAAAAACACACAGATGACGTTAATGAATCATTTACGTAAGGTTTTGATAATATTGGTTATTTCTGTATATGTTACTAAAATTAATTTCATTTGGCAAGTATGATACCTATTATCTCCCCTTTAAATTGTATTATCTCTTGTTAACTTCTGGCCATTCCTGTTTTGACTGTCTGCGTTTTACCAAGTATACACTATCGTTTAAGATACTGTTATCTGTAAAATAACAAATTAGTATTAATGTTTTATTTTTTATTGTGTTTTTATATTAATTAGATGGTAACAGATGATTTACATAAAAATACTATCAGTAATTATAATTTGTATCACTCTATCATGAAGTATCCAATCATTAATGTTAAGTTGGTGTTGCAGTAAACACGTACGTAGAGATAGATCTATTGATTGACTTCAATTTTCAGCTCGGTATAATAATTGCCTGAATGGTCAGAGTGGCCAGTGTTAACGTAGAATGACAAACTGCCTGAGACGTCTTATATTTTTTTATCTCATATTTACAGGGCCGGATTATCCCTAAGGCGGACTAGGCGCCTAGGGGCCTCGCACCAACTAGGGACCCCGAGTATGCACCAAGAAAAAAAAACTTCATCGAACGATTAATTTTTTGAAATTTTTATACTCCTTCAATATTATGCCCTTTTATCGCTTTTGGTGGGAAAAGAGAAAACAGCACACCAGAAGCTAAGTGATATACCTTGGACCATGGATCCGAGAATTGCCTAGGGGCCCTGATAAGGTTAGTCCGGCCCTGCATATTTATTAAAGGCGGCATCTAATAAGACCACAATATAACATATTAGCACGGTCTTTCCTGCCGCTACTGTCGTATTTTCGAGGAGGAAATCATTCGTATGATCGAGTGATTCATTGCGTCACAGGCACCTGGTCTTCAGGAGCTGCGATTGCTGAGGGTGCTCGTAAACGGTTCGGGGATTGTCCATTTCAAAGATACGACGTTGCCATCTCATTGATACTTCGCTCAAGTGTTAGATGCTCGACTGTGGAGCAGTGGTGGACTAAGCCCGTCAGAGGCCCGGGGCGGCACAGCGGCAACTTTAAAAAAAATAGTTTTACAAGCTTTTTATTCAGTTCATATTTGTATGTATAAAAAGTGTTTATGTTTATTTCGTTAAAATCCGACAAGTGAAATTTAAATGAGACTTAAATTATTTAGGCTAAATAAACATTACATACAATATACCCACAATATGGAATGGATACGGCCGGATACGGGTGAGGAAAACAAAATACGAATCGACCGACAAAAAAAAATTTGATATAATAAAAAGATAGTTTTTTTATTTTTGTAGCGTGTTATACCTATGTGTTTTCGTTGCTGCAATTTACTGCACTCCTCAATAACTTCTGTGAAATCGATTTCTTTTGAAATTTTTCATTCTATTGAAAGCAGGGCTAGATTAACCAGTCGCTCTTGACCCATTGTTTAATTAGTTTAAGCCATTAACGACCGAAAATCGTATTGTTTTTTCATAATTTTTAGGGTTCCGTACCCAAAGGGTAAAAACGGGACCCTATTACTAAGACTTCGCTGTCTGTAAACAGGCTGTATCTTAAGAACCGCGATAGCTAGACAGTTGAAATTTTCACAAATTATGTATTTCTGTTGCCGCTATAACAACAAATACTAAAAATAAAATAAATATTAAGGGGGGCTCCTATACAAAAAAACATTTTTTTTTTGCCTATTTTTTATAGATAATGGTACGAAACCCTTCGTGCGCGACACCGACTCGCACTTAGCCGGTTTTAAGGCAAATTGTCATCATTAAAAAACGAGAATTTTGAAACGAGACATATGGTTTCCCGTACTTTACAGTGTGCTCTTTCAGAATCTAGGGTTGAAACTGCGATTTTCCACTACAAAAAAAAATATGGCCGCTTTTAAACAAAAAAACTACGAAAAATCGAAGACATTTTTTTTTTGATGATTTTCTGCTCATAGAAAACGCCGACTGACCCTTCTTTTTTTTCAACCATGAGTGCACTAAATAGTTGCAGTTCAACAACGATTTTTTTGAATTTGTAAATATCAATATTTTCACCCCCGAAATGGTGTTTTTCACCCCTTGAGCGGCGAGCAAAATTTTACATTTCGCAAAAAATAGAAAAAAGCAAATTTCACGAAAATTGGTATCGCTGAGGTTTTTTAGGTCTTAGCGACCTATTATGATTCTGCCCTCATAATTAAAAAAATCAAAATGGCAGATCCAATATGGCCGACCGAATGTCCAAAAACTTATTTGAATCGGGTGAAATTGAGCACTCGCGGGTTTTGAGATCATTAATCTCGATTCTGTTCTCAGAATTTGAAAATTCACAATAACGGATCCAACATAAAGCGTCACGTTTTTATTTTACTCTTAGCGCAACCCAGAGACTACGATATGGACGTGGTAAATTTTGAGGGCAGAATCATAATCATTGACTTCGAAAATCCCCGAGTGCTCAATTTCACCCGATTCAAATAAGTTTTTATATATCTTGGCTATATTGGATCCGCCATCTTGAATTTTCAAATTTTGAGGGCAGTATCGTAATTGCCGACCGCGAAAACCCCTGAGTGCTCAATTTCATTCCATTCAAATAAGATTTTAGATTTCTGGTCAGCCATATTGGATCCACCATCTTGAATATTCAAATTTTAATGGCAAAATCCTAATTAGTGACCTAAAAAACCCCGAAATACCAATTATCGTGAAGAGCCGATTTTTTTCCATTTTACGCGAAACGTGAAATTTCGCTCCCCACTTAAGGGGTGAAAATCACCATTTTGGGGTAAAAACATTGATTTTTACAAATTTAAAAAATTCATCGTTCAACTACAACTATTTAGTGCACTCATAGTTGAAAAAAAAGAGGGGGGTCATTGGGCGTTCTACGAGAAAAAAAACATGGAAAAATGTCTTCGATTTTCATGGTTTCTTTTTTGTTTAAAAGCGGCCATATTTTTTGTAATGGAAGAATCGCAATTTCAACCCCAGATTCTGAAAGAGCACACTGCAAAGTACGGGAGACCGCACTTCATTCATTCAGGGGTTCTTGTGGAAGATCCCGCTACAAAGACGGGGATTCCCCCAGCGCATTAGACGCGTTCAGCAAAGTTAAAAAATATTAGTACTGCGTAAAAAGTCTAGATGGCTGTAGTGTTTTGATCTTGATGAAGTTATGAAGGTACTAAGCACATTTTTAAAGTCTTGTTTATGACTTGATCAGGGGAACGCGGAGGCATTTGGGGGCCCCCCAAGACCGGAGGCCCGGGGCGGTCCGTCCCTTCCGCCCCCCGGTTAGTCCGCCACTGCCGTGGAGCAAGCCACTGTTATTAAAATCACAACTTAGGTACTACCATTAGCTCAAAAGGCAAATACAGGGCGCCCCAGAATCGCTCGGCTTTGCTGTTTTTACTAATCTCCCCCAGTGTTGTTGTAAATGTGGGCTATATGCTATACGGAAATATACAAATGCTGAAATTAACACGCAGATACGTTCACATACTATTAGCTGTCTGTCCAGTTAACCAGTCAACGCTAGGTATTTTATATCAAATAAAATCAATGAATACTTTTAAGAATTAAACTTTTTAAGCAATAAATAGGAAAAAGAAAATATTTATTTGCTGTGCACCATCATTACGAATATTTATTCATAAATTATTATCTATTTTCTAGTTATATTATGAAAGTAGGTACGTGCGCAAAGCAGATGTGAAACCGCCATGGAATGAAGACGCTCTTAAAGCGCCTTTGTGAAATTCTTCTATTAGTAAAATGACTTCCAATCTTCTTCCAAACTTCCAAAGTAATCCAATCAGTCTCACACGGGCAGCATAGTAGGCAAATTGTCTACATCTGCAGGAGTCATTACGCATTAGTAAGACGTAGGTATATGACTTGAATAGAAGAAGAGAGTATTTCATCTAAAACCGTTATCCAATAAATGGCCAAACAAGATACAAATAATTGAAACAAATCTTTATAAATTGTTTTCATCTTTAACTTTTATTAACAACAGCGCTTTATGTTTGGGGTAACACTGGGTAAAATATCATAGTCGCCACGCTTGACAGGTGGTTGGTGAGGGTAGCTGGTGTTATTAGTTCACCAATGGATTGCTGCTGGCAATGCCTCCAGTGAGAGCTAACTCGGTTATTACGATTCTCACGGCAAAATAAGGTGTAGCAACATAGTATATTTTAATTCGGCATATACGGGCTATTTTTCTTTTTACAAACTAAAACTCTTTTAAATAAATAAAATTATATTCAATCGTTTTTATTTGATATATACCTACGTAAAGTATGTAGAAGTTATGTTAGAGTTAAGTGTAATAATAACTGTATCCAAATTTAATGAGTTAAACTCTCCTTTGTAGCTATTCTTCTACTTTTTACTACTTTATAGCTATTTGTTTACTATCATTACGTCCCAAAGTAGTAACGAGAAGGGTTCCTATATAACCATATTTCGTCACTCAATTTTAATCCTACGTACCGAATGGAGGGTCAACCTAAGCGTTTCAAACTTGCTATTAAAAGCTTCCTGAGAAATGCTTGAAAATTCTGAAAAATTAAGGAAACTTAAATAACCAATTTAGCCCGACGAGTCCCTGAATACGAATCTCTGATTCTAATGAACTCGTTGCCAAACAATGTTACAGTTAGTGGTAGGTATTATTAGGTAAACCAATTAGGTTATTCATTCATCAGGCCATCAACGCCTTATTTTTTGTTGCCAATTTGTGGCAGACGAGCAAGGACGAGCAACCTGATGGTAAGTGCTTACTGTCATTCATGGACCTCAGCAATACTCAATCAAAGCCTGGTCGCGGCCTATCATGAGAAAAATAGTTTTTCTTAAAGGTCGTTTAGAGATTTACATATATGTCATAGCACTAAGGAAACAGCGCAGCAGGTAGCTCATTCCAGAGCCAGCATGTGTGTGGGAGAAATAAATACTGAAAACGTACAGCCAAGGATGATACCATTTTCAGGTGGTACGAGTGAATCAGACTGCGGCGTCGAGTACTACGACGACAGAAAGGAGGTGTTGGTATCAAGTCGAACAGTTCCTCAGAGCACTCTCAATTAATGAGTCTATAGAGTACACAAAGAGCTTTTTCTATATTTTTATATATATACTAGCTGACCCAACAGACGTTGTTCTGTTCAAATAAAATAAAAGGAATTCTTCTTGAAATCGACAGCAGCACCACCTACCGGGTCCAATTGTGAATCTAAATCATTCTTGAATCCCCTTGAACACACACAAAAAATTTCATCAACATCGGTCCAGCTCTTTAGGAGAAGTTCAGTGACATACACACGTACACAAGAAATTTATAATAATAAGTCTTTACCTATGTAATTGCCGTTCTGCAGTACTGGCCATTTCAAATCAAAATAATTTTTGTTTGGCTAAGAATTCTAATTTCAAATTAATTTTATTTTAAAACATGGAATTAATTTTCCAAAAGTAGTCATTTGATTATTGATTAGTGTTACGTTTTCATCGCATTTCAATGTTTTTCGTCATCATGGATACGTTAAAAATTCGAGTAATTAAAAAAAGAAAGAAAGAAAGAAAGAAATAAAGAAAGAAAGAAAGAATAGTTTATTGATACATTTCGTTAACATAATTATACAAACTATAATCAAAGGATATACAATGTGTGTTTGAAATGTATCAACCAGGAGTCCATTTCAGCATATGCCAGGTACAAAGTCCTGGCGCTGATTTTCAAATGGAACCTGTGAGTGAAATTACGGATGCCCATAGGGACTATAAAAAAACCTTAAAGGGATATTACACTGTGCTAATTGAAATGAATAAAAATTACAATAAGAAAAAACATACCTAAGAACTTATAGTAGTATTTTATATACTTGTAATTTGTTTTATAATATATGAGATATTTATCTGTTAATTTTTGTGTTTATTTATGTACATATTTATGTACATACTACAATACATATATTGCTATAATGGAAGAACATACCTACTTATCATATTACTGAATATGAGTATCGTCGTGGCAGCAACGCGGCACAAGCGGCACGCAACATCAACGACGTTTACGGAGCTAACACTACAAACCAACGCACTGCCTGTTATTGGTTTGCTCGCTTCCGTTCTGGAAATTTCGACCTGAAAAATGAACCTCGCGGTCGTCCGAAGACTGGTCGACAATGACGACTTAAAGGCGATTGTGGAAGCCGATGATACACAATTTACGGCTGAATTAGCAGCAGCTTTCGACGTTAGCGTCAAAACAATATTGGTCCATTTGCGTCAAATTGGCAAGGTACGAAAGCTTGACAAATGGGTGCCCCACGAACTCAATGATCGCCAGCGCGAAGTATGCGTCGAGACATGCCTTGCATTGCTCAACAGACACACAAATGAAGGAATTTTGAAACGCATTGTTACTTGCGATGAAAAATGGATTCTGTTTAATAACCGCAAGCGCTCAGCAAGTTGGTTGGATCCTGGTTCAGCACCTAAACAATGCTCTAAACGAAAACTTACCTCTAGAAAAGTGATGGTCACTGTTTGGTGGTCTAGCGCTGGTGTGATTCATCACAGCTTCTTACCAAACGGGGTGAGCATTACTGCAGATGTATACTGTGAAGAACTGAACACAATGATGGAGAAGCTGGCACATCTCCAACCAGCATTGGTCAATCGCTCGTCTCCGCTGCTCCTGCACGACAATGCGTGACCTCATACTGCACAGCAGACGGTTTCCAAGTTGCAAGAACTGGGGTTGCAAGCTCTCCGTCATCCGCCATACTCACCAGACCAAGCGCCTACAGACTACTTCTTTTTCCAGAATTTGGATAACTTTTTGGCGGGAAAGAAATTCAATACCCGAGAGGCAGTACAAAATGCCTTTGAAGAATTTGTTGTCTCCCGTCCAGCTGATTTTTTTAAGAAGGGCATCAATAAATTGCCGCTGCGTTGGCAAAGATGCATTGATTGCATGGGTGATTTCTTCGATTAATACAAATAAAAAATACATGAAAAAAAATCGTTTAATTTTTTTCATACATAACGGCAATTTCATAGGTAAAGACCTAATACAAAGATATCTTTTGATGAAATTTTTTGTTCAAGGGGATTCCAGAATGGTTTAGATTCACAATTGGACACGGTAGGTGGCGCTGCGATCGATTTCTAGGAAAATTCCTTTTATTTTATTTGAACAGAACAACGTCTGTTGGATCAGCTAGTATATATAAGTGGGAGCACATTCTATCGCTATCTCGCAGAACGATCATTGTTTAGGGCAGATGCAGATTAGTATAGAGATTGCAACACAGACGTCACGTTCTTTGTATTGCCGTCTCTGTCTAATTAATAAAATCGAAATGCTTGTAACTAGCTTCATAAAAAAGCTATCAACATCCCAATTGCCAAGGGTTTATATAATTGTACACACAGAAAAATTAATAAGATAGAACGGCCATGTGGGCGGGGCAAGCGTGCCACAATTGCGATCAAACGGTCTTAATATTGACGAAATTCGTTTTACCGGTTCTTAGTTACGCTCATATAGTGACTTTGAACGAAGCTCCGACAAAAAAGAGAAATATGCCGTCTTGCGCTGTTACAACGAGTCGAAAAAGAAGTCAGTTGCGTAGTTATAGTCTAAGAAGGCATTTATTTTTATCGTTAAGTCCATAAACTTATTAATTCAGTGATATTTCTTAATTTTATAAAAGTATTATGTCGTTTATAAAGAAAAAATATGAAATCGCAAAAAGAGCCAAACATTATACATCGTCTGCTACACATGGATATCACCTTTTATTAGTCCAGCAACCGCGCAATGTACTGCGTTCAATGCGATATCACTAAGAACCGCCTTACTAGCGTGGTAGTATACGTTTTCATTCAAAACATTGACGTCGATCCACGCGTATCGATAGTGCTGTCCAACATACTATAAGTTATCGATTTCAATAATTAGCTATGGGTTAATTTTATCATATAAATAAATATTTTTAACACTTTTAATTTAGTGATCGTTTTATATAATTATATTAACAATATTTAAATAGGTATTTAAAAATCAATTATTCTGGTATACATTACCTACTTAATTTATCTTGTATATCTATAGTACATTCTCGTATATTTTCCGCGTGGTGACGGAGTAAGAATACAATTCACCACTCCCTATCTTGCCCGTGGATGTCGTAAAATACGACTATGGTATATAATATGCGCATAACATCTGTGCAAGAGAGGGAAAACTTGAAATGAAACCCTATACCAACACGTCTGACCAGCATGGTTTAGTAGGTCAAATTGTCTCCCATCGTGGAGGAGGCCCGAGCTCAACAGTGGGTCGCATGTGGGCTGCGATGATGATGATCTATAGTACAAACTTCATAGTGCTCTTTAGTAATTAATAAAATAGAAATAACAAAATAATAGTAATAAAATAACTATGTTCGAGACCAATTACCAAAGATAATTTTACTAATATATATATATATATATATATATATATATATATATATATATATATATATTAATATCTTGGAACAAAAGATCTTACATTTAAAACTATGGATTAAGGCAACTGGTAGTTAACTAAATACCAACTAAATCTAGCACAATTTGGTCACAACAGTTTGTAGAATACTAAAAATAATGGTAAAGTGATCAAATGTTATTTATTGTATTTCATTTTTATTGGAAAACTAAATGTTTAATTAAGTAGGTATTTAATTATCGTACAAAATAATTGTTCTATTTTTCCTTAAGATGGAATAATTTATGTCAAGAATGAATTTCTTGAGACTGGTCATTTATTACTAGTTATTATCATCGTGTTGTTTTCTAACTTTTCGTAAGTGTTGAATTTTTATTCCAAGAAATGTTGACATGATAGTCATCATCTCGGCTTATATAAGCTCCACTGCTGCGCTTGAGCCTCTTACGCAATTATAGGCAAATTTACCTTACTATACTATAGTAGTCAGACAGGTTAGTATAGGGTTTTGTTTTGAGTTTTTCTTCACTTGCATAGATGTTATATGCTTACTATATCTCTTAGTCGTCTCAATATATTAGGATGGGACATCCGCGGGTAAGATAAGGAGTGGTGATTGGTATTCTTATTCCGTCACCACACGGACAAAGTTAGTACATTTTTGTGTACAATAAACAAAAATGTACTAACAAGTAGCAGTACCAGTATATCTAAAAAAATAAATAACTGTTTTGTTTTTTAAGTTAAATAATAACACCAATAAAAATAAACCGAATTTCAATAAAAAATAATATTTTAACATATTTTAAGAATGATATCTGATGCTTACGCGAGCACTACACATTGTAAATAAAACTACTTATACGGATTATATCACGTTTGTATTTGATTGCCCGATGTTTCGAATACTTTACAGCATTCCTGGTCACGGGCGGTCTAAGATGTCTGACGTCCAAACAAGTCAACGTTATTACAGACGTCCATAGCCCCCGTCGCAGAGACCGTCTGAAACCATCCACAGTTGAGCGCCTCCCTGCAGTACTACCTTATGCGAAAGGAGTCACAGACAAGATTGGCTTCATCCTGAAACGGGCTTCCATAAAAACATATTTTAAACCACTCAAGAGGATTAGTCAATTCTTGCCACCAGTCAAGTGCCAGATCCCTCTACAAGATGCAGGAGTTTATAAACTTGACTGTGGTCTCTTTTTAATACATTTTAATTGTATCTTGTGTACTGGTGTGTACCATATATGGGAACAATATAATATACAAATCGCTACTCGCTTACGTAATTAATTATAGCACTTAAATTTTCTGTCACCTATACAGAGTGTAGTGAGGAGTATTTTATTTGCATGATTTTACTGTTAAATTACTGACTTGCATTACAAATAATGTCAACACATTACACAAGTGCTTAATTTAAAGACATTAATATTTTTGTTTCGATAAAACAGGCTAAATAAATATCGTGTAGTATATCGACCATGGTAAGCACTAGTGTACATGTGCTTTTTTATATGCGAGTATACGTTGCCTACAGAACTTAGTTATAGTTTGTGTACCAACTGCAGCTTCGAGATTGATGTGTGTGTTATGTTAGTGTGTGAAATTGTTGTAAGCATAGACCTTGCATATGTGTTAACATTAGCGGGAGGGGGCAATTATGCCACACTGGTTTTCGAACAAAATCAGCCGAATGGCCTTTCTAAAGTATTAATATTTCTGTGATTGTACAATTATTTCATTATCGTGTTGGCGCTAGAGCTGTTTACTAATCTTTGCACCAGTCATGTATGAAACACGCCACGGGTGAATTTAATTATTTGACCTTTTAATAACTTCGCACTGATTTTAAAGTAAATGACCGCTTATCAACGAACTGTTACTTTTTACAATGAAAACGTAATTTTTAAGAAAATATGTTTTTAATTATAGATGTTATCCTAAAATGTTTGCAGTTATATGTAAGTACTTATGAAATCTATTTCTTGTAGATGTGAAATATTTTACATTTTGTGACGGAGTAAGAATACAATTCCCCACTCCTTCTCTTGCCCGTGGGTGTCCTAAAAAACGACTAAGGTATATAATATGCAGATAAGAAGTGAAACTCGACAACCAAACCCTATGCCGACACGTTTGACCAGCAGGGTATATTAGGTCAATTTCACTCCCATTGCATTGTGGAGCAGGCCCGAGTCGAGTCCGGACTTATTTAGGCTGAGATGAGATGAATGTCGAACAAGTACGTATGTAATTTTAGTAACTGTTGGTTTTAAGGAGGGCTTTAACGTTATCTGGGACGATATTGAGGATACGGCTCTGGTAGTTGTTCTACACTGTTGTCTTGCAAACAATTATAGTCCATAAAATATAGCTTGATCTCTGTGACAGAGGTCAATAAAACCAACGAAGTAAATTTGAACGAGCGACATGTTTACAATTTCATTTTGTATCAAATATATTTTCATTCTTTTCGTGTCAGTTTTATTGCAACTGAATTGCAATTTATTATAAATATAAAAATATTAATATTCATGTCTAAAATATACCTCGTAAGTACTGAAATACCTAGTAAACATTTTATACATAAATGACGCTTAGTCATGTACAAGGTCATACTGGACTGAAAATTAAAAAGAGATGGGACAGTCGATATACGTAAATCGATAACCGATCTTTATTAAATTATTCATAAAAGAAATAAAACCAATACAGTACCTATATAAAATTTTCCACATATTTTTTACAATTAAAACTTCTCCACCAGCTTGGAGACACGTGAGTCGTCGGAATATGTAAGGAACAAACTCCTCATCTCGGCTGACAACCACCAATCCTTCTTGTCTTTCTTTAAGCATTCTGAGTAAGGATAAATTTCTAGTTTGATTATCTTCGTGCCACGTTCTCCCCGCGACTTCAAAGTAACAACATTGTCTAGGTGTTTCAAAGACATAGTTTGCGATATTGACCCAGTGCTCCGAAGTAAACATTGCGCTTGGACAGCTGCGTCGAGCATATCGTTTAAGCACTCGGATGGT
This sequence comes from Lymantria dispar, assembly GCA_032191425.1. NCBI lineage: Eukaryota > Metazoa > Arthropoda > Insecta > Lepidoptera > Erebidae > Lymantria > Lymantria dispar. Next base: position 15,675,346 of record CM063457.1, on the reverse strand, counting down.
TCTACCTCGCTGTCCGAAGTCGTCGCTAAAGGTTCCTGAGTCTTTTTCTTTTTGGGAAGGATAAGTTCCTCCTCCGAGTCTTCGTCCGTGGTGGATGGTTTGCGAGGACGCTTCTCCGAGACCGAGGTTGACTTTTTCGCACTCGTCTTCGACTTCAAGATCGAGCTTTTGGTCGATGGTTGACCACGGCTGTTCTGATTGAATGTTACTATCTTCTTTTTCTGTGGTATATTCTTGGATGTAGCGCATGAATCTACATCGACAGCTTCCTCCACTGTACGTACAGTCGTGGATGACGTGGAAGTGGTCATTATGTTCGGTAATAATGAGCATTCCTCGTCCTCGTCGCTGGATTGGTTCTGCAACTGCTCCTGCCATTTTAAATAAGTCTGGCCATATATTTTGAATAACACATCGTCGAAATCGTCCTCCCAAACCATCACTTGGGCGTTCGAAAACATCGTGGGCAATCCTTGATTTAAGGCCCATGACTCGAAAGTGTTCCATGAGATCTTTTTTAAATTGTGCCTTTGCTTGTCTATATCCAATATGAACGCTTTCATTATCTGGTTGAAAGGATGTACCAGGCGTCCCAAGGATGCTTTCTGATTCGTCATGGCGAATTTCTTGATCTCTGTCACAAACTTCCCCATGATCTGTATTGTACTGTCTGTGTCCCAGTAATTTTTCAACCATATAAAAAAGTTCTTGCTTTGCACTAATTTTCTTTGTTTCCCGATGCTCGATTTGCCGATGCCCTTGTTCTTTTGTTTTGCTGGTGCCCGCTTCGTTATCACTGGCAGATCCAGAACTACCTGGGTATTCGCCATGATATCCACGTTTGATGTATGGTCGTCCGTTTGCTCCAAGTCGTTCACTTCGACTATAGAATTGTCGGATTCTTGGCTGTTGGGAAGCGGAGATGGTGCACGTTCCTCGTCCTCGGATTGAACGTAGTTTTGTCTGTTTTCCATTTTTAAAAATTACCGTGGTATCGTTACCGTTGAGTAAAGCTTCCAGTTTGACGATCAAATTAAACTGTGGAAGAATGAACCAAAACGAGCGTTTATATACGACGTTTATAGACTAGCAAAAAATGATAAATGTGCTAGCAGGAACGCTCTAGTGATGACGATAATAGTGACCTAGACCTTGATTGTACTCCTTTTGAATAATTAAAACAGTCAAAAAACAGTTTTTGTTTTAAATAAATTCAAAAAGATTTTCATTGATTGTATTTTAATTATAATAGAGAATCACATTTATAAAAATAGACAGTTTTATCGATAAAAACTACAGAATTTATAGTGAGCGTGACGGCACTAGGGACAACTGTCACAAAGTTCATCCTATATTTTATGGACTATAGTGTCTAAAGCTAGGTCAATGATTTAAACAGTTACCAGAGACTAAGAAGTGACAGAGGAGTACAAGTAACTCAAATATATGTAATTTTGCATGTAAATATGTGCTGGTTTAAGTCTCGCCATTCTTCGAGCGTGTTAATTTAGTCTAGCCAAAAACTTATAAAATGTGTTCATTCTTGATATTACGAATTGTTACGAATACGTACGACAGCTATTGGATTCGTGTCATGATGGCTAAAAAAATGTGCGAAAACATAAAATCTGCGCGGAAACAATTTGAAAATTTATAAACAACTAGCAACCCGCCCTCGCTTCGCTTCGGTTATAGGTTATAGTCGTTTTACCCGCGTAGTTCCCGTTCCCGTGGGAATACAGGGATAAAATATAGCCTAGTTTACGCCCTGATATTATAGGTTTCCATTGGTGAAAGAATTTTTGAAATCGGTCCAGCCGTTTTGAACATTACCCGGAACAAACAGACAGACAGACAAAAATTTTTTAATTGCTATTATAGGCATAGGTGTCGTGCAAATAACCGTGTGAGCATGAAAAAAGTCTATTATTTTGACATTACAAACAGACACTCCAATTTTATTTATTGGTATAGATTAAAGACTCCAAAAAAGGAGGTCTACGTTTTTTTTAGAATAATCTCGTAAACTATATACCTAATAAACTATAATTGGTACTAGAGGAATTTAAAATGAAGGTTCTGAAAGCGGAAGACATTTTAAGTCCCGGAATTGTAGGATTAATATTTATAATTTTCCTAGAGAGATGAAAGTACGACTGAAAACGGAAACTCTGGTTTGAGTAAGCTTCGTCCACTTCGAACACGCATAAAAAATAACATATTAAATATGAAAATTAAGGAAGAAAATTTAGGCCCGTAGAGAACAGATAAATGAACAATAATCCCCCGTCAATTTTTTCCATTAATTATGCATTGGTTAATTAATCATCTTTTTTGCGCACGAAAATTGCAAGTGTGATCATTAGTAAACAATAGGTCTTAAAATTATTTCGCTTCATTTAAATCGCCAAATAACTATTCTTAATAAAGTAACTATCATGCGGTATTTTTAATTGTCATATACTTATTATTATTAAAAATATTCAAAATTTTAAATAAAATATATGTATTGTAATCTTTCTCCACGTGGTGACGAAGTAAGATTATAAATCGATCGTGGGTGTTGTAAAAGACGACTAAGGGATAAAATATGCATAAAACGTCTATACAAGAGAAGGAAAACTAGAAATAAAACCCTATGGCAACATGTCTGACCAGCGTGGTCGTAGTAGGTCAGTTGCCCTCCCATTGTGGAGGAAAATTTTTTTTTTTTTTTCGGTGGGTCGCGGTCGGCGCGTCTCCGCACCACTGCGTCCAGGGCGACAGAGGGGCTTAAGCACGCAACTCCGTCGTCAGTGGTCGGCCCGACGGAATACCCCTAATTGGGGTACTCTCCCATCGACCGACGTCCCCCCCCTCTGGGAGGACGTCGGTCTTTCCTCACGCGGTCGGCCTCTCGGCGGGTGACGGACTAATCCCCGGTCACGTCACCGGCGGCCTCGGCTAGGGCGGCATGAGGCGCAGATAGTTGCGCCTACGCCGCCCCAGTCGCCGGCGTCGGATTTCCTCATCGAGGCTGCGCTCCTCGCGCAGGCGATCCGCCGCCTCAGGAAAATCGTGCTTAACAGTGGGACGTATATGAGCTGAAATGATGACAAACAACAACATATATGTTATGTAACAATAGAACTGAGATCCTTCTATTTAGAATAAAATTAGACAATTATCTTCGAGGCGTTTAGTCTTTTACCTTTTTTAGCTTATCCTTTCTTCTATATAAATATACTGTATGCAAATAACCGTTTGAGCATGAAGAAAAATGTATTATTTTGACAATAAAAATAGACACTAATTTTATTTATTTGTGCAATCAAAAATAATTCAAAATAGCGCATGACCAAATAAATATCTATTTCAATAATAAAATAACACCAAGCAACTAATTTAATCAAACAGTTAATATTTTCTTATTATCTTTTAAGTAAATTATAATACGTTTGAAATCTCGTACGGTAGTTTCATCAGCTTGGAGGCGTGTCTAAAATCAATTAAGTACTTTGATATTATATTGTTTATACGCTGAAGTGTGTTAACTTTTTATTGATATACATAGGTTACTATCGTTTATTAAAGAAGAATTGCCGACTTTTTTATAATTGATAAAAAGTTAATAGTGTAATAAATATGTATATGTAATACTTTATTCTTTTGCGTTTTCTTATATATTAAATGCTATTATTTTGTACGTGTTATGAAGCGGGCTTTCGATGTCTCTGCGAGATAGAATCCGTAAGAAAGGTTTTACTGACATATCACGAAGAATTAGCACGTTAAAGTGGTAATGGGAAGGCCATGTCGCACGTCGAACCGACTACCACTGGGGAAGAAAGGTTCTCGAGTGGCGATTACGCAGTGGTGGTCGTGAGAAGGGAAACTCGAAATAAAACTCGATGCCAACCCGTGTGACCAGCATGGTGCAATTTCTCTCCCATTGTGGAGGAGGCTCGAGCCCAGCAGTGGGACGTATATGAGCTATGAGGATGAGAGCAGTGAGGGGATTGAAGCCGATATTTCTGTGTAACAGTCTATTGATCTCCCACTCTCCTATCGCTAAATAAATTTTATTTATATAATGTTACAAGCACCTACGCTTGTAGCAATTCGAGAAAATTTCCGTGCGTTTAGGCGTTTTTGCCATATATACATATACTACTAGCAACCCGCCCTCGCTTCGCTTCGGTTTTAGTTGTTTTGCCCGCGTAGTTCCCGTTCCCGTGGGAATACCAGGATAAAATATAGCCTAGTTTACGCGCTGATATTATAGCTTTCCATTGGTGAAAGAATTTTTGAAATAGGTCCAGCCGTTTTGAAGATTACCCGGAACAAACAGGCAGACAGACAAAAATTTTTTAATCTGTATTTTAGGCATAGGTGTCGTGCAAATAACCGTGTGAGTATGAAAAAAGCCTATTATTTTGACATTACAAACAGACATTCCAATTTTATTTATTGGTATAGATATATATAAATCTCCTGTTCGTGTGTTTGTAATTGAACAGTTTCTAAACGGCTAATCGATTTTGATGATTTTTGTGTGGTGGTTCCGATGGATATGAGAATCATCATCATCATCATTTCGGCTCACATACGTCCCACTACTGCTCCTCCGCAATAGGAGGGCAATTGACCTTACTAAACCATGCTGGTCATACAGATTGGTATAGGGTTTTGTTTCGAATTTGCCATCTCTTGCATGTCATATTCATAATATATCCTTTAGTCGTCTTTTACGATACCCACGGGTATGAGAGGGGTGTGGTGAATTGTATTTTTACTCCGTCAACACACGGAATATGAGAATGGTTTATATTAATTATTGGAACCGGTAGGTGGCAATGCGATCGATTTCAAGGAGGATTCCTTTTACTATTAGGAGAGGAGAGAGAGGAGAATTATTTTAGATTTGAACAGAACAACGTCTGTTGAGTCAGTTAGTGTGAATATATTTTTTAATGGAAGGGCGAGAACCACTACGGAATATATCAATATCGTTCTCAATGAAATTTTGTGAAAAGCTAGCACGATAGATAGAAAATTTGGGTTAAAATTCGGTTTGAATCTATTTAAGTAAAATGTTTTACGATTGCACAGAGCAGTGCCAGCACGTGTGAAAAACTTCACTCGTTCTAAAATGACTGGTAAAATTATTAAAATGGGGAACTAATTTATATAAAACATGATCGCCGCCATTTAACGTCTTATTTTTAAAGTTTAAGTATTATAAATGGAAAGCCGTTATAACGTGATTTAAGATTAGCATTGTTGAGTATGTACAATACTAACTACTACTACTAAGACGATAGAGATTGATTTTTTCTATTTTATCAATATGGATCTGGTAAACATTTTTCAGGCTTCCTTCACTGTGGGCAGCGGCCTAGCTGTGCCCCTGGTATTGCAAAGGTCCATGTGCAGCAGTTTCACTTACCATCAGGTGTGCTGCTTGCTCGTTTGCCCACCGTTGGCAATAAAAAAAAAAAAAAAAGGCAGCTGCAATATTACAGAATACAAAGCTTTTGTAGCAAACTATTGCAAATTATTGCTGAACTTCCAAAGAAAAGAACTACCCATTTTTCAACTTCTTAGTGATGAAGAAGGTTTTTGGTATACCAAAAACCTTGAATTGTATATATATATACAATTATACATACGAATAATAATTATATGTACGAAGTATGGTACGTTTGTCGCCTCATTTACATACAGAAGATCAATTTCGCTTCCATTAAGGGGTTGATTCGTGCCCAACAATGGGATGGAGGTATATAGACTGGAAAGCACCAGCATTACTTTAATAAGTTACATTATACGCCTGTACGTACGCATTCCCCGACGTAAGCATGTAAACAGTTTAAGCGTATTTCATCATTTTGAAGGCGCGACTAATATCAAATCTCTCTCTGATATAATATTATGTATTGTTTACATCATGCAATCATTAGTAGTAAGTAATTTGGAAATATGGTAACAATATTTGGTGACGTGACCGGGGATTAGTTCGTCACCCGCTGAGACCCGCGTGTCCAATTTGGTCACCTCAATATATCACACAAAAATCAGCTAGAAATGGTTCAAAGAAAATTCATTAACCACCTTAACTATCGCCTACGTAAACCCTCAATGTCTTATGAAAATAGCTGTAGGACATATAATCTATTAACCCTTGATGAAAGGCGTAAAATATTGGATATGTGCTTGCTTTACGACATACTCAATGGGCGCATAGACTGGAGTTGGTCGCACAGGTTACTTTTAACACTCCCTTGCGGCGCACTCGTCACGCCCCAATGTTACACGTGCCTCGGCACTCGACTAATTATGCTAAAAATTGCGTACTGACCCGTATTGCTCGAACATACAACACTGACTTTTCTCAAGTTGATATATTTAACTGTACTAAACCTACATTTAAAGCTCAGTTAATAAAAATGATAAAGAAAGGCAAATGACAAGCAAATATGCTCTTACCACTTGGCTCAATGAATTATATTGTTGTGTTAAATAAATTTCTTTATTTTTTGTAATCAAATGTAATGCTGTATTTTCTTTTCTTCTTTTTTAAATTTAATTTGTAGTCCGTTCGCATATATTTAAACTTATCCTAGTTAATCAGGGAAACCTATTATTAGTCATAGAATACTGTAGAACACAAATCATGTAATTTATTATATATACATATAATAAATAATACGCTGTTGGTTTTCTAAATAAATAAATAAATAAAAATAAATAAAAAGAGGCCGACCGCGTGAAGAAAGACCGACGTCCTTCCCGAGGGGGGGACGTCGGTCGATGGGAGGGTACCCCAATTAGGGGTATTCCGTCGGGCCGACCACTGACGACAAGTTAACGGTGCTCCAGTGGTCGGCCCAACGACGAAGGCGACGTGGTTTTTGGGTGGGTCGCGGGAGTTGCGTGCTTAAGCCCCTCTGTCGCCCCGGACGGAGTGGTGCGGAGGCGCACCAACCGCGACCACCCACAAAAAAAAAAAATGGTAATAATATTTCTGCAAATAAGTAGAATATATTAGGACCTAAGTCGACCTTAAACCTAGTTTAAATCGACCTTGGCCAACTCCATTTGATGTCATTTGGTCAGTAATTACATTCTCAAGGAGGGGTGGCATCAGGCAGGCGGCTGGTCATAAAACTTTTCCAATATATACCTACTATAATATAAGAGTACACATTGAGTTCTGTGTGATTATGGAGTAAGAATACAAATCACCACCTCCTTGCCCGAGGATGTCGTAAAAGACAAGGGATTAAATATGATTATAACATTTATGCTAGAGAATATAACCCCATAGCAACACGTCTGATCAACGTGTTACAGTAGGCAATTCTATTGCGGAGGACGCTCGGCCGAACATTGGGACGTATATAAGCTGAAATGTTGATCATGACAACGATGATGATATATGAAGAAATGTATTTTATTTCTATGAATTTATACATTATGCTATATTAGTTTTTTTTTTTTTTGGCCTCTTCTTTTGGGTCTGCGGAGCTTCTATGAATTCTATTTATAATATTATATTATTATAATCTATCTATTTTTACGAAAAAGTTTGAAACTAGGAACAAGTTTCAAACTTTTAGATTTACTTTCGTGAAACAATTTTCATCTCATGATCACGAGTTCAGACTTACATATGTACATGTTTGTATATTTGTGACAGTGTGATATCATATCAATTTATTTTTTTAATGTTTTTTTAATCAATATCTATGTGCTGTTTACAATTTTGTTAGTAAAATTAAAGTTTTTTTTTGTTACGTCACTGCCTATTCTTGATAACTAGCGTCAGGTTTTTTTTTTGGATGGGTTATGGTCAGCATACACGACGTCCCTGCCGTCAGGGGCCACTATAGGACGGCGGCTGAGGAAACACCGAAGAATTTGAATAAGGATATAGTTAGTGCTTTAGACTGAGCATTGCTTAATGCTAATTAATTCGTATTCTTGGTTTAATGCTATTATCCTTTTGGCAAGTTCGCATAGTAAAGCGTTGCTGAAAATCAGCGTTGTGATGTCATCAGCGTTAGACTTCTGTGCCTAGTAGTATAATGTCAATGGGCTGAAGATTCAAGATGGCTAAATGTAATGACGTCACTGTTGAAGTGAACGAGAGAGTAGGAAGAAGCTATAAAAAGTACCTATTTGTATGAATGTTTCACGATATGGTAAAGTTATTTATAGCCGTATATAAATAACTTGTTTACTCTATGTTACTTGATAGATAACAAGCACTCTGCCCAGATAATACCAGAACCTTTTATTGCTTACATACTACTTTCCCTATCAACTTAGTTTACCAGCATTGGTTTTTTTTCTGCATATAGATGAGAAAAAAAGGTATTCGCTGAAGGTCATACAGGTTTACGCACCGACCTCGACATACTCCGACGACGTTGTGGAGGCCTTATACGAGGACATCTCGAAAGCCATCCGCACGTCCAAAACCCACTTCACGGTAGTTATGGGAGACTTCAACGCGAAACTAGGCAAAAGGACAGACGATGAGCTGAGAGAGCGGGGCAATATGGACTTGGACAGAGAAACCAAAGGGGCCAAAAACTGGCTGATTTTTTGGAGAAGGAAGGCCTCTTTATGATGAATTCCTTCTTCAAAAAGCGGCCACCAAGGAAGTGGACCTGGATCAGCCCCGATGGTTCTACTAAAAACGAGATAGACTTCATCTTGTCGGACAAACGACAAATCTTCAATGATGTCTCTGTGATCAGCAGGATTAAAACTGGGAGTGATCACCGGATGGTACGAGGCACATTGAATTTGCGTACGAAAGTCGAGCGGTTTCGCTTGATGAAGTCTACACTCCGACCTACACCTGTCCAATACCAGAACCCCGAGAGCTTTCAGCTCGAACTACATAATCGCTTCCAATGCCTAGAAGAGTGCGAATCCTTGAACGATATGAGCAACAGGTTCGTGGAAATTGTCCACGCTGTCGGGTCAAAGTTTTATAAGACCCGTCGCGCAAATAGACCAAAAAAACTTTCAGACCAGACTCTCAAGCTCACGGAGCGGAGAAAGGAAATAAGGGTGCAGTCTTCAGCTGACTGGTCCACTCATAGGCAGCTAAATAGACAAATCTCAAAGTCCGTGCGACGCGACGTTCGTCTTGTCGTTCGATTTGTCTATCGGGCACAGCCAAATGACCAAGCTGAAGACCGATGACGGCACTATTATTTCATCCCATGGTGAGATCTTGGGAGAGTTCGAAAGGTTCTATGGGCAGTTGTATAGATCATCCCAGAACCCTGTTGCCGGCTTGGTCCAAGATCCCAGATCCAAGCTAACTCGACACTATACCGAGGAAATCCCGGACGTCAGCTTGTACGAGATCAGAATGGCTCTGAAACAATTAAAGAACGGGAAGGCACCGGGAGATGATGGAATTACCACAGAACTCCTGAGAGCAGGCGGTAGGCCAGTTCTAAAAGCCCTACAGAGGTTGTTTAATTCTGTCATTCTCGGGGGCGACGTTCCAGAGTCGTGGACCAGGAGTGTGGTGGTGCTGTTTTTCAAGAAGGGCGACAAAACACTCTTAAGGAACTACAGACCCATTTCACTCTTGAGCCACGTCTACAAGTTGTTCTCAAGAGTTATTACGAACCGACTCGCGTGCAAGCTCGACGACTTCCAGCCGCCCGAACAAGCCGGCTTCCGAAGAGGTTATAGTACCATAGACCACATCCACACGCTACGCCAGATTATACAGAAGACCGAGGAGTATAATCGACCTTTGTGTCTAGCGTTTGTGGACTATGAGAAAGCCTTTGATTCTGTCGAAACTTGGGCAGTGCTGCAGTCCCTTCAGCGGTGCCAAATTGACATCGAAGTATTGAAGTGTTTGTATAGAAACGCTACTATGTCAGTCCGCATCCAGAATAAGAGTACGAAACCAATCCAGTTGCAGAGAGGTGTGAGACAGGGAGACGTCATCTCTCCGAAACTGTTCACCACTGCGCTGGAAGAAGTCTTCAAGCTCTTAGACTGGACCGGACTCGGCATCAACATCAACGGCGAATACATCACTCACCTTCGATTTGCTGACGATATCGTAGTCATGGCAGAATCCATGGAGGACCTTGGCACTATGCTCAATGACCTCAGCAGGGTATTTCAACTAGTGGGTCTACAAATGAACATGGACAAGACGAAAGTCATGTTTAATGCCCATGTCATTCTTGTACCGGTGCTAGTTGGGAATGCGATTCTCGAAGTTGTGGATCATTATGTTTACCTAGGACAAGCAGTCCAGTTAGGTAGATCCAATTTCGAGAAAGAGTTCAGCCGACGAATCCAACTCGGCTGGGCAGCGTTCGGGAAACTTAAGAGGATCTTCTTGTCCAATATTTCGCAGTGTCTGAAAACAAAGGTTTATAACCAGTGTGTGTTACCAGCGATGACTTACGGCACTGAAACGTGATCTCTAAATGTCGGCCTCATAAAAAAGCTCAAAGTCGCTCAGCGTGCTATGGAGAGGGTTATGCTCGGTATTTCTCTACGTGATAAAATTCGGAACACGGAAATCCGTAGAAGAACGGGTGTAACTGACATAGCCCGCAGAATTAGCACGTTGAAATGGCAATGGGCAGGCCACATCGCTCGTCGAACCGACAACCGTTGGGGAAGAAAGGTTCTTGAGTGGCGACCACGAATTGGACGGCGCAGCGTAGGACGACCCCCCACCAGGTGGACTGACGACATTCTCAAAGTCGCAGGGAACCGTTGGATGCAAGTGGCACAGGACCGTTCCGAGTGGCATTCTCGTGGGGAGGCCTATGTCCAGCAGTGGACGTCTATTGGCTGATGGATGGATGGAGATGAGAAAAGAGATCCTATTCTCAGAGTGGTGCTGACAAGTTAAATATGTAATATATCACCACCTCTTACCAAGAATACGTGGCAGTCATCCAAATCAGTTGAGCAGGTAGCAGCATCTTCTCATCATCATCATTTCAGCCCATATAAGTCCCACTCTTGGGTCTTCCCTACAATGAGAGGGAAATTGACCAATTAAACCGTGCTGGTCAGACGTATTGGCGTAGGATTTTATGTCGCGTTTTCCTTCTCTTGCATAGATATAAACTGCATATCATCCCTTAGTCGTATTTTATGACACCCACGGGTAAGAGGGGGTGAAAGCAGCAATCACCTGGAAATTGTAAAAGTAAACGCGGTCTCCAATCCGCCTTCCAAGCGTGGTGTTTATCCTTTCTTGGAGAGATCCATTTCAAATAATAAACGTCGATGGCCTGATGGATGAATAAATATGACGTACGGAGAGTTAGAGAAATTTGATATTTAACTATAGTTCATGTTACCGTTGTTGATGTTTATGGTCACTGGCCGAGGTGACAGAAATCAGAATAGGATAATAGCGTATCGTCATCTCTCCTTTGCCTTGGGTTTGGAAGCGAGTGACGTATGTATAAGTATGTATATAGGATAAAATAATGCTCACTGCGCTGCTTTTATTTATTTACTTTAACTATTTTCAGTATTATTAAATGGCGCAGAGATATTAAGATCGAATCTATCCATTAACCAGTAAAAATTAGGCATTGCAATCCGGAAAAACGGAGCCGTTAGCCGGTGGGTCCGGCATCATTACACGTTCACCGGATTTGGTAGAAATATACCGGATCCAGTTCTAGCCATTTTTGGCAAAGTAATAGAGTTGTTGCATGTAGGTATATGAGTAGCCATTGTTGTGTAACAGCTGGTATTCTCAGATACTTTAATAAATATTGTGATCTCATCCCAGAAGGTTATTAGATTTTATAAAGTTACTCGTTAAAATAATTGATCTATTTGTGAAAGTGAAATCAAAGACTGAGCTACTTGTTACATCGTTAAAATTTTAATAGTTACCTACACTGCTAGATTTTATTTCTTTGCTCGTTGTCTAATCTTAACATTGGAGTACAAATAAAGTTGATTTTGTTATATGTTTTATTTTTATTAACTAGCTATATTAAGTACCACGACACTTGGTTAACTTACTAATAGTTCATTTTTAAACGAAGAGCTAAAATCATCCTGATTTGATTAATCATCAACCGGATTCGCCGGGTCAATGGGCATTAGGTCGGATCCAGCCGGACTGAAAATGACGCCGAATTATAATTACTAGATATTTATCAAATGTGCATAAACATGCCATTGTAATCTTAAAATAATACACGTAATAAATCGCCTACAAACTAGAACACCCTGTCTTTTTTAATTGTGTGTAATGACATTTATTAAGGTAAAATAGAAATCTTGAGTCGCTGTTGAGTTTCTAAGTATACGTATATTATATATGTGTATAATCACAATATATAACACAAACAACATCCACAATTTGTAGATTATACAGTTAGTCACTTACAATGGGAAGTGGCTATCTAGAACAACATTTGTGTAGTTAATTATTATTAATACTAGTAAATAAACTACATATGTGTACGTAATGTATCTATGCAATACGTTAGCTAATGAGACGGCGGTAATAACTGGTAATAAACTAGAACAACTCTCTGGCTAAATCTAGAAAATGCTACAATAAATTATATGTATTTACATGTGTAAGTAAACGTGTACGATTATTTTTTAAGCTTTACGTGTTTTTGTTACATTAAAGTGACGATAAATTAATATAATTACGAGCTTAAATAAAAGTTGTTTACAATATTTTTTAACTCTTACATATTTATCTCAGAAGGAAAGAGTAGTGTCAAGAGTAGCATATTCTAAATTTCAATCCATCCATTAACTCATCGACGGACATAGGCCATAGGTTGAACATAGGCCTACCCACGAAAATGCCACTCGGAACAGTCATGTGCCATTTATATCCAATGATGCCCACAACTTCTAAAATGTCGTCTATCCACCTACTACTCAAGAACCTTTCTTCCCTAACGTTTAACGAGGGGGGCCTGCTCATTGCAATCTCAACGTATTAATTCTTCGGATTATGTTGGTTATACCCGTTTCTCAAAGGGTTCGTATTCTGGAATTTACCACATACAGAAATACCGCGCTTCGCTCTCTCCATAGCACGTTGAGTGACTTTGAGCCTTTTTATGAGGCTGACATTTAGAGACCACGTTTCAGTGCCGTATGTCATCGCTGGTATTATGAGTTGGTTATAAACCTTCGTTCCCGAATGTTTCCCGAAATCAGATTTGCCTAACTGGGCTATTTATTGTAGGTAAACATATGGATTGACAACTTCGAGAATCGTATTTCCAACTAGGAACGGTACAGGAATGACTGAGCCATTTGAAATGACTTTCATCTTGTCCATGTTGATTTATAAATCCACTAATTGAGAAACCTTGTTGAGGCCATCGAGCACGGTACGATATCAACTGCGAATCGGTGAGTGATGTATTCGCCGTTGATGTTGATGCCGAGTCTGATCCAGCCCAAGACCTTGATGACATCTTTCAACGTAATGGTGAACAGTTTTGGAGGGATTTACGTTTTCCTGTCTTACAACTTTCTGCAACTGGATCGGTTTCATATTCCAATCCTGAATGCGGACTGACATAGTAGCGTTTTTATTCAATCATTTCAGCGCTTCGATGTATTGATAGTCAATTTGGCATCGTTGAAAGGACTGCAGCACTGCCCAATTTTCAACGGAATCAAAGGAACAACGGAATCACAGAAAGGTATATCCTGACTGTAACAAACAAACATTAAAAAGAAAATTTAATGAATAATGTCCTTTAAATAATGAATATGCGTAATAAATAATAAATATAATACATAATCAAAGTACCATTGTTTTATTTACAAAATAAATATAAAGTTAAAATATTCCCCTATAGTTTCCATACAAACTTTTATATTCATAGTTTGACATCAAGTCGGCACGGGTTATCGCTATCTGATTTCAATAATATTTATTATTTCAGTTATTAAGGTCAAATGGAACAAAATAAGAGGGTATGCGTGTCTCAATCTGTAAAAAAATATTTTGCCCTTATAGTATGGGACACCCTATTATACAGGTATACGCACCGACCTCGACATACTCCGACGACGAGGTGGAGGCATTTTACGAGGACATCTCGAAAGCCATACACGCTTCCAAAACCCACTTCACGGTGGTTATGGGAGACTTTAACGCAAAACTAGGCAAAGAGAGTGATGATGAGTTGAGAGTGGGGAAACAGGGATATGGACAGAGAAACCAGAGGGGCCAGAAACTGGCTGATTTTCTGGAGAAGGAAAGCCTCTTTATGATGAACTCCTTCTTCAGGAAGCAGCCACAAAGGAAATGGACCTGGATTAGCCCCGATGGTTCAACAAAAAACGAGATAGACTTCATCTTGTCAGACAAACGACACATATTCAATGATGTCTCAGTGATCAGCAGGATTAAAACTAGGAGCGATCACCGGATGGTATGAGGCACATTGAATATCCATACAAAAGTCGAGCGGTCACGCTTGATGAAGTCTACACTCCGACCTACATCTTTCCAATACCAGAACTTCGAAAGCTTTCAACTCGAACTACACAATCGCTTCCAATGTCTGGACGAGTGTGAATCTCCGAACGATATGAACAATAGGTTCTTGGAAAAAATCCACGCGGTTGGGTCGAAATTTTTCAAGGCTCACCACGTTAATAGACCTAAAAAGCTTTCTGATCAGACTCTCGAGCTCATGGAGCGGAGAAAAGAAATGACGGTGCAGTCTTCAGCCGATTGGTCCAAACATAGGCAGCTTAATAGGCAGATCTCCAGGTCTGTGCGTCGCGATATTCGCCGATTTAATACGCTTCGTATTAAAGAAGCGATAGAGCGGAATCGTGGCTCGAAATTGTTCGCACAAGATCTGTCCATTGGGCAAAGCCAAATGACTAAGCTGAAGACCGATGACGGCACTGTCATTTCATCCCAAAGTGAGATCTTGGGAGAGGTCGAAAGGTTCTATGGACAGTTACACAAATCATCCCGATATCCTGTTGTCGGCTTGGTTCCAGATCCCAGATCTAAGCTAACTCGGTACTATACCGAAGAATCTAATCCCGGACATCAGCTTGTACGAGATCAGAATGGTTCTCAAACAAGTACGTAACGGTAAAGCATCGGGAGATGACGGAATTACGGCAGAGCGTCTGAAGGCGGGCGGCAAGCCGGTCTTAATAGCCCTTCAGAAGCTATTTAATTCCGTTATCCTCGGGGGCGACGTTCCAGAGTCGTGGACTAGGAGTGTGGTAGTGCTGTTCTTCAAGAAGGGTGACAAAGCTTTTCTAAAGAACTACAGACCCATCTCACGCCTGAGTTACGATTATAAGTTGTTTTCGAGGATCATTACCAATCGACTCACGCGCAAGCTCGATGACTTCCAGCCGCCCGAACAAGCCGGCTTCCGAAAAGACTATAGCACCATAGACCATATCCTCACGCTTCGGCAGATTATACAAAAGACCGAGGAGTATAATCAGCCCCTGTGCTTAGCGTTTGTGGACTATGAGAACGCCTTTGATTCAGTCGAAACTTGGGCGGTGCTGCAGTCCCTTCAGCTGTGCCAAATCGACCATCGCTATATCGAAGTGCTGAAGTGTTTGTATAGGAACGCCACAATGTCAGTCCGTATCCGGTACAAGAGTATGAAACCGATCCAGTTGCAGAAAGGCGTGAGACAGGGAGATATCATTTCTCCGAAACTGTTCACCACTGCACTGGAAGATGTCTTCAAGCTCTTAGACTGGACTGGACTCGGCATCGACATTAACGGCGAATACATCACTCACCTTCGATTTGCAGACGATATCGTCGTTATGGCAGAATCCATGGAGGACCTTGGCACAATGCTCAATAATCTCAGCAGGGTATTCCAACTAGTGGGTTTACGAATGAACATGGACAAGACGAAAGTCATGTCAAATGCCCATGTCATTCCTGTACCGGTCCTACTTGGCAATGCGATTTTCGAAGTTGTCGATCACTATGTTTACCTAGGACAAACAGTCCAGTTAGGTAGATCCAATTTCGAGAAAGAGATCAGCCAACGAATCCAACTCGGTTGGGCAGCGTTCGGGAAACTTAAGAGGATCTTCTCGTCCAATATACTTCAGTGTCTGAAAACACAGGTCTACGACCAGTGTGTGTTACCAGTGATGACTTACGGCACGGAAACGTGGTCCCTAAATGTAGGCCTCATATCAAGGCTCAAAGTCGCTCAGCGTGCTATGGAGCGGGCTAAGCTCGGGATTTCTCTGCGAGATAGAAACCGGAATACGGAAATCCGCAGAAGAATGGGTGAAACCGACATAGCACGAAGAATTAGCACGCTGAAGTGGCAATGGACAGGCCACATCGCTCGACGAATCGACAACCGCTGGGGAAGAAAGGTTCTCGAGTGGCGACCGCGTATCGGACGACGCAGTGTAGGACACTAGGTGGACCGATGACCTAGTGAAAGTTGCTGGGCGTAGTTGGATGCAGGCGGCACAAGACCGCTCATTGTGGCGCAACATGAGGGAGGCCTCCGTCCAGCAGTGAACGGCAATAGGCTGAAATTATGACGAAGTGCCATCTCATCTCTCAAGAACAGCAGCAGCTACAAATACTACCAATCCTCACATTGCTCGTAGGTGTCGTAAAATACGACTAAGAGCTTTACATAGACCCGGGTTAACTCCATCGGATGCCGTCTGATCAACAAAGATTGTGATAATTGGACCTCATAATTTTAAAGTGTTAGATCTAAGAAAATAAAAGTGAATGATTCATAAAATAGGTCTGGGAAAAGTCTTTTCGCATTTAGTCTGTATAAACTTGTAATAAAATCTCTTTGGCTGTACTAGTTGTATTTGGCTAGTTTTGATACTATTAAAAAGTTTATATTACAAAAAAAGAAATAATTTGGTAAAATGGCTTGGCGTTTTTCATTTGTTTTTTTTTTGTCGAAATGAGTGAATCTAATGAAGAAATTCAAATTATATAACAAAAAAGGAAAAATCTACACAAGCCGCGAAATATTTTTGTGTCGTTTATAATATGTCGTTTATATAATGCAGTATCAGTTAGAGTGGCACAGACTTGGTTTAAGCGATTGATTGAAAACAATCTGGGCATTTTTTTGTTGTACAAGATACACTTCACTTTGGTCGCCCTGTCCCTAATTGACGCCATTTTTGATAAAGTAGACCAAGATCGTAGGTAGATGAAGGTCTGGAAATTGACCACAAATCAGCTTTGGCGTATTTGAAAAAAATCTGGGTATACAAAAAAGCTCGATATTTACACGAGCTGACTGCATGAAACCTTATGAATCGTGTACTCGTTTGCGATTCCTTATTAAAACGTAGGTATTGAAAACTATCAATTTTTGAAGAGACTGATAACTGGTGGTGAAAAGTGGATCTCGTACGATAAGAAGCTGCAAAAAAGGTCGTGGTCAACAGTTGGTCAGGCTTCACAGACTGGCAAAACCCGGGCTAACTTGCAATAAGATGATACTGTGTGTATCCTACCATATTGTGCAACTTTTATCGCCTGGCGGAAATATCAATTTGGATCTTTACTGCCAACAACTGCTGAGATTAAAGCAAGAAATTGAGGGAACGTGGCCAGAATTAATCAACAGATAGAGTGTGGTCTTTCATTACGATAACGCTAGACTTTATATATCTTCAGTCACTCAGCAAAAAATAAAAAATTGGCTGGGAAGTGGTAATGCTTCTGCCATATTGCCCTGATCTTGCACTTTCAGATATTCACCTGTTTCGGTTTCTTCAATTCTGAAGAATTCTCTTTAGATAGTATCAGGTTAACATCAAGAGAGGACTGCCAAAACTACATGTCGCTTTTTTTTATAAGGAGTCCCAAAATTTCCACAGCAACAGGATAAAAGTATCATGGTGATGATGATGATAGAGGAAGCTTGCTCCCAGCAATGTGCAATATATGAGTTAAAACGATGATGATGAACTAAGCTATATTGATGATTAATTACGTTTTAAAGCTGATTCTCGTTATTACTGTCTTCACTTTTTAAGACCCACCGTCTTAAGTGTTCTCAGTAGTGGTTACTACTGAGATGATGATAGGTTTCTTATGCCACAAATAATGTGGGCTCTTTTTATATGCAGGATAATGCTTTGTACGATTTACAAATGATAGTACCGAGTCTGGGTGCAATTTGTGTTCGTTAATTCTATATTTGTATCATCTTCTATGCCCATACACGTCCCACTGTTGAGCTCTGGCCTTGATCGATCTACTACTACGCTCGTCAGACGTGTTGATAAAGGGTTTTATTTCGAGTTTCCTTACTCTGGCATAGATATTATATGCATATTATATCCCTTAATCGTCTTTTACAACACCTATGGGTAAGAGACGTGTTGGTGAATTGTACTCTAATTCCGTCATCACACGGATAATATTTTTGTATAGTCAAGGATTATGTTTGTGAAGACAAACAGCAACAACAAGGATTTCTCGTTTAACTGGTGGTATGATATATGGTATGAACGTGAAGAACGTCTTTACGCGAGTTTAAGATTACATCATACATACATTTTCCAGTCTTTAACGCAAAATGTCCTGTAATGAGAACAGATTTAAAGAATTTGCAACGCAACGTAGGCATAGCAACAGTAAAAATGTAACTCGATGAAATCAGTCAAATTTGTTCAATTTCATGCATAAGTATTTATAAGAGGTGAAAGGTCATCGATATCATGTTTTATTACTGGGAATCCGTATTATTGACTGGCTTAACATAAACAATCCAATCATTTCTGATGTTTACGCGAGTATTACACATTTTATGGATTTTAGTGTCCAATCGAAACTACTTTTTACGGCCGAAACCGAATTTCGGCTGCAGTCTCAGTTTTGGCCGAAACAGAAACTTCTGTGTAAATTATAAGGTATTTTTGTGGGAAGAAAAATAAATAGTATAGCATAATTAATCAATTTTTATTGTGAAGCATTTATAGACGAGGGTAAACCTGATAGTTGGCATGGCGAAACAGGCCGCGGCGATACATCGCCACGCTATATGATGGAATATACATAATAATATGTACTACAGTAGTGTGTGAGACATGGCCACGCGATGCCATTGTTGTGTACATTTCATTTAATAAAAAAATAAATAATATTTCATTTTTACATGAGAGATTATCTATAGTCGCAGAGGTTCAATAATTTTTAAAACCGATAATGTTAAACTTGACTTTGGCTGCGGATTTCAATGTTAATTTTGTAAAAAAATAATCAATGCTATTAATTGCGTTCCTCCAAGAAGAATTTCAACTGGAAAGTAACAACAATCCAAGAGAATGTACTACAAGATTTAGAACAGCAATAGATGTTATATTTAATACTTTGATAATGTTATATTTAATACTTTTGTAACCATATTCAAGCTAAGCTATTCAAAGCAAAAAAATGCGAACCATCGCCCGGGACCTCCATAAGAAAACTGTTGAAGTCGGTCTTTTTTTATTCAGATTTATAGTTAATATCAGGTTAACCGAGCTTCGCTCGGAATATTTTTGTAGAATTTATTTAGATATATATTAATAAAAAATAAAAATTATATAAAAAAATTACAAAAAGAGAATAATAATAACACCGAGATTCGAACCGACGCTGTTTGGATGCTACAAAACTCAAAATTAAAATCGGCCGTCTCCCAACTGAGCTTACAGCAGCTCTCTTGACATTTACAACGAAAGGACAATGGGCATTGCGGCCCATGAGCGGCCATCAATGAAACTAGTGTTATTTGAAAGGGGAGATCTTTGACAACAAATATTGTTCAAGGAGTACTATGAAATACCGTTTGGGAAAAAATATAGTTAAAATACTATTATTAAAATACTATTTTTTTTTTTTCATTATTATTTATGTATCCTAATATTCAATACTTTTTCTATTAGAGGTCTAAGAACCTTTGTTAAAATCGGTCTCGCCATGTTTCATGCGTGAACCAATCAGCGACGAGCGCCGCTCGCACTCGGCGACTCGGCGATTACCGTTATGCTCGAGCGCACAGCGCAGTCCATCGTTGACATTTGTTTCGTTGAGTACTGTGCGATTATTATTGTTTGACAATTTCTTTTCACTCTGGCTTGCATATCGGACTTGTTAATATCTATCTTGGTGACTTGTGCTCGTTTTTTTGGACTTTTTTTAAGCAGATTCCTATAACAATGGCAGATAATCGGCAAGTGTGTATTTTATGTAATCGATCCGTGATAAACAGAAGAAGATACGAAATAACCCGTGCTCGGTTTGAAGAACATCCCGCTGTAGGCCAATATATCTTTGAAGCTCTTACCTCTGAACATCAGGTAAGTACATCAAACGAAATCATTATTTCTTAGTTGTCACGTCAACAATATAGTACTGTTTAACTTGAGGTGGTCACAGTGTTTTAACTCTCGCGCATTGAGATTACATTTCGCTGTAAGTAGTAAGTAAACTGTTACCGACGCGGCGACGTTGTCGTTCCGTTTGATCCACGGGGCGAGAACGGGATAGAAGTATCGGTATTTACGTATGAGTAAGCGAGATAATTAATACTGCTTAGGCAATCGAGTAAAATATTTTTCTTTATATTTCGCTTTGTTTGAACAGCGTTCAATGAAAATAACTAAGCGTTTTAACTAATTGTAATACTCGCATTTTCAGATACAATACAATGATCAGGAGTACATTTGTCGACCATGCTGGCAACGGGCAGAAAGAGCTGCGCAGCCAAGAGAAGACCGTCCACACGAATGTGTATTACATATTGAAGAATATTCAAGACTCCCTAATACAGCAACGCGTTGTATGTATGAAAACTGCAGACGAACGGATCTCCGAAGGATTCCGGATAACATTAAAGTGACATTCTTGATTCATTTTAATTTTTATATTCCAAATAGTGCAAGAGTTTGCGATCATTGATCATTTGGTATCCAATGATTGGGATCAAATAATTGACAGCCCTAACTTGCTCCACGACTTCAATGCCACACATTTTGTGCATATCATGAGCCTCATGAAAATCGCGGTGCTTCGAGGATCTATACTAGATTTTGATAATATAGATGACATGGACCCAAATGAAGTATACATCCGATTAGGCGTTAGTCGAGACCAATTTATGAATATTTTGGAACAAACTCCTTCATTGTCGAACGTATCAACACGCCCGAAAACATCTTTGGCATGCTACTTGATGAAACTGCGAAGCGGTGAAGCAAATGAAAGGCTGGCGACGCTTTTTAATATGAGCCGTAGAACCCTAGAACGACATTTAACGTTCGCCAGAGACTCTCTTTTACTGGACTTCGTTCCCCGGCATCTTGGTTATGATCATCTCAATAGAATTGATGTAGCTAACCGAAACCTACAAGTTCCAAATGCAATTTTTGGAAATGCAAATGCCTTAAACAGAAAGGCAATTGTGATAGCAGACGCCACTTATATATATATATATACAAAAGTCCGCAAACTATTTATTCCAAAAGCGATCATATAGTCTACACAAATACACGAATTTGTTGAAACCGTTTTTAATAGTGTGCTGCGATGGCCACATTTTAGATGCCTTTGGGCCATATTCAGCCATAGAATCAGATGCACAAATAATGAAAAATATGATTGACGACGAAGGAAATCCTTTCCATTGGTTTTTTGAACATGGAGATGTGTTCATCTTAGACCGTGGGTTTCGCGACGTAATCGACGACTTACATGCCTATGGTTATGAAGCTCACTTACCGAAAACAAAAAATCGAGACGAAGATCAATTGACGACAGAACAAGCGAATAAGTCTAGGTTGGTTACTATGTGCCGCTGGGTTGTTGAAGTTATAAATGGTTGGTTCAAACGCGATTTTAAACTATTCCGACAAGACTTTTTCAATCGTGCTTTGCCTCATATGATGACAGATTTTAGAATAGGTGCTCTGCATTATTGAATGCTTGCAGAGAACCATTGTCAGATAACGTTCACGCTGAAACATTTATAGAAGTTATAAACCAAAGAGTGAACCAACCAAATAACCTAGCAGAGTATGTCCTAGCCAACAACCTTAATCGTAGACGGGCTAGTTTCGATAGCATTACAGGAAACCAACCTAACATAAGTGATTTTCCTTTGCTGACTGAGGACGATTTAACCATTTTTGCACTTGGTACATACCAAGTGAAGCTAGCCCGCAGCTATTATGCGGAGCATGTGCGACAAGGTCTCTATAATATAGAAACGTATAGGGACCCCGATGTTACAGGCCTAGGCAGGTGCGGCATCACAGCAACAAATGTTTGGCTGCTAAGATGTCGAATACAATCTAGACATACTAGGTCAAAAATATATTATTCGTACATTATAGTAGATAGAGAGAAAAGCGGCAGAGAAACCATAGAAAACTACTATTGCAGTTGTCTAAGCGGTAAGCGCACTCTTGGTTGCTGTGCCCACATTATGTGTGTAGTGTGGTATTTAGGGTGGGCGAGAAACCAAGAGGAAGATATCCGTTTACCAGCTCATTTTTTAAACGATATTATTGTAGACGACAATTGAATCCCATCATTTTCTTTTTTTAAAGGAATACTAGCATTATATACGAGCATTGTATATGTGTCTGTCAATAAATCGATGTATTTAATAACCAATTAACCTTTAGTTTTATTTAATCCATCATTATCTTATACTTAGACATGCATTACGTTTTATCATTTACGTACTTTCGGTTTAATTAATTCGATTTTTTTATATGATCAACGCTTTATAACTTTTTATCTAAACAAGTTGCCGAAATAATTTTTTGCAGTCTTAATATATACATAATTGTCGACTAAAAAATATATAGGACAGATGTGGCCGCCGATGGGACAAGCGCCATACATTTTTGCCCATTGTCCTTTGAATTCATATTCTTTTAAAATGTAATGTCATTTATTGTTATGCTAAAAACACCGACAAAAGAACATTTTCTATAAATAAAACCTAGCTAGATCGATTTTTTGGACCCGAATCCTCTAATATGCCAAGTTTCAACAAAATCGTTGGAGCCGTTTCCGAGATCCTGAATATATATATATATATATATATATATATATACGAGCAATTCATGTATATATATATATATATATACATGAATTGCTCGTTTAAAGATATAAGATTATTGCCGTATTGTTATTGATATGATTATTTCAATTTTCACGTGTAATAAGATCATTTAATGGTTATGGCTGCAAGCAAATGTCATGTTCAAAATTCGATCCGAAATAAATTTAGATATTATATTATTATACTAGCAATCCGCCCTCGCTTCGCTTCGGTTATAGGTTATAGTCGTTTTACCCGCGTAGTTCCCGTTCCCGTGGGAATACCGGGATAAAATATAGCTTAGTTTACGCCCTGATATTATAGCTTTCCATTGGTGAAAGAATTTTTGAAATCAGTCCAGCCGTTTTGAAGATTGCCCGAAACAAACAGACAGACAGACAAAAATTTTTTAATTGCTATTTTAGGCATAGGTGTCGTGCAAATAACCGTGTGAGCATGAAAAAAGCCTATTATTTTGACATTACAAACAGACACTCCAATTTTATTTATTGGTATAGATTTCCTGTTGTAACGGAGTAAGAACACAATTCACCACCTTCTCGTGCCCGTGCGTGTCGTTAAAGACGACTAAGGGATATAATATGCATATAACATCTATGCAAGAGAAGGAAACCTCGAAACAAAACGTACGCCAATGCGTCTGACCAGCGCGGTATAGTAGGTCAATTTTTCTTCTATAGTGGAGGAAGCCCGAGCCCAACATTGGAACGTATATGGGCTATGATTATGATAATTATTATATAATTACATAACGCTATAAAAAATAAACCAATATTTACTATAAAGTTGACATTGTTTCCGCATTCTCAAAACATTAATTACTATATATTTTTTATATATAAATATAATATTAGTTTTTGTAGTTATTGATATCGTATAAATATAAAAGCGTTGTTTTTTCTAGTGTCGCACACAGTGTCGCCCGGTCGCCAACTCTGGCGCCGGACTGGGGTTATCGGGGCCGGCGCGTGCGCGACGCCAGCCGTGACCATAAATACACAGGCAAATGTATAAATGACTTCAGTCTATAAACTGTCACGACAATATTACATCCACAATGGTTCGCAGTAGTCTACGCGAAGATAGCTGTGGTTATTGCAGCGCTTGTGTACGCGTGCGTCTGTGTACCGCACGTGGACGAAGTCCGGAACCATTGGACTGCGCCTACAAACATATATTAGAATCATACAGTGGCAATATTAAATTAGAAAATGTACCAGAATCACCGAAACCTGCATGTGCTTCGTGTCGATGGACATCGGATGCTCAGTTCCCTGAGACGCCGCCTTCGTGTAGTGATTTGAGCCTGGAATGGAGTTCACGCTCATCGCAACGTTCTCGTTTACGACGCCGCAAGAGATAGAAAAAAGTGAATGTGTTGACAAAGCACCAGAGCCATCATTTATGGAGACTAATCCTCAACGCTGTCGGTAGACATAAGTCGGACTACGACCGTCCCTGAGCCGTAATTTGCGTCCGTTCCTATTTTAATTGTGATATAATGTGTATACAATTATCAAGATATTTATTAAATTATTGAATAACAATTAAAAAGTTGTATTTATTTATTAATCAAGTCCTATTTTAGGTAAGTCATGATTGGGTTATGACCTAATTACATGTTCATTTAATATTATTTGTTACAGTGTTGGGTAGAAGTCTTTACAATGACTTAATATAGGTTTTTCTTTCGAATTCGCTTTCATTAGCAGTGATGTTCTGTATATAAGTCGCCTTTTGCGACACACACGAAAAATGAAGCGGTAGATAATGCCGTTTATTTCATAAATTATAAGACGTTAGCTATGCATTATTTTCTATCTATAGGCAGAATACCCGATCACAGAAATTAGTTTAGTAGAAATTTATATTGAAATAATACTATTAGTTATTTTGTACTTTACTATTTACTACTAAAAGACTTCATAATTTATGAAATTTTACTATTAATTTCATCATCTTCATCATCTCAGCCCGTATACGTCCCACGGTTGGTATAGTAGGTTAAATTGTCATAATTATAGGAGGGATTTAACCTACTATACCATACTCGTCACACGTGTTAGCATAAAGGTTCATTTTGAGTTTTTCTTCTCTTACATCGAGTTATTGTATTCCTACTCCATCACCACACAGAGAATTAATTTACAGACAGGTTTTCCTCTGGTGTATCTCAATGATTAATTTTTGATTTATTAAATAGAATACGTTTTGTTCAATTTAAACTGTTCTATTTTTACATCGTTATCACATTATATTATATTCCATCCATTCTCAAAGCTGTACGATTAAATATATCTACAATTGTGAACAGTGAATAAAAGAACTGGCAACTGACTAGTTGGGTAGGCAGACGTTTGTAAAACTTAACTAAAGTTCCAAATCTTTGGAGACCGAAAAACTTTTCACTATATATAATTTGCTAAGTGAAAAAACACAATAAATTTTATAGGACGGACAAGTTCCAAATGAGGATTGATATCAGACCGTGTATCGGTCTTTTAACTTAGCAAAGTCAGTATTTTCCCATTTGTGTTAGAACTTGTGTTAGAATTTACGTGGAAGGCATACTATGTCGTTCCTATAGTTAAATATGATAAGACTAGAAGACTGATGAAAAGCAGTAACATATATATGAAATTGTACTATTTCTAGAGAAATATAGTAGTGGAATGGTAGAAAATATTTTTGAGTTCCTTTTTTCTTTGTACAATGGGCTTGATATAATAGTTACGTAAACTTAAGCCGCCATCTTTTTATTTTTTTTTCTTACAAAGAATCATTTGTATTTGTATAAACATAAAACATTTGTAATATATTGTCATTTTAACTAATATTAATAAACGTGCTATTAAATAATTTTATTTAATAAAACTTAACTAATGTTGATACAAAAAAAGTTCACGCGGTTGTTACGACTTTGTCGCAAAATAGTAATAGGCATTTTCTGGTCATGCATCTCACACGTGACGGAAAAATAGTTTTAATGGCAGCGTAACACAGTTAAGGTATTGTTTAAGATTTTGTCGTTACACACACTTTAGAGTTTCTTATTTGGAAAGATATGTAGACTTTCAGATTACAGTCTGAACCTATTTGTCAGGTGGATAAACTGAATTACTAAAGAATATGAAAGCAATGCTTTTTGTGTATTGACTATAAGTCTCTTTGTGGCTACTATTTGTTTTTGGCGCTCTATGGTCTGGACGCACGCCATCCATTCCGTCTGGGGTGACGAAAGGCGTGCGGCATCATAACCCACTGTATTCTGTCTCCTTCGTCATTGGGCTGCCACTGGGACCGAGTTCCTTAACGTCCGTGGCCAGCTCGGCGGGATACCCTTTCGGCGTGCAATTCCTATGACCTACGAAAGTATTTGCAGGCTTTGTTTTATTTGTGTGTTTATCATAAGTTTGTAATACAATAAAGAAAGGAAAAGGGAAGCATATAATTATATATATATTGGAAATCGACTTTTTAATATTTTTAATGCCATTTATAGTTAAACCACGTGTTATTCAATGAATTTATTTTCGTTTATCAGCGACCTACAACTGTAGTGGGTATTTGAATGAGAGACTATTAGTTTATAGACGATTATTGACTTCTCCAATTCTACTCTTAATCGAGTAGAATTGGAGAAGTCAATGGAGTTGTTTCTTTCTTATAGCTCATACACGTCACATTATTAGGTGGTTCTTCATAATTTGGTATTGTAAAGGGATGGTAAGATTTTTTTACATTTTTCACAATTTTCAATCCCCTATCGGCATTTGGTGGCCATACGTAGTAGAAAATTAGAGTCAATTTCGGCCAAGAGTAGTATTTTTACAGACCCCCTTCCCCCATAAAGTGACCTACTACCACTATGTGACCTACATAGTATGGGTACTTTCCCTAAAGCGAGAGAGGGTAGGGTGTTATTTCAAATTCTCTTTATCTGATGACAACCTGATCACTGATGACAAGTAATCCTGCTCCGGTGGTCGGTATAACGACGAAGGCGACGTGATGTTCGGGTGGGTTGCAGGTGTGCGTGCATACGCCCCTCTGTCGCCCCGGACGAAGTGGTGTCAGGAGTGCGACGACCGCGACCCACCCCAAAAAAAAAATCTTATGATAACATTGTTTGCTGTTTAGTTATCTTTTACACACAGTAAAGGAGAGATCGTAGGTGTGCTATTCTGCACTCGTTACCTACACAAAGTAGGACTGAAAATCAAGATTTTTCTGTGCAACTATAGTTGTTAGACGCAGATGGCTGTGGCAACGTTATCCGCACCATCAGATGAGTACTGAGGGCTCTCAACCCGAAGAAAGTTCATAAAATATTTTTCTTCTAGCTACTGAGAATTTTTCCAGTGAGACTTTTGAAAATCGAGAATGTTTGCGGCAAGGCCCAAAAATCAGGACCCCGCAATCGTGGTAGCTCAGTGCCATTGGACCAGTTTTTGACGTGTTATAAGATATAAGGATAAGTAATACGAAGAAAATATCTTTGAATTGTTTGGTTATGGATTGATACACACACTATGAAATCCTTGGAGGTCGGCGCGTAGTGGCCTCTCGCGTCCGGATTCAGAAATGTGTGATAATAGACGCCAGGGCTAAAGGTGGCCGTTGTAGCTAGTTGTCTGGAAGTAGTGTATTACATTGTAATGTAAACATTACGTTAGAAATAATTAACATTAATCTAATACATTGTTAGTTATTAAAATATCATTATCATTTACCACGTTTGTAGATCCAATATTATTTTTCTGTGTATTGACGCAGTAACTCACAGCTCTCTATCTTGCTCGTAAGTGCTGTAAAAGACGACTAAGGGATATAATATGCATATAATATAGCACGAGAAGAAAAAATTCGGAATAAAACCCTATACCAACCCGATATATATAATACGATTAATTCAATCCATTTACTGATCGGCATGGACCTTCTCCAGATAAGGAAAATTAGCCGACTGCTTTTATATCAAGCTTAGGTACCTCTTGTTGTTCTTTGTATCTTGTCTGTTTACATCGATTAATTGATTTTTATTATACCAACGAGAAAGGTAAATGAAGTACGAATACAATATTCGTACTTCATTTAATGAAAAAATAAGCATCATCATCGTCTCAGCCCATGCACGTCCCACTGTTGGGCTCAGTCTTAGTCTATTATGGGAGGGAAATTAACCTACTATATCATACAAATCAGATTTTTATTCTCTTGCATAAATAATAAATGCATATTATATCCCTTAATCGTCTTTAACGACATCCACGGGCAAGAGAGGGGGTGGTGAATTGTATTCTTACTTCGTCATCACACGGAGAAAAATTATAATTGAAGAAAAAATTTAAAATGGAATTAAAATTAGAATACAGAATGTTTTGTATAATTTGAGTTTTATTTGTGCGTCATCTACTCTAGACCTTTATTTATAGTGTCTAGGGACACGATATCGAACAGAAAGTATCGATACTGTACTCATGAGTAGTATCGAAGAAAAAGTATCGTAGTCAATAAAGTATCGAAACAAAAGTATTGATACTTCAAAGTATCGAGTATTGAGTAGTTTACCTAGAATCTGTCGTGATGAGCTTTTTTTTTAGAAATTTGTCCGTCTGTTATTTCGAGCCACGTTTTAGAAGGTTCATTACGTTTGAACTAGATGGCGTCACCATAAACATGAGTCGTAAGGTCAAGTTTAACATGAATAATTTCTACAATTTATTCGATATGATACCTGCCCTAAAGTACTCATTGAGTAAAAGTATCGAATCCAAAGTATAAAGTTCAAAAGTATCGATATCGAAAGAAAAGTACTCAATACCTAAAAGTATCGATACTTTTTTCGTGTCCCTAATAGGGTCCATTGTCCGTACCATTTGGCATTGATGCTGTTTTGATTCCTTCAAATTTGTTTATTATGTCACGGGACCATTCCACCCGGACCTACTTCTGAACATCGGTAAGATCGTGCGGCATCCATCGTGAAACTATCCTCCTTGCGCGTAGAATCAAGAAAAGCAAAAGCTTCCTGATCCAGTCTGCAGCATGTGCTGAATCTTCTGGCATGTAACTCGCGTATTGTTTACTAATAAATTCACTGCTAGCACTACTTCCTTGCGGTGGGTCGCGCGCGCGAGGAGCGCAGCCTCGACGAAGCGAACCGCCGCCGGCGACTGGGGCGGCGTAGGTGCGACTACCTGCGCATCATGCCACACTAGCCGAGGCCGCGGGTGACGTGACCGGGGAATTAGTCCGTCACCCGGCAATTAGTCCGTCACCCGCCGAGAGGACGATCGCGTGAGGAAAGACCGACGTTCTCCCAGAGCGGGGGACGTCGGTCGATGGGAGGGTACCTCACCAGGGGGTATTCCGTCGGGCCGACCACTGATGACAAGTAACCCTGCTCCGGTGGTCGGTACAACGACGAAGACAACGTGGTGTTCGAGTGGGTTGCGGGTGTGCGTGCTTACGCCCCTCTGTCGCCCCGAACGGAGTGGTGCGAGGAGTGCGCCGACCACAACCCACCCCCCCAAAAAAAAAGCACTACTTCCTTCATAAATTTAGTCGACCGCAATTAAATTCGCTATACCAGCGGTACACGGTTGCTGCACGGAAGGGCTTTCACTTCGTTCATAAATGCCATTTGAAATCTATCGTATGATTCATCCGGTTACAGGCGACATTAGAAATCGTAAAATTTCATAGCGAAAAAATGTTTTCTTTTTTTTTTTTTTTTTTTTTTAGCAAACGGTGGCAAACGAGCAAACAGTACACCTGATGGTAAGTGTTGCTGTCGCTCATGGACCTTTAAAAGGCCGCTGTCTACCGCGAAGAAATTGAAGGGAGTGTGAATGCGTGCATTGAGGCTCGGTGATACCAAGGGCACCACCACCCTCCACACGCAAACGCCCTCAGAAAATTGGGCTTCCGGCTCTCTCGCTCACCGAACGAAGCGCAGTAACTACTGTACTACTCAGACGTCGATTTTCTGCGAGAGTGTGGTACTGCCCCGGACGGACCGGCCCGCGGCTGTAGACAGATAACTGTCGACAGTGTGGTCCTTTTCGGCGCAGGTCCATTTTTGAATGCGGCTCGTTTACGACTAATTTGAGTTAGCCCACAAAAAGAGACGATTTTCGTACACACCATCGATAAAACTGCACAAACGGTCTGCGCAGTCAAATCGCTACCATATATCGTTGTCGTGTATACCGACCAGAAATATATAAAACCTGCACGTGTTGCCACTGTTCCTTTTATACGGTAAAACTCTAATCCACGGTATAGTCCATAAGAAATTAGTTCCGAAATTTTCCGCAATATTTTAGTCTTTTTTTTTTTTTTTGCGGTCGGCGCGCTCCTCGCACCACTCCGTCCGGGGCGACAGAGGGGCGTAAGCACGCACACTCGCAACCCACCCCACGTGCACGTCGCCTTCGTCGTTGGGCCGACCACCGGAGCAGGGTTACTTGTCATCAGTGGTCCGCCCGACGGAATACCCCCTATTTGGGGTACCCTCCCATCGACCAACGTCCCCCCTCGGGGAGGACGTCGGTCTTTCCTCACGCGGTCGGCCTCTCGGCGGGTGACGACCTAATTACCCGATCACGTCACCCGCGGCCTCGGCTAGGGCGGCATAAGGCGCAAGTACTCGCGCCTACGCCGCCCCAGTCGCCGGCGGCGGATCGCCTCATCGATTCTGTGCTCCTCGCGCAGGCGATCCGCCGCCTCGCAGGCGATCCGCCGCCTGCAATATTTTAGGCTAGGCTATACCCATGATTTACTGCAACCTCCCCTTTTCCTTCCCCTCTGGACCCTAATTTCCCCTCAAAAAGGGAATTTCCCCTCATTGTGGAAACACTGAGCATGACGTTATGCTGCAGTTTTGATTTTTTTTTTGGTTCTGTTTGTTCGAACACGCAAAGGGATCAAAGCTCAGACAGCCCAGTCTGATACAATTTTCTTTATATTATTTAACATTTCTTTATATAGAATAGCTTATATATAGTCATTGTCCATCAGCAAGTCAAGTCGATATACGAGTCGAGTACCATTAATTAGGCACTGAAAATCTATTTAAGTAAATGATTTCTCTGGGAATTTTGGTAGAATATGAAAATACACATAAACCACCCTTATATCACATTCACCACACTTCAGCACCTTAACTGTATTATATTATATAAAATATTAGCAAAATTAATCAATATTAATCAACACTAAAAAAATGATTATAATAAGTACAAGAGCTTAACATGATATTTCCATTTTCGCACCGAAACTTCACCGCTACGGCTTTGAATTGGCATCGTCTCATTTGCCAATATCACATTCTTTTTTTAGGCATAATGTCACGTTCTTGATTCTTCAAGTATACTTATAAATAATTATACATATTTTCAAAATAGATTATAACTGGCCAGTTTCTCACATAAAAACTAATTTTTGCAATTCTGTCTGAGTGGGCTGGTCCTTACTACGAGTTTAAAACTATACAGATCGTAAAAATTGTAGATCACAAAGCAACGAGAATTTGTAAACTCAGATTTATTTATATATTTATTGTGTTCAAAGAAACATATGTATATATTATGAACCGATTCCTTTTAAATTTCCTCAGGAAACCTTCTCCAGATAGAACTTAGCATAGTCATAACCCAGTAGTATACTTAAATATTAAGAGCTACTTTTGGTCATAGACTTCTCCATAAGAATTCCACGTAGAATAGTGCCATGCTTGCAGCATAAACGATTAATTGTGACATTTGCAATATTATCATTCCACATTGCGGCAGGCCCTCCCTCGCTATTTCGTCCCAGCAATGATCTTTCGAGACTTTCTTCTCCAACGGTTGCTTTTTTTCTGTCCTGTTTAATTTTCATGTAGCGACGGGATAAGAATACAATTGTCGCCACCTCTTACTTGCCCGTAACAATGGGAAGTCATAATAATTAGCTAAAGATTCACCAGGAGAACGGCAGCAGTTCTCTCATGGGAAACGTATAACAGCGCTGCTAAGCGTGGTGATTACAGCATATTCCCCTCATATGAGTAATAAAATAGAAATGGTCACCAGTAACGGTAACTCCGCTATCCTATGTGCTCAATTTATTGCTGGGAGTCGTTGGATGAGGGCGGCACAGGACCACAATTTGTGGCGAAACCATATATTCTAAGTATGAAAATATGTATATGTAATCCTATATTAAGACGCGCGCTTGCTCGCGCACGAATTAATTTAGTGTTGGTACCTAAATACGCAATAGTTCTTCCATTCGAACTTCCATTCGAAAAAAAGAAGGTCCTATATATACGATTTAAATCGTGCGCTTAACAGCATTGTATTTCTCTTTCCTGTCACACACACGCGTACCTTATGTTGGTCGACAGTACGTCGTGGTACCAACTTCACGCAAAATGCTACCGCGTGCGCTCATTGATTCCTGGGCTTCCTGGGTTCCCAGTTACACGTCATATCCGTTGCTTTTCCAAAATTGCTTCCATAAAATTATCCAGCCATTTTTCTTCTCGTATGAGAGGAAAAATGTTACACATCAATAATTTCGCTATATACTATTAATCTGCACGGACACCCATTCGATTATTAATTATGATTCACTAGAAATTTTAATATCTTACATGTCAAATGTTAAATTGAATCAGTGAAGAAACTATTCAATGACTATTTGAAGGGGAAATACACTATTAATCTGAAATATGGAGTCAGTATCTCCCCGAAAGTGTAGCTATAATATGTTTGTTTTACCAATTATTCGTTTTCACGCGACTAATAAATGATTTGGTATGTTAAGAAGAAAATTCTCTATAGATTACTTTGTTTAAATATGTTATGTAACAATCTTATTACTTATCTCTTAATATATGGAATCTTATTACAATGCTAACTACGTAGTGTGTACTTTTTAGTTACGTTCTAATTAAAAATATATATTAATTGGATATAAAGACATTTCAGGGTTATCGTTTTCACCCGCTGGCGTCAAGAAAAGTCAAAGGTTTGTCTTTCTACCAGTTATATGCCGCGTGATTTTGCATACGTAATAGTGAACCATAAGTACTATACAACTAAACAAATTTTAGTATTTACATATTATATTTAATTAATTGAATGTTACTGTCGTTTACTTTGTCACATTAGTGGAACTCTGATCCAAAACTCAAGAGTCACGTTTAATAGATATGTTTGCAGAATAAATGAGGTAAATAACACACAATGGTCCACTCGTGACTATATATGCAGTAGATTCAAAAACATTTGGTTAGTTAAAACAAAATTATGCCTATGGAATATAAATTACATCGAAAGTGCTTGACACTAGCGCGTTGAACTAAAAAGACTATAACTGGTTGTGTTTATTGTTTAGTACCCGATATTGTTCACATTGGTTAAGATTCACCTGTGAACTTGCTGTTGTTTTATACGCTTACTACTTTCCTTCCTTTTATCTTTCATAAATAAACAAGATGTTAAGTTAGATAAAAAAAAATATATATTTGAAACAAATCCCAATTTACTGTGGCTGTAGCTGAATCACTTCTTACGGAGCGGTTGGAGTATCTGTCCAAAAGGCGAATAGCAATCACAGGGTGGGTTATATGATCTAATATCGGCCTTCTGTCGCGGGCTTTCCCCTGAGAGTTCAAGATAACGACTAAGAGTTTCGTAAGAACATAGTGAACAGCACTTTTAGGGGAAAGTTTATTATCTACCATTGCTCACACACCCAAGTGTGGCGATTATGAGGTTATGCTCTTCGCGCGGAGGCCTGTCATCAAAAAATTGCGTCAACAGACCCGATGGTGAATATACAATATTCCAGTTGTTCCTGTTTGGTGATGGCGGACATCTTTTTTTTTAATAAAAACATACTGCATTAAGGAAATAATCCTTGTATTGCGGAGGACTTTACAAACATAATATAACTATCGGACATAAATTACATCTAGACCCAGAGCAACAATTTGTGAATCGCACAAATGTTCTCCTGAGTGGCATTCAAACCCACGACACGGGCATTATAGGTCAGTATCTTAACCACCACGCCATTTGCACTGTCAAAGATATCATTGAAAGCAACAACAAAGCTTGAAACAAAATTTCTATACATAACCGTTTGAACAACTTGGTATAAGTATATCAATTTTTTTCTCATCTCATATACTGACTGCTGATTTCGAGTCTCCACTAATAGGAGGGAAATTGGCCTACTATACTATGCTGGTCAGACGTATTGGTATAAGATTATATTTCGGGTATTCCTTCTTTAGTATAGATGTAGTATGTGCATATAGATAGGGGGTTCTTAGTTCATTAGCACACGGAAAATAAAACATAACAATTAATAGATTTTTAATGTTCTTGTTATTAATTAAATAACTTTCTATCAATCGTATCTGTATACTAGATATAAATAAATGAGTATTTTGCACTCGCTGATGTGATAGTGTTTTTTACAAGATGTGTTTTTACAAGATTTATTAATTACTTACGTTATATAATGTCCTTTCTTTTTAATTTTATTTGCATCAATAGTTCACTGAGTTATCTACTGCTGCAAAAGAATTAGGATTTCAAACTTGATTTTTTATCATTATCATCATCACTACGGCTGGCCTCAAACCTCCTTCTCTATAAGAGAGTAATTGACCTACAAACTCCAAATAAAACCCTATACCTACCAACCCTGTCCAGCGTCGCGTCGTAGGTCAGACTCGGTATAGGGTTTTATTTTGAGTATTACCTTCTGTTTTAGTCTCCTTTGCTAAATGTTTTTAGAATAGGGCAATAAGAAAAGCGGCCAGTGACAAACTTATTTAATATTCCAATTAGGAACTCTTTGGAAATTTGTAGGCATGTAGGTAATGAATTCATACGTCATTTTTAAATATGTTGGCGGTAATTAAAAAAATATATGTAGTGTATCGAAATCGATATAAATAGAAAAAAAAACATTTTACAAGTTGTTACAAATTTCGGTGCGCTCTTATTCACTAACAATATTACGATATACTTCGAATAGCATTTCGTGAGGAATCGTTCTCCCGAGGGGGGGGGGACGTCGGTCGATGGGAGGGTACTCCTCAAGGGGTATTCCGTCGGGCCGACCACTGACAACGAGTAACCCTGCTCCGGTGGTCGTCGGTCCAACGACGAAGGCGACGTGGTGTTCGGGTGGGTTGCGGGTGTGCGTGCTTACGCCCCTCTGTCGCCCCGGACGGAGTGGTGCCAGGAGTGCGCCGACCGCAACCCACACAAAAAAAATTATACTATCTTAGAGTAATAACGTATAGAAGGATAGTGTCGCTACTTCGAATGTTCGAAATATTAATCTAAAAATACTACATGCGCGCAGACGATTACACACGTACTCACGCACACCACTACACAAATTATGAAATCAAATTTTGATTTTATTAACATAAATCGTCGAAATAATTTTAAAAGTAATGTTAAAAACCTTTTTAAGTTTTTCAAATATGTTATGACACCATTTGAATGCACAATCTGTCATAATTACCTATTTATTTTTTAAGAGTTGCATACGTACGTGCAGTAGAGTGACCTTGTACACTACGGAATGGTTCCGGCGTAAGCTCCATTAGGCTCCAATTGAAATGCTTCACGTTTTCGTTATTATTCTAAGGATACTATACTATTTATTTCATGTTTTAGAACAGGGCCTTACTCTATAAATAATGAACCTTCGAGAGAACTGTCAAGTTTACTGTGAAATTTCATATAATTTTAGTTTCAGTCGCCTTGTCCTCGTATTTTAAATCTTCGGCATTTTCTAAAACACTACAATACGCGACGGTAGTTCATCAGGCCTCGTGTTCGAATACCAGACCGGGAAAAATTTATAGACGTTTCTTGAAATATTAAAATTGGTACAGCCGTTTGGAAGATTACCTGGAATAAACAGAAGTTTGATGAACAGAATGAACAGAAGCATTTTAGTTTTATTTATTTATAAAAATATAAAAAAAATAAATTTTGAAGTACTATTATTAATATTTATGTAAGCGAAATACTTACCTTTTTTTTTGTGGGTGGGCCGCAGTCGGCGCGCCTCCGCACCACTCCGTCCGGGGCGACAGAGGGGCTTAAGCACGCAACTCCCGCGACCCACCCAAAAACCACGTCGCGTTTGTCGTTGGGCCGACCCCTGGAGCAGCATTAACTTGTTGTCAGTGGTCGGCCTGACGGAATACCCCTAATCGGGGTACCCTCCCATCGACCGACGTCCCCCCCTCGGGGAGGACGTCGGTCTTTCCTCACACGGTCGGCCTCTCGGCGGGTGACAGACTAATCCCCGGTCACGTCACCCGCGGCCTCGGCTAGGGCGGCATGAGGCGCAGATAGTTGCGCCTGTGCCGCCCCAGTCGCCGGTGGCGGACCTCCTCATCGAGGCTGCGCTCCTCGCGCAGGCGATCCGCCGCCTCCTTCCGCGAGATCACCGTTTCGCAGAAGGCTGCGACCGCGTCTCAATTCCCGACGCTGTCGACCATCGCCCTAGCGATAGCCGGCAGCGTCAGGTCCGTACCGATGATTGCGACGAGTTCACAGCGCTGCACTGCCCAAGCCCCGCAGGCCTCGAGCGTATGGCGCGCCGTGTCCTCGTCGCAATCGCAGTGGTGGCAGGACGAAGAGAAATACTTACCTACGGGCTAATCACGAGATATCTGAAATAATACGTCCGATGTACTTCAAATTTTGCGTACTCCATTCGCAACGTACTAATAACGGATTCTACGAAAATACTATTCAAAGTATTTTATATGTACCTGCGTTAACGGTACTATGTTTTGATAGGCTTTAACCGATGGCATAATTACAGTTAATTGATTGAATTAGGCGATACATAGCGGAAATCCATTTTTATTCAAATCCAATTTTAAAATGGAAGGAAGGAAGGGAAACCCACCACTTTCCCACGGTAATCAATATACGTGTGACCAATCAAAGCTGTGTGACCAATTAAAGCTGTGTGACGCCATCAAAATTGTGTGACGCCCAATCTAAAACCTTAATCCTATCCCGTACTCCTTCTATTTTGGTGTGCGGTATATTGATTACCGTGGGAAAGTGGTAGGATTCCCTTCCTTCCTTCCATTTTAAAATTAAAATAATTACAGTTATTGTAACCATTTTTATTTTAAGCGTTGTTATGGTAACGATTGCTATGATTATTGTTGTTAAATTTATAATATTATAGGCTTTTTTTATAATTAAATTAAAACAATTCGCAAAAATCATTATCTCATCATCACGTATATGACGTACGTACCATTGTTGGGCTCTAAAAGGGAAATTACATCTATACTAATATTATAAATGCGAAAGTTTGAAAATGTTAGTTTGTTTGTTTGTTTGTAACGCTTTCACGCTTAAACCACCTAACTGATTTCAAAAATTCTTTCACCAATGGAAAGCTATAATATCTGGGAGTAACATAGGCTATATTTTGTCCCGGTATTCCCACAGGAACGGGAACTACGCCGCGGGTAAAGCGACTGAAACTGAAGCGAAGCGAGGGCGGGTTGCTAGTACAATATAATTACATATATAAACATCCTTACTTTCGCATTTATAATATTAGTATAGATATACAATACTGGTCAGACAATTCGGTATAGGGTTTTATTTCGGGGTTTTCCTCCTCTTATATAGATGCGTAATATAGCTCTTAGTCGTCTTTTACGATATCCACGGACAAGATTCGCAAAAATGCAAAACGGGGGCACATTAATTTCTTTTGAGAGCTTCTGTTGCATGCGCTGAGTGTTGTAGGTGTCTAAGACTCTCTCTAACCTTCTTTTTCTCTCATGTGATGCAAATAAAGTTGCGTTCACAGCCTATACGCGCCCTCTGTTGGGCTCGGACTGGTCAGACGTGTAGGTATAGGATTTTGTTTCAAGATTTCCTTCTCTTGCATAGATATTATATGCATATATCCCTTAGTAGTCTTTTACGATACCAGTATATACATATGTTTATTTAAATATTGGTATGATTTGACAGATTAAAGCAGTTCCATATATCATTTGACAGATCATTTTGAAGTCTATTAGTCGATAATATAATGCAGAGGACGTCCCCTTAGTTCGTTATTAAATTAATCCATATATACCGTATTCTGTACTATTATAAATCTCCTATATTAAGTTTAATGAAACTTAAAACTAGGTCATATGTATCACCTAGTTTTTGGTTTACCACTATTTGGTACTAATAGATTCGTATCGCTAATCCTTAAAACAGTAATGCGTGTTTCCATTAACATGCCCTAAATTTTAGATAATACCTTTAGGCAATGTAAATGACATCAGCACCTGATGCTGCCTTAACTGAGGCCGCGGGTGACGGGACCGGGGATTAGTCCGTCACCCGCAGAGAGGCTGACCGTTCGACGGCGACCGACGTCCCGGGACAGAGACGTCGAGAGGAGAGGGTACCCCGTGGGGGTATTCCGTCGGGGCGACCACTGACGACAAGGAACTCAGCACCGGTGGTCGGCCCAATGGCGAAGGAGATGGATTACGGTGGATTCTGGGGCCGTGCACTCTCCTTTCGACGCCCCGGACGGAATGGACGACGTGTGCGCTGATCATACGAGGCATGCCTTTTAAGTTTTGTCGTTTGTAGAAAAAAACACAACTAAAACCTTATAGTCTTAGAATAATAACCTATAGAAGGTAAGTTCACGCACAAAAAGTGAGGCATTTCAATTGGAGCCTAATGGAGCTTACGCCGGAACCGTTCCGTAATGTACAAGTCATTGTACTGCACGAACGTAGGCAACTCTTAAAAAATAAATAGGTAATTATGACGGTTGGTGCATTCAAATGGTGTCACAACACATTTGAAAAACTTAAAAAGGTTTTTAACGTAACTTTTAAAATTATTTCGACGATTTATGATAATAAAAACAAAATTTGATTTCATAATTTGTATAGTGGTGTGCGTGTGTACGTGTGTAATCGTCTGCGCGCCATTAGTATTTTTAGATTCAAATTTTTAAAGTTCGAAATACTGATACTATCCTTCTATACGTTATTATTCTAAGCTTATAGTATTTTTTATTATTTTTCAAAGTATTCATCACGTAGCTTAATACACTTTTCCATTCGCTCAAACAAGTTATTATAACATTTATTTCACTCTAAAGGGGGGTATTTAAAATGGCTGACTTGAAAGCGTCGACTGCTTCTTCACCGGACTGGAACCTTTTCAACAACAAAGACTTTTCTTAATTTTAGGAAATGTAAAGAAATCGTTAGGGCTTAGGTCAGGACTGTGTAGAGGATGGTCAAGAATTTCTACTTTGTCCTGCTTCAAATACTCAATCGTTTGACGAGCGCTGTGTGAGCTTGCGTTGTCGTGGTGCAGGATGATGCGTCGCTTTGAGTTAGATTTTCGAAGTTCGGCGATGACTTGTGGTAAACAAACTGTGGTATACCACTCTGCGTTAACCGTTCTACGATCTTCAAGTGCAATAGTCGCAACATGGCCGGTTTTTCCAACGAACGTGGCCACCATATTCTTTGAAGTGCTTCGAGAACGAACAACTTTAGTCAGCTTTGGTTCGTCTTGAAAGATCCAGATTGTAGATTGTTGTTTGGAATCAGGATCGTAGGCATAGATCCAAAATTCGTCACCACTGATGATGTCGTAGATGTGATTTGACTCTCCTCGGTTGAACCTTTGCAGAGTTTTCTTACACCATCTGACGCGGGCCGCTTTGTGATCGTCGGAAAGCAGATGCGGTATCTAACGGCCAACTAGCTTTCTCACACCAAGCGCTTCATGCAAGATTTTCTGAATGGTTGTCCCTGAGATGCCTAATAGAGCGTCTATCTCTCGATATGTCACATGACAATCTTCGAGAATTAGTTGTCTCACAGCAATGATGTTATCTTCAGTGAAGGTAGATTTTGGGCGTCCTTCGCGAGATTTGTCATTAACACTAGTATGTCCACGCTGGAATTCTAAATACCAGCGTTCGACAGTCCGCAGACATGGGGCTTCACTGAACACAGATGTTAGCTCTTCAAAACACTGAAGCCGTGTCAGACCTCTTCTAAAGATGTAGAAAATTATTGCACGAACATTTTCCTTAGAAAGATTCATTTTCGTACGTAACCTGACTAGTGTTGCCCAAATGCAAGACCAAGACGAGACTTGGATCGGTCTTGGTCTTGGTCTTGCAACATCACACCTGGTCTCGTCTTGGTCTTGGTCTTGCGCACCCGAGTCTTGGTCTTGGTCTTGGTCTTGCGCACGCGAGTCTTGGTATTGCAGCAAGAGTCTCGCAAAATTTTGCAGTTAGAATAACGTAACAGTAATTTATCATGGCAATGAAAAATCCAACTAAATTAATCAAATATCCTATCCTATCTATCCATCTGCTAGCCTATAGTTCACTATTGAATACAATACTTACCACTGGAGAAAATTACTCTTCTATTCCCCTGGTGTTCCATTAGACAGCGTTACTACTCTTATGACAGGACTTTCGACCCTATTTTCTTAAGACGTCACCACACGAGGCAGTTGATACAATAAATTTTATGTCATTTTATAATCAATGCGATATTTTACAATTAATGCGATTGTTTATATTCCCCTTCAAGTTAAGTGGTATGTATCTATTGTATTTCCAGTTTAGTTACTGATACTCTGGATACTTGAAAAAACCTGTTGTTCTATTGCCTATATAAATACTTTGGCCGCTGGATCCATGTAGCTCTTAATATACTATTTATTCAAGAACATATAAAACTGATTTAAAATTTTATGGTTTTAAAACTTGTAAAATGTATGATATTCGTCGTCATCGTCACAGCTCATAAAAGTGCCACTGCTGGGCTTAAGCTTCCTTTCAGTAAGAGGAAAATTGATCTACTATACCACGCTGGTCAGACATGTTGGTACAGGGTTTTCTTTCTAGTTTCACTTCTCTTGCACATATGTTATATACACAGAGTGTATCTGGTTATGGGACAACTGTTCATGTATGTTGTAGTTCAACAGTCATAGATCATAATTAGAATGTATATTACACAAAAACAATATAACGTAAAAGTTATAGTGATTACAAAAATGTGTGTCTAAGAGTTTATGCCTTAAATTTTATGCATTATGTAGGTATGCACAGACAGGATATATGTAAGCATGTAAAATTTCGACAGTATAAATAGGTATTAGATTTGCGCGAATCTTTCAATGGTTACGTAGGTACAAAGGCGACTCATCAACGGTCATCGGCCGATCAGCTGATTTATGTTAAAGCGAAGTTTGTCTTGCTTATGCAAACGTAATCATTGATTTATTCAAATTCTAATGAACATTTAACAAAATACGAATATATGGTAGATTAAGTATCATTCCTTTATACATTTTAATCAATTTACACGAAAAAACGATGACAAAATTAAGAACTTACATGTCTCTCAATTCATTAACGAATCGATATTTTTATTTCAATTTTTTTCATGGGTTCCTAACACCATTGCCCGATCCGATTTGATACGACATCCACGGGTAAGAGAGTGGTGAATTATATTCGTACTCTGTCTTTTTTTTTGTGTGTGTGTAGCTGTTGGTCGCAGATGACCTTGACAGCTTAACGCGGTCAATGGGCGAGCGCTGATGGCTCACAACCCGGTAAGTAAGTTAAGCGAACATCGCCCGAGGGCTCCCCCCTGTGGGGAACGGACCTCGGCTCGGGGCGTCGCTGAGAGCAAAGTGGGCGTGGCCAAGTTTAGGTTAATGACTTTTACGCGGCGCGGTTTTCGACCTCGACGGCGAGGCCGATACCGCGGAGTTTTAGCTGTTATCGCTGCGCGAGCTGTGTAGGTCCTTTCTTGGGCGATCATAATAGCGTCATCTTCTTCTTTAAGAAGATGACGAGGACGTCGGACCGCGGATATTTTTGAGGGGACATAGTTTACCGCCCCAACCACTAGTGGATTGGGGTGAGTCGTGGCAGAGGCAAAATAGCGCTGGGAGCAACGCTTCATGTACTGCCTGATGGTGATCGTACTCTGTCCCTACATGGACATTTATATAGATTAATTGTAGGCATATTTCTATGTCCAACAGTGAACGTCGTTGGGCTAATGAATAAACGGATATATAAATATGTATAATGGGCAAGAGCACTCTCGTGATTACGGTATTTTTGTCCTTAAGCCTTTCCGAAGAGTAATTCTGAAAAGCCAACACCAACATTGGGAATCGATTGGCCAATAGATGGATATCTCAAGACTGATTTGACTTGCCGTGTAGTGAC
The DNA here is from genome assembly GCA_032191425.1 of Lymantria dispar. Classification (NCBI taxonomy): domain Eukaryota; kingdom Metazoa; phylum Arthropoda; class Insecta; order Lepidoptera; family Erebidae; genus Lymantria; species Lymantria dispar. Next base: position 15,632,900 of record CM063457.1, on the reverse strand, counting down.
GGAGTAAGAATATAATTCATCACCCCCTATTTTACCCGTGACTGCGAACCCACGACTAAGGGCTATAATATATAACATCGATGCAAGAGAAGGAAAACTTGACATGTATGACCTGTAACAACACGGCCGATCACCGTGGCGATTCCCCTCCGGCCACGGCCGATTCTCCTCCTGTTATGTAGAAGACACGAGCTCAACCGTATATAAGCTGAAATGGTTATTTGAATTAAATGCAAGACCGCGAGACTCTTGCAGGCCCAGTCTTGGTCTTGCTCAAGTCTTGCAGGGCCAGTCTTGGTCTTGGTCTTGCAAAAATTAAGCGGTCTTGGTCTTGGTCTCGGTCTCGCATTTCTCGCAAGACCAAGACCGCAAGACCAAGACTTTTTTGGGCAACACTAAACCTGACAGATTCCAATCGACGCTGTGACTAAACAATAGCATTAATCCTAATACTTTCAACTGTTTTAAGATTCAAAATTTAAATACATTCGAATATAGAACAGTTCCAAATTCAAAATTGCCGGGCAATATGGAAACGACAGAACTTAAAAGGCATGCCTAGTAGCTCACCAAAAAAAGGCAATGTAAATGACTCATAATATTGACGTTGGATTTTATCAATCTCAAAAATTAGGAGGATCTATTCGTTCTCAAAATCGAATTGAAAGATTAATGTGATCTAGATATTAGTATGTCTACGACTCCAATAGCATGTTAGAATTTCCGACTTAGGAGGGAGGTTACCTGAAGGATATCGTCGTCCCAAGGACGAAGGGGAGGGAATATGGCAGGGTATGGGATCGCGCGCCCTTTTATCACCCCAGATGGGACGGATGGCATGTGTCCGCACCATAACCTGCCAAGATTTCAGACATGATTCTTTTTAAAGCAATAATTTTGACTCCTGGGTTAAATGTAGTTCATGCCTATCACGGGTACAATGATTTATTACTTCCAAGTTGTATGATATATTTACATACGTAGATATTGTTAATAGCACATTTATGAATGACAAAGGAGATTATTTTAATATGGCATAAATATCATAGTACATTGCCCTCAGTTATATGACAAACATAATTGATAAAAGGTTTTTAATTACGTTCTTAGTTTACGGAAAAAAAATCTTATTAATTTTGCACTCGTTATAGATTGCCTGCCAGTTTGTTTGTCAGCGTAGAGAATTTTGGCAAATTTATTTTTTTACAAGTTGAAGGGAGCCGTAATAGATTGCACAGATGGCGCAATTATCCTAGTAGCCACCGTCTGTGCAGTGTAATGGGTTCGAGTTTTACGAAATGCGAAATTATGTGCGAGTCGTGATGTAAATTGTGTCCATTAAGTGTCTGTAAAGATCTTCCTAAGAAATAGGATCTATTGCTTGGAGCTGGGTTTCGATATGATAAAAAATTAATTAAATTTCTAATAAATATAATTAAAAAGTGAGCCGTCACTCAGGACGCCTGATAGATGTCGAAATTGTTTTGTACAAGTATACAAGTATATGCATAAAAGAACAGATTACGACAGGAACAAATATGGCATAATGTGTAAATAAAATATTACGATTTATAATATTATTTAAAATATTACACAGCAATAATAATTAATTCACCGCACAATCGATTACCCACAACATCGCTCCATTCCTCTCTCTCTATCCTTCCATCTCACTCACACACTACTACGTATAGTACATATATTCCTCGTGTGGCGTTACGTCACCGGCCTGTTTACGTCATGCCAACGATCAGGTTTACCCTTGCATATTCCGTCATATAGCGTGGAGTTGCATCGCCACGGCCTGTTCACGCCACTTTTACATCAAAATAGAAATAATTCTTTGATGATTATGACGGTCTGGTCCAGCTATTACTTAAAATTACTGCAGCACGGGATCCGGTACTAATCTCTATAGACAACAGCAGACAACCCTTTTTACGATGGTCTTAAAATGCCTATAAACAAAACGTAAAAAAAGCGTGTTAAAAAGTAAGTGTACATTTTTTCATTGGACTATAAAGAGCATTCCAGTAATAAAGGAAATTTGAATTATAAATTATTTTTTTGTAATTAAGTAAGAGCCAAACTGTGAGATAAAGCTAGTGAAAGTATTTCAATTAATTAAAAATATATCATATTTAATGAAATTATCAGATCACACTGTAAATTCGAGAAACTGCCACAAACAAGTTCTCAAACCTACTAAAAAAATAGGACGACCTCTGATATTGTTTATCAATCAGACAACACAATTTATTATTATAATCACATTATATTATGCCTTTTGGTATACGGTTAGGTTTAAAAATGTGATGGGAGTAACAGTTTTCAGTAATTTTTACCATCTCAACATATAGACGCCTCATTTCTGGGCTCGAGTCTCTTCCACAATGGAAATTGACCTTGTATAACACACTGATCAGATGGGTTGGTATAGGGTTTTACTATGAGTTTGCCTTCTCTTGAATTGATGTTATATGAATATTATAATCATCATCTATTTTCTCTTATGTTAATTATTTGGAGTAGAGGCAAATTGTGCTCTTTTTCCATTGTACATATTGTAAAAGTTATTGGTAATAGCTTTATCACCAGCTGCCTGCCTGCGGTCAGCTCTCTTCTATACCAATAAACAAAATTGGAGTGTCTGTTTGTAATGTCAAAATAATAGGCTTTTTTCATGCTCATACGGTTATTTGCACGACACCTATGCCTAAAATAGCAATTAAAAAAATTTTGTCTGTCTGTCTGTCTGTCTGTCTGTCTGTTTGTTCCGGGTAATCTTCAAAACGGCTGGACCGATTTCAAAAATTCTTTCACCTATGGAAAGCTATAATATCAGGGCGTAAACTAGGCTATATTTTATCCCGGTATTCCCACGGAAACGGGAACTACGCGGGTAAAACAACTATACCCTATAACCGAAGCGAAGCGAGGCCGGGTTGCTAGTTGGAAATATAATTGTTGACCAGACGGCATTAGATAGAATTGACCCAGGTCGATGTAAACCTCAGTATCTGAAAACACAGGTTTACGATCAGTGTGTGTTACCAATGATGACTTACGGCACGAAAACGTGGTCCCTAAATGTAGGCCTCATAACCAAGCTCAAAGTCGCTCAGCGTGCTATGGAGCGGGCTATGCTTGGGATAGAGGTGAGATAGAATCTGAAATACGGAAATCCACAGAAGAACGGGTGTATCCGACATAGCATGAAGAATTAGCACGCTGAAGTGGCAATGGGCAGGCCACATCGCTCGACGAACCGACAACCGCTGGGGAAGAAAGGTTCCAAGTGGCGAATACGTATCGGATGAAGAAGTATAGGACGCTCCGCCACTAGGTGGATCTATGACCTGATGAAAGTTACTGAGCGTCGTTGGACATAGGCGGCACAGGACCGCACTTCGTGGCGTAACATAAGGGAAGGTCGATGTAAAAGTATTAGTTGTCGTGAAAGCAGCCGCTACACAGCACGTTATGAATTATATTAGTCATCTTTTACAACGCCCACGAGCAAGATTTTCCAGTCATCCATTTATCTATCCATACATCAGAAAATTCACGATATCAATAGGCGTAGTTCTTCCCAAAGAGGGGTAAAGCCACAATTACTGCGCTTGGCAGGTTGATTAGAGATCACAGAGGAAGTTATGTTGCTCATGAAAATATTGCTGTCCATCACTAATATTGCCTAACTATTTATTATCCATTACTAATAATAAACAAGGAACATTATATGGCTCTCTAAGTTCTTTTGATATAAAAGAAGAAATGTTTGACAAGATTTATAGGAAAGCCAATAAACTTCAGGGCAGCTTGTGGCGAGCTGAATGTGAGTGGCGACACTGCGGTCCTGAATGCCCCAGAGATTCGGCCTGGGCCAATCCAACTCGCCTTTATTGGCTGGTTGACGTGGAAACCGAAGAGTGCCCGCAGGATTCTCAACTCTGGCTTGCCTTAAACGGCTGATCAGAGAGGGATCGCCAGAGCTATATGCTCGGGGATGGAAGTGTTATTATATTATCCGTAGGTGTCAGCAAAGATAACTAAGAGCTTTATATAAACCTGAGCCAGCTGCATCTGATGTCTTATGGTCATCAATTACATCTCCAATGAGGTTTCATGTCAATCACGCGGTTAGTAATGAAATTATTGTCAAATCTTTTGCAGTGTACTTAATAGAAGAAGAGCTAGTATTGTGATGACTTCAAGTAATTAAGATAAGAACAGGATGAAGATAATAGTAGTCATTCATTATCATCTAAATGTGTACTAATGGTGATTCCCCGGGTTACCCTTTGTTTGATTTTTACGTGTCCACTGCTATTACAGTGGAAATCATTATCCCATAATAATATTGCTGTATTAATAATACTAATATTTTCTTACATCATATCATTATCGCAACCCACCTACGTCTCACTGTTGGGCTCGGGCCTCCTCCACAACGGGAGGGAATTTGACCTACTATACCATGCTAGTCAGACATGTTGGTATTTTCTTTTTTTTTTTTTTCTTATGGGTGGGCTATGGTAAGCGCACGCGCGGTCCTGTCCGTCCGGGGCGATGAAAGGACGGCGCGCGGGCCCATAACCCATCCGTACCCACATCACCTCATGTGACTTGTCATCAGTGGTCAGCCCGACGGAATACCCTTTCGGGTAACTTCTTACCTCTCGACGTACTGGGACGTCGGTCGCCATCGCGTGGTCAGCCTCTCTGCGGGTGACAGACAATTCCCCGGTCCGATCACGCGCGGCCTCGGCTAGGGTGGCATTAGGCGCAGATACTCGCGCCTGCGCCGCCCAAGTCGCCGGCGGCGGAACGTGTCGCCGTTGGTATAGGGTTTCATTTCGAGTTTTCCATCTCTTGTACAGATGTTATGTGTATATTATATCCCATAGTCGTCTTTTACGACATCCACGGGCAAGATAGGGAGTGGTGAATTATATTCTTACTCTGTCACCACGCGAAAAATATTATTATTGATGTGAAACATCTATAGGCGAGGGTGACCGTGATCGTTGCGTGGCGTTTAACGCCACGCCTCGCGGTCCCCTAATAATTATATATTAAATAAAGATTTGGATGCATATACCTACATTTTTGTAACGAAACCATGGTGCGATTTAAAATTTTGAACTGTTTTTTTATAGGCTTTTATTAGTTTCAGGTGTATATATATTTATTTCTTTGTATATTACCGACTTCATAGGAATTGGATTTTGACTCACTTTAAACAGTAAAATTTAATTTAAAAGTTGAAAATTTAAGGAGGACCAATGACGTTAAAATTATTTAGGTAGTAATAAGAAATATTATCATTACAGGATTAAAAATTTCTTTATTAAATATATTGAAGCTGAGAGTTGGTCGTTAGCTCGATAAATGCCGCCATTTCTGTTTCCTAAATCACACTCTTCGTGCGGAAAGAATGTCTGTGAACGGATGAAAGCATTTCATTTTTTATAGGCTTTTATTCGTTTCAGCTGTGTATTTATTTGTTTGTATGTCACCAACTCCTTAAGAATTGGATTTTGACTCACTTTAAACAGCTTGTCTTATTATCATTACAGGATTAGAGATTTCTTTATAAAATATATTGTAGCTTAGAGTTGGTCGTTTGCTCGATAGATGCCGCTATTTCTGGTTTATAAATCGCAAATTATTTCAAGCTACGTTTTAGAAGGTTCATTTCGTTTGTACTAAATAACGTTACCATAAATATGAGTCGTAAAGTCAATTTTAAAATGAATAATTTATTTGATACGATACCTACCAAAAAGTACTTATTGACTAAAATATCGAATACAAAAGTATCGGTATCGAAAGAAAAGTACTCGATACCTAAAGATAAAGTAAATAAAAGTACTCGATACTTTAAATAGTACGTTACTTATCTTTCGATACTATTCATGAGTTCAGTATCGATACTTTATATTCGATACCGTGTCGCTACTCGTACAAAATAGTTTCGATGTTTCACATCTGTCAGGCGTCCTGAGCGACGGCTCACTTTTTTTTCTTTATATTCTCTTTACTATTGTAAAATTACTAATATTTTACATAATATTGCCTACTGCTAACAGTATTACTAATAATAAATTATTTTCTTTCTCTTCTTCTTTTCTATTCTACACTTAGGCGTTTTAAGAAAAGCAAGGAGTATGACACGTTGTATTCTTAACAGTTTACTACACGGGTACAAAACAAATAGATGTTTCTATAAAAATAACCAAATTTTAAAAAAAAGTGTGTGTTTACTTATGTACGCACGTAAGAAGTTATACTTCTTAGGCGTAAGAAGATAAAAATCTTACTAAAAATTTTATCCTTTGGGTCATCCTACGTAAAAAAACGACACTACCAAAGGTATTTAATACATTGAAAGTTTTATTATAACGCATTGTCTACATTTGACATTTGTTGACATTTGCGACCGTGTGCGCGCGCATCGTAAAAAATGCTTACTATAGCTAACCACGGGGTGTCGATGTCGGTTATACGTATTTGAGACGGCGGATCGCCTGCGCGAGGAGCGGTCTTCAAAAACAATATGAGTATAAAAAAATAAAATAAGAATATAGGTATAAAATTACACGAAATTAATAAAAATTGTTGCTGTAGCGATAATTATACTCTTGAACAATTATGTTTACAATAAAACAATAAAATGATCGTGTTTTACATATTACATAAATGAAGCTGATAAAAGCGAGAGCATCTATATATAGAATTCATTAGACTGATAATGAAGACACGTATTTATCTTTTTTTTTGATCACTTTATTTATCTTCACCTTTGATACATTGTCTACATAATTCACAGATTGATAAAATCTCATCATATTCAACCCATTGATGCCTCACTGTTAAGTGTGATGGACTAATAGATAGGGTCACTACTTCCTTCCATTCTCAGCTAGTAAACTTTTCAAAGGAAGAATTAGTAAATAAGTCATAAGAGTCTTAATGAAATAAATTGCAACGTTTGTAGAGAGTCATTGCCGACGTAATTTAAAAGGGAAATTTGAATTAAATATTACTTTTAAATGAAGAAATTCTGCCGAACACTAATAATTGTATTCTTTTTTGGGGGTGGGATGCGGTCGGCGCGCTCCTCGCACCGCTCCGTCCGGGGCGACAGAGGGGCGTAAGTATGCACACCCGCAACCCACCCCACGTGCACGTCGCCTTCGTCGTTGGGCCGACCACCGGAGTAGGGTTACTTGTCATCAGTGGTTGGCCCGACGGAATACCCCCTATTTGGGGTACCCTTCCATCGACCGACGTCCCCCCCTCAGGGAGAACGTCGGTCTTATAATTGTATTCTTAACCGAGTGTAATATATTAATAGCATTATTTTTGGAGTGTTCATGAAGAAAATTAGGTGACACCTAAAATCAAGAACAAAATTGATAACATGCTTATATTAATCCAATACTCCATTTATTAGTAAATATAGTATTTACGTGTCAGTCCATGTTGGACGAGAAGATCCTCTTAAGTTTTCCGAACGCTGCCCAACCGAGTTGGATTCGTCGGCTGATCTCTGTCTCGAAATTGGATCTACCTAACTGGACTGTCTGTCCTAGGTAAACATAATGATCGACAACTTCAAGAATCGCATTGCCAAGTAGGACCGGTACAGGAATGACATGGGCATTTGACATGACTTTCGTCTAGTCCATGGTCATTCGCAAGCCCATTAGTTGGGATACCCTACTGAGATCATTGAGCATTGTGCCAAGGTCCTCATGGATTCTGCCATAACGACGATATCGTCTGCAAATCGAAGGTGAGTGATGTATTCGCCCTTAATATTGATGCTGAGTCCAGTCCAGTCTAAGAGTTTGAAGACATCTTCCTGTGCAGTGGTGAACAGTTTCGGAGAGACGACATCTCCCTGTCTCACGCCTTTCTGCAACTGGATCGGTTTCGTACTCTTATCCCGGATACGGACTGACATTGTGGCGTTCGTATACAAACACTTCAGCACTTCGATATAGCGATGGTCGATTTAGCACCGCTGAAGGGACTGCAGCGCCGCCCAAGTTTTGACTGAATTAAAGGCTTTCTCATAGTCCACAAACGCTAAACACAGGGGCCGATTATACTCCTCGGTCTTTTGTATAATCTGCCGAAGCGTGAGGATATGGTCTATGGTGTTATAGCCTTTTCGGAAGCCGGCTTGTTCGGGCGGCTGGAAATAATCGAGGTTGCGCGTGAGTCGATTGGTAATGACCCTCGAAAACAACTTATAAACGTGGCTCAGGCGTGAGATGGGTCTGAAGTTCTTTAAAAGAGCTTTGTCACCCATCTTGAAGAACAGCACCACCACACACCTGGTCCATGTCTCTGGAACATCGCCCCCGAGGATAACGGAATTAAACGATCGGCTTGCCGCCCGCCTTCAGAAGCTCTGCCGTAATTCCGTCATCTCCCTGTGCCTTACCGTTACTTAGTTGTTTGAGAGCCATTCTGATCTCGTACAAGCTGATGTCCGGGATTTCTTCGGTATAGTGCCGAGTTAGCTTAGATCTGGGATCTTGGACCAAGCCGACAACAGGATTTTGGGATGATTTATATAACTGTCAACTGTCAAGATCTCACTTTGGGATGAAATGACAGTGTCGTCATCGGTCTTCAGCTTAGTCATTTGGCTTTGCCCAATGGACAGATCTTGTGCGAATAATTTCGAGCCACGATTCCGCTCTATCGCTTCTTTAATACGGAGCGTATTAAATCGGCGAATATCGCGACGCACAGACCTGGAGATCTGCTTATTTAGCTCCCTATGTTCGGACCAATCGGCTGAAGACTGCACCGTTATTTCTTTTCTCCACTCCATGAGCTCGAGAGTTTGGTCAGAAAGTTTTTTAGGTCTATTAATGCGGTGTGCCTTGAAAAATTTCGACCCAACCGCGTGGACAGTTTCCACGAATCTGTTGTTCATATCGTTCGGAGATTCGCACTCGTACATACATTGGAAGCGATTGTGTAGTTCGAGTTGAAAGCTTTCGAGGTTCTGGTATTGGACAGATGTAGGTCGGAGTGTAGACTTCATCAAGCGTGACCACTCGACTTTTGTATGCATATTCAATGTGCCTCGTACCAGCCGGTGATTGCTCCCAGTTTTAATCCTGCTGATCACTGAATATGTGTCGTTTGTCTGACAAGATGAAGTCTATCTCGTTTTTTGTTAAACCATCGGGGCTAATCCAAATCCATTTCCTTTGTGGCTGCTTCTTGAAGAACGAATTCATCATAAAGAGGCTTTCCCTCTCCAGAAAGTCAGCCAATTTCTGGCCCCTCTGGTTTCTCTGTCCATATCCGTTTCCCCCATTCCGTGTGGTGACGGAGTAAGAATACAATTCACCACCCCCTATCTTACCCGTGCGTGATCGTACGAGACGACTAAGGGATATAAAACGCATAGAACATTTATGCGAGAGAAGGAAAACTCGAAATAAAACCCTATACCAACACATCTGACCAGCATGGTATAGTAGGTCAATTACCCTTCCATTATGGAGGAGGCCCGAGCCCAACAGTGGGACGTATGTGGGCTGAGATGATGATGACGATGATGATCCATGTTTCCCCACTCTCAACTTATCATCACTGCCTTTGACTTGTTTCGCGTTAAAGTCTCCCATAACCACCGTGAAGTGGCTTTTGGAAGCGTGTATGGCTTTCGAGATGTCCTCGTAAAATGCCTCCACCTCGTCGTCGGAGTATGCCGAGGTCGGTGCGTATACCTGTATAACCTTCAGCGAATACCTCTTGGTAATTCTGAGTGTAAGATACGCTACCCTTGTCGACACACTTTCTATCCTCTCCACGTTGTCTACGAGAGACTTACGAACGATAAACCCTATACCACCTTGGGACGGGTGATCGCCCTCCCGGTAGAAGAGCAAGATTCCAGACTGGAGGATTATCGTGCCCTCGCCCTCTCTTCGTACTTCTGATAATCCTACAATGTCCCAGCGGATTTTGCTCAATTCCTCTTCCAGCTCGATGACCCTCTCGTCAGTCCTGAGTGCCCGAATGTTGTGTGTTACCAGGGCCAAGGGTCGTTTTTGTTGGTAGCCGGATCGCTGACGGAGATTCCTCGCACCCCCTGCTCCCCACTACTGGGCCCGCCACCAAAATGAGCCCGGTTACCGGAGCCGCCGTGACTGGGTACCATTTTTGCTTTGTACGTCATTTTTATTTAAGGGGATATTGCCGTAATCGCCACGCTTGGCAGGCGCAGGCGGGTTGGCGATCGCAGTTTAGATGTTTTACGTTTCCCAGGAGAGAGCTACTTGCCCACTCTCCTGGTGAACCCTCAGCCGATTTTTACGACTCCCATGGGCAAGTACGGTGTGGCGACAAATGTATTCTCAACCCGTCGCCATACGGGCATTACTGTTACTGGCTGAATTTCTGTATTCAATGTTGTAATGGAATCCAGAAAGAAAATAAGCATAATGAAAAAGACGCATAGTGCTCATTGCTGGTAAAGTTTTCTGTGGATAAATTGTTGTAGTTAAGGGCTTATGATCTGTAATGAGTGTAAACTTTCTTCCGTAACAGTAATGGAAAATTTTTTAACTCCTCAATATATAGCTGTAGCTTCCTTATCAATTTCGCTGTATCTTTTTTCGCTTTTTGAAAGTGAATGAGGAGCAAAGGCAATCGGTCTATCGGTATCATCTTTTTCAATGCGTTCTTGAATGCTGTCGAACTTCTCCTCATACTTTTTTATTGTCGTAAGTCGTATTGCATGCGTCATTTTGTAAATGCTTTGAAAGTTTTGTAAATTGACCTTTTTATATTACTTCTTTGTTTTTTTAAGTTATATAATTCTTCCTCCATCTTCGCCATTAATAAATACAAAATAATTATATATTTGAATTACACTTTATTTCGTATATATTTTTATTATGTCACAATCCTGACATGTACTTAATTTAAATTATATTTATAACATGTATTATATAAAGAAAATGACACAATGCAAAAAGGTATATATAAACACCCTTAGAGGGTGAAAATTCATCCTCTCCGTGGTCCCCCCCACGGAGAGGATGAATTTTCACCCTCTCACCGTCACCGTCGGTCGATGGGAGGGTATTCCTCAGGGGGTATTCCGTCGGGCCAACCACTGACATCAAGTCACCCTGCTCTGGTGGTCGGTCCAACGACGAAGGCGATTTGTTACGGGTGGGTTACAGGTGTGCGTGCTTACGCCTCTCTATCGCCCCGGACGGAGTGGTGCGAGGAGCGCGCCGACCGTAACCCAACTGCCAAAAAAAAAAATAAACGGTGAAAATAAAAAAATGCTAAAACACATGTTTATTTATTTTTATTACAGAGTATTTGTTTACAATTTAATGAAAATCGATGAAGATTTTTTTCTCGTTATACAAACTTTGCTACTGCGCTTTACCCCTTTAGGGCTTGAATTAACGTTCGACGATCGCGGCTCTGTTGCGCCTGAGGGCCGTGGCGACTGAGGCCGTCACCGGCGGGGGAGTGCTGTTGGTGGTGTCCCTAGACATCGCCAACGCATTCAATAGTCTGCCATTCAGCTGCATCAGGGAGGCGCTCCGGTATCACGGGGTGCCAGTTTACCTGAGGCGGCTAGTGGCAGACTATTTGGAGGGGCGCAGCGTCCTCTGCACCGACCGAGCAGGGGACGTCGTGCGAACGCCCATGACGTGCGGTGTCCCACAGGGGTCGGTCCTCGGACCCACCCTGTGGAACATCGGCTACGACTGGGCGTTGAGGGGGAGCCTCCCGCCCGGGCTGGGCGTGATTTGTTACGCCGACGACACGCTCGTCACAGCCCGCGGTGGGACGCTAGAAGAGGCGGTAAGCCTGGCGACCTCGGGTACCGAGGAGGTCGTCAGACGGATCGAGGCGCTGGGGTTGAGGGTCGCCCTGGACAAGACGGAGGCCCTCTTGTTCCATGGGCGCACTATGAGCCCTCCCATCGGCGTCTCGATCACCGTCCACTCGGTCAACATCAGCATCCGGGCCCATATGAGGTTCTTGGGCCTGGTGCTCGACGGGCGATGGTGGTTCCGGGAGTATTTCCGCAGGCTCGCTCCGCGGCTCGTCAGCGCGGCGTCCGCCCTATCGTGGCTTATGCCGAACGTGGGCGGACCGAGCGCTGCGTGCCGACGGCTGTACGCGGGGGTCATCCGGTCGATGGCCCTGTACGGCGCACCGGTGTGGGCGGGGTCCATGACCGCCCGACTTAGGGCCCTTCTGTGGCGACCACAGAGGGTCACGGCGGTCAGGGCCATCCGCGGATACCGCACGGTGGCGACGGAGGCAGCGTGCCTATTGGCCGGGACTCCCCCGTGGGACCTGGAGGCGGAGATGCTCGCCGGACTATATCGACGGGTGACGGGGGTGCGAGCAGAGGGCGGTGTGGTCTCGTTAAGGGATCTCACCGCCTGGCGCGTCGACGCCCGCCGAGACGTCATCGCCCGTTGGGCAGTCCGGTTGGAGAGGCCTCGGTTCGGGGTGCGAACCGTGGAGGCCTTCCGGCCGGTGCTGATGCAGTGGTTAGAGAGGCGGCACGGGGTGCTCTCCTTCCGACTGGTGCAGGTTTTGACGGGGCATGGGTGCTTCGCCAAATACCTGCACAAGGTCGTTAGGAGGGAGAGTACACCGTCCTGCCACCACTGCGATTGCGACGAGGACACGGCGCGCCATACGCTCGAGGCCTCCGGGCTTGGGCAGTGCAGCGCTGTGAACTAGTCGCAATCATCGGTACGGACCTGACGCTGCCGGCTATCGCTAGGGCGATGGTCGACAGCGTCGGGAATTGGGACGCAGTCGCAGCCTTCTGCGAGACAGTGATCTCGCGGAAGGAGGCGGCGGATCGCCTGCGTGAGGAGCGCAGCCTCGATGAGGAGATCCGCCGCCGGCGACTGGGGCGGCGCAGGCGCAACTATCTGCGCCTCATGCCGCCCTAGCCGAGGCCGCGGGTGACGTGACCGGGGATTAGTCCGTCACCCGCCGAGAGGCCGACCGCGTGAGGAAAGACCGACGTCCTCCCCGAGGGGGGGACGTTGGTCGATGGGAGGGTACCCCAACAGGGGGTATTCCGTCGGGCCGATCATTGACGACAAGTTAACGCTGCTCCAGTGGTCGGCCCAACGACGAAGGCGACGTGGTTTTCGGGTGGGTCGCAGGAGTTGCGTGCTTAAGCCCCTCTGTCGCCCCGGACGGAGTGGTGCGGAGGCGCGCCGACCGCGGCCCACCCACAAAAAAAAAAAAAAGGGCTTGAATTAAAAAAAAATCTTGTCGTAGCGTTTCTACGTCACGCAAAGACCTACTGTCAAAATGTCATGTTTCTGACTTCAGTAGTTTCAGCTCCGTAATAAGTCAGTAAACTAACATCTTTCTACCTATTCTACACCTTTAAAGGACGAAAATGGACAAACGCTGAATCACGTGTTTTCTATTTTTAATAAAGAGTATTTGTGTTTAATTTGAAGACAGTAGCTAAAGATTTCTTTTCTTTCCATACAGACATTGCCGTTGCATTTCACCCCCTTAGGGGTGGAATTTCAAAAAAATATTTTCTTGATTCTAGGCACCCCTACGTCACGAAATGAAACTACGGTCCAAATTTCATTTTTCTAGCTTCAATAGCTTCAGCTCACCCTGTTCCTTTATATGTACATGTATTATTGTTAACGCCCCCGCAACACGCCTTGTAGGTGGAATTTCGTAAAATCCGTTATTAGTTGACCTCTAATCGATGAAAGGAATATTCCTACCAAATTTCAAGTCTGTACGCCTTATGGTTTCAGAGATATGGTGATGTGTCAATATATCGCTCGAAAACTCTCATCTCCTATACACATATCTATATCTATACCAATAAATAAAATTGGAGTGTCTGTTTGTAATGTCAAAATAATAGGCTTTTTTCATGCTCACACGGTTATTTGCACGACACCTATGCCTAAAATAGCAATTAAAAAATTTTTGTCTGTCTGTCTGTCTGTCTGTCTGTCTGTTTGTTCCGGGTAATCTTCAAAACGGCTGGACCGATTTCAAAAATTCTTTCACCAATGGAAAGCTATAATATCAGGGCGTAAACTAGGCTATATTTTATCCCGGTATTCCCACGGGAACGGGAACTACGTGGGTAAAACGACTATAACCTATAACCGAAGCGAAGCGAGGGCGGATTGCTAGTCTACACTAATATTATAAAGAGGAAAGATTTGTATTTTTGTATGTAACGAATAAACTCAAAAAGTACTGAACCGATTTAAAAAATTCTTTCACCATTGGAAAGCTATAATATCAGGGAGTAACATAGGCTATATTTTATCCCGGTATTCCCACGGGAACGGGAACTACGCGCGTAAGGCGACTGAATCCGAAGCGAAGCGAGGGCGGATTGCTAGTATCTATATATAGATGATGACTTTTATTAGTAATTAAGCATTTAAGAAGCTGTTTCGTGTAATATTATGTTGAATATAAGCATAGATTATTGCGTAAAGTACATTGATGGGAAATAGATCACTGCGGAGGATGTGAGCTAGCTAATTGTTACCCACACCCCTTATGACGCATCGATCTCATAGTTATTTGAATTCCTATATCCTTACTTATTAATGTTTGCAGTAATATCGCGTCTTTATTACCGAAGCATAATGTATGGTTGTAATACATCGAGCATACTGAAAGAGAAGAATATGGAATAACAAAATACCCAATGCAGAATTTGAAATTTATATTACGGCAGCTAAGGCTGGATACAACAAGACGGTTAAATTAAATATTCTCCTTAAAATAAAAAGAAAGTATCTGTGTTAAACTATCCGTGTGGTGATGGAGTAAGATTACAATACACCACTTCCTTTTTTGTCCGTGGGCCGTAAAAGATGACAAAGGGATATGATAAATACATTACTACACTTTATAAAAAGGACATATGAACCACCAAAAACTGAAATGAATAATATTCATTTCAGTCTAGAAAAACCTTCCACACCAGGGCAACAGTTGTTCTGTCACTCAGCATGAAACAATAAGGAAGTACTGTTGACAACCGTTAAAATAAGAGTCTAGTCAAATGATGGTACCTACATCACACTTAAAGGACTCCTTGATCAGGGAGGCCAGGTAAACCTGATTTCTGAAAACGCTGCCCAGATCTTAAGTCTGCCGAGACAAAAACTGAATGCTACCATATCTGGAGTAGGATCCGTATCGGGCGACTGCAAAGGAAAGGTACAACTTACCTGTACACAGTGTACAGTCTATACACAGTGATTATACTTTTAACATACAGGCGCTGGTATTGAAAAGGCTCACAAACGACTTGCCGAACTGTACGTTCGAAAAGGCTGACTGGCCACATCTACGAAATTTAAAACTAGCAGATCCAGATTACAATGTGAGCGGATCTATCGACTTACTTCTTTCAGCTGATGTTTATGCCGCGATCATAATAGACGGCATCCTGAGAGGAGAACTGCACTCACCAGTGGCTCAACAAACTCAACTGGGGTGGATTCTATGTGGAAAACTCAAAACTTTTAACTGCCATGCCACCATCATCGATCTCTCAGATATATCAAAATATTGGGAGAGTGAGGACATAACTTAAACTGAGGACATAAACAAAGATGATCTGTGTGAAATTTACTATCAAGAAACCACTACGAGGGCAAATGATCCGCCAGCTTCTGCAGTACCTTGAGGATCACCAGCTGATCAGTGATCGCCAATACGGCTTTCGTCGTGGGCGATCGGCTAGTGATCTTTTTGTATACCTCACTCACCGTTGGCCTTGGAAGGCAAGGGTCAGGCGCTAGCGTTCAGCCTAGACATCGCAAAGGCGTTTGATAGGGTCTGGCACAGGGCACTTCTATCGAAGCTACCATCATACGGAATCCCCGAAGGACTCTGTAATTGGATCGCCAGCTTTCTGGATGGTCGGAGTATAAAAATCGTCGTAGATGGCTCCTGCTCCGATACCATGACCACTAATGCTGGTGTACCACAAGGCTCGGTGCTCTCCCTGACGTTGTTTATTCTGCATATCAACGACATGCTCTCTATCGAGAATATGCGTTGCTATGTGGATGACAGCACGGGTGACGTGACGGTATACCGAGCAACGGAATGTCCCTCGGAGTACTCAGGAAAGAAGGGCTCAACTTGTGTCTGAAGTCGAGCGCTCTCTGGGGCGGTCCTCGGAATGGGGTGAACGGAACCTAATCCAATTCAACCCCACAAAGACACAAGTTTGCGCGTTCACTGCAAAGAAGGACCCGTTTGTCATGGCGCCGTAGGCAACGGCCTGGCTGTGCCCCTGGTATGGCAAAGGTCCATGTGTGGCAGCGTCACTTACCATCAGGTGTGCTGCCTGCTCGTTTGCCACCATCGGCAATAAAAAAAAATGATGGCAAACATATCGTCAAAATGCCAATAAAAAAAGACTTTGAATTGGAACTTGACCAATCAAAGGCAATCGCTATCTCCCAATTCTTACAACAGGAAAAAAGACTAACTAAAAACGAAAAACTATTTACAATGTAGAGGGAGTTCATAAATGAATATTCCGAAAATGGCCACATGACTTGTTCACAAAGAAAATCGTCCAATGAAGTCAAACAGCAACAAAAATGTAACTACTTACCTCGTCGTGGAGTCTTGCGGGCAAATGCAACTACTACAAAATTACGAGTAGTCTTCAACGCCTCAAGCAAAACATCTAGCGGCAAAAGTTTAAACTCTCTAATGGAAAAAGGGCCTAACCTACAAAAGGACATTCAGGCTCTCATTTTGAAGTGGAAGACTTATAAATATGCCTATACTGCCGATATAGAAAAGATGTATCGATGTATCTGGCCAGCAGTTGAACAACAAGCACTGCATAAAATAATATGGCGACATTCACTACACGAACCACTACAAGCATACACTTTACTTACTTTAACATACGGTACAAAATGTGCACCATGGCTGGCTATGCGAACACTTAAATAGCTGGCATTGGATTACCAGCACAAGTACCCTGCTGCCGCTAAAATACTACAGACTCAATTTTATTTCGACGATTTGATCAGTGGACACAACTCACTGAAAAGTGCTAAAGAACTACAACGAGCTTTGATAGATTTACTGACAGAGAGAGGCATGCATCTACAAAAATGGTCATCAAACTGCCCAGAACTACTCGAAGAGCTTACCGAGGATCAAATTTCGACTAAACGCATTTTTGACTTCGAAGATGAAAATATCAAAACTTTAGGACTAGCGTGGAATCCAAAATTGGATACATTCATATTTAACTGGGATCTAGAAGAAATAATTTTCAAACCATATACAAAAAGAAATCTTTTATCTGAGATTTCACAACACTACGATCCTATGGGCTGGCTATCCCTAGTAACAGTGTCAGCGAAATTCCTCTTTCAACGTGTATGGGAACTTAAACTCCAATGGGACGAGCCACTAACAGTAGAAGTTCAAAATGATTGACTGAAACTCAGAGCAGAGATACCTTTTTTGAAGTCTATAAAAATTAAAAGATGAATCGAAAGTACTGAGAAAGACCTTGGAGTTACTAGGATTTTGTGATGAGAGCGAAAGGGCTTACTCGTGCGTTATATATTCACGCGCTAAGGACGAGAACGGGCAGCTTGTAATAAATTTACTCGCAGCAAACACTAGGGTTGCCCCAATCACACAGAAACTAACATGACCACGACTTGAGCTCTGTGGCGCGGTACTGCTATCTCAATTGATGGAAAAGGTGACAAACTCACTAAACAAGCACAACATTACTGTTTGGGCCTGGAGCGACTCTAAAGTTGTACTAGCTTGGCTACAAGGCGAACCTACTAAATGGGCAAAATATGTGGAAAACCGAGTGAAGAAAATTCTTAAAATAATTTCACCAACACAGTGGAAATATATAGAGTCAAAAAACAACCCTGCTGACTGTGCAACTAGAGGAGTAAACCCGAAAAAACTACTCGAGTTTGAATTGTGGTGGAATGGGCCTGAAATGTTACAAACCTGCAAAGGAAAACAAGAAACGGGCATTATTAATTAACATTGTACTACTGATATTGAAGAAAAACGACAAGAGGCAATCCTAACTGAAACTAAAACTAAGCAAAACTACATTATTGCATTGATAAATAAATGTAGCTCATTGACACGTGCAAAGCACGTTATTGCATGGCTTATGCGATTCGTTACAAAGGCTCGCCGACCGCCCGACGCGGCGAAACCTGAGAAGGCTCATTCCTAGACTGTGTTGGCAACACAGTCTAGGAAGCCTACTTGACAACAAAGGAAATATTTGCGTCAAATGAATTGATTGTAAAAATTATGCAAAGAAATCACTTTGAAATAGATTATAATTTACTGACTAAAAACAGCCGCTAACCAAAAAGAGCTCAATCTACAAATTGAATCCTTATCTTGAAGATGGGATCATGCGTGTTGGAGATCGGTTTAATAAGACAGACTTACCCTTGGGCATGAAAAATCCTATAATCCTATCATGGAACGGAAAATTAACTCAACTCGTTATTGAAGACGCGCACAGGAATACCTTACACAGTGATCCACGGCTGACGCTTGCTTACATACGTCAGCGCTATAGGATAATTGGTGGTAATCGGTTAGTAAAAGATCAGCTACGTCGATGCGTACTCTGCAGGCGATATAAGCCTATGGACAGCAACCAGATTATGGCTGACTTGCCATCACAACGAGCTACACCCTCGCGCCTGGTCACCCATACTGGGGTTGATTTTACGGGGCATGTCGATATCAAGCACTGCACAAGTAAGAATAGTTACATGGCTGTGCTTATCTACCTTCTAACCACACTTAATCTGATGACCGGAATATTCTGCGCCCCAGCCTTTGAAGACAACATGATGTCAAGCACTCAAATTAGCAACCTAGGTAACGATCAATATTTACTATGATACGATTGGCAAGATTCAGCTAATTCATGATGAATAGGTTCTGCTTACCTATTACAACTTATCTACATACTTACTGGCAAGCAAGTCAAGAAATTGAGAACTATTCAAAAGACGTATCTACTTTGTGCCAAACACTAGACAAAAGATTTTGTGAAAGTTCATCGCTACAACTTGTTCACGAAATGGAAATATTGAAATATTATAATAATATACTATTAGAACCGCACAAACATTTATCTCGTCGCAAAAAGCGCGGCCTAATTGATGGTGTGGGCTATATAGCAAACAGTTTATTCGGAATCTTGGATCAACAATTTGCTGATAAATACAACCAAGATATACAAGATATACAGAAAAATGAAAAATACCTTCTGGCACTTATGAAAAATCAAACTACGATGATTTAAATTGAAAATGAAATGATGCATAAAAACGAATAAAACCTACTGACGCTCAATAGTAGTATCAATTCAAACGGATGAATAACTACATAAATAAAACAAGTATAAAACTGGAAAACCTTGAGTCCAGAATTGGAACAGTAAGGGCTACCAACTACTTCCAGTTCAGTTGCATTATCTACGCATTTACTGGTGACAAATTTTAAGAATATTCAAGAAATGCTTTTGAATGCTCTTGTCGAAGTATACAAAGGTCATATTGACGTTCACCTACTGACGCCTGTCAATTTAATTAAACAGCTAAATGAAATCTCTGGGAAATTGCCGAAAACGCTAACTTGCCCTGTTGAGAATATTGCAGAACAATTAAAGGATATTTATAAATTACTCTATGTGAAGGCTCGAGTTACCAACAATTGCTTCATGTTCGAGATACACATTCCACTGACGAGTGACGAAGACTTTTCGCTATATCGAGCCATACGGGGTACTACGCCAGAAACCTCCGCGTGGTGTACCCTGGGCACGAGCGACAATTTCTTGGACTGCTCTCTGGAATTGTCGCTCGTGGCAAATATCTGGCCCGAGGGGGGGCCCAGTTTGTGGGATGCCCCAAATTCGCTCCATGCCCTCTAATTGTAGAGGGTATTGGATGCGAAAATTCGACGGGTCCAGTCACTCATTCATTTGAGGACTGGGCAGGCATTTGCCAACCGCGACAAATCGTAGACCTGATTCTTGCTTCGGGACATTTGTCTTGAGGTCTAGATTCAGGAGCGAGGGTCTTGGCTTAACCGCCTGGACCGCGAGGAAGAAAACCTCTATAAAACAATCACCCAGAATCCTAAGTTCTGGCGCGCGGCGAGAGGATGCATGGCTGATGGGTTGTTCAGTCGTTAGCGCGCCCCCAGCCAGGGTACCTGCGGACCCCCTGTGTTGGGATACAAATGTACGCTTGCCCGGGTATCGGGATCTCTGCCCGGGTCGACCTCTTTTTTCTCCCATGCTCGTGGGAACTTGATGGATTCATGTTCAATTAACACAGATGAAGATAGGAGGGGTGAGACGCCCAAAAACACCACCACGGAGAACCGGAATTCGATTGGTTCCCACCTAAAAGCCTTGCCAAGCTACAGAAAAACTGGCACAGAGGAAGGAGTGGCCTCGTCCGACTGCAGCTCGGCTGCTGGTCCGGCACTTGAGGCCACAAGATTAGGCAAGGGGCCGGCGACACTCGAAGCCCCCAAGAAGAGAAAAAAGCGGAAGAATATGGGGACGGGGAAGGCCACGAGTGTCAAGAGGCGCGAGTTGGCCAGGCAGGAGCGGCTGGCTAGGGAGGCCGCTGCAGCCGCTCCGACTGCTGACGAGGACGGCAGCACTACCGCAGAGCCGTCGGACACTGAGGGCGGCAGCACATCAGCTGCAGAGATCGCCAGTCAGTCCCCAGCGTCGGCCTTGACGGCGGCCCTAGCGGTCAGGGAGGAGGTCCTCCTCTCGCAGGTGCGGAAGCGCCCCCTGAACGAGGGTGGCAGCTCGGGATCCTCCGAGGGGAGTAGCACCATCATGCCTCCTCCCAAAGTCCCGACCTCTCGCAGGGGGCGGGGCGGGCGAGGCGGCGCGGTAGTAGCGGCAAGGTCGGCGACTCCATCGCCGATCGGCACGGCGCGGGGGACTGAGGCCCATAAACGGGCAAATGAGGCGGCTGCCGAAAGAATGATGAGGGTGTTGGCGGACATCCCTCCCACCGAAACGGCGGCTGCTGAGCCCGCTGTGGGTGGCGATCCCCCAGCTGCCAATGTGGCCACCCTGCAGGCCGAAAACGCCCGCCTTTCTGGTGAGGTTTCAGGCCTGCAGGAGAAAAACAAGGCCTTACACAAAGAACTGTCGGCGGTGCAGAAGGCGAACCGCGAGTTGGCCAAGCAAATGGCCGACTTGCGGCGCCAGGTCGCACAACTGGCGAGGACTGCGCCGCCGACAAGCGCCGGCCCTGCCGCCGCCCCCACTGTCCCCGTTGCGCCAACTCGCGCTGCGGCGAGTCCCCAGAGGGCCCAGCCGGCCGAAGCGGTCCCGCTGCCCGCAGTGAACGGCGTGCCGGATCAGACCATGCGCGCCATAGTGGATGTTGTGGGCAGAATGCTCGACGCGCGCATGGCGGCTCTGGAGTCAAGACTGCCTCCGGAGCCCCGTCTTCGGCCGCCGCTTGCTGCGGACAGGCCCAAGGCCGCGGTGTCAGCCCCTGATGCGCTACCCTGCCAGGGCGGGCGCGTAGGGAGCTACGCTGCGGCCGTTGCTGGACCGAAGTCCAAAGGGACCGCCGCGAGGAAGAAGGTGGCACCGGCTCCTGCTCAGGCCGGACCTCAGCCGCTGCCGGCACCGCCGGAAGCAGCCAACGCAGCCGCGGCCGTGACTGCTGTGCCCGGCCCCTCCGATGCACCTGAAGAAGGTTGGCAGACAGCCGAGCGCAGCCGAAAAAGTCGCGGCCAGAAGAGGAGAGCGGAGGCCAAAAGTGCCGTCAAAGCCTCCGCTCCCAAAGCAGGAGCCGCAAATAAGAGGTCGCGCAGGAGGCTCCGGCCGCCAAAGTCAGCCGCGGTGGTGATCACCGTGCTGCCTGAGGCGGCCGAAAACGGCCTCAGCTATGAGGCCGTCTTACGTCGCGCCCGGCGGGAGCTTGACGTCTCCGATTTAGGAGGCGTTGAAGCCAGGACCCGCAAGGCCCGGACAGGGGCACGGATTCTCGAGTTCCCTGGGGCCGAGGGCGCCAAGACGGCCGATAGCATGGCGGCCAAGTTGAGGGGTCTGTTCGCAGAGGAGGGTGGCGTCAAAATCGCCAGACCCGTAAAGTGCGCAGAACTACGCGTCGCGGGTCTGGACGACTCCGTGACGGTGGAAGACATCCGGGAGGCCATCGTCTCGAAAACCGGGTGTCCCGTGGACACCGTCCGAATTGGCGCCATCCGCCCTGGTCCGGGCGGCGTCGGTGCTGCCTGGGTGCAGTGCCCGGTGGAGTCGGCCAAGCAATTGGCCGGCTCAGGCAGGCTCCTCGTGGGCTGGAGCTCGGCGCGGGTGACCGTGCTGGAGTCCCGGCCTGCGAGGTGCTACAAGTGCATGGCGGTCGGACACACTCGGCCGACATGCACCAATTGCTTTGACTGCAGCGATCTCTGCTTCCGCTGCGGTCAACCCGGGCACAAGGCGGCATCCTGCGCCGCCACTCCCCACTGCCCCGCGTGTGCAGCGGGCAATAGGCCCTCCAAGCACCGCATGGGGGGCAGGGAGTGCAGACCCCCGGCTTCGGCCCCAAAGGGACGGAGCGGCCCGACGACCCCGGCCGCTCCCGTCCCTAGCGCGACCCGATCGCCCGCCAGCGTGGAGGAGGTGATGGATACGGCCCACTAATGGCGCCCGAATCCTACCACCTCCTGCAGGCCAACCTCAACCACGCCGCCGAGGCACAGGACGTTTTCCTGCAAGCCATGGCGGAGTGGTTGATCGGTGCAGCCGTAGCCGCGGAGCCGTACGTGGTGCCTGACCGTCCCAATTGGCTGGGCAGCAGTGACGGCTCTGTGGCAATCGTCGCCTCCACGTCGTGGCATTCCCCGCCTTTGTTGCTCAAGGACAGGGGCGATGGGTATGTCGCGGCGGAATGGGGAGAGGTTACGCTATTTGGTGTTTACTTCTCCCCTAACAGGAGCGCGACGGATTTCGGGGCCTTCCTCACCATCCTGGGGGCCTCGATACGGCGACTAGCACCGCGCCAAGTCTTCGTTCTGGGGGACTACAACGCCAAGTCCACGGCGTGGGGGTCCCCCAGGACGAATGCCCGCGGGCGGGCGGTCGAAGAGTGGGCGGCGGCACTGGGCCTCTGTTTGCTGAACAGGGGCTCGGTGCAAACGTGCGTGCGGCAGCAGGGCGGGTCGATAGTGGACTTGTCGTTCGCTAGCCCTAATGTCGCAGCACGTGTGAGGAGCTGGTGCGTCCAGGAGGAGGTTGAGACCCTATCCGATCACCGATACATCCGGATAGAGGTCTCCCGGACCCTCCTGCAGCCCAGCAGGGGTCACACGGCGGACGGAGCTCCCGCTTTTCCGCGGTGGGCTGTGGGTCGATTGGATCGGGACCTGTTGGCCGAGGCAGCCATCGTTCAGTCATGGCTGTCCTCACCGCCCCAGGCGGACGGGGTGGATGCCGAGGCTGGCCGCATCCGCTGTGCGTTAACGCAGATCTGCGATGCGGCCATGCCCCGTGTGCGGCGCCTGCCCCCGAAGAGTGCGGTCCCCTGGTGGTCCCGAGAATTGGCGGACCTTCGGGCCGCGTGCATACGTGCCCGGAGGGCCTACACCCGCAGCCGAGCGCGTCACCGCGACGCTGAGCGGGAGGGCCAGCTGTACGAGGCTTACCGCTGTGCGCGGTCTGCCTTCAGGCTGGCCGTCCGTACCGCCAAGGACGTTAGTCGGCGGGAGATGCTGGACAGTCTCGAGCGTGACCCCTGGGGTCGCCCCTACCTCGCGGCGCTGAATAAGCTCCGCGGGCGGGGCCCCCCCCTCACCGAGACTCTCCAGCCTAGCCTCCTCACCAGAGTTGTCGAGGACCTCTTTCCACGGCGGGCGGAGCACACGCCCCCGGTCATGGCTTCGCCGGACAGCGACCGGGAGGCCGACGATGAAAGTGCTCCGCCCATCACGGAGCCGGAAATGGGGGCGGCGGTGGCGCGTATGCGAGTGAAATCCACCGCCCCCGGGCCCGACGGTATTCCGAACCGTGTGCTGGCCCTGGTCCTCGAACACCTGGGACCACGCCTCAGGGGACTGTTCGACGCTTGTTTGTCGTCCGGACAGTTCCCTGGGTGCTGGAAAGAGGGGAGGCTGGTTCTCCTGCCGAAGCCGGGACGGTCTCCCGAGTCGGCCTCTGCCTACAGGCCCATCGTGCTGCTCGATGATGCGGGCAAGCTGCTGGAGAGGGTGTTGGCTGCCCGCATCGAGCGGCACCTCGTCGGGGACGGGCCCGATTTGTCGGACGCCCAGTTTGGTTTTCGGAGAGGGCGTTCGACGATCGCGGCCCTACTGCGCCTGAAGGCCGTGGTAGCGGAGGCCGTCACCGGCGGAGGAGTCCTGTTGGCGGTGTCCCTGGACATCGCCAACGCCTTCAACAGTCTGCCATTCAGCTGCATCAGGGAGGGGCTGAGGTATCACGGGGTGCCCGTGTACCTCAGGCGGCTGGTGGCAGACTACTTGGAGGGGCGCAGCGTCCTCTACGTTGACCGAGTAGGGGACGTTGTGCGAACGCCCATGACGTGCGGTGTCCCGCAGGGGTCGGTTCTGGGTCCGACCCTGTGGAACATCGGCTACGACTGGGCGTTGAGAGGAAGCCTCCCACCCGGGCTGGGCGTAATTTGCTACGCCGACGATACACTCGTCACAGCCCGGGGTGGGACGCTAGAGGAGGCGGCACGCCTGGCAACTCTCGGCACCGAGGAGATTGTCAGGCGGATCGAAGCGCTGGGGTTGAGGGTAGCCCTGGAAAAGACGGAGGCCCTTCTGTTCCATGGCCTCCGTACCGCCGGGCCTCCCGCCGGCGCTTCGATCACCGTGAAGTCGGTCACCATCAGCATCCAGGCCCACATGAAGTACTTGGGCCTGGTGCTCGACGGGCATTTTTGGTTCCGGGAGCATCTCCATCGACTAGTTCCCCGGCTTGTCGGCGCGGCGTCCGCCCTTTCGCGGCTGATGCCGAATGTGGGCGGACCCAGTGCTACGTGCCGACAGCTGTACGTGGGGGTGATCCGGTCGATGGCCCTGTACGGCGCACCGGTGTGGGCGGGGTCCCTGACCGTCCGTCTTAGGGCCCTCCTGTGGCGACCACAGAGGGTCATGGCGATCAGGGCCGTACGCGGTTACCGCACGGTGGCGACGGAGGCAGCGTGCCTCCTGGCCGGAACCCCCCCGTGGGACCTGGAGGCGGAGATGCTCGCCGACATTTATCGGCGGGTGTCGGAGAAGCGCGCCCGCGGCGGCATGGTCTCCATCACAGAGATCACCGCCTGGCGGGTCGACGCCCGCCGAGAAGTCATTGCCCGTTGGGCAGTCCGGCTGGAGAGTCCTCGGTATGGTGTTAGGACCGTCGAGGCCCTCCAGCCGGTGCTGATGGAGTGGTTGGAGCGGACGCACGGGGTGCTTTCCTTCCGACTGGTGCAGGTGCTGACGGGGCACGGTTGCTTCGGGAAGTACCTGCACAAGATTGTCAGGAGGGAGAGCACACCGTCCTGCCACCACTGCAGTTGCGACGAGGACACGGCGCAGCACACGCTCGAGGAGTGTGCTGCATGGGAGGAGGATCGCCGTGAACTCGTCGCAATTATCGGTGCCGACCTGGCGCTGCCGACCATCGCCAGGGAGATGCTCGTCAGCGTCAGGAACTGGGACGCGGTCGCCGCCTTCTGTGAGGCCGTTATCTCACGGAAGGAGGCGGCGGATCGTGTGCGAGTAGAGCTTCTATTCGGCGACACGTTCCGCCGCCGGCGACTCGGGCGGCGCAGGCGCGAGTATCTGCGCCTAATGCCGCCCTAGCCGAGGCCGCGGGTGATCGGACCGGGGAATTGTCCATCACCCGCAGAGAGGCTAACCGCGCGACGGCGACCGACGTCCCAGGTCGAGAGGTTACCCGAAAGGGTATTCCGTCGGGCCGACCACTGACGACAAGTGACATCTGCTCCGGTGGTCGGCCCAACAACGAGGTGACGTGGGTACGGGGGGGTTATGGGCCCGCGCGCCGTCCTTTCATCGCCCCGGACGGACAGGACCGCGCGTGCGCTTACCATAGCCCAGCCAAAAAAAAAAAAAAAAAAAAAAAAAAAAAAAAAAAAAAAAAAAAAAAAATATCGAGCCATACCCTTGCTATTAATAATAAACCGAAACATAACCAAATATATATCTACGTCATGCGAATACATAGCAGTGCACTTTAGGACAAATACGTACATAAACATAGATGAAAATTAATTTAAAAAATGCGTACAAAGAAACACTAACCACTATGTATGCATTTTAAATCTTCTTGTGAGAAACTTAGAAAGTGATAACGCGCTCTGTGAAGCTAAATTACTCGGTCATGAAACGAGCTCACTATGCAGTATGCACTATAAATAATAAACAATGAAAGGACGCGTGGTTCGAGTTACATGCTACAAACACGAGGTTGACGATATGTTGTGATGATTCGTGCATATTTCGGGCTATATGCGCCGGAGAACTCGCATCCTATAAGACAAACACTTCCGTCTTGTTACTGTGAAGCAAGGTTGCGTCATACAATCTAAAGATCTAACATAATCTCTACCACAGTGACTCTGAAATTAATTTATATTTGGCAAAAAGACCAAAGCTGGAAAAGACTATTAAACATATTGTGCGCTTGAAAACGCCTCAACTTAAGTTCCCTGAGGATAATAATATTACCGATGCGAAAATAAAGAAATGGCTACAGGAACAGGAAACAAAGGAATTTCAACTACTTGAAACTATAACACAACACGATATTCATCAATACACCCTCAGTTATATCTTGGTGATCGTTGCTCTCATCGCCGCGACAGTGTGGCTCGTGAAGAATTGTGGTTGGTGTAAGAGAAAGTCTGCCCAGTCTCTGAATATAATGAGCAAGGATGGACGAGAAACGTGTGAGCTGCAGACACAGAACACCAAGGCTTACTCATTAGTTATGGAGCCATGTTCGAGGACGGACGAGTGTCTGCACCGACGCCAACAGCTCGACAGCGGAGCCAGTCCCAGCCTGCGCAGCTCAATGACGTTACATTTACATTTGAGCAAATTTAATAACAATAATGATAATTATTATGTTATATTGACATTTGTTTCGAACCTTAATTAATTTTATCTTTTATTATCGTGTATTGGACTTTGTATTATTTACTTAAGTTACTAATTTTTGTGTTTTTTATATCTATTTTTGGGTTAGTAACATGACACGTGGGTGGGTTGCGGGTGTGCGTGCTTACGCCCCTCTGTCGCCCCGGACGGAGTGGTGCGAGGAGCGCGGCGACCGCATAAAAAAAAGGGTTAGTAATATGTACGGTTCGACGTACATGTTTTGCTTACTATAGAGTTTACTTGTAATTGCTCAGTTCGAAGATCAATGCAAAGCTATACGGCAACGCAACACACATCGCGTAATACTTGTACTTTACTTAACTTAAATATAACTTTACTTAAAGCTGTGTAGTTTTTGTGCTCAACATCGGTGTACGGGATCAACTAGAACCGTACAGTTATAGTTCCATAAAAAATTACTTCGTTTAAGTTTTCCCTCTCGTGGCGGGTATAAATTATTTATCCCACTAATCATTATCATTTCAGCTCACATACGTCCCACTGTTGAGCTCGAGTTGCCGCCACCTTGATCTATTATGCCACGCTGGTCAGACCATATATTTTTTTTATGGGTGGTCGGGTCACGCGATCCATTCCAGTCGGTCGCCGTCGCGCGGTCAGCCTCTCTGCGGGTGACGGACTAAAATCCCCGGTCCGGTCACCCACGGCCTCGGCTAGGGCGGCATCAGGCGCAGGTACTCGCGCCTGCGCCGCCCGAGTCCCCGGCGGCGGAACGTGTTCCCGCAGAGCAGCACCTCTCGCGCACGAACCGCCGCCTCCTTACGTGAGATGACGGCCTTACAGAAGGCGGCGACCGCGTCCCAGTTCCTGACGCTGTGGTCGGCAGCGTCAGGTCGGCACCGATGATCGAGACGAGTTCACGGCGCTCTCCCGCCCACGCGGCACACACTTCGAGCGTGTGCTGCGCCGTGTCCTCGTCCATTGTTGAGCTCGAGCGTCCTCGACAATTGGAGGAAAATTGACCCACTATATCACGCTGGTCAGACGTGTTGGTGTAGGGTACCATTCCCTTAAGTTTTCTTTCACTTGCATAGATGTTATATGCATATTTAATCTCTAAGTGATCTTTTACGACACCCACGGGCAAGAGAGGGGGCAGGGAATTGTTTTCGTACTCCGTCACCACACGGAAATGGATAATGGATAAATATTAAACATTATTTCGACAAGTATGTACTTTCAATTTGAATTCCTTGAAACAAATATGGCACCGAATATTATAAATGATTATTTATTGCTTTTTATTTCACTTTTGGGATTTATAAATCCATTATTATGAATAAAAGAGTAAAAGAGTTTTATAAAAACCCTCAAGTATCTAATGAAACAAAAAATAATTAATTTAATTAATATTTGAAGTTAAATAATCATATGGAGAAGTTGTATGTGGCAGTCTCAAAATTTGCTGACAAACCTGCTAACAAATAGTCCCAGAATATTATATGAAGCCAACATTCATTTAATTTTCATGAGCAGCGTCGAGCCGCGCAATAAGTACTGCTCCCTGTAGTCACGAATTATACCTTTGAACCTCAGAAAATAAACAAAGTCCCAATGTCAAACGTGAAGCAGTAAATTTGTTAAATAAAAAATGAGCGAGAGAATGATTCATTTTATTTTATTGTTGTATATTATTTTACTAAAACCGAAGGCCGGCTACATTGATATTTACAATATTGATCGGTATTTTGACTTATTATTAGAATAATTTTTATAGTGTGTATTATTAAAATTACATGTCGTTTTCTTAGTTGCCGTTTTTTTGGGTGGAAGATAGAATACAATTTATTAGACTTTTTTTCCCTTTTTTTGGTGGGTTTGGTGGCTTACGGTCGGCGCACTCCTCGCTCCGCTCCGTCCGGAGCGACAGAGGGACGTAAGCACGCACTCCCGTAACCCACCCGTGACACGTCGCCTTCGTCGTTGGGCCGACCACCGGAGCAGGGTGATTGGTCGTCAGTGGTCGGCCCGACGGAATACCTCCTCATAGTACCCTCTCCTCGACCGACGTCTCCCCCCCTTTATTAGGGCGGCATCAGGCGCAGGTAATTGCGCCTACGCCGCCCCAGTCGCCGGCAGCGGTTCGCGTCATCGAGGAGACGCTCCTCGCGCACGCGCTCCGCCTCCTCCTTCTGCGAGGCTCGGCTACGACCGTCCCAGTTCACCGATGCTCTGCTCTGTCCAAGCGGCACAAACCTCGAGCGTATGCTGCGCCGTGACCTCGTCGCAATCGCAGTGGTGGCAGGATGGTGTACTCGCCCTCCTAACGACCGTGTGCAGGTATTTGGAGTTTTCTTCCCCTAAGATTAGTCTTAGTTAGATTCTTAGTCGTTTCTTCCGACACCTATGGAAAAGAAAAGGGAGGTGAGATTCTTAAACTGTTACTGCAAAAAATTTTTTTTTTAATTATTATATATAGGTATTTTTTATATCATCATTGTTCATCATCATTATTTTTTATATATACTTGTATTAAGTGTAAGAGATAATTATGCCAAATGCACATATAATTCGGCCTCATAAAAAAGCTCAAAGTCGCTCAACGTGCTATGGAGAGGGCTGTACTCGGTATTTCTCTACGCAATAAAATTCGAAACACGGAAATCCGTAGAAAAACGGGTGTAACCGACATAGCCCGCAGAATTAGTACGTTAAAATGGCAATAGGCAGGCCCCATCGCTCGTCGAACCGACAACCGTTGGGGAAGAAAGGCTCTTGAGTGGCGACCACAAATCGGACGGCGCAGCGTAGGACGACCCCCCACTAGGTGGACTGCCGACATGCTCAAAGTCGCAGGGAACCGTTGGTTGCAAGTGGCGCAGGACCGTTCCGAGTGGCATTCTTGTGGGGAGGCCTATGTCTAGCAGTGGACGTCTGTAGGCTGATGGATGGATAGATGGATGGATATCTACAATTTCTAAACAATCGATAATCATGGCATTTT
This sequence comes from Lymantria dispar, assembly GCA_032191425.1. Taxonomy (NCBI): domain Eukaryota; kingdom Metazoa; phylum Arthropoda; class Insecta; order Lepidoptera; family Erebidae; genus Lymantria; species Lymantria dispar. The sequence goes on along the minus strand of CM063457.1, from coordinate 15,602,659 downwards.
TTCCATTTATTATCATTAGAAGAATATTATCTATTTCATTTCATTTTTAAGACACCCTCGGGAAATTATGGAGTCAATAGATTATACTTTTACTGATATGTGGGGATGTAATAACGTATAAGTTGCGTGTCGACCTGCCGAGCAGTGAGGAATGAATGACGAAATGTACAAGATTTATGGAATCTGGGTACATGAACAGTATGAAGCGTAATCGCATGCATTAGATGCGTGCGAACGGCGATGATACGCTGTAGATGTATAGAGACGAGATGTATAGAAACGAGGCAAGATGTAGCACACCCATACTGTATGTAGTTTCCCTGTGGTGACGGAGTAAGATTACAATTCACTACTCTCTATCTTGCCCGTGGATATCGAAAAACGACTAAGGGATTTAATATGCATATAAGATCTGCACAAGAGGCGACAAACTCGAAGTAAAATCCTATACCAACATGTTTGACCCGCATGGTATAGTAGGCCAATGTCCCTCCTATTGGGGAGGAGGCTCGAGCCCAGCAGTGGGAAATATATGATACGACTGTATGCAGCGCGTCACACCTTGCCGATTGTCCGGATAGACTTGCCACCGATAATGTGACTGGTCTTTTAATCCGACGCCGCACAGACATTTAAAATTTATAGAATGAATGACTTTTTATTATTTATTATTTATTAGTATTACACATTGTAAATAAAACTATTTTCCGGTTTTTTTTTTATTGCCAACGGTGGCAAACGAGCAAGCAGCACACCTGATAGTGAGTGATGCTGCCGCACATGGACCTTTGCAATACCAGGGGCACAGCCAGGCCGTTGCCTACCGTGAAGGAAATAGTCTTCTTAAACCTTGTTTAAAGAAGGACATGTCATAGCGCTCGGGAAACACAGCAGTAGGTAGTTCATTCCAGAGCTTGCACGTACGTGGGAGAAATGATCGCTGGAAACGTACAGTTGAAGACCATAACGTTTCCAGGTGAAATGGATGAACCCTGCTACGATGTCGAGTGGTACGTTGGTAGAATGGTGATGGTGGTACCAAGTCAAACAGTTCCTCGGAGCACTCCCCGTGAAAGAGTCGGTAGAGTACACAGAGTGACCCAAAGTCTCCGCTGCTCCAGCGACTCCAATCTGTCCGTAAGATTGGGATCCCCGACGATTCGAACAGCCCGATTTGCAGGGAGTCAAGTGGGTCTAGCTGATATTTGGGCGCACCTGCCCAGAGATGCGAGTACTCCACATGAGGACGAACTTGTGCCTTGTATAGCACAAGACGCTGTCGGTGTGAACAAAGCCAAGCGGTAGGCTTTGTTCAGGATGCCCAACTTTTTGCTTGCCTTCCTTGCTTGGTATTTTATCTAGGGATGTGACTTGGAGGGAAAATAATCGATTTTTTAAATAATCGTTTTTTTGTTCTTTAAAATAAATCGATTATAAATAATCGATTAATTAAAAATAAATAATCGATTTTAAAATAATCGATTTTTTCGCCCAACAAATTTTGTTTTAGGAAATGTTGGTTTTATTTTCTAATATAATATGAAACACCGGCCAAAACCCAAAACACCCCAAAACACTGGCCATGAATGCTGTCAAGTATTCGAAACATCGGGCAATCAAAGATACAAACGCGATATATTCTGTAAAAATAGTTTTATTTTACAATTAACTTCAATAACTCAAATATTAGTGAAACGCTTTGTTAGTGATATACAAGTTGTTAAATTTCTGTCAAAGGAATACTCCATTAAAATACTTACATCACAGTGAAGACTACTTCACGCCCCGACGGTAAAAACGTTTTATTTTGTAAAAAAAAGCGAAACATGGCCGAAGTGTCCTATTATCTATTCATAGAGGCTGGTAGTTAAAAGATAGTTTAATCCCGAGGCTGAACAGGCAGAGTGAGTTTAGTATTACGTATGGCTGAGAAAATAAAAAGAATGGTAATCTTTCTATAGTGAGTCTATCTTAATATAGGTAATCTTTCTATAGGTTTTCTTTCGTATTTGATAACGAGAGATAAAGTAATAATTCGCTGATGTTCGTGTGGTCTAAGTACCGGTGTGTGTGTGTGTGTTATTAGTCATCATTATAATCATTTCAGCTCATATACGTCCCACTATTGGACTCCAGAGTCCTTCACAATAGGAGGAAAATTGTCTTTAATATACCATGCCGGTTAGACAGGTTAGTAAAGTGTTTCATTTCGAGTTTTCCTTCTCTTGCATAGATGTGTATGCACATTATTTTCCTTTAGTCGTCTTTTATGACATCTACAAGCAAGATAAGGAGCGGTGAATAGTATTCTTACTCCGTCACCACATGGATGGTGTTATTAGTATTGGAGTACGATTCTCAGAGAGGACAATTTGCCGTGACGGCCAAGGATGTCAAGGAATTGGTACCATTGGTAAGCTTAATGGCAATGGGGTGGGAATACGGTAGGTTATGGGACCGCACGCCACCATCCGTCGCCACGGACAAATTGGAAGAGATATGTTTAGACCATAGGCTAGCACAAAAAAAGGAGGACAATTTTGTCCTTTAATTGTAGGAGTGGACAGTCTATTATTACGGGTGATGCTTTTTCAACACTTCTACATTTGGTAGAGTGCAAAATAGCTACACGTACTCTACGATCAACAATTTATTATAGTACACTTACTCTAATTTTAACACAACTTAATACGAACAGACCACAAGCACAACGTGCGTGGTCGATGTCTAGCGAACGACTGAATACCGTAGCTTTTTTTTTCTTTTTTTTTTGTGTGACTTAGTTGTGATGGCTGTGACAACTTTACCGGACTGGTGGGTGAACGCTGAGGGCTCTCAACCCGTATACCGTAGCTAACGGCCGACCGCTTTTATAACCTTTTTGAATATCGATATTTGTAACGTTCGTTTATTGTTGGTCGATATTATTGTCTACAACATCGTGTCGCTAACACTATAAAAAGGCCTCAAATAAAACATCTTAACTAAATATTTTATTCTCCTATGCGCTACGGTCGGTAAGTACGGTCTGCCTTTTTCCTTTAGTGCAGTTCTCTTACAAATTTTATTAGAATTCTTAATTATGAAAATTACACAGCGAAATAAGTCTTCTTACAGCTTCATAGAAAAAGACTAGACGATAAATCAGAAATTAGAATTAAAAAAAGAGTGTGTACAGAGTACGCATATCAAAACTGAAACTCTTTCATCCTTTATCCTTTATCTCATTCTCTCGCCGGTTGAATCCTATACATTTACGTGTTTGTGTGTCTATGGATTCGCTTTTACGTTTCATCGAGTTTGAAATCACAACGATTCTAAAGAAGTTTCACTTCAAAACTTTCAAAAACCTACCTGGCAGTATATTGGTCTTTTCAATACGTCATTTAGGCCAAATAATTACTCACATTACGTTGGTAATTCTTTCGATCATTACATAAGAATCAACTTTTGATTGGTTCATAAATTCAATTTCTTGGTTCATTTATTATGTTCACACTTTGCTACCGCTAATCAATATTCGCCCGTTCCCCATTCTTGTATCTTGTTTTTATAATCAGTACGGCATATAAGTAATTAAGACATGTAGTTTTCACTTTCAAGTAAAATCTTTTTAAGCGCGATATAACGAGTAACTTAGATCTCTTTTCGGGCGGATAACACGGTAGTAATATTCAGTATCAATAAATAGATATAGTGGGCACATATTTATCAGTAATGAAAATAAAACAACCTCATTTTATTATAACAAATAAAAATACCCCGTGTGTTGATGGAGTAAGAATACAATTCACAACTCCCTGTCTTGCCCGTGGGTGTAAAAGACGACTAGATTATATAATATGCATATACCATCTATGCAAGAGAAGAAAAACTTGAAACAAAACCCTATGCTAACACGTCTGAACTGGGACGCATTCGCCGCCTTCTGTGAGGCTGTAATCTCACGCAAGGAGGCGGTGGATCGTGCACAAGAGGAGCTCCTCTTCAGCGACACGTTCCACCGCCGGTGACTCGGGCGGTGCAGGCGCGAGTACCTGCGCCCTAGCCGAGGCCGCGGGTGACTGGACCGCGGAATTTAGTTCGTCACCCGCAGAGAGGCTGACCGCGCGACGGCGACCGACATCCCGTGACAGGGACGTCGAGAGGTGAGGGTACCCGAAAGGGTATTCCGTCGGGCCGACCACTGACGACAAGTCACCCTGCTCCGGTGGTCGGCCCAACAACGAGGCGACGTGGTACGGGTGGCTTATGAGCCGTCCGGAGCGCCGTCCTTTCGTCGCCCTGGACGAAATGGACTGCGTGCGCGCTTATCATAGCCCACCCATAAAAAAAAAATGCTAACACGTCTGATCAGAGTGGTATAGTTAAATTTCCGTCCCATAGTGGAGGAGGTCCGAGCCCAACAGTGGGATGTGCCTGGTTGATTTTTGATTGCCCGACGTTTCTAACACTTTACAGCGTTCATGGTTACGGGCGGACTAAGATGTCTCACGTCCAACAAGCCATCGGTATTATAGAGATTTATATCTCCTCGCTACAGACATTAGTTATTAACCCACATTTTGGTACAAATTTATTGCCAGTACAAGAATAAAATGATTCTATATGAGAAATTATATTGTTTATGGTTAATAATTATTAAACATTAAATTTGTAGTAATTATTATGACAATTTATTTATTTAAACCTAGCAAATCCTTACTAAATGCGAAAGTAAGTTTCTTTGTTTGCTACGCTTTCACGTTTAAACCACTGAACCGATTTCAAAAATTCTTTCCCTAATGGAAAGCTATAATATCAGGGAGTAACATAGGCTATATTTTATGCCGGTATTCCCACGAGAACGGGACCTACGCGGGTAAGACGACTGAAACCGAAGCGAAGCGAGCAAGTTGCTAATTAACTACAACCGGCTCGGAACGCGGCCACACTGAGAAAGATCCGGCAAGAAAAGTCAGAGGGCACGATGCTAAAATATTATTAATTTTTAAAAGGTGGATTTCGTTATCTTGTTAAAAAGTTTTTTTTTGATTTATAAAATAATTTTTAACTATTGTTATTATGAGTCAAATCTATACAATATGTGCTCACAGTGTCTTGCAGTTTTGTGGTGGTCTTTTTGGTTTTATTGGACAGGATCCCAGCCTGATGGTAACACCCAGCCATCTTCTCTAATGAAATTTTTGTGTTTTTCGATTTCAATAGCCTCGCGTATTATTCTAGGCAGGTATTGGTATTCATTCGATAGAGTTTGTGATTTATCAAACCTCATGTTATGGCGGACGCGGTCTTGACTGTGGTCATAGACTGCAAACTTAGTGTGATGGCGGTGCTTTATATCGGCTATGTGTTCTTTGATCCGAGTTCTTATGGATCTCTTTGTTTGGCCAATATTAGAGAGATCACACTCACACTCAAGTTATAAACTTCTTCTACATCCTGTGGAGAGATCTGGCACTTGAAATGTGGTTTAATTTTAGTCAAAGAAGATTAGTCAATTAGAAGTAGATTAGTTAAATCTCTTCAGTGGCTTAAAATAAGTTTTTATGGAAGCCTGTTTCAGGATGGCCAATCTTGTCAGTGACTCTTTTCACATAAGGTAGTACTGCAGTGAGGCGTTCAACTGTGGGTGGTTGCATGGAACTTGTTTATTTGCACGTAGAACCTGTTTGAAATGTTGCAGCTCCTCAGCTAGATATTTATCGTCACAGATTCCTCGTGCTCTCTGTAACAAAGATTTAGACACGGTAGCTAACTGTGAAGGGGGATGCTGAGAATCTCCATTCAGATATTTGTCCGTATGTATTGCTTTAGGATACACTGTATGACTCAAGATGTTATTGGGTTTACGAATAACCAAAATATCTAAGATTTACTCTTTAGCTGAGTTTTACTCTAAGTTTGCTTGTCAGATCTTTCTCAGTGTGGCCGCGTGCCGATCCGGTGGTAGTATATTAGATTTGTTTGGTTTAAATTAATACATTTTTATAATAATTACTTACTACAATAATTATTAAACATTGAATATGTTTAATAATTATTAACCATAAACAATATATTTTTGTATTTAGAATCATTTTCTTCTTGTACTGGCTATAAATTTGTATACTCTTGCCTTCTTGAAGGGTTGATGAATTATAATTCTTACTCCGTCACTACACAGAATAACATAACATGTAACAGTAATGAATGAAGTTATATTAAGACGGTAAAAAATATATGAATCGTTTTTGCTGTGCAACCAAAACACATATATGGCTGAAAGTACAAACCTTTCAGAAATATTGCAATAATAAATAAGATTATATCAAATAGAATAATAAACCAATTTTATTATAAGTGGAATAGGATATATTTTATCTTTTGCCAAGCGTACGCTTGTAAGTGACATTTTCATATTGCTAAAAAAATATAAGAAATGAGATACATTAGTATCTCATTCTGTACGCGAACGCAGTGAGTGGTGTACTCGGTAAGCCAAGTTATCGCTATATAAATTCTAAGAATAGATTATTTATTTTGGCGAAGAAGTAGATAATATCAATATAGAAAAATTTTATATCAATTCTTTAATTTCACTGAGTGAACATTCAATGTTCTGCATGTGGCAATAGGATAAGAATGCAATTGGCGCCGATCTCTACGCGTGGGAGTCGCAAATATTAACGAAGGGTTCTTATCACGACAGTGGGAAAGCACGGCAAATAATATATTCCCTGTCCAGGTAAACGAAAATTCGCCTGACCACGGTGAATTAATGTTTTCCTGGAGAGAGAATATAGACTAACGATTGAGGCACTATGCCCTTGATTTGTTGCGTCGGCCTTCGCCCAACAGTGAAATGCAGAATGACGATGATGATGATGATGATGATGATGATGAATATTGCAATGTTGAGCAGTAGCTTCCTACACAATAAAAGTCAGTGAGTATATAGCACAATGGTCAGATGGGTTATAAGAGGGTTTTATTGCGAGGGTTACTTCTTTTCGTAAAATATTAATTTATATCTATTATCTTTTTTTTGGTTTGGTTACAGAAGTGTGGCATCCCCCTTTTTTTTTTGGCATGGGCTGCGGTCGGCGCGCTCCTCGCACCACTCCGTCCGGGGCGACAAAAGGGCGTAAGCACGCACACCCGCAACCCACCCGAACACCACGTTGCCTCGTCGTTGGGCCGACCACCGGCGTAGGGTTACTTGTCATCAGTGGTCGGCCCGACGGAATACCCCCTATTTGGGGTACCTCCCCGGTGGGAGGACGTCGGTTGACGGGAGGGATATGTGTCATCCCCTTAGATGTCTCTTATAATACTAACAGGTAAGAAAAAGTGGTGACAAAATATATACAACTATACGAATATATATGAGTAATTTAATATTAACTTATCATCATCATCTCAACCCATATACGTCCCTACGTATATTCCTATACGTATATATACGTATAGGAATATACATATATATCCGTACGTAAATCCCTATATAAACGATACATTGATATTTCAACAAAAAAACAGACGCTTGCCATCGATGTTCACTATTGTAAAACATCGATGTATCGAAATTATTTTATACGATGTTTTGATATCAATGTTTTGCCTGCATGATTTAAAATGCATGGCACTTTTAGCAGAACCTGCGTAACAGTTTAATCGATATATGTATGTATCGATACATTGATGTTCTTGGTTTCGATATTTGCATCCCTACATATACGATCCACTTTTGCACTTGGACTTTCTTAATTGTAGGTGAGAAATGTACCTACTATATCACGCTGCTCAGATGTGTTGGCATGGGGTTTTGTTCTCTAGCCGAGGCCGCGAGCCCTAGCCGAGTCCGCGGGTGACCTTATTGGGCATTTTAGTCCATCACCCGCAGAGAGGCTGACCGCGCAACGGCGACCGACGCGAGAGGAGAGGCTACTCATCAGAGTATTCCGTCAGGCTAACCACGGAGGACAAGGAACTCGGTACCGGTGGTCGGCCCAACGATGAAGTCGACGTGCTACGGTGGGTTATGGACCGCACGCCTCCCCTTCTGTCGCGCCGGACGTATCCCGGGCTATGAGTGCTCTGCCCATAGCCCACCACAATAAAAAATCGGGTTTTGTTGCAAGTTTTTCTTCTCTTTAACTTATAAATATTATTAATATCATAAGGTTGATTCGGAATGCAGACACAATTAATAGCACTTAAAGTTCATTTCCGTGAACGGCGTCGATTGCAGCCGTCCGTTATTGATTGCGTTTTTACTTTTCACTCGTAAACAAATTTTAATAAATAACCTAGCATAAAAAATAATAAATATCTCAAATACTAAATCTTAGTAATTTACACGATATTAAAATGCCATTATTTAATCAATTGTAATTGAAATATTAAAGTATTAGATCGAAACAAATAAAAATCTCCTTTTTGATTATATTCGAATCAGACTTTAGTCAGTTTTTTTTTTGTTTGTCCTGGTGCTTGGATCCGACCCGCGAAACCCTCTAACTTAATTAGAGATTTACTAACATTTTATTTGTTGCAGGATTCAGGAAGTTTTTTCACATCCCTTCTGGAATTGCTATTTTTCTTTTTTAACTTTATACTATTTTACATAATGTTACTTATATATGCTTTTATCTTATTCAGTTACATTATTGTTTTAGTTCATGTTTTGTTTCTATTGATTGCATAATTTGCTACTCCAAAAAGTCGTCTCTTGTGTTTTTGTTTTCTATTATTGTGCTGATTGTGTTAGTTAGAGTTTAGTAATGGATCTTGTAATTAATGACGGAAGACTTTCAATTTCAGAATTCATCAACATCTTGATCTTATATCAATTACTTGGGATACACTCAATTTGTACTCTTCTTTCATAATACCTAAATATTGCAAAAGTATTTTATTACATACGAGCAACCGCACTCACTTCGCTTCGGTTTCAGTCGCCCTACCCGCATAGTTCCCGTTCTTGTGGGAATACCGGGACAAAACATAGCCTAAGTTACTCCTTATATAGACTACCTGGTAGTAAAATATCATCAAAATCGGTCCAGCCATTTTAAAGATTACCACAAACGAACAGACGGACAGACAAACAAAAGTTTCTAAACTGTATTTTAGGCATAGGTGCCGTGCAAATAACCTTGTGAGCATGAAAAAAGCCGATTATTTTAACATTACAAACAGACACTTCAATTTTATTTATTTGTATTGTATAGAGTATAGATTCCATTTCATAAACAGGTTAAAAAATAAATGTCGCCCGATCACGTATCGGTCAGTTTTTGTGTTTAGTTTTTAACTTATGACGTTATTGCAACGCTTATAGTCTTTTCAACAAACAATACAAGGCCAACGCTATTATGCATTTGCCCGCCTTTGATGGCGTTAAAAGGTTTTGAAGGACGTTTGTTGGGTGTGTGATATGACAGTTGAGCAACTACCGTGTCCCTGCACTTAAAGTCTTCTGTGAATCTCGCCAACCGGATATCTTTGATTCTAACATAAAATTTATTTACACTAGTTTATATATCACAAGAGTATTGAAGATGTAAAATGGAACTTTTCCATAAATTTTGTTGCATTAATAATGGTTTTATAATAACATGTTATTAACATTATCATTCATCATCATTTCGGCTTATATACGTCCCATTCTTGGGCTCCAGCCTCCTGTATAATAAGAGGGAAAATGACCTTACTATACCATGCTGATCAGACAGGTTGGTCTGTACCAACCGTCCTCCCCGAGGGGGGACGGGGGGACGTCGGTCGATGGGAGGGTACCCCAAATAGGGGGTATTCCGTCGGGCCGACCACTGATGACAAGTAACCCTGCTCCGGTGGTCGGCCCAACGACGAAGGCGACGTGCACGTGGGGTGGGTTGCGGGTGTGCGTGCTTACGCCCCTCTGTCGCCCTGGACGGAGTGGTGCGAGGAGCGCGTCGACCGCAACCAAACTCCAAAAAAAAATCACTCGGTAATATTTAAGTTTTCTCCATTATTAGAGGCGACGAGAGTTACCCGCGGACCGGACGTATGTACTTGATTTGATCGATTATATTACCTACTTTACGTTGGATCTTACCCGCAAATTATATTGTTGCGATATTATCTGCAATGCATTTATTAATATTGTAGAGAAAATATTTAATCATTAGTGAACTGAATATTTTCTTGAAGTTTGCCGGACTTACTAAGTTTGCTTTTTAAACATAAATATGTTAAGTTTGTTAATCTCGTATTTTTCTTCATTCTACTATAATTATTAGGCGCACTTAGCCTAAGTAACATTATCTAAATATAGAAATAGTGTTAATTAGAATAAGATCAATTGGGTTATTGAAAAAAAAAATTTTTTTCTATTTATTTTTCTTTATTAATAATAATATTGATATTTAATGCGGAAAACCTTAAAAAGATTTTTCAACCAATTATTATAAACAATTAAAATTATCAAAATTTGAATAAAAATCACGTGACAATGAACGCGCTAAGACTGCTTAGCACAGTTGTGACGTCATAATGTTAAAGCTATTTTATAACAGTAGGTACAATGTTTACAGCTATTACCCGTGAGTTGACAATAATATTGGTAATTTACTGCTAAAAAACGATTTGTTGTTACTTATATTTAATTATTTAACAATGACAGCAGAATTAAACAGATCAAAACCTTGTACTTATTATCTCTGTATAAATTGCAATGAGTGAAAACTAACATTATGACGTCACACGCGTTTGGATTTGTTCGGGAGCTGACGGCGTGTTTTCGTCACTGGATTCAAAAAAATATTTTTATTTTGGTATAACTTTTGAATTATTGCGAAACATAAATAATAAAAATAGTTTTGTTATAAAACTTAAAGATGATCTTTCCATTTATTACAAAAAAAATCAAAAACCCAATTGTATACCATTGCATCCTTATGTTAATACTTTATAAATAACTAGCAACCCGCCCTCGCTTCGCTTCGGTTTTAGTGGTTTTACCCGCGTAATTCCCGTTCCCGTGAGAATACCAGGATAAAATATAGCCTAGTTTACTCCCTGATATAATAGCTTTCCATTGGTGAAAGAATTTTTGAAATCGGTCCAGCCGTTTTGAAGATTACCGGAACAAACAGACAGACAGACAAAAATTTTTTAATCTGTATTTTAGGCATAGGTGTCGTGCAAATAACCCTGTGAGCATGAAAAAAGCCTATTATTTTGACATTACAAACAGACACTCTAATTTTATTTATTGGTGTAGATTGTTATTTTCCTCGCAAACGCAAACGCTACGTCCCGCAATTTTTAAAACTGTAATATCTTCGAAAATATTCAATTAAATCATATGCTGTAAGGGGCCATATAGATCTATATTAAATTAACAATGTATTTAAGGTATTTAATTGGATAAGGATTAATGCTGTATTGGTTAAAATCGCTTCGAAAATTAGCCATTATTTGTCGTAAAAAGTAAATAACAAAAAATGTTGTTGTGGAATATCCATAAGAGATAGACATATACCATCGCGGAGTTTTCTGTAGACCTTTTCAATGTGTACAATACTTAGTATATTATTTTGATAAATCTCGTAGGGTTCAGCCAGCGTTTGCAATGTAAGCGAAAAAAATGTATATATTTACGACATCACATTAGAAACCTCAAAAATAACAGTATTTCTCCACTAGTTAATGGATGTTATTATACATATAAACCTTCCTCTTCAATCACTCTATCTATTAAAAAAAACCGCATCGAAAACCGTTGCGTAGTTTTAAAGATTTAAGCATACATGGGGACAGAGAAAGCGACTTTGTTTTATAATATGTAGTGAAGACATTTTCAAATCAATCAATCATAATTAGAGGGATATTGTTTTCTTGTATCATTCTCTATTTAAGATATGATTCGTTACTGAAGCCTTATGAAATAATTTATTCAATTCACCACAAGGGCATAACTAATCTTTATTTTTATCAAGAATTACGTTTCAGAATTATTTAAGAAGGCTCATCTACGATTCACCCAAGAAAAATTATGTCTTCGTAAATTGATTCACTGAGGTACAAAGAGTGATAAGCATGTTCGAGATTAGAATTTGCAATTTTAAAATAGCATTCTTGTCTGATTTCCCAGCACGCTTACACTTGAGTACAATCCATATTTGGAATAGACTTGTTCTTCGTTACTTAGATCTGAATTGTAACTTTTTTATCATCTTATACCTATATCTTCACAAGAGTAGGCAGTGATGTAATACTTACATTTCATTACGTATTCATCATCATCATCTCATACACGTCCCACTGTTGGGTTCGGGTCTCCTCCACTGGTTTGGGCCTCTATAGGCTTTTTTTTGCTTCGAGTTATTTTTCTCTTGGGTAGATGTTATCCCTTAGTGCTGCCCAGCCAATTGGGCCGGTCAGAAACCGCGTACGGCGCCGCGGCTACGGCTACACCGATCAACCACTCCGTCGTGGCTTGCAGGAAAACGTCCTGCGCACCAGCGGAGTGGTTGAGTTTGGCTTGCAGGAGGTGAATGGACTCGGTTGCCATTAGTGGGCCGTATCCATCACCTCCTCCGGGTTGACGGGCGATCGGGTCACGCTAGGGGCGGGAGCGGCCGAGGTCATCAGGCCGCTCCGTCCTTTTGGTGCCGAAGCCGGGGGTCTGCACTCCCTGCCCATAAGGATTTTTACTACCTGATGCAAACTTTTAAAAAATCTTCGTCCAAGTAGTAGCTTGTGCATGTCGTTCAATGAACGGGAAAACTGAAGTCTTTTGTAGGATCTGATCCAGCCATTTTTGTTTGGGTGCACCATGGTCTGAACTCACGCCATCTTTTTTGCCCAGGATGACGAAGGATCGACGTGCCGTCCCATAACCGACTGTATTGACTCCCCTTCGCCGTTAAGCCTATTTTTTTTTTGCAAACGATGGCAAACGAGCAAACAGTACACCTGATGGTAAGTGTTGCTGCTGCTCACCTTTGCAAGGTCGCTGCCAACAGTGAAGAAAGTGAAGGGAGTGTGTATGCGTGCAATAAGGTTCGGTGATACTATAGACATCACTAAAACCCACCACACGTAAACACTCTCAGAAAATTGGGATTCCGGCTCTCTTGCTCACCGAACGAAGCGCAGTAACAAATTGCTACTATTCGGACGCCTATTTTCTGCGAGAGTGTGATAGTACCACACTCTCGTACCCCGGAATGACCGGCCCGCGGCTGTAGACAGACAACTGTCAACAGTGTGATCCTATCACTATGATCAAACTGATATCTACCGAGTCCTTGACTTCTGTGGACAATCCCATCTTACTCCGTCACCACAGGGAGAGGCCTCCCTCTACCGGGAGGTGGGAGCGGGAGGACTATGGGATTTACTCAGAATAAATGATTTGATTTGAGTGACCTGACTGTGATCTTAGTATTGCAAAAGTTCATCATCATCATAGTTCATATAGTTCACACTGCTGGGCTCAAGCCACCTCTACAATGGGAGTGAAATTGACCTACTGTTGCACCCTGGGTTTTTTTTCGAGTTAGGTATGCATATTATAATCCATTAGTCGTCTTTTACGGTACCCAGGGACAAGAGAGGGGGTGGTGCATTGTATTCTTACTCCGTCATCACACTGAAAAGAAGTCTATAAGTGGCAGGTACATTTACTGTCACGTGGGCTGCTAGCACGTCTGCAATCAAAAGCAACAATAAAGATTATTGTACGAGTAAGAATGATGGCAGGTTAGCAATCTATCCCTAGCTGAGGCCGCGGGTGACTGGACCGGGGAATTAGTCCATCACCCACCGAGAGGCCGATCGCGTGAGGGAAGACCGACGTCCTCCCCGAGGGAGGGACGTCGGTCAAGGAGAGGGTACTCCTCAGGGGGTATTCTGTCGGGCCGACCATTGACGACAAGTCACCCTGCTCCGGTGGCCGGCCCAACGACGAAGGCGACGTACCACGGGTGGGTTACGGGGCCGCGCGCTGCCCCTCTGTCGCCCCGGATGGAGCCGGGCGGCGGGTGCACTGACCGTAGAACACCTCAACAAAAAAGGGGTTAAAGCACGGATCATATACAAAGAGGAGACGGCCTAAGCAACTGTGTACCGTGACTCAACTAGGTCCTGACGTCATCACGTCAACATCAGATAGTGGGCGTGGCCTATTAGTCTGCTGTCGACTCTGCCCGTGTTCGTACTGTGGACACAGTTATATTTATGGTGTATTTTTGCTTTATTACGCAGAAAATCCATAAGTTTTGTGTTTTATCATGTAAATAGTACTCCGATAAACGTTCAGATGCTATGGAAGGAATCATATTTCATTCGTATTTTTATTCATAATTTATTAAAATAATATCTTTGACGATGTCATGTTCAAATATAATTCTACTCAACGTTAGATGGCACTACTTTTCGTAATGGGACCTAGAACTGTAAAAGTAGATAAAGCTCAGACTATTAACATTATCGTATTGACTAATGAACATAAGTATTTAAATTAATATTTAAATACATTTACCTGGACAAAAACGGTTTTTACATATAGTTTTACAAATGTCACTTACACTTACTAACATCTAGTGGCAGATAGATCAACTACTTAAAAATACGAAACTAGTAGTTACTCTAATAGCCGATAGATGGACATAAAGGAGGGAGTGAGACAGCATAAAGAAGGGAGTGAGACAGGTAATATCCCCTCACCCCCTGTAACTGCCACACATTGTTTCATAGAAAATATTAATTACAACAGCTGCTCTTTGTACTTACTCCGTGGGTTAAACTATGAAATTGCCATTTCGTACTGATAAAATAAAACCATTTTTTTTTTTGTTCATAAAACAGATTTCTTTAGTCAAAGTTTTTACCCTCGTTATTTATTCATTTCTGCCATCTAATTGGAAGATCATTTAAACCTTTGCGATAGAACTCTGGCTCCTGGAATCCGCAAACTGTATGAAGCTATTTTGTACTGCTTCCTCGGAAGACATTTTTTTTCTGTGCGAAAAATTGTTCAAGTCGCGGAAAAAATGGTACTCGGTTGGGGCGAGGTCTGGCGAATATGGAGGATGACGTGTAGTTGATAATGCCGTCTAACTGCAGGTCTTGTAGTATTAAAACAGTTTCTTGAGCAGTATGAGGTCTTGCGTTATCATGGAGCAATAATAGTGAAGATCGATTGACAAGTCGAGGTTGTTTTACTGCGAGTTACGCCATCATTGTTCGAAGTTCTGCACAGTAGACATCTGCGTTTGCTTGACCAGAGCTGAGAAGCTGTAGTGAATTACACCATGAAGTAACCACCAATGGCAACATGACATGGCAACATTTGTCAGGTCAGCTAGTCAGCAATAAATATGGCGTACGAACTTGTAAAAGGTCCTTTTTTAAAGCGCTTACCTTACTTATGTTAAATAAAATGTCAATAGTATCAATATGAATCAAAAATTTAGAATTAAATTAAATTTTTATGAATCAAAAAGTCAATGTGGCCTTAAACGACTGGTACGATTTGGATGATTTCAGGAAATCTTCATATTAGCCTAGAGAGTAATCATTTACGTTAACTAGTGGTGATCAGATCAATATAAGATTCTTTTTAATTTTTTAAAATTAATGATCCCGAGGGACAGAAATAGAAAATTTATTCTCAAAAACTAAATTTATGCGAGTGATGCCGCGAATATCGCTAGTAATATAGAGTTCTTTATGTTATATATAAACTCACATTATCATGTAAACTTGATGAAAGATGTAACTTGATAATTGCTATTGATGAAATGTATTTCTTAGAAAATATAGATATGTTACTTGGAAGGGATAATTTGATTTAATCTATGAATTTATTGGTGATTCCTTCGTACATATTATAATACCTAGTTACGTTCTACGTAAATTTGCTTTATCTTTAAATTTATAAATAAAAGTAAAGTACTCATGAACATTTCTTTGAATAAACATAGTATTATTTTGTTTTAAACAATGATTAAGATGTAATAATGAAATTTTAAATAGCATCTCATCATTATCATCGTCATCGCGTATACTGCTCACTACTGGGCTTGTACCTCTTTCACAATTGGAGGAAAATTTACTTAATATGATCCCTTAAATAAAACTATTTTACGAATTTTATCGCGTTCGTATTTGATTTTTTATTGCCCAACGTTTCGAACTCATTCGGCAGCAGCGTTCAGGGTCACGGGCGGACTACATTACAAATTTATTGCTAGTACAAGAAGAAAATAATCCTATATGAATGTTTGTGGTTATTAATTATTAAACATAATGTCGGTAAATTAAAATTCAAGCGCGATAAAATCCGTAAAATCGTTTTATTTACAACTAGGAACCCGTCTTCGCTTCGCTTCGGTTTCAGTCGCCTTACCTGCGTAGTTCCCATTCTCGTGGGAGTACTAGTATACCAGTAGTAGTACCAGTATAAAATATAGCCTATGTTACCTACCCCTACCTCATATAGGGTTTTATTTAGAGTTGTCCTTCTCTTGCAACGATGTTATATGCATATAATATACTTTAAATGTCTTTTACTACATTCACAGGCAGGATAGGGAGTAGTGGATGCCCTAGCCGAGGCCGCGGTTGACCGGACCGGGGATTTTAGTCCGTCACCTGCAGAGAGGCTAACCAAGCGACGGCGGCCGACGTCCCGGGACAGAGATGTCGTGAGGTGAGGGTACCCGAAAGGGCATTCCGTCCGGCCGACCACTGAGGACAAGGAACTCGGCACTGGTGGTCGGTGTATTGACGAAGAGTTAGCATTGCGGTGAGTTATGGGCCCTCGTGCCATCCCTTCGTCGCCTCGGACGGAATGGACAGCGTGTGCGCCTACCATAACCCACAAAAAAAAGGATAGAGAGTAGTGTATTGTATACGCCGTTACCACACGGCAATATCTCAACTCACTTAAAGCTCACTGTTGATCTCGGGCCTTCTTCACAATGGAAGTGGAATATACCTTCTATACCCCTCTGGTCAGATGTGTTGGCATAGGATTTTATGTCGAGTTTTCCTTCTCTTTCATAGATTTTATTTGCGTATTATATCCCTTAATCTTCTTTCACGACACCCATGGGTACGAGAGGGGGTGGTGAATAGGCATGATGACTAATTTTGAAAAACTGTTTTATAATATTCTTAAATAACTACTATTATCAAAAAATATATTATTTTTGCAATAAGTACGGTTTCTTTAGAAATAGATGCTATTTTAATTAAATGCATTTAATGATATCTTATGTTTACGCGAGCACTACACATTGTAAATAAAACTACTTTTACGGATTATATCGCGTTTGTATTTGATTTATGATTGCCCGACGTCTCGAACACTTTGCAGCATTCATGGTCACGGGCGGACTAATTTGTTGATTTAAAACTAACAGTAGTATATTAGTTTTGTTAGTTTTAAATCAACAAATTGTAATAATAATTGCTACAAATTTAATAATTAATAATTACTAACCATAAACAATATAATTTTTTCATATAGATTCATTTTCTTCTTACACTGGCAATAAATTTGTACTAAAATGTGGGTAACAATTTAATAAATTTATAACTATTTTCTGTATCGGGTAGATAATTGTAAATGTGTAATAACGATTACTTGTTGGACGTGAGACACCTTAGTCCGCCCGTGACTATGAATGCTGCAAAGTGTTCGAAACGTCGGGCAATCATAAATCAAATACAAACGCGATATAATCCGTAAAAGTAGTTTTATTTACAAAATGCATTTAAATTAGCGCCAAAACGGTGCCTAGTGTCATGGCGTCTGCTTGTGACGTCACGTCTATTCACTTGAGTTGTAAACGTAAGGGAGTTAAAGCAAAAAATCTGATATATTTTATTTAGACATGAATTCGAAAGTCTATAAGTGGTGTGCGGTTCCTCAATGTGTTAATACATCAATAAAAACCCCCTAACAAATTGTTTGTTTATGTGCCACAAAATAAAACAATAAGATATAAGTGGCTTAGTCTTGCACAGCGAGATCCAAAAGCCATACATTTATAAACATAAAAAAGCCATACATTTATATACATAAGTAAATTTAAAAAAATAAATAGGAGACTATTTATTTCTGTGAAGATCATTTTGACGTAAGTAATTACTTTATATCGTATATTTTATTTGGTATGTCACTTTATTTAACTGCAGTTTAATACCAAGTTTACAAAAGCATTACTTAAATAACATACCTCTAACATCTCAAGCGGTATTATTTTTAAATAGATTTTAAATTAGATGTTAGAAGATTATTAATCAATATTTTACTTGCATCGTAGTTTTGACAGTTCTAAATTCTGCTGAACAGAAGTTTTTGTTTGATGCTGGGTACTCTCTCCCAGCACTAACAAATCAACTCTAGGCAAATAAGAGCTATTTGCCTTGATGAATCCTTCTTTCATGACTTACATTTTTGATAAGAACACAAAAGTAAGTAAGAGATCGATAAAAATCACGAAATACTCTTTAAATGCAAGTTAAAACAATTAATAAGTGTAACGATCGTAGAATTTCGTACAGAATTTGCGATGATAACGACAGGTGTACATAGGAGTGACGTAACTCAATTTGATTGATGTTTAGTTGAGCATGGCGGACTTGTGTATTTTGCAGTTTTATTTTATTAAATAAATTAATAATCTCATCTTATAAAAGAAAATAAATATTTATTTCAAGATATATTCTTTGTGTTACAGTAGATAAACACATTATTTTAGTGATTTTTGGTTACTGTCATCATGCCTATTTTATTCTTCAAATATAATTAGTATTAATCATCATTAGTAGCTAACTACATAGATCAGTGAAGGTTCTTTTAATAATAGAAATATACTAAGATGAAGACATTCTATGACTAGCAGCATTTCAATTATGTTATTTTATTTTTGTTTTGCTAAACTTGCTCGTCTCAAAAATACGTCTTCTTTTTTCTTTGTTCTAACTCTTGTCGCTTGCGAGATCTGGGCCACCATTAATTTTCACATTATATAAAAAAGAATTGTATCCTGGTTTGAAAGACATCTACATTCTATCTACACTGGAGCTAATATTTATTAAACATGTTGTATATATCTATATAACCATTTTTGTTCAAACCGGTTTAACAAGAAAGGCAATAATGCGGGGATGGTTTTAAACCCCTAAACCAATGCATTAGGACCCGACTTCTTTTCTTTTTTAATTTGTACAGAACAATGTTTGTTGGTTCAGCTAGTTTTAAATAAAAGAAGGTGAGCTTGCTGACTTTCTTGCTGCTTATCAGCTTGTGACTACGTTCTTACTCGATGGGAGATTATTGGATTAAGCTCAGATAAAATGGAATCTCTATTTCCCTTAATTATCGCAACGTGCGTGAACAGATGGGACAATTTTGCTAATATTTTTTTTGTTGTGTTTATCGATTCAATACGCATTATAGTTAGAAGCAAATCGTTGCTACTAGATATTTTTTTTTAATTAAACCAATTCGAATTTAATATTAATAGTCGTCTTAATATTCAATATTGTCTCTCTTTCCGTGTGGTGACGGAGTAAGAATATAACTCACCACTCCCTATTTTATCCGTGGATGTCGTAAAAGACGACTATGGGATATAATATGCACAACATCTGTGCAAGAGAAGGAAAACTCGAAATGAAACCCTATACCAACATGTCTGACCAGCATGGTATAGTAGGTCAAATTCCCTTCCATTGTGGAGGAGGCCCGAGCCCAATAGTGGGACGTATGTGGGCTGCGATGATGATGCAATGATGATGAGTTGTCTTAACCATGAATATTGAATTCGTAGAGATAATCTCTGTCGGGTCAGCTAGTAAATAAGAAAAAAATATAGTAGTATTTTAAACTGTAAGAAGTATTAGAAATATAATCTATGCAAGAGCGGGAACTCATTTCTAGTGGTAGAACGTCCATATGGTATATGCACGTTGTTCATAATTAAATTTTAAAATTGACTTTCACGTAGCCACGCTACAAAAGTTTGTGTGACCGTAGCTGTCTATGTGCTACGACGTAGGCACTTGTGAGTATTGGAGTTGGTAGATTTGCTTTTTAAAAAACATTTGTATCGTACAAAATAATATTAGTTTTTAAATATAATGTTTTTAATATAATGTTAAAAATGTTTCGTTCTTAAATGTTGCCGTGTTGTGTATGCGCTACGACGTAGTCGTTTAAGAGTTTTGTTTCATAACTGAACTGGGTTTTGCTGAATCATTAATTAGTGGCGGCTGCGGGTGACTGCACCGGGGAATAGTTCGTCACCCGCAGAGAGGCTGACCGCGTGAGGGCGACGTCCCAGAAGGGGTGTCGGGGAGGGCCGGCATCCGAAAGGGTATCCCGCCGGGCTGGCCATAGACAACAAGGCACGAATAGTTAACTCAATGGCGAAGGAGAGGAGATACGGTGGGCTATGGGACCGCGCGCCGCCCCTTCATCTCCTCGGACGGAGCTAGACGGCATGTGTGCTAACCATAGAAAAAACAAAGATTGAACCATTTTTATTATATTGATTAAGTATTACATTCTCATTAGTTTAATATCAGTGATTAGATTTTGATGGTCGTGTTGGTCCATTTGACATGATTAGATCCATTTAAAAATTACTAGACTCACTTTTTATGCTCCAAATGCGTCATTAGTTTTTATGGCACATGAAAGTTTAGAAATTTAATATACTCGTATTTATTTTATATTCCTCACAGGCCATGGGAATTTTAGAAGTAAATTATTCTATTTTAAACTCCGATTATTCGACCTCAAACTCCTATTCTGAACAAACAGCTCATCACATCCTTTGGGAGTGCATTCTCTGGTGCAACGAGTGGGACCTCATGTTAGACAATCTGTGTGTCACGTCTGGGGTAATATACTATTCGGATCTTGAAGCAACTCGATAAAATTTCCGTGCGTTCAGGCACTTTTGCCATACCTACTATTGTAACCAAACCTAAAGCTCACAAATAGGTCCATTAAGCTCTGTTCAATCCGTGGGGCTTTACCGCTGCGTTTCACGTAGTTATACAAATTCTTATTTACTAGCTTATTAGCTAACTTTGTTTCATGTCTCCCGCTTTGCATAGAAGGGAAGTGGAATCTTTCCAACTCCTTCTGCTTTTCTTTTCTAATTAAATTTGTTGCGGGTCCCAAGACAATTAAAAGCGTTTCCCGGGACTTCCTGAGGGTCAAACCTCGGTGTCTTATACGGAGACCATTGTGGATCCTGGCTTACAGGAGTACAGTGGTGGTAATGTGTGGTGTGATTAGTCCCACAAAAAATTATATATTTTATGCCAACATATTTTTTTATACAAATGTTCATAAATTCAATTTTAACAAAAACTGATTAATAATTTTATACATAGGCATATTCTTAAACTATAATGATTACATATCAATCATCATCATCATCATCATCACAACTCATACATGTTCCACGCCTCCTCCACAATAGTTGAGACATTGACCTAAGCTGGTCAGGCCTATATCCATAGGAGTTTTTGTCATCTCTTGCATAGAAGTTATTTGCGTATTATAATCCCTTTTCGTCACGACGACACCCACGGGCAAGAAATGTGATTTGTATTCTTATACGAACGATATATGAATATCATTATAAAATCATGTATTTAAACATATACTAATACTAAAAATAGGTTGTGTGAAGATAATAGCCGATCCTATGCCCCTTTTATTTATTTTGGGTAAGCCATAGTCAGCAGACACGCCGTTTGTTCCGTCCGGGGTGACGAAAAAGCGGTGTGCGACTTCATAACCTACCGTATTCCTCCCTCTTTGCCATTAGGCCGACCACTGCTACTGAGGTCCTTGACGTGCAAGGCCAGCTCGGCGGGATACCCTTTCGGGTACCGCTCCTCTCCAACGCCTCTCTCGGCAAGTCGCTCTCAGTTTAGTCTTTTGCGGGTGACGGGCAATTCCCCAGTCCAGTCACCCACGGCCTCAGGTACGGCATCCTATGACCCTGGTGTTATTCATGATAGGCTACATTTTATTCGTAATTCTAACTTGTTTGCCATTAAAAGCAATAAAAACAAAAGTATGTATTTATCTATTATACTTGTTTCTATTATAACAAATTATAAACACGATTTTTTTACAATTTTTTTGCATTCCCCTGTCCAAACAAAGCGTTCAACATGTATAATAAATGTTATGTACGCTTGCTCTCGGGTAGCAAACCTGTTTGTTTCCTTTGTAAATAATATACTTAAGGGAACACAAAGGTATTACAGGAAACCAACAATAGCGTAGAGTAAAGGCACGGTTGGTTTATTTTTATATTCCTATATTTTTAAGTGAAAGCATTTTGAAATAGCTGATGAGAGTTTAGTTTTAGTTCATTAATATATATAAATGCTATGGTTTTAAGATCAGCACCATTCTATTTTTATCCCAATTACGTGACAGAGTAAGAATACAATTCACCACTCCCTATCTTATTATATAACCTTATTCCAATAAGCCTGATCAGCGTGGAATAATAGTTAAATTCCCCTCCCATTATGGAGGAGCCCAACAGTGGGACATATACCTATAGGCTGAGATGATGATGACGCGGGGTCGACGTAATACGTACTCTGTTTCATCGTCATCATGCTGCTATTATCCCCGTTATTTGGAGTCGGCAATATGCAATTTCGTCATATAGATTGTAAAAGTTATTGGCAATAGTTTTATGGCCGGCAGACTGACTGATGTCAGCACTCCTTGCGATTGTAATTGTTGACCACATGACATCATATGCAGTTAGTCCAGTTCGATATAAAACTTTTAGTCGTTTTTTATGACATCCACGACCAATGTAAGAGTTGGTAGTGTTCGTTGCTGTTACCGCTACGTAGTTGTATAGTATTTTTATATTTTTTTTTTGTAAACACAAATCATCATCACAGCTTATAGCCCACTGGTCTCGAGCTTCCTCCTCTGGAAATTGATCTACTACACCATGCCGGGCAGGCGTGTTGGTGTAGTGTTTAATTTCGTGGTTTCCTTCTCTTGCACAGATGTTAAATACATATTATACTCCTTAATCGTTTTATATGACACCCACGGGCAAGAAGAGAGTGGTGAATTGTATTCTTACTCTGTCACTATATGGAAATAGTTTGTATTTCCATGTAGTATAAATATTACCTATTCTTGGTTATCGTTAAAAGTCGACTAAGTGCTCTAAATCGATTTGTGCAAATTCCATGTAACGCTGTTTGCTATTCCCAAGGAGGGTTAATGTCACGCGATCGTAAAACTTAGCTGGAACCCTATGTAGCACGTTTAACTTTACTTTCACATATAAATATGTGCTGAATTATTCTACGATTATAGAAATATATGAGATTATCATATATTTCTATAAACGTAGAATAATGAATATTCATTATTCTGATAACCGTGTGATGACGGAGTGGAGAGCCTTACTGAAGAACGTCCCTGATTTGATCGTGGAGCGTCCGCCTTGGTCTTCCCCATCCAACACTTTCGACAACATTTGCCCTATAAATTCTTCTTGTCAATCTCCTTTTATTGATTCTCTCTACATGACCAAACCAACTTAACATACCTTTTTCAATTCTTGTCAATACATCTACTTTCATACCACAACGTTCCCTAATCACTCTGTTTTTAATTCTATCACTCAATTTCACATCAATCATGATCCTCAGTACTCTCATTTCCACAGCATTTATTCTACTTTCATGCTTCTTTTGTCATACCCAGCTCTCACTGCCATATATTAAGGTTGGTGCAAGCACGCCCCTATGCACAGTCAGGCGAGCCTTCCTAGACATACTCTGGCATTAATGTGCGCAAACCACTATTCACCATATTTCCCTTGCATTCTCTTCTTTCAATATCACTTTCATATTTACCGTCTCTCGTAAAAGTAGATCCCAAATATACAAACTCTTGCACTTGTTCTAATATTTCCTCTTCTATACGAATCTTCCCTTCCCGCCTTCCCTTTCAAATGCCATAACTTTTATCTCCTTTACATTAATTTTCATTCCTTTTCTTTCAAAAGCGTCATGCATTGTTGTTACCATCTCTTGAAATTCATCCACTGACGAAGGAAGTAGGATTTGATCATGAGTATAAAGAAGACATTTGACAAGTAACCCATTCATTCTAAGTCCACATTCATTCTCTTTTAAATCAGCAATTGTCCATGAACAGGTTGAACAACATGGCCATCCTACGTATCCTTGTCTAACACCCTTTTGGATGCTAAACCATTCAGTGTTCGCTTCCTCGATTCTGACACCAGATACATAGTGAATTGAAATTTAATTTATACGATTATAACTTGAAAGTGTAATAATAATATGAGACTAACGCAAACCTCGGAGGAACATTATATGACTCTAAATTCTTTTGATATAAAAGAAAAAATGTATCACAAAATTTATAGGAAAGCCAATAAACCGCAGGGCAGCTTGTGGCGTGCTGAATGTGAGTGACGATAGTGTGGTCCTGAATGCCCCAGAGAGTCGGCCAGGGCCTCGTATCCAGCTAACCTTTATTGGCTGATTGGAATGGAAATCGAAGAGTGGCTGCAGAATTCTCAATTCTGGCTTGCCTTAAACGGCTGGTCAGAGAGGAGTCGCCAGAGCTATATGCTCGGGGGTGGAAGTGTCATTTTCAAGGGCATAACTACGGGGAAACCACTGCGGGTCTCCGTCTATAGGGGACTTGCGATGGTGAAACCGGCGCCGCACCGCTCGACACCCCAAGCCACTTGCACCAATGTTGCCCCCTTATTGCCCGTATGGCCTACGTGTCTGTGGTGACCGTTTAGAGGGGCCCATTCAGTGAGTTGGCGAGTCACCGTCTGCCAAAGTTCAACACGTGTAAAGGCATTGAAGACAGACGACAGTTTAAAAATCAATAGTTCAAGTAAAATAGTCCACTAAACCTCACAACCCCCAGAATCAGGTTTTAGATATCATCATTACACTATAGTTTTACACCTACCGTTGGCAGTCCACGAGTGTTATGTGCAAACGTGGTGTGTCATCGGTAGATGTCCCATCCCATTTTAACATTAAATTTCTCCAAAGGTCTCTGCGTGTTGGATCCACATCCCCATGTAAGCCTTTCAAAGGACCGGGTATCTTCCCTAGGAAGATCCCGTGAAAAAGGAGAGACAAATAATAATAATAATACTTTATTAATTTTTACTTTTATTTACTTTATTAGTTTTTAACTTGAAAATATAGGTTAGGTTAGGTTTGTAATTTTATTTTGAGAAATATGGACTTACAGTATAAAACAAAATTCAAAGATGTCTGATGTTTACGCGAGTATTTCACATTGTAAATGTTTTATTTACTTTACGGATTTTATCGCGTTTGTATTTGACCGTAAGCCGTGACCATGAACACTGTAAAGTGTTCGAAACGTCGGACAATCAAAAACCAAATACAAACGCGATAAAATCCGTAGTTTTATTTACAAAATGAATTTTCAAAGAATAACATTTTCAATGAATCAAATTGCCAAAGAATTAAAAGAATTTATTTACAAAATGAATTTTCAAATAATTAAATTTTTTATTTACAAAATGAAATTTCCAAAGAATTAAAAGAATTTCACATATTTCATTCATGCAAAAAATAATGTTAAAAGATAAATGAGAAAAGCTGTATTAAAGTATAAAGTAAATAAAAAAAAATGAAAACGCCTTTAAAAAATTATATAATAGACTAGCTGACCCAACAGACGTTGTTCTGCTCAAATAAGCGCCACCTACCGAGTCCAATTGTGAATCTAAACCATTCTCGAAACCCCTTGAACATACACAAAAAAATTCATCAACATCGGTCCAGCCGTTTAGGAGGAGTTCAGTGACATACACACGTACACAAGAAATTTATATATAGGTGAAGAATCTCTATCTTTACCTATATATAAATTTCTATAAAAATGTATAAATTTGATGGCAGGCAATATATACACATTTTTGTACCATAAAAGAGGATCAATTGCTTCGGGACTATTTGAGACTATTAGGCTACATTGAGTCATAGTGTAAGGCTCAAGGCAAACTTCACGTTGAAATTGTTTTAATTTTTCTTATTGATCTCAAAGAATATAATACAAAATTATTGTAGTATTGTTATTATAGTTGTCACAAAATAAAAGGCCCGTTTTGACAGTTCACGCCCAAGAAGTTTTCTATTTTTTACCGATCGAAATGTTTTCAAGGTAATTACATTTTTCATTGACGGGTACCGCCCACTGGGCTAAGTGCTGTGGCATAACGATTTTTTTCATATTGTCCACAGACTATTGATAATCGGTTAAGGAAAAATAAATCGATCAAGATATATATTTTTAAGGCGGACTCGTACTTGGCTGGTGTTATTAATTTGAATACTAGTATTTAGACCAACTAATTACAGAATTTCACCAGCTGTGTAGTGATTTCTACTGAAAATTTGAGACGTCAATATTGACAATATGAAAATGAAATAATATATATATTATATGGGTGACTATAGCTCAACTGACAATTTTGGCTCATCATCTTAAGAAAATGATTGACTGAAGATTCACTTATCTCGATATTTTTGTGATTGAGTGAATGTTATTGTAACAAAAATATTAAATGATAGAAAAATGACCATTCGTAACATTGTATCATTTCAAAATATCTACAATATCACAGTTTAAGTACAATTTTCAAATCAGAACTTTAATCCAATGCACTTTACAATACATATTCAAATTGATTATATACTCATATAAACTTGATTCGATTTATCGTGAGTATCGAGTACTGAGTCGTATGGTTCATCACTAAATACATCGGTAAGACCAAGTGTCAAAACGGGCCTCTTATTTTGTGACAACTATAGTTACTCTATTGTTACATGAAATAAATAAATATTTTACTAAATAAAACGTAGTTTCATTGGCTCAAGTATCCCTGATTCTCCCCACAATGAGTGGACATAATGCAATACCTACGGTAGGTAGCGCACTTTTGATCTTGGTATTACTGAACTCCATGTTGCCATTTATTAGGCGCTGCTTGATCAGCCGACAATAAAATTCAATAAAAAACAAATAGTAAAAATTATTAGCACATATTTTTTTTGTTATTCATTATCTAATGTCATAGATAGATTCATTATCTAAAAAGTAGCAAGTACCTAAGAGAACCGTTACATGAACTGAAACGGTACTTGGAATACTGCCAAGCCTATTCCTACTTTGCGAAATATTGTGACGAATTATGCATGCCGAGCTTAGTGTGTCAGTACTCAATGTTTTCTGGTATTTGAATGGTAGAATATATTGCTTTGTGAAGATTTTATGTTCTTGGGCAGCATAGATGATTGTATAATTTAAAGCTATTTTGAAGTTAATACTTCTTATCAGGCCCAGATTGTCCATAAGGCGGATTAGGCTGCCTAGGGGCCCCGCAACGACTAGGGGCCCCGCTTCGACTAGGGGCCCCGAGCAAGCACCAAGAAAAAAATAATTTAATTCATCGGACGGATTCTCTTGCCTACTCCATTATGAGACCTGGATCATCATTTAACTACAACTATAACCTATACATTAAGATAATTTCCATGAAAGTAAATAGAAATGAGTCAGGCATGTGAGGTGATGCTGTAGCATTAAGTCCAGGTTATTGCAACAATGAAGTAACGATTGCAGTAACAGGATACTAAAGAAGTCGATCTGATCGACTGGACTGTTTTAATAGTATTTATATATATTTCTTATTTATATTTCTTATTATATGCGCGTGCAAACAGTCACGAAAATGCCAACACCCTGAAGTTAGCTATTCGACATTTTTCCATGTGGGCGCCAACTGTCACAAATTCCAACTAAATAATGCGTTATAATAAAACTTTTAATGTTAAATAATTTTATTTCCAATAATTAATTAGTGTCATTTTTCTAAAAACGTAGGATAACGCGAAGGATAAATTTTTAGAAAGATTATTATATTGTTGTTTACGCATGCACTACACATTATAAATAAAACTACTTTTACGGATTATATCGCGTTTGTATTAAATAATAATAAAAATATAATCATGGTAATAGACGGGTTAGATAATTAACGGGTAGATAATTATAAATGTCTGTAATAACGATGACTTGTTGGACGTGAGATACCTTAGATCGCCCGTAACCATGAATGCTTCAAAGTGTTCGAAACGTTGGGAAATCATAAATCAAATACAAACGCGATATAATCCGTAAAAGTAGTTTTATTAACAACGAAGTATAACTTTTTACGTGCGTACATAAGTATACAGACACTTTTTTCATTTATTTAAACTTATACGTGGTAAAATTGAACTAGGCACTCGTCAATGTTGAGTGCTTTATACTCTCAGATATATACTGAATTCGTGAAAGTCAGTATTTTGCACAAATAGACGATATTCCATAGTTTCAAGAGTTGTTATGAAGAGTTCGAATGAAAAATTGTTAAAGTTTTGAAACATGCTCGCTTCGCAGCATCAGCGTCTTTCAGCATATCATTACCATACATAAATTATTTTAATAATTTTAAAAACAAACTAGAATTGAAATAAATCTTAGCGCTTTCAAGTTGAGACTAAAGATTTACAGGAGTAAAAACTATTTTGTGTAATTATTTTTTTTTACTTTCTCATTTTCGAATACTAATTTACTATTATTCATGATTCCGGGAGGACTAAAAAATAAATACAAACGCAATAAAATCAGTAAAAAATTGCTTTATATGAAGTTTGGTGTTATTATTTCTAAATTGATTTCTTCTATTTATTGTTAGAAGATAGCGGAGTAGACTACACTCTCATAGTACCTACTCCTGGTTTGGTTAAACTTACAATCAACTGTATTCTATACTGCTGCTATATAGCTGTATATATATATACATATATGTGTAATTATATTTTAGATGTACATATGTAGATAATTCATTAAAACTTTTAAAACATCTTTACGACACGGGTATGGTGCAATACAAACGAGGTACAATTACGTGTAAGCAATGAACGCATCATGAATGCCCGCATATTGTTACCGATAGAGGTGAGAGAAAAAAAAAATAAACAAGAAATTACTACAGATCCCCAAACCCTAAAACCTAAACTTAGAAAGTTACGTCAGGTATACCTTTGGTTTCCAATAGTAGTGACAGTGACTACACAGACAGTCTACGGTGAGAATTCAAATCTTTTCAAACTGGAAGGAATAATCCAATGCGAATGGGAATACCAAACGTTTGGGTGATAAATATTTGCAATAAGGTTCAATTAATAACAAGTTCTATTGTTTTGTAATAAATAATATGTCAGCTTTTATTTGTCACAGAATCGAGACTTATATCAATGAATTTACTTTATCATTAAAAAGAAGCAGATTGCCCATCTGCTTATAACTACTGCATGTTGCGCGGTGAAGATGTAATTATGTAGAAACTTGAATATTAAGACAATAGGATCAATATAAGATGGCGTAGTGTTTAAGATAAAGACCTACAGTACCAATATGTGCGATCTACAAATTGTTGTTCTGGATGTAATTTGCGACCGTTAAAACTGACTACACAGATGGCGTAGTGCTTAAGATACTGACCTACAGTGCCATTTTCGTGGGTGCGAATCCCACGCAGCACCACGCTTTGTGCGATCCACAAATTGTTGTTCTTAGTCTGGATGTAATTTGTGTCCGTTAATTATATGTTTGTAAAGTCCCTCGCAACACGGAGATTATTTCCTTAGTGTAGGATGTTATCTTTTAATAAAAAATAAACATAAAAGTGCATTTAATTATTCTTCTTCTCGGCTCATACATGCGCCACTAGTGTGCACAAGATTCCTCTAAAAGGGAGCAAATTTATTTACTATACCGCCCTTTTTTGTATGGTTATGGAATAAAAATACAATTCACCAACCCGTACTTGCACGTAGATTTCGTAAAAGAGGACTAAAGGATATGATATTCATATAATATCTATGCAAGAGAAAAAAATATTCCAAATAAATCCTATAGGTATTACTGTTAGACAAGCACGGTAAGTTAATTTTCCTTCTTATTATGTAGGCGAATTCAGCCCAATAGTGGGACATATATGAGCTGAGATGACGATTTTTGTGTAAGAGAAGGAAAGCGTAAAATAAGACCTTATAGCAACCATCTGACCACTATGGTATATCAGGTTATTGTTCTCCTATTTTGAGGAAGACTACATTGAGACTTATGTGAGTTGAAATGAAAATACCGCGCTAGTGAAACTAGTGGATTGATAGTATTTTGTTTCAAGTTTTCCTTCTCATGTTATCCAGTTATAACCTTCATTCATATTTTACGATTTCTATGGTAAGGAAGGAGTGCCGAAAACTAAAATGTTCATAGTGATTTACATTACGAAAAACTGTTTTTATATTGAATCAATGAAGTGACGTAATTTATTTACAAATTCAAATTTTATGAAAATCTTTATGTTTTGAAGGTTGTAGATAATTTACCAGACCTTTGTAATCTTGTTAATAAGTATTTGATCTTTAAATAATTTTGCAAACGATTTTCGCCGTTATCACATAGATTTCTTGGAAGTTACTATTTATAGATAAAAGAACATACATAGCTAATTAAATAATTATTTCGGTTTACATATCAAAGTCAGTAAAATATTTAACATACACAAAATTAATCAATATTTTTTTAAATTTCTCATTACTGTTTTCATCTTTCGAATATTGTTTAGTTTTTTTTTCTATATAAGACCATTATTTTCTGTTATCCATCTACCCGTCTAACTACTATTCAACCATCAGTTTATCGATGGCTAATAGTAGAACTATATAATTTCTACGTGTTGACCATCGTAGTCGGTGTTATAACTTTCTTAAAAGAGCTGCTACTACTTATTTGATCTTTAAGACCTGAAAAGTCAAGAGTTACTAACATATTGTATTCTTATTGTCTAATAATGTAGAATAAATAAATCTAATGATGTAGAATAAATAAGATGTCAGTAGTCTAATCAAAAGGGAGAGAGAGTATGCATAGCGAGTAGTAAGGCTGTATTCGTTTTCGTGTGGTGACGTAGAAGCAATAAATGCATCACCTCTTTTCTTGTTCGTGGATGACATAAAAGACGGCTAAGGGATATATTATGCGTATAATATGATAAGAGAAGGAAAACTCTAAATAAAATCTCATACCAACCCCTCTGCTGCGGCCGCGTGTGACCGGACCGGGGACTTTAGTCCGGCAACCGTAGAAAGGCTGACCGCGCGACGGTGACCAACGTCCCGAGACAGGGACGTCGAGAGGTAGGGGTACCCGAAAGGGTATTCCGTCGGGCCGATCACTGCCCAACGACGAAGGCGACGTGGGTACGGGTCGGTTTTCGACGCTCCAGACGGAATGGACGGCGTGTGCGCTTACCATAGCCCAACCATAAAAAAAAGAATACCAACCCGTCTGACCAGCGTGGTATGATAAGACAATTTCCCTCCTATTATGGAGGAGGCTCGAACCCAGCAGTGGAACGTATATCAGCTGTAATAATGATGATGAATGACTTCAATATGATAAATTTAGGAATTTTAGTCAAAATTTAATACATTATTAGGCGTATTGCGTTCTATGAAAGCCTTATCGTGAAAAATTATAAAATATAAAGCATGATTTATATTTTTTGTTTCCTTGGTTTCTGGCAGCCTTTATGCAACGTTAGTATTATTCACAAAAGCCCGGAGAGAAGCTGACCTACTATACTTCGGTAACCAGACCCGATCGTAAGGCATAAAACTAACGTTTACATATAGGCAAAACCACTTTAATTACGGCGATTATCTATGAGCTAATTTCAACCGCACTAGGTACGTATAATAATTAAATCCGTGAATGATGAACGGTAAATTCTATTGGAAGTTAATTAAAGTACACCTTTGCATAATGTTTGTTCACGTTGTGTAAACACAACACACACAAATAAATACACACACAACACACAAACACATAAATTAATATACAACACAGAGGTAAACCCCTATGTTGTATATTAATTTATTTCAAAACAAAATGTATATTTTAATAATAATTAATCAATTATATTAAATAGTGTCTTTAGTATGTTGATATAATATTTTTTTAATTAACAAATTTGCAATAAATTTTAATTAATGACGTTACTTTATTAAAATAGTTATTAAATTTTCTTTTATTATATTATTCGAAATGAATACCTATATATCATTATTAAATTTTTATATTTAATAATCGGCTCGGTATTGCTTTACATTCGTAATTCTATGACGACAGTCATTTCTTTGACGAACTTGTTTATCTTTATTTGTCACAGTAACTTATAACAGCGTAGCAGAGCAGGGTCGTGCTGTGCTTTCCCAATTGAATCTTCCACAGATATAGTTTTTGATCGTATTGCAAATCCTGGCTAGATTAATCGTCTGCCTGCATATCACCCGAACATGCAGGGTGATACCAGGTGGACTCAATAGTCAATACACCACGTTTATTTGAATTCAGAGGCTTGACCGTCAAGTTATTTTGGTTTTGATTTAAAGGATACTCTCTGAGCAACGGTTTGGGGCATTTCATTCCCTAAATGAAGCTGCATTTAGGGAATGAAATGAAATAGGGAAAAATTATTAAAATTGTATATAGTAAAACAAAAAGTTGCCGTAGACAAACTGAATAAAATAAGCTTTTGAATATGAAATGTAATAATTTATTTCTTAAAAAAACTTTCTGCTCAATCATCAAGATGTTGTATTAAAAGATTAATGAATGAATCATTAATCTAATAAAAGTGTTAAAGCGTCGAAACTAGGTCACGAGGAATATACTGCGAGAACAACTTTGATGTTTGAACTAAAATTTAAGAAATTATGATTGATTATCCAGCTTATATAACTAATACTTTTAGATGTTTCTCTTGTGTGGTGAACATCTTTCTCGTGAAATTTAAGATACTTACTAACGATGAAGAAGAGTTTTTATAGAAGAATGTGTTATCTTAAAGCCATGTCTCTTTTTTTTTTTTGGGGTGGGCTGCGGTCAGCGCGCCTCCGCACCACTCCGTCCGGGGCGACAGAGGGGCTTAAGCACGCAACACCCGCAACCCACCCGAACACCACGTCGCCTTCGTCGTTGGGCCGACCACTGGAGTAAGGTTACTTGTTATCAGTGGTCGGCCCGATGGAATACCCCATACCCGGGGTACCCTCCCATCGACCGAAAGGCATGTCCCTTACAGATCTGTAGGTTAGGGGATCTTTTTTTTTTTTTATTGCTAACGGTGGCAAACGAGCAAACAATACAGCTGATGGTAAGTGTTGCCGCCACTCATGGGCCTTCGCAATGCCGCTGCTTACCGCGAAGAAAGTGTGAATGCGTGCAATCAGGTTTGGTGATACTAAAAGCATCACTAAAACCCACCACACGCAAACACCGTCAGAAATTTGGAAAAAACCTCTCTCGCTTACCGAACTAAGCGCAGTAACAAATTACTACTACTCAGACGTCGATTTTCTGCGAAAGTATAAACTTATCATATTGGTTTACCATCTTATCTGAAAACTTTGTTGAACACCATCACATTCATCATCTTGTTGGTCTGATCACAATTATTTGAGGTAGATTCAAAATATGCCGTTCTTTGATAGTACATATTGCAAACATTTGGGTAAAAGTTTTTTGACCGATCTGCCTGATGTAAATTCTTCATGGGAATGTAATTGTTGATCAGATGATATCAGACACGACGACAATAGGCCCGGATGATCTGACTCTAGTATATATTTTCATCCATTCATCAGCCCATAGATATCCACTGTTGGACATAGGTCTCCTCACGAGAATGCCACTCTGAACAGTCCTGTGCCACTTGCATCCAATGGTTCCCTTTTTTTGGGTGGGCTATAGTCAACGCAGCCGCCATCCGGCTTCGTCTACGGTACAGAGGGGCGGCGCTCGGCCCCATAACCCAACTGTAGTACGTCGCCTTCGTCGTTGGGCCGACTGAGTTCCTTGTCCTCCGTGGTCGGCCCGACGGTATACCCCGCGAGCTACCCACTCTGCTCGACGTCACCTTTCCGGGACGTCGGTCACCGTCGTGCGGTCGGCCTCTCTGCGGGTGACGGACTAATCCCCGGTCCCGTCACCCGCAGTCTCGACTGGGGCGGCATCAGACAATCCAAGGGTTCCCTCTGACTTTCAAGAAATTATAATAATACATATAAAAATTAATCCAAAATGGTTTATATTTTCAGTATTTAATGAAAAGGTACTTATAACTCTAAGCAGACCGGGATTGATCTGTTTGATGTATTAGATACCTTACATTTTATTTACTTTATACAGGTAACTTAAGAGGATTACTTATGCGACCCTTTCAAGGGACTCGCTTGTGACTTAATTATTCGAAAACATCGAAACTTAGGAATTAAGTAAAACTAGAAATTCACGGTAATATGATCCGTAAATGTATTATAAAATATACATATTAAGAAAATATGCATTTGGATAAAATATGAATCATAAAATTTGTTATTTTCTGAAATTTGTTAAAAAGTGTTTGTGTAATATAAATAAAAATCTTACTAAAAAAAGAAGTGTGGCACTCAGGGACTGCCGCGGTTAAGCTATTGCATAGCATTTTTATCAACTTATGCAATTATAGTTATTATTATATTTATCTTTTATTTATGCAGTATATTTTTTTTCTTTGATATTAATTCAAGTTACACTTTTTGAGCGTGGTGACCGATAATTTTCTTATCTAAATGTACTATATGTATAACAATAAAGGCGGTTTGGGTTGCCACTGTCGTCCGCTGAAGATCGTTAGGACCGTTAGAAAACGCGCGGAAAACACTTTTGTGACGTAAGCTACGCAAAGCGATGGCACGTGTGCGCACCAAGATGGACGAACGCAGAATATCGACGACCGTCACACCCAACGCTCGGCCGAGCTACATGGTAGGCGAGTGTTAGGCCACACTAATAATAGAAAAATATAACGCATTATCTAGTTGACACTTGTGCCAGTGTGGGCGCGCATTGTAAAAAAAATATTAGAATTTCAGCATATCGGTTTTTCGTGCTAGTGTACCCGCATCGAAAAAATTTACTTTCAAATTTTCCCTAATGCGCTTAAAGAAGTATAACTTCAATAAAATTTATTTATTATCTTGAACCGAAATTTTTTCCCTCAAATACATTGTCAGCTTAACAATCTGAATATAATTAAATCTTCTACAATAATTTTCTATATAACTTAGGTAAAGCCCTCGGTAATAATGAATAGAATCAAATCGCGGCACTAATCATTTCCTTTCCCTCGCTCGTTATGTCTGTCTCTACTTACATACCTCGGTATGTACACAAATAAATAATCAGATTAATCAGTCTACATCCGCTCTTTCTAAATTCATTGTAAAAATTTTAATTGTTGTTGTTTATTTTCTACTAAGCTTGTTTTTTATTAGGAATGTTCATTGTTGGGTTTTGTTAATACATTTATTGGTTTTAATAAAGTTAAAATTAACTATATTTAAAAATGCAATGCCACAAAATATTTTTATAATCATTATTCAATATATTATTATAAATATGTCAGTATTATGTTTTATACGTTCTAGACTGAACCCGCACTTCGTCATCACTACAATGTTGATAGTGTTCCATAATAAACGTAATTGAAACAATAAAGTTGAAACAGTACTCATGTTATTGAATTCTAGTTTAAAACTAAGTGGAGTCTAGAGCTCCGCACTGTTCGGCTGCTAGCGATCGAATGAATGTCGTACCTTTTTTTTTGTGCGACTTAGTTTTAGCCTCAGATGGCTGTGACAACTTTACCCGGACTGGTGGGTGAGCGCTGAGGGCTCTCAACCCGTGAATCTCAACCCGTGAATGTCGTACCAGCAAATGGTCGTATTTATAGTAAGGCCGAGAGCGGGGAACTCCCGATAACAATCTATAAAAACTGTTTTATGATAACATGTGTTGTACTATCTATCTTAAGTATGGCAACTAATTATTTTGAACTAAACCCAACTGTTTTAACTGTAATTATAATTCAAGTTTATAAAATAATCAATTGTGCGCCGATACGGCCGTTCTGACCGTCGGTGCGCGCTCTGCACCAGCCGTGTTGTAGACATTTCTGCAAAGAGCTTGCCCAGTTTTTCTACCTGTAATCAAAGAGGCAATTTCTTTTGAGAATGGTATCTGTGTACCTTTCTTTTGCATTTATGACTCGTAGAGATTTGATGTAGTTGATATTGACGTACTCTGTGGTACGTGTGTTGGGCGTACTCTGTGGTACTTGTGTTGGGCGTACTCTGTGGCACGGAGTGTGGCGTGTTCTGTGATGTATTTAGTATTTAAATAAATACAACCTTGATTTTTAATCCTCTGGTTCTTGCGTCTGTTGTTCGGCTACGCTGGCTTATGAGGTCGACGTCTGGAGAGTTGTATTCCGCCGATACGGTTATCTGTTCTCCATAAAACTAAGGCTCGAGATTCGTTGAGTCATGTTTCGATGGCTTTGTCGGTGTGTTGACACCATTCACGTATTCCTCCGGAATCGTTGCTCGAAAGTGTTCGGACAGGATCTGTCAGTTGGGCAAAGCCAAATGACTAAGACCGATGAAGGTGCTGTCAGTTCATGCCAATGAAAGAACTTGTGAGAGGTCGAAAGTTTCTATAAATTATCCCGAAATCCTGTTGCCGGCTTAGTCCAAGATCCTAGATCCAAGCTAACGCGCCACTATACCGAAGAAATTCCGGACATCAGCTTGCAGAAGTTCAGAATGGCTCTCAAACTACTTCTACATAGAAAACCAGTCGTGCAGCCACAGCCGGCTTCGTGTAGCCGCTGCATGTGCTGCCTGCAGCCGAGTTATGCTTGAAGTGTTTGTATAGAAACGCCACAATGTCAGTCTGTTTCCGGGATAAGAGCACGTAACCGATCCAGTTGCAGAAAGGCGTCAGATAGGGAGACTTCGTCTCTTCGACGATGATCACCACTGCACTTCGGTTTGCAGACGATATTGTCGTTATGGCAGAATCCATGGAGGACCTTGAAACCATGCTCAATGATCTCAGCAGGGTATACTGTTCATTGGGCTTTTGAACCAGTTTGATTGTAGTTGCTTCTGTTGCAACGAAGTGCCATCTTAGTAAATACCATGGTGTTTACTTCATGGTTCAGTTCCGTTGCAGCGTCAGGTTGTTGAGCTGAAGTGGTGAGCAATCCCACTTCTGATGACGTAGCAGGTAGCGCCGTGTTGTTTTTAAAAGCAATGACGTCAGCATGGCTAACGTCATCTACCTCACTACAATGTTGATAGTGTTGATGGTGTTCCATGATAAACGTAATTGAAACAATAAAGTTGAAACAGTACTCGTGTTATTGAATTCTAGTTTAAAACTAAGTGGAGTCTAGAGCTCCGCACTGTTCGGCTGCTAGCGATCGAATGAATGTCGTACTAGCAAATGGTCGTATTTATAGTAAGGCCGAAAGCGGGGAACTCCCGATGACAATCTATAAAAACTGTTTTATGATAACATGTGTTGTACTATCTATCTTAAGTATGGCAACTAATTATTTTGAACTAAATCTAATTGTTTTAATTGTAATTATAATTCAAGTTTATAAAATAATCAATCGTGCGCCGATATATATAAGCCTATATTAAAAAAAAAACACCTATGTATCTGTCAAACCTGTTTTGCTGGCGGTCCAACCTGTGACTGCAAGTAGTAACCGCCATTTTAAATTTGTTTTAATCGTTTCTTTACTAACGCGGGTTATACAGATAGAACAATACTACACTTCTTCATAATTCATAGTAAGTCATTATCATTAATTGGAAGCTGATAATTAAATTAGTTATTCTGGAATTAATTCTGGGAGTATTGGCAAAATATGAAGATATACGTCATCATCTCAGCCCATACACGTTTCACTGCTGGACATGGGCCTCCTCCATTGTGGGAGGGAATTTCACTTACTGTACCACGCTGGTCAGACATGTTAGCATAGGGTTTCATTTCGAGTTTTCTTTCCCTTGCAGCGATGTTATCTCTATTTTTATCCCTTAGTCGTCTTTTGGGGCACCCACGGTCAACAGAATGGGTGGTAGATTGTATTCTTACTCCATCACCATACTGAAAAGGTATACGTAAACATTGTTATCTTATATTCACTACATTTTAGAACTATCTCAGCATTACACCAAATTATTATCAATTTTATGTGTTTTGGGTTGTATAGTATTAGGTACACTATAAAATACAAAACACTAAAATATTGGCTGTTTAAGAGCGTTACCTAACAATAATAATAGTTTATTCTAGCAACCTGCCTTCGCTTCGCTATGGTTTCAGTCGCCTTACCCGCATAGTTCCCGTTCCCGTGGGAATACCGGGATAAAATATAGCCTAAGTTACTCCTTGGGCTGTCTACATGACAGCTACCTAGTCAAAATCGGTCCAGCCGTTTTGAAGATTACCCGGAACAAACAGACAGACAGGCAAAAAATTTTTAAACTGTATTTTAAGCATAGGTGTCGTGGACGTGACCGTGTGAGCATGAAAAATACCAGTATTTTGACATTACAAACAGACACTACAATTTTATTTATTTGCATAAATAAAAATGTAATGCATCAATGGCTCAAAGATTATATGTTAGTTATTTGAAACTAGCAACCCGCCCTCGTTTTGCATACATTCCGGTCGCTCTGGCCTCGCATTTTAATTCTCTAATAACTTTTAAGATATTCATTTTAATAATATGCTGTGAAGGACAATTTCAATCTAAATTAAATGCACCGTGTATCTAATGAATTTAATGAGATAAAGGAATAATAATGTATTGCTTAATATAGCTTTGTATAGTAATACATTATTTTTAGTAATATATAAATGATACACACGGTTACTGTGGATTAAACTTAGGAGACATTAACCATCGCGAACTTTTTTTCTTTTTGAGATATGTAATTACGTAATACATTATTTTGATTTATCTTGTAAGGCTTAGCTAGCTATGTACACAAAAATATATTTTTAATCACATCGCATTTAAAATCCTTGAAATTGTCAACTTTTCTTTAATATGCATGCACTGGTAACAGTGATTTTGTTGCCCTTAATCTAAGAGTGGTTTTAATTAGCTCGATAGCAACTATTTTCAAAATTATAAATGTTTTTTGGAGATATTGAGATTGGCTCTTGTTTGTTTTTAATTTGTATTTTTGCATTGTATGAAATAACCAGTAAGAACGGTAAATAATTCTGCAATTATATTTTTAATATCAACTTTTTTTAATTTTGTTACTAGCTGTTTCATTTTAATATATAATTATTGTATATAGAACATGAAAAATAGAATAATTTATATTAAGCTTCAAAAAGGACTTCTATTAGCACTTCTTTATATTTTTTGGGAACATTCTCTTTTCAAAGACCAGCAGTAATCTGCCATCATGTGACGGTCCCATCTACACTGATATCATTCTTCTATCATGTTAAGATCTTGGTAGAAGCACTATAAGCATCATATTTCTTGCAATAATTTCTCAGATTTTCATAAAATGTGTACAGATAACTGTAGAGGAAATGTAACTTTATGCTTATAGACGGGCCAAAAACTTAAAATCTTTTCGACATTATATACACAATTTAATTGTAATTTAGTGCTTTATAGATAGTAATAGTTTGTTACTAAATAATGTATAATGTTGATAACCATTAAATAGTCCGCGTTTCACCTTTTCCATGTCCAGCTCAGGAAATGTCTTTTAAATGTATCTAAAGTATTTTCCTTTGCTGTACAATGCTTTCACAAATTATTTTATCATACCTCACACGATATTTTGAGACAAAAATGTGATTTATTCTTTACTTAAAAATTGCTCATTTATTTTCATAACTTTATAAGCAACGATTCTCAAGGTTGTACATCTTATTCTCAGTGAACTTACTTCGCTCTACTATCAGATTTACAAATAAGGCAAGGATATTTTGTGTATCCATTTTACTGACCAAATAAAAGTTCAGTAATCACCTTATTTTATTATCAGTATTATAGAATACGTCGATGCCCCAAATCAGAGTACAGAAAACGAATTTTAACAATATAACTAAAGAATAACGTGTCATCAAAATCATTTTTGCTAATGTATGTAAATGGCTCGAGCCTGCTTTCTACAATATAGTTTTGTTTCGAGTTTTTCTTCTCTTGCGTGATACATATGTATATTTTAGAATTTAATCATCTTTTACTTTAACTACAGGTAACATATATAGGGATAGTAAATCATATTCTTACTACGTCACCATATGAAAATTTTAAGTTACGTTAATCAATCAAGTTAAATTGTAAATTATTAAAAATATAAAGTACACCAAAATCATAAAAAATAGAGCCAATTCCGATCTTTCATTAATATTTTCTAAAACTGGCAACTTAAAAGCATATAAATCTGTAGAAATATCCACGGCAACATACAAAAAATGGTTTTTTGTTGACCAGTGTTATACACACAAAGCTTCGTCTGAATCATTCTGTCTTTGATAACACCAAATTAAAATCCGTTCCGTACTTTATAATACCTAAGCGAATTTATTTTATACTATGTAAAGATACTGATACCCAAGGTAAGACTTACTTAATGGAAAAATACTATTAAAATCGACGTCCGAGTAGTAGCAATTTGTTACTGCGCTTCGTTCGGTGAGCGAGAGAGCCGTCAGCCCAACTTTCTGAGGGTGTTTGCGTGTAGTGGGTTTTAGTGATGCCTTTAGTATCTATGAACCTCATTACACGCATTCAACTCGCTTCAGTTTTTTTCACGGTGGGCAGCGGCCTTACAAAGGTCCATGAACGACAGCAACATTTGCCATCAGGTGTACCTACTGTTTGCTCGTCTGCCATCGTTTACAATAAAAAAAAGAAATAAAGTATTTTATTATGAAACAAATAACTCTTCATATTTCAAAGCAGTCATGTTGTCGTGTAATCATGTTCGACTCAAGTAGATACACACCTACTTGAGTGAAGTTTATAATTTGTCATTCCATTATGTGCCCTGTTACAAATTAATAAGACAAAGTAATCAATTATGTAGATAGGTTTGCTACTGACATAGAATGTATTTTGTTTTCACTCTCAACGATAACAAGAAATGGAATGTCGTTGACGTTTCATGTACAGTGTACTCTCACCCTTTCATGCATTTTGCGAACGTTTTCACAATTTCCGTCCTCAATCATTCCCATTTACGAGTAATCAACACCAATTACAGGGGAAGTTCCTCTCATGATGAGTGATTGAGAATATACAGAAATAATACTTAATTGTGTAAATAAATCTTTTTATACACAAATATTCTGTGTGCGTTTGTAATTGAGCTCCTTCTAAACGGCTAGACTGATTTTGTGGATTTTTGTGGCTGTTCCAATGGATATGAGAATGGTTTAGAATAATAATTGAAACCGGTAGGTGGTGCTGCGATCAATTTCAAAGAGAATTCCTTTTACTATTTTTTTAATATTTGAACAGAATAACGTCTGTTGGGTCAGCTAGTATATTAATATCGGGTGGGTTATGGGTGTGCGTGCTTACGCCCCTCTGTCGCCCTGAAGGGAGTGGTGCGAGGAGTGCGCCGACCGTCAACCAGCACAAAAAAAACTAGTACCTATATTAATATAACCCGATCTCCTACAAGATAGATACATGATGGGACGCGGTCGCAACCTTCTGAGAAAAAAAAAACAGAATGAGATGAATTTCAATATAGTAAATCGAATTTTAGTTTTTATTTTTCTCCATACTTAAAACTTATCAAACTGAAAGAAAAAATTAACTTAGTACCGTAAAC
Source organism: Lymantria dispar (assembly GCA_032191425.1). Lineage (NCBI taxonomy): Eukaryota > Metazoa > Arthropoda > Insecta > Lepidoptera > Erebidae > Lymantria > Lymantria dispar. Next base: position 15,560,719 of record CM063457.1, on the reverse strand, counting down.
ACGGCGAATGTTAATTTCTACGCATCGTAACACACGTTACAATGTTTTGTTATTACTTAAAATCAATAAAATTTTGTTATTTTCAGTCAATCATTCGTATATAAGTCGTAGTAGCAATTTTATTTTTGGGACATGTGTGGGGCGTCAATAGAAGCTTAACAACAAGTTTGTGGGGTTGCCGCCCTTGTCTCCCGGCCGCCATCTTGGAAAAAGGGGTGCAAATACCTTTTTCGCGATAATCGCTTTGCTTACGAATATCTTCATATAACGTTTTGTCCTAAATTTAAAATTAAAGAAGTTATAGCAATAAAGTGAGATAATTTCTATAAAAAAAAATCTTTTGCTCTATAACTTTTTTTAATACATTTTACATAAATATTATCTCAGACCAATCTTATAGATGATCTTTTGAATCTTGTAGATGAATTTTTCTCTATAATTTTTATTAATTTCATTAATTCAAAATGCCGTGACAGCGCTCCAAAGTTGACCGGGTTCGTCAATGCTTATGAGAATCCGGTCAAAACGAAATGTTTAATTTAGTGTTATGTTTTTTTTATTGTAAATACATTCTTAAAAAAAATTGTTAAATCCTTACCGATTGATTGACTTGATTTTGTCAGTCTATGTATCATCACCTGTGGGTAATGCCTATCAGTAAGAAGCATATTTTTTTTATTCCAATTCATTTTGTTTAGGTAAAAGCTCGAAAACAAAACTTATTAACTTAAGAACGTGAAAAAAATATCTTAAAATGATATAATAGATATATAAATCTAATAAAACTTTTTGCTGCAGACGTCGAAGTTTGCTGTAAAGTGTATTTATGTCACCCCAAGGACCTCCAAGTTATGTAGATAAACATGAGCATTTGTATAACAACTAGTTGGTTTTTAAATTTATATGACTTTTAATACAATACACGTTTTCAATTTAATCTTATTTACTATATAAATAAATAATAAAAAGCCTTTATTTCAACCACAATGTTTAAACACTTATAAACTAACATATACATATATAATTGTAATTATTACAATTCTAATTATTATACTTCTAATTCTAATTATTTTCTGTAGCGGTTGCCTCTACGGCGTAGGCCTCCCCTAAATCCCTCCACTCATCTCTCTGTCGTGCTCTTCTCATCCAGTCTGGTCCACATACATCCGTAAATATGTCCCGCTATCTTCTCCTTGGCCTTCCTCGATTTCTTTTGCCTTCCTTTGGTACCCATTCCGTGACCTTTTTTATCCATCTATTGTCCTCTAATCTACAATGTGTCCAGCCCAATTCCATTTAAGAACACTTATATTTTCTCTAACATCATTTTTGTTCTATTTCGTATGTGGTTATTACATATTATATCAATAGCTCTTATACCTAATACACTTCTCTCCATTTTTCGCTGACATGTAGCAAGCCTTTCTTCGTCATCTTTCCTTAGCGACCGTATTTGACATCCGTACGTCAAACATGGTAGTATTGCTGTTTCAAAAACTTTTCTTTTTAATGTTCAATTTTATATTTTTGTTTTTCATAATTTCCTTTAACCTTATTTACTATCAATTATATAATATCAAAATTAGATGTTTTTGCTATTATCGTGAACGTATTATCATGACATTAAAATGAGTTATTTTATTATCATTATCATCATTTCAGCTCATATACGTCCCACTGTTGGGCTTGAGCCTCCTCCGCAATAGGAAGGAAATCGATCTTACTCTACCATTCGGGTCAGGGAGCTTGGTATAGGGGTTTATTTCGAATTTTTCTTCTCTTGGATAGATGTTATATGCGTATTACATCCCTTAATTCTTCAAGATAGGGAGTGGTGATTTGTATTCTTACTCCGTCACCACACGGAACTAAAAATTATTATTTACTAGCAACCCGCCCTCACTTCGTTTCGGTTTCAGTCACCTTACCCGCGTAGTGCCCGTTCCCTTGGAAATACCGGGATGAAATATAGCCTATGTTACTCCCTGATATTATAGTTTTCTATTGGTGGAAGAATTTTTTAAATCAGTTCGGTGGCTTAAGCGTGAAAGCGTAACAAACAAACAAACAATCTTACTTTCGCATCTATAATATCGGGACACACTTCTTAACTCACCAGTCCCCCATAGGATGTCCCCCCATAACGATTGTAAAATTATCTTTATATTGTAAAGTATGTTTAATATTAAAACTCGAAGCTTCTAACTTAATATGTTATTAAGTTGTCACGAAGAAATTCCCATTAGCAGGTATAAATTCTGGTTGTCCAGGCGTCATCATGGAATCCAAATTAATATTGCAAAATGGAGATGTATACAAGTCAGCTTAGCGTTTCGATGACTGATGGATAGCACTAATTTGGTAAAAAATAGATTCCATTCATCATCATCTCAGCCCATATACGTCCCACTGTTGGGCTCGGGCCTCCTCCGTTATGTCAGGGAAATTGACCTACTCTAGTCAGACGGGTTGGTATAGGGTTTTACTTCGAGTGTTTCGTCTCTTGTATAGATGTTATATGCAAAATAAACCGCTTAGTTCATTACTTGTCTTTTACAACCGCCACGGGCAAGAGAGGGGGTGGTGAATTGTATTCTTACTCCGTCACCACACGAAAAGATTTGTTACCTATTTAAATTAATAACATCATTTTCCAATATCAATAGTTCATTGAGCTTCCTTTATGCCATTGATACTCATTAACCTGCGACTTCGTCCGCGTATAAAGGACTACTAAGTAGAAATTTTATCCCAACCTGTTTAACGGATTATGCTTGATTGAGTAAGAAAAGTAACACTGAATTATTATAACAAAGAAATATATTACCGGGATCTTTTTTTTTTGGGGGGTGGATTGCGGTCGGCGCGCTCCTCGCACCACACCGTCCGGGGCGACAGACGGGCGTAAGCATGAAATTCCCGTAACCCACCCACGATGCACGTCGCCTTTGTCGTTGGGCCGACCACCGGAGCAGGGTTACTTGACATCAGTGGTCGGCCCGACGCAATACCCCCTCGGGGAGGACGTCGGTCTTTCCTCACGCGGTCGGCCTCTCGGCGACTGACGGACTAATCTCCGGTCACGTCACCCGCGGCCTCGGCTAGGGCGGCATGAGGCGCAGGTATTCGCGCCTACGCCGCCCAATCGCCGGCGGCGGATCCCCTCATCGAGGCTGCGCTCCTCGCGCAGGCGATCCGCCGATATTAGCGGGATAAAAAGTATCCTATGTAATAATCCAACAAAGGGTTATCTATTTGCCAATTTTCCTCCAAATCCGTTCAACGGTTTACACGTGACCGGATAACAAACATCCAAGTGTATAAACATCTTTTCAAACTTTCACATTTATGATATCAATAAGAGCACTACGTTATTTTATACCAAAATAATTATTTAATAGTCCATTAAACACAAAAGTATCGAATACACTTTTCAATTGCTCTTACCAAGTAATTTTTTTACGTTACTATCAGTAAACAAATATTTGTTGCTTACAGAATACGTTTTTATTTTTTGCGTAACCGTAATATATGTATGTATGTGTATGTATGTGTATGTATATATAATATAATAACTAACTTAATGTTTTGGAAATTTAGTATACCCTTTTGAGTTTGACACAAAAGTTATTATACAAAAAAAAAATTATGTGGTTTTTATTTTAAACATTATAGTCACACTACGTGAACGAAGTGAAGAGTTTAGTGCGTAGCTTTGATTTATTTACGCATATAATATTCCATAGCAACGTTTTCAACCGCCGCGTCTGAAGTATCACTTATTACCTCTTAATTATAAGCAATCCGTACCGTGTTGCTCACTCATAATGTCACAACATGCAAGTGCATTAAAATTATAGAAAGTTATATACATATGTATAGATTTTTATTCTCCATATGAGACCATGGTAATTAATAGAGCTTTGAAAAATATCTGAAAGTGGCTATAATATATACAAAGTACTAAAACTCTATACAATCCGCGATATAACAAAAATCGTTTAAGTTTGTATTTAAGGAAAATTTAAATTATTGCCTTTTTCTGATAGATACAAGATAGTCTTTAGACCATGCAATACTCATTCACAGCAATGTCGAACATATGCTTACTAATATTATAAATGCGAAAATAAGTTTGTTTGTTTGTTACGCTTTCACGCTAAAACCATGGAACCGATTTAAAAAATTCTTACACCAATGGAAAGCTATAATATCAAGGAGTAACATAGGCTATAGTTTATCCCGGTATTCCCACGCGAACGGAAACTACGCGAGCAAGGCGACTGAAACCGAAGCGAAGCGAGGGCGGGGTTGCTAGTACTAATATAAAATCTTAAACGTTAGCAGGGCTAGCGAACAATAGATCTATAGTAGGTCTAAGTTGAGCTACTGCAATATATGTCTTACACCTTTACTTCAGACTTGTTCATTCTTTAATTATTCATCTCAGCTCACTGCTGCGGTCGAGCCTCCTCCACAATGGGATAAAAAATTTACCAACTATACCACGCTACTCAGACGGATTTTTTTTTTATGGATGGGCTATGGTAAGCGTGCACGCGGTCCATTCCGTCCGGGGCGACGAAAGGACGGCGCGCGGGCCCGTAACCCAACCGTACCCACGTTGCCTTCGTCGTTGGGCCGACCACCGGAGCAGGGTGACTTGTCGTCAGTGGTCGACCCGACGGAATACCCTTTCGGGTTCCCTCACCTTTCGACGTCCCTGTCCCGGGACTTCGGTCGCCGTCGCGCGGTCAACCTCTCTGCGGGTGACGGACTAAAATACTCAGATTGGTTGGGGTTTCATTTAAAATTTCCTTCCCTTGCAGTTATATTATCTGCGTATCATATCCCTTAGTCGTCTTTTACGACACCCACAGGCAAGAAAGAGAGTGGTAAATTGTATTCTTATTTCGACATCATACGGATAGACACATAGATATTCCCTCAATATTGCTAAATCCATTAGTTACTATTTGAAATAAGATAGGTTTAGGATCTGTTTGTTATAAAAATAATAGAAAATTATAATTTAAAAAACTAAAAACACGTTTACAAGCTGACAGCCCGAATCATAGAAGTTTCGAATTTCGCGCATGCGTTGTGCGCACATTAGCTCTATCTCTCTTGCTCTTATGCAAAGGATACGATTAGAATTTTCTAAATCCTGGCGAATCTAATCAAGATATTCGCGTATTTTGATCGAACGATTACATTGTCATGGGCCTTTGACGATTGTGCAAAGCTTAAATAATCTGTTCGTTCAAAGTGGATCATAATGACGTTCAGATGCCGTTACATACATACAGATGAAAATAATAAAAAGTCTGTTAAAAAGATTCTGTTACATACATAGATACATATGTATGTATCTACGTATCGCTTTTTATTAGTTTTACCTGTATGTATGTACAAACAGGTGAAATTAATAAAAAGCGTGTTAAAAAAAGATCATAAAAATCACTTTAGGTTAAGGAGTAGTACAATATAATTGTTTTCTATTTTGTTGAAATGAGTTTTAAAGTAATGCTAAATATCATGAATGATGAATGATGAGTTTTAAAGTAATGCTAAATATGCAAATAGTTAGGGAGAGTACACCGTCCTGCCACCACTGCGATTGCGACGAGGACACGGCGCGCCATACGCTCGAGGCCTGCGGGGCTTGGGCAGTGCAGCGCTGTGAACTTGTCGCAATCATCGGTACGGACCTGACGCTGCCGGCTATCGCTAGGGCGTTGGTCGACAGCGTCGGGAATTGGGACGTGGTCGCAGCCTTCTGCGAGACGGTGATCTCGCGGAAGGAGGCGGCGGATCGCCTGCGCGAGGAGCGCAGCCTCGATGAGGAGATCCGCCGCCGGAGACTGGGGCGGCGCAGGCGCAACTATCTGCGCCTCATGCCGCCCTATGCCGCGGGTGACGTGACCGGGGATTAGTCCGTCACCCGCTGAGAGGCCGACCGCGTGAGGAAAGACCGACGACCTCCCCGAGGGGGGGACGTCAGTCTATGGGAGGGTACAGGGTGAGGCGCCGACCGCGACCCACCCACAAAAACAAAAAAAAATATGCAAATAGTTACAGCGTACGTGACCAAACATTGTGATTGAAACTGAAACGCCTTTTAAGCTTCTACTGGCACACCGTTCACGAGGAATAAAATTACAGGAACACCTCACGACTCATATATATATATATATATATATATATATATATATATATACTAGCTTTTACCCTCGGCTTCGCCCGCGTAAAAGTTGGTTTGCATATTTCTTTTTATGGTGTTATTGTGGTGACGGAGTAAGAATACAATTCACCACTCCCTATCTTGCTTGCAACATATCTGACCAGCATGGTATAGTAGGTCAAATTCCCTCCCATTATGGAGGAGGCCCGAGCCCAAGAGTGGGAAGTATGTGAGCTGCGATGATGATGATGATATATCTTAATTTAAGAAATACTTTATCTAGTGTCAATTTTCATCCAAATCTGGTCAACAGTTTACGCGTGATTGAGTAACAAACGTCCAAATATTTTCACAAATTATATTTGCATATTACTTCCACCCTTGTAGTTCAAATTCACGTGGAAAGACGATGATAAGTATGGCCGTCCTTAGTCGCTGACAATACATTATCCATGATAGGTCTCCATTGGTGAAAAAAAAAATATCGATCAAACTTCCGTAGTTTCACCCACGTAGACCCCATTCCCATGCGAATGCCGAGATAAAAATTGCCTATGTTACTCGCTGATATTATAAGTTTACATGGGTGATAAAAAAATTATACTAATCAAAACCCATACAAATATCCGAGATAAAAATTGCCTATGTTACTCGCTGATAACGTAGCTTCCTATTGGTGAAAGAATTTAAAAAATTGGTCAACATCCACCGGTTTCACTCGCAGAGTTCTCGTTCCCGGGCAAACACCAGGATGAAAATAGCCTTTATTTGTTATTCACTGAAAATGTAGATTTTCATTCGTAAATTAATTTTTATATCTATTAAAACCCGCGATTTCACCGGCATTGTGCCCGGGCCCGTAGGAATATCGGGATAAAAAAATAGCCCAAATATGTTCATCATCATTTCATCATCATTTCGGCTCATATATGTCCCACTGCTGGGCTCGAGCCTCCTCCATAGTAGGAGGGAAATTAACCTTACTATACCATGCCGGTCAGACAGGTTGATATAGGGTTTTGTTTCGAGTTTTCCATCTTTTGCATAGATGTCATATGCGTAATATATCCCTGAGTCGTCTCTTACGACACCCACGGGTAAAAGAGGGGGTGTTGAATTGTATTCTTATTCTGTCACCATACGGAATAAAACCTAAATATGTTACTCGCTTAAAAATAGCTTTCTATTAGTGAAATAATTTTAAAATCGACTAAATTCTCACAGTTGCTCCAGCCACACCGGGATAAAATATAGCCTGGAATAAAATATAGCCTAAGTTATTCCTTATGTAAGGCTTGGTAGACCTGGTAGTAAAGTATTATCAGTATCGGTCCAGCCGTTTTGAAGTTTACCCGTAAAAACGGGACCCTATTACTAAAACTTCCCTGTCTGTCCGTCCGTCTGTCTGTCACCAAGCTGTATCTCAAGGACCGCAAGAGCTAGACAGTTGAATTTTTACAAATTATATATTTCTGTTGCCGCTATAACAATAAATATTAAAAACAAAATAAAATAAATATTTAAGGGGGCTCCTATACAACGAACGCAATTTATCCCCTTTTCATAGATAATGGTACGGAACCCTTCGTGCGCGACCCCGACTCGCACTTGTCCGGTTTTTTAGACATAGGTATCGTGCAAATAATTGTGTGAGCATAAATAAAACCTATTATTTATTTTGACAACAAATAGACGCTTCAAATTTGTTTATTACTAAAGATAGAAAATTGGATTAATATCTTGATTTTAACTTACTGTCTAGTAGCGGCTAGGAATATTATAACGCTTTCATTGTTTGTGGGTGTCGCAAAATACTACTAGGACAAAGATTTACATTGACCTGGACCAATTGGTGATGCCATCTAGCTAGCAATGTCGTCTGGCAGACAGCTGGTCATAAAATGTTGCTAGAAGAACCTTTGCAATATATGTATCTACGATAGCAGAGGATCGCCTACATATTGCGTCGATCCGAAGTAATCTTGATAAGCGAGCATTAAGAAAAAATAATGGGGTAACCCAAGAAAGCCGACCGTGTACTAAAATGATCGTTCCTAGGCTCAGTGATATCGGTTATACGCTTTTCTCCTCCTTAGGGGTAAAATTGCAAAAACTCTTTTTTAGTGAGCGCTTTCCCCAAGAAAGACAACTTTGTACAAAATTTCACATTTCTAGTAGGGATGTGACTTGGAGGGAAAATAATCGGTTTTTAAATAATCGATTTTGTGTTCTTCAAAATAAATCGGTTATAAAATAATCGATTAATTAAAAATAAATAATCAATTATAAAATAATCGATTTTTCTCCCAACAGGATTATGATGACTTTTTTTTAGGAAATGTGAGCTTTATCTTCTAATATAGTATGAAATACTGCACGCAGTATTGTGATGACCTTCTTTCTTTTTTTAGGACATCTGGCTGTGAAATAATCGATTAATTTTATTATAAAAATAATCGATTTTCTATTATTTTGAGAATCGATTGTAAAAATCGATTATTACAAAAAAAAAATCGATTAATAATTGATTATTATAAAAATCGATTATTCTTTCACATCCTCAGTTTCTAGGCCTAATGATTTCGGATATACATTTTTCACCCCCTTAGAGATTGAATTTCAAAAACTAATTTCTTAGAGCTCATTTACAACAAAAGAAAGATAATCGCACAATACACAGAAATACAAAGTTTCACGTTCCTAGCCCCAATAGTTTCGGCTATACGCTTTGCACCCCCTTACGGGAGTGATTTTCCAAAAATCCTTTGCTAGTGCTCGTGTACCACAAAAAATACGACAGAGTAAAAAAAATTACGTTTCTAGGCCCAGTAGTTTTCGCTGTATGCTTTTTGGTCTTTTATGGGTTGAATTTTATCCCCATGTAAGTAAAATTTTCAAAATGCTAGAACGAATATTTATTTATTATCAAATGCCTTAATACAAACCATTTTTCAAGCTTTAGTCCATCTCTGTACCCGATGTCATCAAAATCGGTTCAGTGGTTTAGGCGTTAAAGGCTATACGCTTTTCACTTTTAAGGGGTTGATTTTCCAAAAATCCTTTGCTAGAGCTCGTGTACCACAAGAAATACAACGGTGTAAAAAAAATTACGTTTCTAGGCCCAATGGTTTCGGCTGTAAGCTTTTTTGTCTTTTAGGGGTTGAATTTCATCCCCATATAAATGAAATTTCCAAAACGCTAGAATAAATATTTATTTATATATTATCAAGTGCTTTAATACAAAGATTCATGGTCCTATCATCGAAAATGACGAATTTGCATACTAAATGTCATCCCCTATTTCAACCCCTTATACCCCTTTTTTCACGATTTCTTTGCTACAGCTCGTGTACCCTAAGAAATACGACGGTGTAAAAAAAAAACGTTTCTAGGCCCAGTGGTTTCGGCTTTATGCTTTTTTGTCTTTTAGGGGTTGAATTTCATCCCCATACAAATGAAATTTCCAAAACGCTAGAATAAATATTTATTTATATATTATCAAGTGCCTTAATACAAAGATTCATGGTTCTATCATCGAAAATGACGAATTTGCATACTAAATGTCATCCCCTATTTCAACCCCTTATACCCATTTTTTCGCAATTTCTTTGCTACAGCTCGTGTACCCTAAGAAATACTACGGTGTAAAAAAAAATACGTTCCTAGGCCCAGTGGTTTCGGCTTTATGCTTTTTTTTGTCTTTTAGGGGTTGAATTTAATCTCCATATAAATGAAATTTGACAAACGCTAGACCAAATATTTATACATATATTATCAAGTGCCTTAATACAAAGATTCGTGATTCTATCATCGAAAATGACGAATTTCCATACAAAATGTCATCCCCTATTTCAACTCCTTATACCCATTTTTTCGCAATAAAAAGTAGCCTATGTCCTTTTTCAAGCTTTAGTCCATCTCTGTACCCAATTTCATCAAAATCGGTTCAGTGGTTTAGACGTGAAAGCGTAACAGACAGACAGACAGAGTTACTTTCGCATTTATAATATTAGTAAGGATCAGGGAGTAACATAGGCTATATACTATACCGGTGGAATACCACAGGAACGGGAACGACGCGGGTAAGGCGATGGAAAGCGAAGCGTGTCAGTGTGTACGCATGTTTGGGCGATTAAACTAAAAACCGATTAATAATAATATACAAATATAATTGAAACGATAACCTGAGTTGTGGTGGATTTCACGTATGCGCTGAGCATATAGGTAGTTATATAGATTTAAGTCTAAACTCATTATATTTTATTTAGCCTCATAAGAAAATATACCCAAGCGGGTAGATAACGTTGATGGTCGTCTTATATCGATATCCAACATAAAATCAATTAGTAGACATTTTTTTTAGATTAAATAAGTATTTTGTTATTTTCACTTTTAAGTGTAGTGCGTTTTTGTGTTTTTGAAATATTTAGATTTTTTCGTGTTTTGATATTTTGTTTTTAAATATAGGAGGCAAGTAGAACCTATACTAAATAATTCTTATCAACATATGTAGACATACTTAGGACATTATAAAGGGAAATCTGTAAAAAAATCTAAAACATTTAATCACCCATTTTCTATTTTGTCTATTTCTATGGCATCACCTCGTCAAAATTTGATTAAGTAATAATGGGTAACTCATGACTAGGCTGTGAGTATAACGGGAAAAAGAAAAATCTAAATCACTCCACAAACTCATACACCATATATAAAACATACATATGTTCTATACTATATCTTTTCTTATACATACGTCGAATATAGAATCTTCTTTTTGAAGTGGGTAAAAATCAATTTAATCCGACATACCGTGTTTGGTTTTGTTGCAAGCCGTTTATCTCCCCGGCCACAAATCTATGGATTTGCGCAATAGCTGTATTGAGAATTTAGCTTACTTATTTCTCGCTCTAAAGCTTTCTTGAGAGACTCAATATCAGAGTGACTTTTATATTAACTATAATTAAATATTTATTTCTAAAATTGTTATTTTTAGAGTGATACTATAATTTATCATAATATTAACGTGATAGTTCTATCAAATAAGGACTAAAATAAAAATTTTAGAACTGAACTTTGCATTTTTGATATAAAGCAGTTTTAATAATATAACAACAATGAGTGAAGGTAGGCGTATCAGCAATGCCCGACAATGGGTCTATTTTTTTTTTATTTGTAATTATTCACAGGAATATAAGCATACACTCACTGACTTTAAACGAAATAGATCTAATATGAAAATATGTAGAGTTTTAAATTTTACTTGAAAAAGGCCTTGTAACTTTCTTCCTGCCGTGAAATTAATGGGGTTAGGGAGGTCTCATGTTTAAGGGCTAAACATAATTAAAAAAAATCATATGTAGTAGAAAACTAAGCGCATATGATGAGATTTAGGAATGGTTTTATTGTGATCACCAAAATGTTCTTAAGATAAGCTATGAAGCTTGCGATTTTGTGACTACGATCAAATAAAGCAGGGGTTTATTGAAAACACCGGTATATTTTCTTTGAAAAGTTTGATACTGAGAGGCAATCAAGAAAACTTTTTAATAATACACGAGTAAATTGCTTACACGTTTTTTTTTATTAAATATGAATTGTGTTACTAGTAGAAATCCACATCAAACCCTTATTGATGTAGCGTGATGACTATTTTGAACTTTCCTAATACGTTTTGAGGTTTGTCTGTGGACCTGAAATTTGAGACGCTAATCATAAGTCAATCAATTACATATATATGTAATTGATACTAGGTAGGTATTAAAAATATTAATGATAACTTTTAATAAGAAATTTGTGTATAAAAAAGAAGAGTTTTTTAATACACAAGATTATTTATGGCCAACAACAAACAAAAATGATATGAAAAAATATGAGCATACATCTATTTTTCTTATCCATACCTTTTGATTCAGTACATTAACCTTGCGTAAATATTTGAGGCATTTTGCTGCTGCCGGAAAATAGCGTACCTAAATATTTTCTTTTCACATAAAATAATAACGAACATATGTTATTCTAAAGTTTTTCGTATAAGCTATTAATATAAAAAAATTGAATTGTGTTATTTTTGGATCTTCTTTAGATATTAATGCTTGTCATTCTAACGAATAAAAAGTGCTAATGCTGTCTTCAAATGGAGAAAGACTAGCCTCGAATTATGAATTACGGCTAACTACCATTAGCTTAACAACAGACCCTGTTCTATTCTAATCTAAAAAAAGTAAAAAATAATTCTCCTTGAAATCGATTGCAGCGCCACCGCCACATTGGTCAGAGTTGTTGGTATAGTGTTTAATGTCGAGTTTTCCTTTTCTGCATATCATATGCCGTGGTCGTGTTTAAGACTTCCATAGGCAAGAGAGAGTGGTGACATGTATTCTTACTCCGTTACTACACGCAAGAAAGCATACATATGTTAATTTATTTGGCAATCTTTAAGCCAGGAACTTTGTTACACTGTGGCCTATTTATGAAAACTTTTCAACGTAATATGTAACAAGAACAATGCGTGGCAGATATTTTTGATACAAATCAAAGTGATTGTATAACGTAAGCACGTATGAGTAAACTTCAGCCGTTTTTTGTCTTACAAAAATGAAATATGGGAAGCGTACACAATAAATTCTAAACGTGTTCTGCGTTAAGCGATAGAGCAATTCATCATATTAGGCATCACAAGTATAAAATGCAATATTTTGCTATTGCGTGTATGTAATTCGAATTGTGTTGAATGTATTTACAATTCTAACTCCAATGTGTTTTGTGGAAGTGGTAGGACTACACTGTTGACAGTTGTTTGTCTCCAGTGGCGGGCCGGTCCGTCCGGGGTAGTACCACACTCTCGCAGAAAATCGACCTCCGAGTAGTAGCAATTTGTTACTGCGCTTAGTTCGGTGAGCGAGAGAGCCGGCAGCATAACTTTCTGAGGGTGTTTACGTGTGGTTTTTAGCCTTTAGTATCACCGAACCTCATCGCACGCATTCACACTCCCTTAGCTTTCTTTGCGGTAGGCAGCGGTTTTGCAAAGGTCCATTAGCAGCAGCAACACTTACCATCAGGTGTACTTTTTGCTAGTTTGCCACTGTTTGGCATAAAAAAACGACCTAATCATTAAATATTCGTCATCGAGGATAACGGTCGCTTGTTCAGATGTATCACTTCAGAAAAACACTTTTTCAATATACATACTTCATCTTTATCATTATCTTACAGTTATCCCAATTACTTGGGGTCGATGCAATATAGGTATACTCCTTTTCTATAGTACCTATTGCAAAAGTTATGGTCAATAGTTTTATGAGCAGTTGGTTCGTCCTTTGGAATGTGATTGTTGATCAGCCACCATTCAATGGAGTTGTCCGAATTAGATGTAAAGCTCTTAGTCGTCTTTCACGTCTCTCCTAGGAAACTTACAGCATCAAATGTGCTCCTAACATTCAACGTTTGATGTGGAAAAGCTGTGATGAAATGGAAAGCAAGTAATATCGTGAGGAAAGTTTTAAGTTTGAATGTTGAAGGCTTTAGAGGTAAGGTAAGACCAAACAAAAGATCGACGGGGGGGGGGGGCATAGGGTAATATGGAAGATGAAGATATATTGCGTCGACTCCAAGCAAGAGGGAATACGCACGAAACTCCAAAATGAACAAATTATTTTTATTTGTAATCTTTATTGCTTTAAAAACGTAACTATACAATTATTTTTTAATTTTATCATTATTTAATAATTAAATTTAATTATCAAAAAGTGCCTTTTTGAGATACGCGCGTAAAAATTCTAAAACGCAACGCACTGTTTGTTCAAAACGTGACATCATAGTCCTTCCGAGTCTTCTAATTAGGGCTGTCGATATTATTAAAAATAAATTAGTTTTTCGATATATCGATATTTTTAAATATGTCAATATCGGTGTTCGATATAACAAAAAAAATATCGATATTTCGATATTTTCTCTATGACCACTCTTTAACTTCGTTCACTGCGGGGTTGTAGTGCCAAGCTTTTTTTATCAAATTCTAGGAGTAAGTGATAACTGTTCATCAATGCCAGCGTTTTTTTCTCCCCAAGGGGGGGACGTTTCTCCCCAAGGGGGGGACGTCGGTCGATGGGAGGGTACCCCGATTAGGGGTATTCCGTCGGGCCGACCACTGACGACAAGTTAACGCTGCTCCAGTGGTCGGCCCAACGACGAAGGCGACGTGGTTTTTGGGTGGGTCGCGGGAGTTGCGTGCTTGAGCCCCTCTGTCGCCCCGGACGGAGCGGTGCGGAGGCGCGCCGACCGCGACCCACCCACAAAAAAAAAAAAAACAAATGCCAGTGTTTTTACAGTAGATTAAATTTACGGTGATTTTGTAGAATAAATACTTTACAAGAACAGAATTTTATTCAAATAAATATCGACCCTCGATACTTACTCTTTGGTATCTTTTTAGTCCAAAAAAAGTTCAGTATTAAATATCGACATTTTTAAATAATAATACCTATCGATATTTTGACTTCAACAGCCCTCCTTCTGATATCAAGTTGTTGTTTGTATGTTTTTAGTGATTATTTTATATTATTACCTAGTTATTTCACAATAAGTTATTAGTTTTCTGTGTTCAAGTATTAATCTTTGTGAATAAAAGACTTAATACAATGACTGAAACCGGTTTCATCAAAGTACAGTCAGATAATCTTCCTAAAATAGACGTGTATATGATGACGACGTATTTCGCGTCTAATTCAGATTTAACGTCTGTTGAACTCGGAGGAATTAAAGCTGTAAGGTAAATAAGATATATATATATATTATTATTATATTTAATAATTTTAATACTCAAGTGGACTCAAACCGAATTGGACACCCTGGACAGAAAAGTCCGCACGCTCTTAACATCGCACAGGATGCATCACCCTCGTTCATCGATAATGAGGTTGTATATTCCGCGAAGATGTGGGGGACGAGGTTTCCTAAATGCCAAAGCCCTCCATAATCGCGAAGTATGCAACCTCAGGTATGATTTCCTCAAGAAGACGAGTGGTGTGCATCTTGATAGGATGAAAGTGGATAGCGGACTCACCCCGCTTGGGTTGGCTAAAGAGAACTGGCGTAGACCAGTAGTACTAAGCACTACAGACCGCGAGAATGTATGGCAGAGCAAGGAGCTGCATGGCAGGTTCTACGGAGCCCTACATGCCCCGGAAGTAGACCTTTCAGCCTCTGTGACCTGGTTACGATCCGGGAATCTTTTCGGAGAAACCGAAGGTTTTGTCTGTGCAATTACTGACGAAGTTATTAAGACGAATAACTACTGGAAATATATCCTGAGGGATGGCACGGCTGATATTTGTCGGGCGTGCCACCGACCAGGCGAGTCCCTCAGGCATATCGTTTCCGGCTGTTCACGTCTTGCTAACGGCGAGTACTTGCATAGACATAACCAAGTAGCCAGGATCATCCACCAGCAACTTGCTCTGCGGTACAAACTTGTGAGCGTAGAGATGCCGTACTACAGGTATGTACCAGAGCCGGTTCTCGAAAACAGCCGTGACACATTGTACTGGGACCGATCTATTATCACTGATAGGACTATTGTGGCCAATAAACCAGACATCGTGGTGATAGATCGGCTAGAGCGCCGTGCAATGATTGTTGATATCACTGTTCCGCATGACGGGAATCTCGTGAAAGCTGAGAAAGATAAACAAATAAAATATCAAGACTTAGCTCACGAGATTGTCGACATGTGGGATGTGGACTCGGCAATCGTTGTACCGATAGTCATTTCGACAAATGGGATAATAGCCAAGAGCCTCGATCAACATCTAAAGAGGCTCACGTTAGGTAGTTGGATTGCGGGTCTGATGCAGAAGGCGGTCTTACTGGACACGGCGCGCATCGTGAGAAAGTTCCTCTCTTTGGAGCCCTAACCACCGACAGCTTGGTCCTTGTACTCGCTGGCGGTGGGTCATCACGCTTTTTATATTTTTAAATATTTTTTTTATATCATATTTAAAAATGTATAAGGTAGTTAGTAAATTAAATAAATGTCTTAATAATAATAAAAAAAAACGTGTGGCACTCGGGGACTGCCGTGGTAAAGCTATTGCATAGCATTTTTTATCAACTTATGCAATTATAATTATATATTTATTTTTTATTTATGCAGTATTTTTCTTTGATATTAATTCAAGTTACACTTTTTGAACGTGGTGACCGATAAGAAAACAAATGTACTATATGTATAACAATAAAGGCGGTTTGGATTACCACTGTCGTCCGCTGAAGATCGTTGGGACCGTTAGAAAACGCGCGAAAACACTTTTGCGACGTAAGCTACGCAAAGCGGTGGCACGTGTGCGCACCGAGACGGACGAACGCAGAATGTGTCGACGACTGTACGCTCGGCCGAGCTGCCGCCACCCGTGTACCATGTAGCTCGTACCATGTAACTAGCTAGGGAGGTGTGAGGTTTTATTTTCGTTACAAAATTTCTTGATTCGGTCCCCGCGCCAAGCCCACGATAAAAGCTATGTAATAGCTTAAAATATCGTTATTTTTTGCCGATATATCGAACCCCGATATTGATACATTGTAAAATATCGATATGTCGAAAAACGATATTTTTAAAAATGTCAACAGCCCTAGCTGACAGCCCTAGCAACTTGTGTGAGTACTCTGACATTACAGAATATGCGCGTTGAAGTAGCCGCGTTTACATCGCCCAAAAATGATAGCGATTTTTAAAATTTTTTTTAGCCTAATGGTTTATATTTTGGATGTGTTATATTTATTTCTAGTAATGTAATAACGTAATAACGTAATAATGTAATAACTTTCCGTGTGGTGACGGAGTAAGAATACAATTCACCACCTATCTTACCCGTGGGTGATCGTACGAGACGACTAAGGGAGATAAAACGCATATAACATCTATGCGAGAGAAGGCAAACTCGAAATAAAACCCTATACCAACACGTCTGACCAGCGTAGTATAGTAGGTCAATTACCCTTCCGTTATGGAGGAGGCCCGAGCCCAACAGTGGGACGTATATGGGCTGAAATGATGATGATGATGAATGTAATAACTAGTAGGAACGTGTAAAAAAAAAAATCATGCATATTCCCTATTGAGATAAGAGTAGGATGATGGTGTGGTCGAAAAGCTGATGGTTGGCTGGATACTCTCAGATACTAAGAAGTTTCAATGACTGGTGATGTCTGTTCTTATTTTATAAGTGTTTTTCTTCTTCTTTCCTCTTATTGATAGAGAAAATGAATCCCATTATAATACGAGCTATCCCCTAGTGAAACTATAGTTATATTGTAAATTGCTAGTCAAAATTGACTTAGGATTTGTTTAGAGTTTTACTTCTACTGTGGTGATCCAGTTTATGCTATAGGATTTTTTTTGAGTATGTCTGAAATCACTAATCTGTATTACATTATCATGTTGTAGTATGAGTTTTCAATCTGAGGGAATGGCCAAAAACTTAAACTATTATTTATACCTATTTCTTATTTGTAAATTGATCGTAGTGTTCATCTAGAAGTCATTTAATATCATCATTGTTATCATACAGGTTCTAGTTATTATAATGGAAACGAATATCTTCAATGTAACCATAGTGGATAATTACGACTTTTATTTTTTCGTTAACATTATTGGATTTACGATGAGTTAAAAGCAATAAGATAAAAATAAAACATCAGCATTCCAAAAATAATTCGAATCGTATCAAAGAGGGCGTCGCGACATGCATTTCGGAATGATTGAAAGCTGATTGGAATGATTGGCGAGGCGGTACGAACGATTACAAATTGTCTGTCAAATCTGGAATAACGTAGGGGTATAGCTGAGCTTGAGAGGGGGCACAAAAGAAATACTTTTTATTTGTGTAAAGCTTGGGTTGCTAGCAATTTTCTATACCTATTTTACTACAATATTTTTTTAAACCATTTGAGTTTTGATTTTATAAAAAGAGTTTTTTGTTGTTACGAGAAGCTTTTTTGATTCACAAATTCATTTTAAAATTTTAATGCAACCGTTTATTTACAAAGGCTATCTCGCCCTACAAACACCGAAGCAGGCGGACTTTCCTTGGAATTGGAATCAATTGACAATTCTAGTAAGAATTTAATAGTTAAAAGTATTAGGATGTTTATGTCCAATGATGTGAGTAATTTAGTGCTTGGAACTGTGGGTACAAATTGTTAGTTTTTTGTCAAGTAACACTTAGTTCAGGACTTCAAACTTTTCGTCAATGTGGTTTAGATATCTAAATGACTCTGAAATTTTAAGGTCGAGAATTACAATTAACTCGGCGATTGCAAATGTTACCGAGGCGTTGCATTATATTCGTATGTGAAAGTATCACTTCATTATTATTTATTTGAATTGAAATAGGTTTAATTCAATCCATTTAAAAAATAGAGCTTAATTACCAACACAATGTACCCGTCTGTATGTATTACTATGTTGCGAGTGATTTCCTGATGTTCAGTGTATTACATTATTGCTCCGTTAAATTGATTAGTTAAGAATTTTATTTATCTATATCGCTAACTTTATTAAGCTATTTATATACACTACTGTATACATTAATTAGCACGTTTAAATGGCAATGGGCAGGCCACATCGCTCGTCAAATCGACGACCGTTGAGGAAGAAAGATTCTCGAATCAGTCGACCCAGCCTATATGACTTATTGGACGTGAGACATCTTAGTCCGCCCGTGACCATGAATGCTGTAAAGTGTTCGAAACGTCGGGTAATCAAAAATCAAATAAAAATGCGATAAAACCCGTAAAGTAGTTTTATTTAAAATGTGTAATACTCACGTAAACATCAGAAATCATTATGTATACAGCGGTTTTCAAATTTTGATTTGGTCATTTCCTTTGATACAAACTTCACATTACTCAACCAATATTCCTAACAAAAAGCATTGTATATTTAATATTTCATATTTCGTCTAGTGATTATAGCTACAAAGAAATATTGCATTATTTATGAACGACGCCGTATAATATACAAAACAAGCAACGAACCAAGACTGAAATAAGAGAATTGCCTCTCGAGCTGCACTTTAACAAAATACAGTGTAGAGTAAATAAAGGCACTACAGACCGCAAGCAATTCCCTGATTGAGAACGTGCGCGAACATACAGAGGTATACTTTACTTACTTGGATGGTTGTCACAATGATTGTTTATTCACTGATAAGTCTATTCTCAATTATTTAAAGTGATATTTACGCATATGTATTTCTCATTAAGTTTACAGTGCAGTGAATTATGTTATTGTTGTATATAGTCTATTAAATCTAACCTATTGTCTATCTTGAGTACGTACTAAAGAGGTTAAGTACCAACATTTTGATTTATACGAGAGGACATATTATTTACTTACTTCGTATTATGCAGATAGTATATAGATATATTGCACACTAGCAACCCGCCCTCGCTTCGCTTCGGTTTTAGTCGTTTTACCCGCGTAGTTTCCGTTCCCGTGGCAATACCGGGATAAAATATAGCCTAGTTTACGCTCTGATATTATAGCTTTCCATTGGTGAAAGAAGTTTTGAAATCGGTCCAGCCGTTTTGAAGATTACCCAGAACAAACAGACAGACAGACAAAAATTTTTTAATCTGTATTTTAGGCATAGGTTAGGCAAATAACCGTGTGAGCATGAAAAAAGCCTATTATTTTGACATTACTAACAGACACTCTAATTTTATTTATTGGTATAGATTTGTATTATAGGTTATTCAATATCTTAGTCTTGGTGACGGAGTAAGAATACAATTCGCCACTTTCTCTCTTACCCGTGGGTCTCGTAAAAGACGACTAAGGGATATAATACGCATATGACATCCATGCAAGAGAAGGAAAACTCAAAATGAAATCCTATACCACCTATCCTAACCTGTCTTACCAGCATGGTATAGTAAGGTCAATTTTCCTCCTATTATGGAGGAGGCTCAAGTTTAGCAGTGGGACGTATATAAGCCGAAATGATGATGATGAGATAGTAGATAGTAGATACATTTCGTTACATAAAAAATGTGTGTGTGTGTGTACTTTTGTACACATGTAAGAAGTTATACTACTTTGGCATAACAAAATCTTTCTAAAAATTTCATCCTTCGCTTTATCCTACGTTTGTAGAAAAAGCGACACTATAATAAAAAAAGATATTTAATACATTGAAAGTTTTATTATAATGCGGTCGCCGCCTTCTGTGAGGCAGTTATCTCAGGGAAGGACTAAACTGATTTAAAAAAAAAAGAAAATTCTTTCACCAATTGGAAAGTTATTATTAACGAGTGACATAGGCTATATTTTATTCCTGTATTTTCACGGGAACAGGAACAATGCAGGGAAAACAGTAACAGAAAAAAATTCAAAATATAACCCTATAGCAACCGGTCCGACCAGCATGATATATTAGGTCAATTTATTTTATACCTACTAGTGGTCGCCGAGTGGTCGAAATTCGGCCATAATTAATTTAAATTAATTTTCACTAACATAATTCTCTTTTAATTTTATTTATGCTATACGTAATTGTATATTGAGCAAGCTCTGTTTCACTAATCTATATCTATATATATAAAAATGAATCCCTGTTTTCCTTGGTCACGCCATCACGCGTGAACGGCTGGACCAATTTCATTAATTCTTTTTTTGTTGTATTTGTTATTGTCAGGAGAAGGTTCTTATGAAAGAAAAAATAAGAAAATTGCTCAGAAAATTAGAAAATTTAAGAATATTGTAAATAAAACTACTTTTACGGATTATATCGCGTTTGTATTTGATTTATGATTGCCCGACGTTTCGAACACTTTGCAGCATTCATGGTCACGGGCGGACTAAGGTGTCTCACGTCCAACAAGTAATCGTTATTACAGACATTTACAATTATCTACCCGATACAGAAAATAGTTATAAATTTATTAAATTGTTACCCACATTTTAGTACAAATTTATTGCCAGTGTAAGAAGAAAATGAATCTATATGAAAAAATTATATTGTTTATGGTTAGTAATTATTAATTATTAAATTTGTAGCAATTATTATTACAATTTGTTGATTTAAAACTAACAAAACTAATATACTGTGGTCTCTCTTATATTGGGCAAACAAAGAGATCCATAAGAACTCGGGTCAAAGAACACATAGCTGATGTGAAGCACCGCCGTCACACTAAGTCTGCAGTCTGTGAACATAGTCAGGACCGCTCCCGCCATAACATTAGGTTTGATAAACCTCAAGTCTTCGCAAAGGAACACCGATACCTGCCTAGAATGGTACACGAGGCTATTAAAATCAAAAAACACAAAAATTTCAATAGAGAGGATGGCTGGGTATTATCATCAAGCTGGGATCCTGTTATAAACATAATTAAAAATAAATCCAAAGAGACCACCACAAGACTGCATGATACTGTGAGCACTTATTGTATAGATTTGACCCACAATAATAACGGTTTTTTTTTTTTTTTTTGTGGGTGGGCTGCGGTCGGCGCGCCTCCGCACCACTCCGTCCGGGGCGACAGAGGGGCTTAAGCACGCAACTCCCGCAACCCACCCGAAAACCACCTCGCCTTCGTCATTGGGCCGACCACCGGAGCAGGTTTACTTGTCGTCAGTGGTCGGCCCGACGGAATACCCCCTACGCGGGGTACCCTCCCATCGACCGACGTCCCACCCTCAGGGAGGACGTCGGTCTTTCCTCACGCGGTCGGCCTCTCGGCGGGTGACGGACTAATCCCCGGTCACGTCACCCGCGGCCTCGGCTAGGGCGGCATGAGGCGCAGATAGTTGCGCCTACGCCGCCCCAGTCGCCGGCGGCGGATCTCCTCATCGAGGCTGCGCTCCACGCGCAGACGATCCGCCGCCTCCTTCTGCGAGATCACTGTCTCGTAGAAGGCTGCGACCGCGTCCCGATTCTCGATTCTAATTCCCGACGCTGTCGACCATCGCCCTAGCGATGGCCGGCAGCGTCAGGTCGGCACCGATGATTGCGACGAGTTCACGGCGCTGCACTGCCCAAGCCGCGTAGGCCTCGAGCGTGTGGCGCGCCGTGTCCTCGTCGCAATCGCAGTGGTGGCAGGACGGTGTACTCTCCCTCCTTACGACCTTGTGCAGGTATTTGGCGAAGCTCCCATGCCCCGTCAACACCTGCACTAGTCGGAAGGAGAGCACCCCGTGCCGCCTTTCCAACCACTGCATCAGCACTGGCCGGAAGGCCTCCACGGTTCGCACTCCGAACCGAGGCCTCTCCAGCCGGACTGCCCAACGGGCAATGACATCTCGGCGGGCGTCGACGCGCCAGGCGGTGAGCTCCCTTAACGAGATCTCACCGCCCTCCGCTCGCACCCCCGTCACCCGCCGATACAATCCGGCGAGCATCTCCGCCTCCAGGTCCCACGGGGGAGTCCCGGCCAATAGGCACGCTGCCTCCGACGCCACCGTGCGGTATCCGCGGATGGCCCTGACCGTCATGACCCTCTGTGGTCGCCACAGAAGGGCCCTAAGTCGGACGGTCAAGGACCCCGCCCACACCGGTGCGCCGTACAGGGCCATCGACCGGATGACCCCCGTGTACAGCCGTCGGCACGTAGCGCTCGGTCCGCCCACGTTCGGCATAAGCCACGATAGGGCGGACGCCGCGCCGACGAGCCGTGGAGCGAGCCTGCGGAAATGCTCCCGGAACCACCATTGCCCGTCGAGCACCAGGCCCAAGTACCTCATATGGGCCCGGATGCTGATGTCAACCGAGTGGACGGTGATCGAGACGCCGATGGGAGGGCTCATACGGCGCCCATGGAACAAGAGGGCCTCCGTCTTGTCCAGGGCGACCCTCAACCCCAGCGCCTCGATCCGCCTGACGACCTCTTCGGTGCCATAGGTCGCCAGGCTTACCGCCTCTTCTAGCGTCCCATCGCGGGCTGTGACGAGCGTGTCGTCGGCGTAACAAATCACGCCCAGCCCGGGCGGGAGGCTCCCCCGCAACGCCCAGTCGTAGCCGATGTTCCACAGGGTGGGTCCGAGGACCGACCCCTGTGGGACACCGCACGTCATGGGCGTTCGCACAACGTCCCCTGCTCGGTTGGTACAGAGGACGCTGCGCCCCACCAAATAATAATAATAATGGTTAAAGATAATTTTATAAATCAAAAGTCTTTTAGTAAGCCGCATCTAAAATTAAAAATCAATATTAATTTAGCATCATGTCCTCTGAGTTTTCTTGCCGGATCTTTCTCAGTGTGGCCGCGTTCCGATCCGGTGGTAGTATATTAGTTTTGTTAGTTTTAAATCAACAAATTGTAATAATAATTGCTACAAATTTAATAATTAATAATTACTAACCATAAACAATATAATTTTTTCATATAGATTCATTTTCTTCTTACACTGGCAATAAATTTGTACTAAAATGTGGGTAACAATTTAATAAATTTATAACTATTTTCTGTATCGGGTAGATAATTGTAAATGTCTGTAATAACGATTACTTGTTGGACGTGAGACACCTTAGTCCGCCCGTGACCATGAATGCTGCAAAGTGTTCGAAACGTCGGGCAATCATAAATCAAATACAAACGCGATATAATCCGTAAAAGTAGTTGCATGTTCTTAACAGCCATGGGATAGCAAACAAACTCCGATTTTTTGTGTAAACAATCTTTGAACTCGTCTTTACTTAACTCAAAGTATCGTTCATTGTTATAGTCGAAGCCTATGAATGCTCTTGGGATTGATAAGCATTCAAAAGAACTCCCGGTCAACTTTTGAGGAATCGCCGTTATGTGTATTAGCGTATATTTTCTTATGTCATGAATAGGATAGTACGCAAATACGTTTATATGTGTTGCATTTATATCCATGTTAGTCTGTATTAATTGATCCTGAATTATCCTTAAGTTTCCAGGTAACTTTTGATTGGTTGTTTGTATTATATCATTAGCGTATTTAGGACTCAAAATCGTGTATATTGATGCGTTATTTAGGTATATCTCAAGTAACCCGTTGTAATAGTGAATAATCTCTGTTATGTAATTGCTCGCTAATTGATACGTTTGTATTACTTGTATTTTCACATTGTTAGCGTCTACCATCTTATACCATACGTCGTTATCGTACATGAATGCTATAGCTTCATTTAACTTTTTTTCAAAATTTTCTAACTTTTTCTTAATCCGCTCCTCGGTTTGGTTTACAGCGGATACTGTAGATATCATTATGTTTGTTTGATGATTGGCGGCGTTTATAAGTTCTTGTTGATTGCTACTCAATGAGTCAATACTTCTGTATACTTCATCGTTGACTCCGAACACGTATGTTAACATTTGTCCTAATAATCCACGTCTCCTTCTAGAAATCTTTATCCCAGTAAGGTAATCCTTTATCTTCTCAAATCGTGCTTTCTCTTCGTTCAAATGATAATAAAATTCTGCACAATGGGTGTCTTTTGTATACTGTTGCGTGTCAGTGCATAACTTTTGAAACTGATTAGTTATTTTTATCGTATTATTTAAATTCAGTTCCAAATCACTCCTTTCGTAATTAGTTTCTATTCTAAAACTCCCTCTGTTTATTGTTGAAGTACCTATTTGTTCTACATATAGGCCTGGATTTAAATGTTTCATAGTAAACATTGATGTACTTGTTACTTGTCCGATACACAATAATAATGTAGTATAGAGTAACACGCCTGACTTAAGTGTCTTAAACTTTTTATTTATGTTATTTGCTATGTTACTATTCACAGGCGTTTCGGTATTTTTCTTAACGTATTCGTGTTAGTCATTAATTCTTCCTGATATACAGGTAAAGGAATTAATGTATGTATTGATCGTTTTTGACATAAACCTGTCGATTTTTTGAGTGTCACTACTCTTATCACCCCGTCGCTTCCTGGGTGAACGGTTTCCACTTTTGCCAAGGGCCACTTACTTGGACTTATGTTTTCATCTTTTATTAGTACTATGGTTCCAATTTTAATATTTTCTTGAGTTTCTTTCCACTTGTATCTTTGTTGAAGTTGATGTAAATAATCAGATGACCAGGCTTTCCAGAAATCTTTCTTCATTCTTTGAATTTGTTTCCATCTATTTATTAAATCAGTATTTATGTTTGATAACGGATCTGGGATTCCAACTGCTTCCCGACCAATTAAAAAGTGACTAGGCGTTAGTATTGTATTATCATTGATGTCTTCACTTTATGCACATAACGGCCTCGAGTTTAGGCAAGCTTCAATTTGATGTAAAAATGTTATCATTTCTTCGTACGTTAATGTCGATTCTCCAATTACTCGACGTAAATGGTACTTTACTGATTTTACGCTGCTCTCCCAAATCCCACCAAAATGGGGGGTTACTGGCGGATTAAAATGCCACTGAGTACCTATACTGGTCATCGTATTTTGGAATCCAGGTGACTGTGTTATTTGCAATAATTCTTGTTCCAAAAATTTCGCTGCGCCTACGAAGTTCGTGCCATTGTCACTATACATATGTGGCACGTGTCCTCGTCTGGCCATGAACCTCCGCAGTGCCGCAATAAATGTTTCAGTTGTCAAATCTCCCACTAATTCTAGATGAATTGCTTTTGTTGCTAAGCATACAAATACAGCAATATATGATTTGTAGGACTTGTGACCTCTTCCTTTCATTGTTCTTGTTTGTATTGGTCCCGCATAATCCACTCCAGTGTGACTAAATGGATATGATTGCGTGACTTTTGCTTTTGGAAGTATCCCCATTTTCTGTACATTCGTTTCGAACCTGTATCTCGCGCATTTGACGCACTTTTTTAGTATACCTTTGACAACTTGTTTTCCACCTATAATCCAGTATTTTTGTCGTAGGACAGCTGTAGTTAGTTTATTTCCTCCATGTAATGTTTTCATGTGTGCGTTTTGTATTATTAATGACGTTATATGATGTCGGCGTGGTAATAGTATAGGATGTTTTTGATTATATGGCAAGTCAGCGTTTTCTATTCGACCTCCAACTCGTAATAATCCATCGTTATCAATAAATGGATCTAGTGTGGATAATTTACTGTTTTTCTGCAGTGATTTTTTCTTTCGAATAATTTCTTTTTCATCGTAAAATTCTTCTTGTTGCAATATGCATAGAATTCGTTTCTCTGTTTCTTCTAGTTCCATACAGGATAATGGTTCGTGCTTTTTGCGCTTGCTGATAAATCTGTAGCAATACGCTAATGTTCTTATCATTTTATTGTAGTTAGAAAATCGAAATCGAAAGCACGATTTGAGAAGATAAAGGATTACCTTACTGGGATAAAGATTTCTAGAAGGAGACGTGGATTATTAGGACAAATGTTAACATACGTGTTCGGAGTCAACGATGAAGTATACAGAAGTATTGACTCATTGAGTAGCAATCAACAAGAACTTATAAACGCCGCCAATCATCAAACAAACATAATGATATCTACAGTATCCGCTGTAAACCAAACCGAGGAGCGGATTAAGAAAAAGTTAGAAAATTTTGAAAAAAAGTTAAATGAAGCTATAGCATTCATGTACGATAACGACGTATGGTATAAGATGGTAGACGCTAACAATGTGAAAATACAAGTAATACAAACGTATCAATTAGCGAGCAATTACATAACAGAGATTATTCACTATTACAACGGGTTACTTGAGATATACCTAAATAACGCATCAATATACACGATTTTGAGTCCTAAATACGCTAATGATATAATACAAACAACCAATCAAAAGTTACCTGGAAACTTAAGGATAATTCAGGATCAATTAATACAGACTAACATGGAAATAAATGCAACACATATAAACGTATTTGCGTACTATCCTATTCATGACATAAGAAAATATACGCTAATACACATAACGGCGATTCCTCAAAAGTTGACCGGGAGTTCTTTTGAATGCTTGTCAATCCCAAGAGCATTCATAGGCTTCGACTATAACAATGAACGATACTTTGAGTTAAGTAAAGACGAGTTCAAAGATTGTTTACACAAAAAATCGGAGTTTGTTTGCTATCCCATGGCTGTTAAGAACATGCAATTGAACAAGAATTGCATTGTTGACCAGCTATTCAGCAACAATAATAACACTAAATCACAATGCACATCAAGAAGATACAACATTCAATCTACAATTCTATGGAAACAACTTTACATGCAGAATACGTGGATGTTTATCACTACAAAAACACAATCAGCTTCGATAATATGTGATGGACAAAGACAAGAAATTAACCTAGAGGATATAGGAGTACTACACATTTCAGAAAGCTGTGTAGTAAAGACGTTGAACAACATTCTTGCAGCTAAACGAATAACAACAACAACTGTGCAAGCATCATATTTTAAAAGGAGTAATTTTGCTCTAGACACACAAGTAGTCCAATCAGAGATACCAGACATACCGAAGGAGGAAGTATTAGATAGCTCCACCAGTATATTTGACCACTTAGCCGCTTCAGAAGCAAAGCTAAAAACAAGATTAGATAACACAATATGGAGGCGAATAGAGTCTCATTCCTATATGGCTAGTACCGTTACATCTCTTTCTTTAATAGTATTAGCTTGTCTTTTAATTTATTTCAGACCACTCAAACAATGTCGAGATAGACTTACAAGAAGACAAAACAAGGAAACAACTACAACACAAGCCACAGATACAGACAAACAGCGGACAGCTCCACCACAACCACGGCCACGGTATGGGAAACCTCGTCCCCAGACTACAGTCCACACACCACAAGCGACGGAAGGACACATTGGACCATATGAGGTTATCGAATTATACGACTTGCAGTCGTGTTCCTGAGAGACCCCAGAATGTTCAATGCACATTGAACATGCAACGCAGCAAAGTCAAAAGTAGAGCATGTCAACATACAAATGTGCAAATTCGCACTGACATGATTAAAAGACGCTGCGTTACACTTCACACTTACGACACACTAACACAAAATGGTATATGTGTGTATTAGCAATAAGTAGTATATAAGGTGTACATTTTGTAAAATAAATCAGATTTGAATTTATTCATCTCTCAGTTACATCCCTCTCACTGTGGCCAAGACACCCTTAGCCGTCAGTTCTGATCAGTCTAGTGAGTCTGCTTGACTGGCAGTGAGAGTTACCAATCCTCCACCCAAACCTCCATCTCACTGTGGCCAAGTCACCCTTAGCCGTCAGTTCTGATCAGTCTAGTGAGTCTGCTTGACTGGCAGTGAGAATTACCAATCCTCCACCCAACATCCATCTCACATCTACCTGTCACCTTAGGTAGCGCAGTGCAGGTATCCCATCAGATAGGCTAAGAACTTAAGGGCTTTAGGTACTTCAAACTATAACCTTAGGTTCTTCTGTCAAACACGGCGTTAGTCCACTAGCCCAGACTACGCCTGTACAGTAGTTTTATTTACGATGTGTAGTGCTCGCGTAAACATCAGATATCATTAAATTTAAGAATACTTAACCATCATATAAAATTATTTCTAATCTAACCGCTTTCGACAATATAAACTTTTTTAATGTAACCTTATGACGTTTAACATAGAATTGATAGAACGCGTGCTGCAAATATCGTCAAAGAAGATGTAAAAAAAGCTGAAAATTGTTTAAAAAAGATGCTACGGTTGGAGTTATTTTATTAATAAAATACATGTAAAACAATTAATTCGTTATTTCTTACAGACATGATGTATGAAAACTGAATTTCTTAGTACACATCAGGGTAGGTAAGTTCAGAGCCGTGATGGCTCTGAACTTACGTACCCTGATGTGCCTAATATAAAAAGTGAATTTAATATGGAGTGTTGGTAATTAAGATACGTGTTACTAATATAAGAAGTGATATACTTAGTTATTAAGAAGAATACAATTGTTTTCTTTAATTTACAGATGAATTTTCGTTTTTGAAAACGTTGTATGCCAATATTGCAAGGCATTTAAGTTTAAAAATTAAGGTCCTGGATTGTGTTGCGCGAGCGCAATTGATGCCATTGCTACCTACCGCCGCGCGCCGTCAGAGCCATTACATTCATTGGTTTCATACGCATAAGGAAAAAAAATAAGTATATTGTATATAGGAATTAGAATAATAAACATTTTTCTTTAAATCAATTCGAATTCAATATTCATAGTTAAGACATGACAACGTCTGTCGGGTCAGCTAGTAACTAATATATATGTACAAATGTGTATTAAACATTATCATCATAATTATGATTGTTTGACATTCAGTTCGACCAGACATTAACCGTAAACAGAAATGTATAAGCGTTGGTGTGTGTGTGTGTATGTGTAGCGATTACATGGTAGTGTGCGTAATGCCTTTTTTAATTAATTGAATGTATTTCCAATCTATTATTATATGAAATTTCAGTTTTTTTCTCCTCGTTATATACTTCAACTGTGCCAAATTTCATACTTGTCCATTCACATGATTTTCGTAATATGGATACAAAGTTTTTGTTTCACGTATTAATATATAGATTCTGGAGGAGGCTCGAGCCCACCTGTGAAAAGAATATGGGCTGAGATGATGACGATAATGATGATTACATAGTTATAAGATTTATATCAATCGTAAAAGTGGTATTAACTTATTTTATCTATTTACCTACCTGTTTTGTTTCATTAGGATCTGTATACCTGTTAACAAAAATGTACACAACATTCGATACACTTTCCCTGTAAGATTTGCTCTTGACCTTTAAATATTGCCCTTCGGCATGTAGATAAACAGGAGCATCGAAGTATCGATCTTATCACTCGCCTGCCTGGCGTCAGAAGGATTTCGTAGTGTCGAAGTACGTGAGCATAAATTAACTGGATTTTATGATACCTTATTTATTTTCGAAATGCGCGTTATGTAAGATAAAGTAATCATCATCATCATTTCAGCCTATCGCTGTCCACTGTTGGACGTAGACCTGTCTCATATTACGCCACTGAGTGCGGTCTTGTGCCGCCTGCATGCAACGACGCCCAGCAACTTTCACCAGGACGTCGGTCCACTTAGTGGGGGGGCGTCCTACACTGTATCGTCCGATACGTGGTGGCCATTCGAGAGCCTTTCTTCCGCAGCGGTTGTCGGTTCGTCGAGCGATATGGCCTGCCCATTGCCACTTCAGCATGCTATGTAATTCTTCGTGCTATGTCGGCTACACCAGTTTTTCTGCGGATTTCCGTAGATAAAGTAATAAAATATATTTATTTTTATTTTATCTTATAAAATAGTGAACATAATATAGTCAATATTATAGATCTTCATTCGCCTTTACGTATCCATACTAATATTATAAATGCGAAAGTAAGGATGTTTGTTTGTTTGTTTGTAACGCTTTCATGCTTAAACCACCGAATCGATTTCAAAAATTATTTCACCAATGGAAAGCTATAATATCAGGGAGTAACATAGGCTACATTTTATCCCGGTATTCCCACGGGAACAGGAACTACGCGGGTTTAAGTGACTGAAATCGAAGCGAAGCGAGGGCGGGTTGCTAGTAATATAATAAATTTCCGTGTGGTGATGGAGTAAAAATACAGTTCATCACTTCATTTCTTGCCCGTGGGTGTTGTAAAAGTCGACTAAGGAATATAATATGTTGATAACATCTATGCAAAAGGAGGAAAACTTGAAAAAAAGAACCCTACGACTGACTAGCGACTGAAACCGAAGCGAAGCGAGGGCTGGTTGCTAAAACATATAAGATACTAGCTGACCCAATAAACGTTGTTCTGTTAAAATAAGCGCCACCTACCGGGTACATTGGTGAATCTAAACCATTCTCGAATCCCTTTGAACAAACACAAAAAATTTCATCAACATCGATCCAGACGTTTAGGAAGAGTTCAGTGACATACAGACGTACACAAGAAATTTATATATAAAGATATGTCTGTATATATATTTTTAATATAGATATATTTTGGCAGGCTACAGTCTGGATACACCCTGACTTTTCCGTCTGGGGCAATGAAAGAATAACGTACAGTCCCATAAACCAGCGTATTCCCTCGCCATCTCCATTGCTCCGATTACTGAAAGAAAAAAGAATGCGGTCCTTGACAATCGTGATCGGTCCGGCGGTGTACCCTTTTGGATATCATCTCCATGGACGCGTGAGGGCGACACCCTGGCAAACAACAGTATTGGCGAGCGTCGCCTTCATGCAGTCAGCGTTGCGGGGATCAAGAATTAATCCATTGACTAATTCTCGGTCATTCCATCCAAGTGTATATACGCCGTAAGTTCCAAGTCTAAAATATATAATAGTACTAGCTGACGCAACAGACGTTGTTCTGTTCAAATAAAATAAAAACAATTCTTCTTGAAATCCAAAAAGTTCAAGTTTATAATTAACCAATGAAAAATAGGAGTTGATCGTAGAAGTGTGAAAATTTAGAGTTGTATGTATTTTTGAATGATGTATAAAACAAAACAAAAAATTTTGTCTAAAATAAGAAAACATTAAGAGGTAACAGTTAGGAGGATGAAAAATAGATGTAAACGATTCGCAGACCTACCCGATATGCACACGAAAGTTCATGAGCCATTTCGGAGGAGTTTAATTACAAACACCCTAACACGATAATTTTATGTATTTGATTATCATCGCCACGTTTAGTAAGCAGGTTAGCGATCGTAATTGATTTTATAATTTAAAGAAATAGGTTGAAAAGTGCTGTTGACTGCTATTCCTGATGACTGCTGAATTTTTACGATTCCAACCAAGTAAGGGCATATTAGCATGTTGTATACTACACTAATGGGTACGAATCTCACTCACATGAGAAGAGAAAATGACTTAATGTCCACTGGCCAGGTAGATTGACATATGATTGTACTTACTTCTTATTTTGATCTTGATTAATATTATCGGCCTACGTTCTTTATTCATGTTCTGTTATAACTACGGAAGAGGTGGTGGCGATTTCACGACACCGTGTGTATAAAAGATATGACAAGGAGAAATTTTACAGTAATATCTTCGGACTCTGCTTACCCATTCGTATAGAAAGCTAAATAAAAACAAATAAATAGTTACTGACAAATAAGTATATTTCGACATGCGTGTAAATATAACCATAGACAAATCTCTTGTGACTAGTCAACACTCGCAATAAACTCTTATACGAAATACCAATTAGAAGTAACATCCAATATTTGCTTTCTTGAGTAATGTTTGTGCCAAGGGTATTGGGATAAGTCCCAGTGTACATATCTATGTATTATTAACTCTGTAATGATTTTATTCGTCTTGAAACTTATAGATAACAAGTTTTTAAACGTGACTTCGCCTGCGTACAAATGGTATGTGAGGTTTCCGTTAACAGCGCATAATTCATCCCCCTTTTTACACCTTAATGGGAGAATATATCCTCTAAGGGGTTAATTTTCATATGAGGTATTTGGGCCTGGTGCTCGACGGGCAATGGTGGTTCCGGGAGCATTTCCGCAGGCTCACTCCACGGCTCGTCGACGGGGCGTCCGCCCTATCGTGGCTTATGCCGAACGTGGGCGGACCGAGCGCTACGTGTCGACGGCTGTACGCGGGGGTCATCCGGTCGATGGCCCTGTACGACGCACCGGTGTGGGCGGGGTCCATGACCGTCCGACTCAGGGCTCTTCTGTGGCGACCACAGAGGGCCATGGCAGTCAGGGCCATCCGCGGATACCGCACGGTGGCGACGGAGGCAGCGTGTCTGTTGGCCGGGACTCCCCCGAGGGACCTGGAGGCAGAAATGCTCGCCGGTTTGTATCAGCGGGTGTCGGGGGTGCGAGCGGAGGGCGGTGTGGTCTCTTTGAGGGAGCTCACCGCCTGACGCGTCGACGCCCGCCGAGACGTCATTGCCCGTTGGGCAGTCCAGCTGGAGAGACCTCGATTCGGGGTGCGAATCGTGGAGGCCTTCCGGCCGGTGCTGATGCAGTGGTTGGAACGACGACACGGCGTGCTCTCCTTCCGACTGGTGCAGGTGTTGACGGGGCATGGATGTTTCGCCAAATACCTGCACAAGGTCGTTAGGAGGGACAGTACACCGTCGTGCCACCACTGCGATTGCAACGAGGACACGGCGCAGCATACGCTCGAGGCCTGTGCCGCTTGGGCAGAGTAGCGTCGTGAACTCGTCGCAATCATCGGTGCCGACCTGACGCTGCCGACTATCGCCAGGGCGATGGTCGGCAGCGTCAGGAACTGGGACGCGGTCGCAGCCTTCTGCGAGGCAGTGATCTCGCGGCAGGAGGTGGTGGATCGCCTGCGCGAGGAGCGCAGCCTCGATGAGGCGATCCGCCGCCGGCGACTGGGGCGGCGTAGGCGCGAATACCTGCGCCTCATGCCGCCCTAGCCGAGGCCGCGGGTGACATGACCGAGGAATTAGTCCGTCACCCGCTGAGAGGCCGACCGCGTGAGGAAAGACCGACGTCCTCCCAGAGGGGGGGGACGTCGGTCGATGGGAGGGTACCCCAAATAGGGGGTATTCCCTCGGGCCGACCACTGACGTCAAGTCCATCGTGGGTGGGTTGCGGCTGTGCGTGCTTACGCCCCTCTGTCGTCCCGGACGGAGTGGTGCGAGGAGCGCGCCGAACGCAACCCACCCCAAAAAAAAAAGAAAAAAAAAAGGGGTTGAGGAGTGGCATTCTCGTGGAGAGTCCTATGTCTAGCAGTGGACGTCAATAGAATGATGGATTGTTGGATAAAGTAATCTCCTCGTGCTACTTTTATACGGACACGGACAGGCAACGTGCTAGACGTTGCCTGTCCGTGCATTATATATAATGCATTTTTAGTCCATCTGTGACGTCCGTGCATTACATGTAATGCATGAGCCTATTCTTTTTAAATTGAGTTTTATAGACTGGACGTCGGAGCTACATCTTTATTATTTTACAGACGTATGAGCAGTGAATTGGGTATAATACAAAATCAATGTCCCGCGATTTTTGAAGTTATACTTCTTTAGGCGCGTTATGAAAAAATGATGAGAGTGAAATTTTAAGATGCGCGCGCATCTGTGACACAAAATTAACAGTATGAAGCTGTCTGCTTAACCGCTCATTGAGTGAAATTTTAAGATGCGCGCGCATCTGTGACACAAAATTAACAGTATGAAGCTGTCTGCTTAACCTTAAATTCAATTTTTGAATTTATTATTAAATTTATTTTTAAAATATTAAATAATCAATAATAAACATTTAAAATTAAGAATCTTATAATATTTAGTACAAATTATGTCTTATATATTTATTATTCTCTAAATTTTGTTTTTAATAATTATATATATATATATTAATTATATATTATATAAATTTATATTAAATATATATATTAAATATATTATTATATAAATATATTAATTTTCAATTTTTAATATCAATTATTGATATCTAAGATCAATCTAAGATTGTTTTAGTTTAAATTTGATGACTATTAAACTGAACTTTGTTGATTATCCTTTTCCAATCCTTCTATTATTTTATTGTAATTAATTATTTGCATGCAATTAAAAACTATTTTTTAATGATGCCAAAAAAGTATAACTTCTCACGCACGTACATAAGTACACGCACTCATTTTTTTTTTATTGGCTCTTAACATGAATTGACTTACTAAATAGCATTATTATTTGAATAAAATCTACTTGCAACTAGTGAGATTTATTATAACATTGTAAGCAAAACGGTTTTCTGCATGAAATGCACTCGGTTGTTACTTGTGGAGTTTTCTTTCTTGCATCAGTGGCTGTGAATCCCGATTCTTTGAGCTTCTTGTAGCAACTGGCACAACGTTTTTGCCAAATTTTTCCATTAGCTTTCTTGGGTATCTTCGTGAATTCGTGACGGGTAGTACATAAAGAACTCGCAGAACTGGAACTAGAACGAGTCTCATTTTCCACCATAAGTAATTGCCTTATAATGATTTGATGACCATCCAGAAACTTCAATTTTGACTGTGGGTGTAACTCATTATAAATCAGAATGGCATTCACTACACTTATAGAAACAAGGTCCGCAGCAATCTTCTTATACCAAACAGAAGTTTTTCTCGCCGGTGAATTGTAGCTTGTCAACTGATCAGCCAAGTCTATGCCTTTCTTTCCTTCATTGTACGTCAAAACCATTGCAGGCTTTAAAACTCTTCGAAAACCTGTTGACATTCGCATTGTGTGGTCATGACACGTCGACAACATAAGCACATCCCGTTTATCATGCCATTTTAGGATGGTCGCAAAGTTATTTTGCTGTACAGATATTTGGCCTCTTTCCAAGCGTTGCTGGACCACTTCTCGGGGCAGTTCTCGACGGTTTCTGCGTATTGTTCCACACAAATCGGTAGCTTGTTCTTTCAGATATCTTGCTAAGGGTATGCTAGTGTAGTAGTTGTCCGTTATCATAATTCTTCCTTCTCTAAGCAATTTTTCGCACAAACCAACAACAACTGATCCCGGCTTATCTAATCCAGTTATTTGATTGTCTTGACCAGAATAAACGCGGTAGCTCCAGGTATAACCATTGTCAGTGCATAGTTTATAAATTTTAATTCCATATTTATGAGATTTTTGTGGATTATAGGTTCGAAAAGATAATCTTCCCCTGAAACCAATCATTGACTCGTCGACTACTATGTACTCTCCGGGGGTATATATTTTTCGCCAGTTTTTTGTTAGTTTGTCGATGAGTGGTTGTATTTTATATAAACGGTCGCCTTCATTACGTGGCGCTTCGTTATCTACAAAGTGTTAGTATTAGCGCGAATTTATTATAGGACATATTTATCTCGTGAAGGAGAGGATGATAGTATAATTTGTCCTTCTTCCAGTAGTTTTAGAGCATTGGAAAATTGATGAGTCCTGTCAGTAAATAAACACCTAAGAACTTTCTCATTTCAGCGCCTGTTATTGGTTTCCATCTCTTTAGACGACTGTTGGGGCTCAAATCATTCATACTGGTTTGTGAAGCGTATCTATTGGTTTCGACTACCATAAATTCAATAATGCCTTCATCAAAAATGTTTGTGAAAATCGTCCATAAGTCTGAGTGCTTAGAAAAGAAGCGTTCCTGGCGTTTGCCTTCATTATAACCAGTAAAAACTTGCCGTGGTAAATTCCTTATTTCACTTTGCCATTCAGTATCAAGCTGGGGGATAGGTGGAACAGGAAAAATGGGATCAGCAGGAGGCACATGCAGATCATCAGCAAGCATACCAGAACTGCCATCATTTACTTCATTAGGTTGAGAAACCGGCCTAGCAGGATTGTATTCAAGCTCGACATTAGCAGAAGCAGAAGCGATTATGTTTCCAGATTGTGCAATTGTGATATTTACATTCTGAGTATTAGTAATATCAATAAATTGTTGTATACTAATCACATCCTCCTCCACCAAAAAGGGGATATCGTTTGCATTATATACATATGTACCTGATTGTAAATCGTCTTCATCTTGTGAGTCTTGTGTGTCCAAATCTTCTACTTGACGCGAGAATTCATCTTCGCCATCACTATCTTCCAAAATACGTCGCATTTGTTCATCAGTTAAATGTTTAAGAGGCATTTTCACTTTACAATAACAACAAACATAAAAATTTGAATGTTTTAGGTTATAGCTCTAAAATAACATCTATGACATATGACAATGACATATAGAAAAACAATATTGTTTATAAAAATACGTTTATTATGTCAATGGATATTATGGTAATTTATACGTAACGTCCGTGCATTATATGTAATCCATGAAGTTCTTGCTACTACGTCCGTGCATTATAAGTAACGCACGATATTCTAGCTGCCACGTCTGTGCATTAAAATTAATACATAGATAAAATGCAGTATTTTAGTCGTTTTTAAAAAGATTTTTCGAAAAGCACTTGGGTGTGCTTTATAAGGACCTGAAATTAACTAGTTTTGCCGAAAAAAAAAATGGACGTCACGGCTACTTAACCAAAATACTCTGGACAGGCAACGTGCTAGAATTGCTTCAGCAGAGGATTATGCTTGTTTTGTGCCATCGCATAGATTCTTGATGCTTTTCTTTTCTGCATTTATACCTATTGGCTGATAGTGCCGCCTATCCACGTTCATTATTGGATTTAGGATTCCTCAAAAAGAGATAATGTCATAACTGGCACATTTGATAACCGGCTTAGCGATCGAAACTTTTATTATAGTTTTTACTTATCCCACGGTAAATTAATAAATGATGACACAGTAGGTATATACAAAACCGTCTATCATGGCATCAATACGCGCATAATATAGTTTGATACGGGTATTAATAATGCCAAAATGTCTTGTGCTGCTGGAGACTTCATTATGAATAATTGAAACAGATTAAAGCGAAAAGTTTTTTGCATTGCAGATAATTATAGTTTTTATGAATAATTTTTTTAAGTATAACTCATAGCATTTAAGCAGTTGAGTGTTATCGAATTTATTAAACTTTTTAATATTGAAATATTTACTGATTCGATAGTCTGTTGGCAGTTTTGCGGTTGATGAACGTAAGAGATATTGTATTTTTATAAAGTAAATAATAAATTATTACGAAGTTAAATCGTATATGTAGAAGTAAGTACGTTAAGGCATAAATTAATGCTACACTCCGGACCTTTCACCTAACTATAATTTATTTGTCAACGTGATTGCCTCTATCTGGAGTTGTGTCCGGGTTGGTAGTGATAAGTTTCGTCCATCACTCACTGTCTTAATTATGCTGTCGTGCACGTATGGCGTAGGTCGTCACGTGTCGCTAGGGTTGCCAGGTCGTCAAACCTAATAACTGGACAGACCAGCCAGTTTGGCCGGACATTTGGGTAGAAAGGCCGGATACCCTACATTATTGAGGATTTTGTGTTTTAGTATTTTTAGGTACGACAAAAAAATGTATGTAAAATTAAGCTTTTTGGATTATTATGATAACAGTCGACTCGCCTGCGCTCGGCCACGCTCGTCGTTAGCTCGTTTGCGAAATGTAAAAAGCCTAATAAAAGCCGGAGAAGCCGGACACTGATAATTTTGACCGGACAGGCAATTAAAAGCCTACCTATGTCCGGTTTTATCCGGACGCCTGGCAACACTACGTGCCACTATATACTCATACAAATTGCCCTCCAAGAATATCCTTCTACTAAATATTCACAGTATTACTTACCTTATTGTACTTAAGTAGTGTCATTAACAGTTGTTTATTTGTTAGTTTTGTGTAAACAATCCCAGTGAGCCTGTTTCCTCATCCGTGAATTTATTTAAACTAAAATGTAACAATAGCACCATGCTTGAGTTTTTGCTATTTCACAGATTAATTTTAAGTTTGCCAGCTGATTTTAATACCGTTATATATGTATCTAGCTTTTACTCACGACTTCGTCTGTCAGGACTCGATAGCTTGAGTAAAGTACAAGAAGAACAATGCTACTAATAAATCATAACCTTTTCTGTTCTTTATAAAATATCTTAGTCACCTGAGTCTTCTTCTTCTTTTTTTATCTTGGCAATCAGCTACAAATACGAGCCATTTTTGCCAGTGTCGAGCTATAATTATCTTTTCAAGTTATCAGTTTCTTCATGTCAGTAATGGTCTGTCAGTAAGTCAAAGTGTCGCCCTCAACAGTGTAGTGGCCACTGTTAAGGGTATCTTCTGAGATTTTTGGTGGAAACAAAAAGGTATGTATAGCAGTTTTATATCATATTCACTACACCTCAGCAGTTCTGCTATATATTATATAAAATGCCATCAAGATTATTGAATATAACACGTTAAAATACTAAGATATTGAATATAATACAAGAACACCACATGTCACTTCCAGATTCCTGCCAGAAATCCAAAATCGTCACCTGAGTCACAAAGATTTATTTGCTAGTGCAGTATATTACATAAAAATAAATAAATTCAACAATAAAAATTAATTAATTCATTCATTTCAGCTCATATACGTCCCAATATTAGGCTCGAGCCTCCTCCACAATAGGAGGGAAATTGACCCATACCATGCTAGTCAAACAGGTAACAGCTTTATCTCGAGTTTTCCTTCTCTTGCATAAATTTTATATGCGTATTACATCCCTTAGTCGTCTTTTACGACATCCACGGGCTAGATAAGAAGTGGTGAATTGTATTCTTACTCCATCACCATACAATAAAAAAATTAGGATGTTATTGTTAGGTATAAATGTTATTAGAACTATAGAATTATTATTTTTTAAGTGCAAGTATGTGAAAGCATCCGAGCCTACAAATAGGAACTTCTATTTGTAAGTTTGGATGCGGAGTAAATTCATACAAGTCGTCATTGACATGGTCATGTGACTTGTTAACGCTAACACTAAATCTGTAACTATGTCCATATCACTGCATTTGTGGCGATAGATGCTAAAACCAGATAGATGTAAAAAGTTTTAGAATATATTAAGAACAAACAATTCATTTGAAACTTTAAATTTTACAACTGTTTGTTCGAAGTTTTAAGTTTTCACTCCTGTCGACAGTACTCATGACCTTTTGTGTTTTTTATATAAATAATTACTTTTAAACAGCATTGCCATTAACGCCTTAATGTCGCGGCATATTTGTATATATATATTATACTTATACTAGCTGACTCAACAGACGTTGGTTCGTTTAAATCTAAAAAAAATAATAAAGGATTTCGCCTTGAAATTGATCGCAGCGCCACCTACCGGGTCCAATTGTGAATCTAAACCATTCTCGATTCCCCTTGAACAAACACAAAAAATTTCAGCAACATCAATCCAGCCGTTTAGGAGGAGTTCAGTGACATACACACGTACACAAGAAATTTATATATAAAGATTAACTTACCCAACAGACGTTGTTCTGTTCAAATAAAATAAAAAGCCACCTACCCGGTCCAATTGTGAATCTAAACCATTCTCGATTCCCCTTGAACAAACACAAAAAATTTCAGCAACATCAATCCAGCCGTTTAGGAGGAGTTCAGTGACATACACACGTACACAAGAAATTTATATATAAAGATTAACTTACCCAACAGACGTTGTTCTGTTCAAATAAAATAAAAAGCCACCTACCCGGTCCAATTGTGAATCTAAACCATTCTCGAATCCCCTTGAACACGAACAAAAAAATTCGTCAACCGGTCCAGCTGTTTAGGATGAATTCAGTGACATACACACGTACACAAGAAATTTATATATAAAGATAAGAGATGCACAGTTTAATAATATGTATAGATTGAGGTGTAGTTGTAGATTTCAAACAAATTATGTATTACTATTTTGTAAGATAATATTCAAATTCAAATTATTTTATTATGCATAAACCCTGAGAGGGCACTTACATATTGTCAGGTTTACAATTTCCAAAAAAAATATACTACCACCGGATCGGAACGCAACCGCTCCTGAGAAGATCCGGCAAGAAACTCAGCGGGCTTGTAATTATTTTTAATTTTTTTTTATTTTTTTTTTCTTCTTACTAGTTATACAATTGTGTAGGTACATGTTTTGTAAGAACAAGCTCCAGTGTGATGCCCTTCGAACCGCAAGACACTTAATATAATTTAAACGATTATGGCTGGACCAGATCCCACAAGCGGCACCCGATCACGAGTTAACTACTAGAGCAGCCATCACTCCCCTCAACCGCTATGGAGGGAAGGGAGAGACCCGCTGGACGCAGCTACCGCAAGTAGATCCTTATTTGAGCATGACCAACACCACAATATGTTACAAACGCTGAAAATACAAAAATTCGTTAGGCAAAACACGCTACACTTTACAATAAAAGTTAAAAGTACATTTACAAACATTATATTTAAAATAACAAGGAAATTGCTGAATGAGGAGCTGCTCACAACCAATCTGTATTATCATCTACATAATCCGAGATTTTATAATAAGCTTTTTTACAAATATAAATTTTATTATATTAACACCAAATAAACTATTTAAGGACAGTCGGAGAACGAAGTAAGTTGCTCGTAAATATACGTGTTTATAGTGCCCCAGGTATAAGACCAGTCCTCTCATTACTAAAACAGCGTTCAAATATTTAGCTCACCCCTATATACCCATAGTCGGAGTTTATAAACATTTTTATTATATACTTAAAGCAGAAATAAATATTTTAATATTGCTCGTGTTGGTCATTCCAAAAGTTATAAGCAGCTATCTTTTTGATGTGAAACATCTATAGGTGGGGGTGAACCTGATCGTTGACGTGGTGTTAACGCCACGCTTGGATATATAAAAGAAAAAAATAAAAAAGGAATATATACATATTTGTCTAACGAAACCATAACGCGTTTTAGAATTTTGTACAACACCATCTAGGGACTTCAAAATAAATTACCGTGTATACTAATGAAAATAAATGTATAAAAATCAAATAAAAATCATCATTTTCTGAAAAAAAAATCGTAATGTTTTATTAATAATTTATGCCATATTAGTTCCTGTCGTAATCAATTCATTTAAGCATATATACTTGTACAAAACAATTTCGATGTTTCACATCTGCCAGGCATCCTGAGCGACGGCTCACTTTTTTATTATTATTTTAGGCACATTTTATCACGAAAAGATATTCTATACTATTGCGGACCTTGTCCGGTGTCCTTCACAATGGCAGGGAACACATCACATTCGCAGCCCACATACGTCCCACTGTTGGGCTTAGACCGCCTCCACAATCGGAGGGAATTTGACCTACTATACCATGCTGGTCAGACATGCAGGTATAACGTTTCAATTCGAGTTTTCTTTCTTTTGCACAGATTTTATATGCATTTTATATCCCATAGTCGTCTTTTACGACGTCCACGGGCAAGATAGGGAGTGGTGAATTGTATTCTTACAGCGTCACCACACAGAAAATAGTACATTCATAGTGCTCAGTGTGAATGACACCTTGGTGAATTGTGGA
The DNA here is from genome assembly GCA_032191425.1 of Lymantria dispar. NCBI lineage: Eukaryota > Metazoa > Arthropoda > Insecta > Lepidoptera > Erebidae > Lymantria > Lymantria dispar. The sequence goes on along the minus strand of CM063457.1, from coordinate 15,518,608 downwards.
GTTTATTTCGTCACTACACAAGTTGTATAGAGATGTTTAATATGGAGTAAGTCTATTCAAGTATAACGGGCACAGTTTTAGACTTTGTTTTAAAAATAGACAAACCCACTGATTTCTTGCCGGCTCTTCTCAATGCGATCGCGTTCCGATCCGGTGGTAATTTAAGGTAAAACATAAAAAATAACAATAGCTATGTAATTACTCCCGCGAGGTTTATGCATTATAAATGATTTAAATTTACCATTAATAATTTCTTTATATGCTCTATAGCTCTATGGAACAACACTTCACGCCGCATGAAAGAGTCTCGTGATCAATAGTCATATTTTGGCCGTTCAGCTATCGAGGCTAACCATTACATACTTGACTACATTGTTATAAAATGAATTTATAGCATATGTTCATTTGTAAGGTACGTAATAAAGCTGAAATATAAAATCAAACAAAAATAGATAAAAATTATTAACTTAAATAGGACAAGCCATTTGTCTCAGAGCCGTAGCAGTGCATTTATCAGTTCAGCCATTACAAGGAATGAAATAAAGACCTTGATTGCAACACGCAAGCAAAAATTAAAAGTAAAGGACAATCAATGCACCACTTAATGCAAGTAGGCTTTACTAGTGTACAGAGATGCGTCTCGTTACCGCCAATCAAGGCGAGTGCAGCAATCTAACCTCGTCTTTGAACTGCGAGTGAATTGATGAGGGTATAAACAAGGCAAAGTATGTTTGTGGCTTTTTAAATGAGCAGCAATGGAGGGGAGTACATCATTTAATGTTTTTGTGTTTTTATACTATTTATTAATGAACTTGGAAAGTATTGAAGTCTAAAACTTTACAATGCATAGTTAAAAATTGATCCAAGTTTTTAAGCGGGTTTCAGACTACGCTATAATAGCATATAGTATATAGCTAATAGCACAACAATATCGCGCACCATACATTGTTACGGACACGTTCACACTGTACTGTAACTTGTAATATGTGCTTATTTAATTATGTTTGTTGTAATCTATACCAATAAATAAAATTGGAGTGTCTGTTTGTAATGTCAAAATAATAGGCTTTTTTCATGCTCACACGGTTATTTGCACGACACCTATGCCCAAAATAGCAATTAAAAAATTTTTGTCTGTCTGTCTGTCTGTTTGTTCCGGGTAATCTTCAAAACGGCTGGACTGATTTCAAAAATTCACCAATGGAAAGCTATAATATCAGGGCGTAAACTAGGCTATATTTTATCCCGGTATTCCCACGGGAACGGGAACTACGCGGGTAAAACGACTATAACCTATAACCGAAGCGAAGCGAGGGCGGATTGCTAGTGTATTATATGTAAAGAAAAATATCGGTAACTTTGAAAAATGTAGTGACATTCATCATGTAAATACTCGTAATAAGGATAAATTAGTTGTACACAGTACTCGTCTTCAATGAGTTAACAGATCCTTCATGGGGCAATGTATACGCTTCTACAACAAATTACCTATTAATATTCGAGATATGCCAGTTAATAAGTTCAAAAAAGCAATCAAGAGTAGATTTTGTAGAAAAGGTTATTATAAAATCTCGGATTATCTTGATGATAATACAGACTGATTATGAGCAGCTCCTCATTCAGACATTTTCTCATTATTTCAAAAGGTGTTACATACATGTTTATTCTGTTGCTGTTAATATAATTGTAAAGCGTAGCGTGTTCTGCCAAACGAATTTGTTATTTAATCTGTGTTTTATGTTTGTGGCACATGGTATTGGTCATGCTCACTGAAGGGTCTGCTTGCGGTAGCTACGAGGAGCGGGTCACTCCCTTCCCTCCATTGTAGTTGAGGGGAGTGATGGCTGCTCTAGTGGTTAACTCGTGATCGGGTGCCGCTTGCGGGATCTGGTCCAGCCATGGTACTTTTTCGTTATATTTAATAACTGTATTATATGATGGTTCGAAAGGCATCACACTGGAGCTATTAATAGACATGTTGTTGTATATTATCTTATTTAAAAAAAAAAACAGTAAATGAATTAAAAAGAAGACAAGCCCACTGAGTTTCTTGCCGGATCTTCTCAGTGCGGTCGCGTTCCGATCCGGTAGTAGTGTAAGGTAAAATGTAAAAAAGTGACCATATGTAAGTGCCCCCGCGGGGTTTATGCATAATAAAGTATTAGAATTTGAATTTGAATAGTGATGTAGTAAGAATACAATTCACCACTCCCTATCTTGCCCGTAGATGTCGTAAAAGACGACTAAGGGATATAATATGTACATAACATCTGTGCAAGAGAAGGAAAACTCGATATGAAATCCTATACCAACATGTCTGATCAGCATGGTATGGTCAATTTCCTTTCCATTGTGGAGGAGGCCCGCGCTCAACAGTGGGACGTATGTGGGCTGCGATGATGATTACGTTTTCATGATTTTAATGTTCAACCGATTACTACAAAGTATACATACACGTTGTCAGAAATATATGAAAAACTTAGGTTGTCTTATGTTTAAAATAAAACAATATTTCTGAGGAATAGAAAAATAAGATGTCGGCGTTCGTTCGACATAACGAAACGAAACTATGAGTAAGGTGAGTTGGGGTAAGATCGTAAAAGGGAGAAGAACGAAAAGTATTATTTACTCAAATATAAAACAAATAATTTTACATACGACAACACAGTGAAGACGGTTAACTCATACCGGACCCCACCCCAGTCAGCGTTCAACGTTAGATGTGTGCAATTCTGTGTAAAAAATCTTTTTCGGAAAGGTATATTTTCCCCCAATTTTTTGCGATTTTCGATCTTTACCCATCGTCTATAACTTTTTACTCAGGTAAGTTATTATAATCTTTTATACTTCTAATTGTTTATTTTGCTGTTCTTAGTGATAATAAAGTAGTATATTGACCGTTAATGTTACCATATTGGAGATTTGTATGTATCCGATCTTCGCCTATAGTTTTGACATGAGGTAAGTTCGTAATACCATTCACTCGATCTTACCCTATTTTCAAAAGTCATACAAAAAGTCAGCGGTTCTCAATGAATCTCATAGGTTCGTCTTAGTGATATACAAAAATCCGGTCAAATTAGACCAAAAAATAGAGATGAGGTTACAAAAATTCACACTTGGCTGAAAATTAGTAGGATTGTTCAAAACACTATTAATGAAATAAATAAAATGTGAATAAAATGTGTCCTCATCGATCCGACACCTGGAATAAATTTAATCGGAGTCAAAGGATTAAAAGACAAGCTACCTGCACTTGTTTTTTTATTTCGAGTATTTTTAGACAAATGTTGTTCAAGGTTACACTTTTTTTGGTAGGCATACCTTGCCAAATCCGCCTGGGGTGACGGATGAGCGGCGTGCGACCCCATAACTTACCGTATTCCCTCCCCATATCGCCATTGGGCCGACCACTAGTATCGATCCTTGACATCCGCGGCTGCCCCGGCGCGTTACCCTTCCGGGTCACCATTCGACGTCTCGGCAACAAAACAGTGTTGCCGGAGCATCGCCCTCACGCGGTTGGCCTCTCTGCGAGTGGCGGACTAATACCCCGCCCATCCACCTGCGACCTTGGCTAGGGCGGCATCAAGCGCAGGTAGTCACGCCGATGGCGGAGCCTGTCATGTTACAGGAAATACTCCCGTACCTGCTCCGCCGCTTCTTTCCGTGAGGCAGTTGCCTCACAGAGGAGCGGCGACCACGTCCCAGTTCCTGATGCTGTCGAGTATCGTTTTGGCGATGGTCGGCAGCATCAGGTCGGCACCGATGACTACAACAAGTTCACGGCAACAGCGGAAAAAGTTGGGATCACAGTATGGTGTTATAGAATTACCAGAAGCGTACTGCTACCCAGTTAGTAGCGTAGCGTAGTTTTATAAAATTATACTTTAGAATATGACATTCCTAGATAAATTTGGATAAAACGTTGAGAACCTTTGTCTTGACGGTTTAAAAGTGGGGTAAGACCGGAATACGAATTTAATTATTTTTGTATATTTCATATTTCCCATTGTTTTATAGTATTTTGGTGAAGCAATATGTGGACTTTTAGGTACATTACCCAAGTCTTCATTGAGACTAGAGCTTTAAAATTAATAACAAAGAAAATAGATAGATTGCCGATCTTGCCTCCTTACTTTGCGATCTTTTCCCATTTTATTTTTTTCCTTTGTCTATCTTTTCAATCATACTTACTCAATTAATAAGCAAAGTAGCCATTTACAAACTTGGTTTAATTAAAGTTCAATATTTTGTCTGTAATTAAAATATAATAACTTGTTACTATATCATGTTATTGTGTCCAAAAGAAATGCTTGGAAAAATATACCTCGTCTCATCAAAAACCCTTCCGATGTTACCCCGATTCACCTTATGATTATTATATACTTTTGCACACAATGCTAGAGCTTACAAAAGAGGAAAAATTACAATAAATATAAGCAGATGTGTCACATTGCGAGAAACAAATAACGATCGGACAGGACTATCTGAAGCAGTGGAAATCGCGTGTAAAATTCCAAACACAGCTGGTTGCGAAATAAACGGATTATCAAACGCCCCTATTTCATTTCGCCATACAATGAAGCTGTTATAAATCTTTTAATCCTCAAAAATATGGATCCATGATTGCGTGTTATAAGTATTATAGCGATAACTTTATGAAAGTGTTAATCTATCTATAAATTGTGGTCGGATAGTACTGTTACCATTTGTATTTAATATGCGAGTTTGTAATGATCGAGTATAACTATTTTGACGATGTACTCATAATGTAAAAAAAAAATTATATTGTTTATGGTTAGTAATTACTTAACATTAAAATTTGTAGTAATTATATTTTAAACCTAACAATCTAGTATACTACCACCGAATCGGAACACGACCACACTGAAAAAGATCTGGCAAGAAAACTCAGGGAACATCATGCTAAATTAATAATAAGATGTAGTCATTTTTAAATTTAGTTTATCAACCGTTGTGATTAATTGTTTTAGTGCGTTTAGATTTAGTTTTATAGGGCTGATTGTTATATATACGGATATGTGTGGTAACGGAGTAAGAATACAATTCACCAACCCCTCTCACGGGTAACCTTGGCTGTCCTAAAAGACGACTAAGGGATATATTACGCTTATATCATCTATGCAAGAGAAAAACTTGGAACAAAACCCTATACCAACCTATCTGACCAGCAGGGTATAGGTAAGATCAATTCCCCTCCTATTATGTAGAGGCTCGAGTACAGCAGTGGGACGTATATGAGCCGAAATGATGATGATGTCCAATCCTTCGTTCACATAAAAGTTATATGTAACGTCCCCTTTAAATATTATTTCATTACTTGAGTTATAGCGTGAAATACACCAAAGTATAATTCACCTCACATTTTACACACTTAGTAGATCAAAATATACAAATCTTGAAAAACGAATATACTTATTTTTATTGTAGAGTAGATTTATGTAGATATAATATGAAGAAAATCATGTTTCTAGTTTCAACAGTTTTGCCTTGCCGTTAATGTGTTAATCGCCCAGTTTCTTAGGTAAATCACCTACATGTGAATTATCATGATGCCTTTTATTACATTTTATGTACACGAGTATCGGCTCATTGGCTAGGTTCATTGGCTCCACTTGAGTACACTAAAAAAAATCACCTAAATCGATCCAGCCGTTCGTAGCATTTGAGTCAAATACACGCGTACAAAATAATTATATCTATAACATTCATGTCATCATTATCGTCCCACTGTTGGGCTCGAGCCACCTTCACAATAGGGGGGAAATTGACCTTACTATGTTGGTCAGACAGGTTGGTATTTTTTTTTTTTTTTTTATGGGTGGGATATGGTAAGCGCACGCGCGGTCCAGTTCGTCCGGGGCGATGAAAGGACGGCGCGCGGGCCCATAACCCACCCGTACCCACGTCACCTCGTTGTTGGACCGGCCACCGGAGCAGATGTGACTTGTCATCAGTGGTCGGCCCGATGGAATACCCTTTCGGGTAACCTCACCTCTCGACGACCTGGGACGTCGGTCGCCGTCGTGCGGTCAGCCTCTCTGCGGGTGACGGACAATTCAGACAGACAGGTTGGTATAGGGTTTTATTTCGAGTTTACCTTCACTTGCATAGATGATATATGCTTATTATATCCCTTAGTCGTCATTACGACATCCACGGGCAAGAAACGGAGTGAACGTCAATTGTATTCTTACTCCGTCACAACACAGAAAATAACATTCATGTTAACATCAAAAGTATAAACCCACCATATAATTTACATTTTCATCCCAACTCCCATGAATCCCTAACACAATTTAATATTGAAGCAACAAAGCGGGACAACAGATGGTCGTATGAATAAAATAGTAGTGGCCGCTCTGAATATTTTACTTGTACTGGCTTATATGACTATAAGCCGTACCTTTCATTTTATTTAAAAAAAAATGTATGCTTAATAGACGTGTATCCGCTACTGCAAAACATAACTGAAAACGGTTGACATGCTTCTAACGTTTCGTATCGGTATTGATATAACTAATAACAGTTAACAGTTATTTAGCTGCAAAGAATTAACGATACGCGACGTTGTCAACTAACAATATCACAACAATAATTTCTTTTATGCCGTGATTCTCATTTCGCTACTTTAGTAATCGAACGATCACTAATAAATCTAATAACCAAAATAGTGCCATCTCTCTTTTTCTACATGATCCCTGACGTGTAAAACCGACAGAGGGGTGGCAGTTATTGGCTAGCGCTACACAAGTACAAGCAACATTATTTCTATTGAGCTAAGACTTAACTGTCATAATTATACTCTGGTAAATCAAACTGTAATGGTTTTGTTTCTCGTTGCTATCGTATGCTACGAAAACTGTTCACCTTAGTTTGACCTATGAAAGGTTATAATGGTTAAACCATGCATTAATAGAAATAAGGTCGCGATTCTTTTACGCGTATTGTACCAATATTTGGCAGGGGTTATCCATATCGGTTTTAACACCAAATAACCGGTTAGTAGCCTTTGCCAGAAATAGCCGGTTTTTTTTTTTGTGGGTGGGCTGCGTTCGGCGCGCCTCCGCACCACTCCGTCCGGGGTGACAGAGGGGCTTAAGCACGCAACTCCCGCAACCCACCCGAAAACCACGTTGCCTTCGTCGTTGGGCCGACCACCGGAGCAGGGTTACTTGACATCAGTGGTCGGCCCGACGGAATACCTCCTATTGGGGTACCCTCCCATCGACCGACGTCCCCCCCTCGGGGAGGACGTCGGTCTTTCCTCACGCGGTCGGCCTCTCGGCGGGTGACGGACTAATCCCCGGTCACGTCACCCGCGGCCTCGGCTAGGGCAGAAATAGCCGGTGACGTCCATCTCTAATGCTTAATCACGTTGACTGGATATCGTACTAAGACTTCGAGATACATGAATTTGATCAAATTTCAAAGTCAAACTTCAAAAGTCTTCCAACTGTCGAAGATTAAACAGACGTATTAATTTCGGTATTGTTGAAAAGTTATCGTTTATAGTTTGTATAGTATTTGCAAAATTATATGTTTATTGGTAAATGTATTTTATAAGTTACTAGCTCACCCAACAGACGTTGTTCTGTTCAAATCTAAAAAACAATAGTGAAGTTGCTCTTTGAAATCGATCGCAGCGCCACCTATCAGTTCCAATTATTAATCTAAACCATTCTTATGAGAATACTACGAGATATTTCTTAGCTATAATTTATGAATATCTGTTCAGACATGTTGGTCATACTTGTTAAATAGTATCGTTACGCCGTCACCATAAGGATAGTTATTGTTGTAACGATATAAATCATACTTATTTAATTGATTGATATGTACCAGTTCACCGTGTGATGACGGAGTAAGAATACAATTCACCACCCCCTCATATACCCGTAGGTGCCGTAAAATACGACTAAGAGATAATATATTACGCGTATGACATCTATGCAAGAGATAGAAGACTCGAAACAAAACCCTATACCTGTCTGACCAGCATAGTATAGTAAAGTCAATTTCCCTCCTATTATGGAGGAGGCTCGAGCCCAGCAGTGACCTATGTGAGCTAAAATGATGATGAATGATATGTACCAAACGGTTATAGCCATATCGCCTAAAATCTGAATATTAAATAACACGACGAAATGACAAAATTCGTTCTATAAAAGCATTTCACACCTTTTTACTTGCCTATAAGCCTTTAGGATGAAGACGTGATAATATGAATAAAATATGTTTGCCAAATAAATTCGTTTACACAAGAAAGGGTAGATAATAAGTACCAATATTTAACGATAATACCACTTGCACCCTTCACGAAAGTACCTATACAACGAAGTCGATTTCTTGTTTGGTGTTAACTGGCACTATCAAAGGGAGTACCGTAATTGTAAGCTTTCCCTTTGATTTGTTGAGTGCTATAACAATCACTTGACAGAGATTTCTTGAATGAAAATGCGAAAAAAATGACGTATGACGGTAAGTCATTATGTAATTAAAAGTAAAATATAATTAATTTAAATGCTTCCTAGCCGACTCGTGTGGAACTCCGCAGTGCGGCGCTCTTCTTTGATGATTTTTAATCTTAAATTTGAAAGAAGTGGTACACTTTTAGACCTTGGATATTTTTCGTCATTAGTCGTCATGATAAGCTTTACAATGAGGGTTAAATTATGGAATTTAATGAAGGAATACGAAAAATCTCGCAGACTGACGAAAAGACAGGCTCATTTGTCTTCTTCTTCTTAGACTTCTTGTCAGATATATTGTTAGCGTAGTGTAGAAATTGATTAAAGGAGCAGTATAAAAGTGCGCTCACAACCAGCATGCGGGGATTCGTTCATTGAATGTGGTAGATTTCATTCCAGATCATTGATTCTGTACAAAGTTTGAGTGTAAAGATAATCTATACCAATAAATAAAATTGAAGTGTCTGTTTGTAATGTCAAAATAATAGGCTTTTTTCATGCTCACACGGTTATTTGCACTATACATATGCCTAAAAATCATTTTATATTTTTTTTGTCTGTCTGTCGTTTGTTCCGGGTAATCTTCAAAACAGCTGGACCGATTTCAAAAATGGAAAGCTATAATATCAGCGCGTAAACTAGGCTATATTTTATCCTGGTATTCCCACGGGAACGGGAACTACGCGGGTAAAACGACTAAAACCGAAGCGAGGCGAGGGCGGGTTGCTAGTAAAATAATAATCCTAATACTATATATGAAAATGTGATATTTTTTTTGTTCGATATGTGGTTTTGCCGATTAACAGGGCAATCTAACTTATAAAAACAATCAAACAAAATGTTTTGCGTAAGTACTTGAAATTTTAAGCTTTCTATTAATTTAATTTATGTAAGCAAAAAAGATATTGCCGACTGGTAATAAAACGTATTAAAATGTGAAGATCATCTCTCCATGCGGTGAAGGGAATTCGAATTATTAAGAATACAATAATTATGTCCCCAGTCTTAACCACGGAATCCATAAAAATCGGCTGACTAATTACTAAGAAAATTATGTTTTTTTATGGGCAATTAAAGGCTATATTCTTATATCATCACTACACGGGCGACAAAAATATTGGACGCTCGGATCTGAACCAGTAACCCGTTTTGTTTGAAACTAGCAACCCGCTCTCGCTTCGCTTCGGCTTCAGTCGCCTTACCCGCGTAGTTCCTTTTTCCGTGAGAATACCGGGATAACATATAGCCTATATTACTCAGGGTGAATGTAGGTTTCTAATGGTGAACGAATTTTTGAAATCGGCACAGTAGTTTTTGAGTTTATTCATTACAAATAGACACACACACAAAAAAACATTTTTTTTTTGTAATATTATGGTAGATAAACGTTATAAGTTTCGTGCTCCAAAGATGCCCTGCACTCTAGTTAGAAATAATTACGTAAGAAATGGAGAGAGGATAGTTTAAGAGAGTTGGGTACCTGCCAGGATTTCCTAATCAAAGGACAATTCGCCAAGACACATGTTGTCAGCGGTCTATTATTACCGTGATACTTGATATCAACAAACACGGCGCTGAGTATCTAAACCCCAATAAACGTAAAAATAATTCGTGGTTTACAGAACTAAGTTTCCTGGAAACCGAACCCTTACATTTCGTAGGACATAATGGCTCTTCGTACATCACAATACTCATAAATCCGAAGTACAAAAAAACTTAAGAAATGCCTAATATTAGCGCAATGGATATACCCGTATATAAAGGAAATATCGTGAGTAGGGTTAATCCCAATAGCGATATTATATTTCCAAAGGAAAACAATGTATGTTCATAAATAATATTTATATCCTCAAGAGTCTTAGATTTGTATCTAAGCTTATAAATTTAACAGTGCACCGACATTGTTTGTTGATTTATCGAATAAAAAACGAATGAATAAATAATCTTTGCAAGATCATATAACACGCTGGGCAGGTGACCATGCTGGTTCGCGTAAGGATGGCATAGGTATCCAAGACTAAAATCCTTAGTCCAACTAAAAAAAGGTGGTGGTAGTGTTGGGCCTAGTCGGTCGTCAATGAGAGCGCACTATTTCATTCACAATTCAATGGCGAACTAGTTCGCTCTTTTAGTTTATTAGTTCTTTTTTTTAATAATTTAGTAAAATAATAAATAAAGGAAAACAAAAAATATAAGTTCTGTTTAATTTTATTTAAATTATGATGAAATGTTAAATTATAATGAATGTGGAGTTGTTTAGTATCCATCATCGGTATCAAAATATCAAGGCGCGCACAGTAGAGTAAATAATTCCATTTGTCACGTAGCGCCACTGCTTAGTAAAGCGGACCCAAAAAAAAAAGAACTAAGAGAGAGATCATCGATGAACAATGAAGTTCGTATCTCTCTTTCCACCTAGGTCCTTGTTGAACTACCCAAGACTAGATGATGGTCATTACCACAAACTAGAAGCACGGTCATTATGTGCCGAACCGTCAAAGAGTATGCACGCGCCCACGTAGTCTGGTGGCTGAACATTTTAATATTAAATAATATCAATATAATGGAAAGTATAAAAAAATATTGAAAGTTGCGCCACTTTTTTTTTAATAAAAAAAAGCGAATTGTAATATCGAGTCGGCTAATTTCCGACGGCTGTACGCGGGGGTCATCCGGTCGATGGCCCTATACGGCGCACCGGTGTGGGTGGGGTCCTTGACCGTCCGACTTAGGGCCCTTCTGTGGCGACCACAGAGGGTCATGGCGGTCAGGGCCATCCGCGGATACCGCATGGTGGCGACGGAGTCAGCGTGCCTATTGGCCGGGACTCCCCCGTGGGACCTGGAGGCGGAGATGCTCGCCGAGTTGTATCGGCGGGTGTCAGGGGTGCGTGGGGAGGGCGGTGTTGTTTCCTTGAGGGAGCTCACCGCCTGGCGCGTCGACGCCCGCCGAGACGTCATTGCCCGTTGGGCAGTCCGGCTGGAGAGGCCTCGGTTCGGGGTGCGAATCGTGGAGGCCTGCCGGCCGGTGCTGATGCAGTGTTGGACAGGCGGCACGGGGTGCTCTCCTTCCGACTAGTGCAGGTGTTGACGGGGCATGGGAGCTTCGCCAAATACCTGCACAAGGTCGTAAGGAGGGAGAGTACACCGTCCTGCCACCACTGCGATTGCGACGAGGACACGGCGCAGCATACGCTCGAGGCCTGCGCTGCTTGGGCAACGCAGCGCCGTGAACTCGTCGCAATCATCGGTGCCGAATTGGGACGCGGTCGCAGCCTTCTGCGAGACAGTGATCTCGCAGAAGGAGGCGGCGGATCGCCTGCGTGAGGAGCGCAGCCTCGATGAGGAGATCCGCCGCCGGCGAATGGGGCGACGCAGGCGCAACTACCTGCGCCTCATGCCGCCCTAGCCGAGGCCGCGGGTGACGTGACCGGGGATTAGTCCGTCACCCGCCGTGAGGCCGACCACGTGAGGAAAGACCGACGTTCTCCCTGAGGGGGGGATGTCGGTCGATGGGAGGGTACCCCAAGTAGGGGGTATTCCGTCGGGCCGACCACTGACGACAAGTTAACTCTGCTCCGGTGGTCGGCCCAACGACGAAGGCGACGTGGTTTTCGGGTGGGTTGCGGGAGTTGCGTGCCTAAGCCCCTCTGTCGCCCCGGACGGAGTGGTGCGGAGGCGTGCCGACCGCAGCCCACCCACAAAAAAAAAGTCGGTTAATTTATTCAGTCCCTACTTAAGGGATCTTCTATCTTAAGTTATTGCGTAATTAGCTAACCTAACAATTCCTTATAGTTACCATATCAATATTAAAGATCTTTTATATTTTGAATAAACAAATTGACTTGGCCATTGCATGAAAACACAATGTACCTCACAAATAAAACATATTACATTAAATTAGATTGTTTAGTGCGATTGTCAAGTCAATCTATTTATTCAAACTATAATCATCATCATAATCATTGCAGCCTATCGCCGTCCACTGCTGGACGTAGGCCTCCCTCATGTTACTCCACAAAGCGGTCCTGTGCCGCCTGCATCCAACGACGCCCAGCAACTTTCACCAGGTCGTCGATCCACCTAGTGGGAGGGCGTCCTATACTGTGTCGTCCAATACGTGGTCGCCACTCGAGAGCCTTTCTTCCCCAGCGGTTGTCGGTTCGTCGAGCGATGTGGCCTGCCCATTGCCACTTCAGTGTGCTAATTCTCCGTGCTATGTCGGTTACACCCGTTCTTCTGTGGATTTCCGTATTTCGAAAGAAAGAAAGAAAGAAAGAAATCTGTTTATTGTGACGAACAAGACAAATAATTGAAAGGTACAAAAAGAAAAAAAAAAATTACAAATGGAGCTTATTGTCCGTCCCAAAGCGTCCCCAACTCAGCATAATGCAGGTTAAAAGAAACCTGCACTGATCTTCCGTGGAGGCGCTTTAATGACGTCACGGATTTCAGATACACGAGTCAGCATCAAGAATATATTTTAACGAAATAAATAAAAACACATGAATAAAAGATAAAAAAAGAAGGCTATAAATTAGTTGTCTATGAGGTATTTAAGTAAAACTGTATTAGGCACATATATTAGGCATTTTAAGTAGGAACATGAGTGCGTGTACATATCTATGCGATACAAGTGTCCAGATCACCCGGTTAAAGTTATTAACTACATCAAAGGATTGTTGTGGTATATGAAAGGTATAATATATTCAGGCAATAAGCGACTTTAAAAATTAAAATATTTATGTAGATATAGAATTAAAATGTAATGAATAAAATAATAATAAAAAAGTAATAATAATAATAAAATAATACTAATGGTGTTCTTAAATAGCACTAGTATCATGCGTTAAAAGTTCTTCCCATTTTTGATGTTTGAAAATAAATTTTTTCAAGTTAATTTTAAAACATTGCGCATTTTGTATATTTCTTATAGGCGGTGGGATGTTGTTCCAGCACTTTGTTGCTGCATACCGGAAACTACCTCTAAAAGTCGCCGATCTATGACTTTTCGTGGCAAGCTGATCTGCACACCGTCGAGAACCATGAGGCCTGCTTTTCGATAGCCATGACAGCTTATTATATAGGTAGCTCGGTGCTTTAAACTTTAGCACACCAAAAAGGAGACAAGCTAGGTGCAGTTTACGCCTATGTCTCATCTTCAGAATTGTGTGCTCATTCAAATATGGAGTGACATGGGCTCTAAAAGGAATGCTGAAACAAAAACGGGCACAGGCGTTTTGAACTCGCTGAATAAGCTTCTGTGTTCTAGCTAAGAGACGTGGTCCAAAAACTGTATCCATGTAATTTAATTTGGACAATATTAAGGATTCAACCAACTGCATGCGCAAAGATTCCTGCAGAAAAGGCCTCGCCTTATATAAAACTTTAAGTTTATAAAAGCAGGTCTTCACCGACTGTATTACATGCTTTTAAACCGTAAACCAGCATTTATGTGTAGACCCAAATTTCTTGATTCCATAACGCGCGCAATTGCTTGTCCCTGCAACATGACATTTATTGACGGACACAGTGTAGCAAGACGGTGGCTACTACCAAACAATAAATATTTCGTCTTTTCAGGGTTAAGTAGTAAGCAATTACTGGTAGACCATGTAGCAATACTTAAAAGATCCTCATTTAAAATACTTATTGCATTATCAATTTCGGAAGGCTTAAACGAAATATACAGTTGGATGTCATCAGCGTAAATGTGAAATTTACAGTGATGAATATGTTGCCCTATGTCAGCTGTGTACAAAATAAAGAGGATTGGGCCCAATATTGAGCCTTTTTTTTTTTTTTTTTTTTTTTTTTTTTTTTTTTTTTTTTGGGTGGGTCGCGGTCGGCGCGCCTCCGCACCACTCCGTCCGGGGCGACAGAGGGGCTTAAGCACGCAACTCCCGCAACCCACCCGAAAACCACCTCGCCTTCGTCATTGGGCCGACCACCGGAGCAGGTTTACTTGTCGTCAGTGGTCGGCCCGACGGAATACCCCCTACGCGGGGTACCCTCCCATCGACCGACGTCCCCCCCTCGGGGAGGACGTCGGTCTTTCCTCACGCGGTCGGCCTCTCGGCGGGTGACGGACTAATCCCCGGTCACGTCACCCGCGGCCTCGGCTAGGGCGGCATGAGGCGCAGATAGTTGCGCCTGCGCCGCCCCAGTCGCCGGCGGCGGATCTCCTCATCGAGGCTGCGCTCCACGCGCAGACGATCCGCCGCCTCCTTCTGCGAGATCACTGTCTCGCAGAAGGCTGCGACCGCGTCCCAGTTCCTGACGCTGTCGACCATAGCCCTAGCGATGGCCGGCAGCGTCAGGTCGGCACCGATGATTGCGACGAGTTCACGGCGCTGCACTGCCCAAGCCGCGCAGGCCTCGAGCGTGTGGCGCGCCGTGTCCTCGTCACAATCGCAGTGGTGGCAGGACGGTGTACTCTCCCTCCTTACGACCCTGTGCAGGTATTTGGCGAAGCTCCCGTGCCCCGTCAACACCTGCACTAGTCGGAAGGAGAGCACCCCGTGCCGCCTTTCCAACCACTGCATCAGCACCGGCCGGAAGGCCTCCACGGTTCGCACCCCGAACCGAGGCCTCTCCAGCCGGACTGCCCAACGGGCAATGACGTCTCGGCGGGCGTCGACGCGCCAGGCGGTGAGATCCCTTAACGAGATCACACCGCCCTCCCCGCGCACCCCCGACACCCGCCGATACAACTCGGCGAGCATTTCCGCCTCCAGGTCCCACGGGGGAGTCCCGGCCAATAGGCACGCTGCCTCCGTCGCCACCGTGCGGTATCCGCGGATGGCCCTGACCGCCATGACCCTCTGTGGTCGCCACAGAAGGGCCCTAAGTCGGACGGTCAAGGACCCCGCCCACACCGGTGCGCCGTACAGGGCCATCGACCGGATGACCCCCGTGTACAGCCGTCGGCACGTAGCGCTCGGTCCGCCCACGTTCGGCATTAGCCACGATAGGGCGGACGCCGCGCCGACGAGCCGCGGAGCGAGCCTGCGGAAATGCTCCCGGAACCACCATTGCCCGTCGAGCACCAGGCCCAAGTACCTCATATGGGCCCGGATGCTGATGTCAACCGATCGGACGGTGATCGAGACGCCGATGGGAGGGCTCATAAGGCGCCCATGGAACAAGAGAGCCTCCGTCTTGTCCAGGGCGACCCTCAACCCCAGCGCCTCGATCCGCCTGACGACCTCTTCGGTGCCATAGGTCGCCAGGCTTACCGCCTCTTCTAGCGTCCCACCGCGGGCTGTGACGAGCGTGTCGTCGGCGTAACAAATCACGCCCAGCCCGGGCGGGAGGCTCCCCCGCAACGCCCAGTCGTAGCCGATGTTCCACAGGGTGGGTCCGAGGACCGACCCCTGTGGGACACCGCACGACATGGGCGTTCGCACAACGTCCCCTGCTCGGTTGGTACAGAGGACGCTGCGCCCCACCAAATAGTCTGCCACTAGCCGCCTCAGGTAAGCTGGCACTCCGTGATACCGGAGCGCCTCCCTGATGCAGCTGAATGGCAGACTATTGAATGCGTTGGCGATGTCTAGGGACACCGCCAACAGCACTCCCCCACCGGTGACGGCCTCAGTCGCCACGGCCCTCAGGCGCAACAGAGCCGCGATCGTCGAACGACCCCTCCTAAACCCAAACTGGGCGTCCGACAGATCGGGCCCCGTGCCGACGAGGTGCCGCTCGATGCGGGCAGCTACCACCCTCTCCAGTAGCTTGCCCGTGTCATCGAGCAGCACGATAGGCCTGTAGGCCGAAGGCGACCCCGGAGACCGTCCCGGCTTCGGCAGGAGCACCAGCCTTCCCTCCTTCCAGCACCCAGGGAACCGTCCGGACGCTAAACACGCGTCGAACAGCTCCCTGAGGCGGGGACCCAGGTGGTCGAGGACCAGGCCCAACACGCGGTTTGGAACACCGTCGGGCCCGGGGGCGGTGGACTTTGCGCACATGCGCGCCACCGCCACTCCCATCTCGGGTTCCGTGATGGGCGGAACACTGTCGTCGTCGGCCTCCCGGTCAGTGTCTGGCGGAGCCATGACCGGGGGCGTGTGTTCCGCCCGCCGCGGGAACAGGTCCTCGACGACCCGGGTGAGAAGGCTGGGCTGGAGAGTCTCGGTGAGGGGAAGGCCCCGCGCGCGGAGCTTATTCAGCACCGCGCGATAGGGGCGTCCCCAGGGGTCACGGTCGAGACCGTCCAGCATCTCCTGCCGACTGACGTCCTTGGCGGAGCGGACGGCCAGCCTGAAGGCCGACCGCGCATTGCGGTAGCCCTCATACAGCAAGGCCTCCCGCTCCGCGTCGCGTTGGCGCCGCCGGCTGCGGGTGTAGGCCCTCCGGGCGCGAATGCACGCGGCCCGGAGATCCGCCAGCTCCCGGGACCACCAGTGGACCGCCCTCCTCGGGGGCGGACGCCGTACCCGGGGCATGGCCGCATCGCAGATCTGCGTCAACGCACTGCGGATGCGGCCAGCCTCGGCGTCCACCCCGTCCGACTGGTTGGCAGAGGACAGCCACGAGTAAACGATGGCTGTCTCCGCCAGCTGGTCCCGGTCTAAGCGACCCACAGCCCATCGCGGGAACGCAGGACGTCCATCCGCCCCGTGACCCCTGCTGGGCGTCGGGATTACCGGGGAGACCTCCATCCGGATATACCGGTGGTCCGACAAGGTCTCCACCTCCTCCACGACGCGCCAGCTCCCCACGCGTGCGGCGACCTCGGGGCTAGCGAACGAAAGGTCCACTATCGACCCGCCCCGTTGTCGCACGCACGTATGCACCGAGCCCCTGTTCAGCAAACAGAGGCCCAGTGCCGCCGCCCACTCCTCGATCGCCCGTCCTCGGTCGTTCGTCCGGGGAGACCCCCACGCCACGGACTTGGCGTTGAAGTCCCCCAAGACGAAGACCTGGCGCGATGCCATTCGCCGTAACGAGGCCTCCATGATGGTGAGGGAGGCCTCGAAATCGGTCACACTCCAGTTAGGGGAGAGATAGACTCCGAGGAGCGTAATCTCCCCCCAGTCCACCGCGACGTATCCGACGCCCCTGTCCCTAAGGGTCAGAGGCGACGAAGGCCACGACGTGGAGGCGACGATTGCCACGGTGCCATCGGTGCTACCCAACCAGTTAGGCCGGTCGGGCACCACGTACGGCTCCGCGGCTACGGCTACTCCTATCAACCACTCCGCCATGGCTTGCAGGAACACGTCCTGCGCACCGGCGGTGTGGTTGAGGTTGGCCTGGAGGAGACGAATGGATACGGGGTCCATTAACGGTCCGTATCCATCGTCACCTCCTCCGCGCTGACGGGCGATCGGGCCGCGCTCGGAGCGGGGACTGGCCCGGTCGATGGGCCGTCCCGCCCCTTTGGGGCCGATGCCGGGGGTCTGCAGTCCCCAGAGCCCATGCGGTGTTTGGCAGGCCTATTGCCTGCCGCACACGCGGGGCAGTGGGGCACCGCAGAGCACGATGCCGCCTGGTGTCCGGTCTGACCGCAACGGAAACATAGCCCGCTGCAATCAAAGCAGTTTTTGCATGTCGGTCGGGTATGCCCGACCGCCATGCATTTGTAACACCTCGCGGGCCGGGGCTCTAGCACGGTTACCCGCGCCGAGCTCCAGCCCACGAGGAGCCTGCCTGAGTCGGCCAATTGCTTGACCGACTCCACCGGACACTGCACCCAGGCAGCACCGACGCCGCCCGGACCAGTGCGAATGGTGCCAATCCGGACGGTGTCCGAGGCACATCCGGTACGCGCCATAATGGCCTCCCGGACGTCCTCCACCGTCACGGAATCGTCCAAGCCCGTCAGGCGCATCTCTGCGCACTTGACAGGCCTGGCGATTCGGACACCATCCTCCGGCCCGAACAGCCCCCTCAACATCGTGGCCAAACTATCGGCCGTCTTCGCGCCCTCGGCCCCAGGGAACTCGAGTATTCGAGCCCCTGTCCGGGCCTTGCGGGTCCTCGCCTCGACGCCCCCGATACCGGAGACGTCCAGCTCCCGCCGGGCGCGTTTTAGGACGGCCTCATAGTTGAGGCCCCTCTCAGCCGCCTTAGGCAGCACGGTGATGACCACCGCGGCCGTCTTCGGCGACTTGAGGCCCCTGCGCGACCTTTTCTTCCCCTTTCTGCCGGCTCCCGCCTGGGGAGCGGCGGCCACGGCGGCACTCTTGGCCGCCGCTCTCCGCTTCTGGCCGCGTGCCTTCCTGCCCCGCTCAGCCACCTGCCAGCCCTGTTCGAGCCTGGCAGCAGCGCTGAGCGCAGCAGGAGCGGTCGCGGGTGCGCTGGCCGGCACCTGCGGTGCAGCCGCTGGCGCCGGCCGCGGCCCGGCCTTGGCGGGAGCCGGCACCTTGCCGGCCTTCTTGGCCCCCTTGGGCCCGGCCGCGGCCGCAGCGTAGCTCACCACGCGGCCACGCGGCCACCCTGACAGGGCAGCGGGGTGGGAGCTGACGCTTGCGGCCGTCTCGCCCCGTCCGCGGCGAGCGGCGGTCGGAGGGGCGGCTCAGGCGGGAGCCTGGCCGCTACGGCGGCGATACGCGCATCCACCATCACCCCTACTCGGGCTAAGATGACGCGTACCGCCGTCTCCGACACGCCGTGCACCTCGTCGAGCGGCGGCCCCTCCCCCTTCCGCGGTCTCCCGTGGCCACGAGGCGGCGGAGGGACCACGACGAGGGGAGGAAGCGCCGAAGCCGCGGCGGGCGCAGCCGGCGCAGCAGCCGCGACGGGCGCAGCCGGCGCAGCAGCCGCGACGGGCGCAGCCGGCACCACGGACGCCGACGACGGGCCCGCCCTCCCCGGCGCAGCCCGTTTCGGTGGCGAGGCCGGCACCGGCGGCGTGGCCGGCGCCAGGCGCGCGAACTGGGCCCGCAGGTCGGCCATCTCCTTGGCCAACCCGCGGTTCTCCCGTCGCACCGCCGATAGCTCCGTCTCCAGCTTGCGGTTGCGTTCCCGCAAGCCAGAGACCTCCTCACTAAGGCGGGCGTTCGCGGCCTGTAGGGCCGCCACCTCGCCACCGTGGCCGGCCGGACCGGGGGTCCCCGGCCTCGCCACCACCGCCGATCCTCGACCTCTGCGTCCACGGGGCATGGTCGGGACCTTGGGAGGAGGCATGTTGGTACTCCCCTCCGAGTCGGTGTTCGAGCTGCCCCCGTTAAGGGGGCGCTTCCGGACGCTCGGGGGGAGGGCCTCCTCCCTCTCCTTCGTGCCACTTACCGTGGTGTCGGTGTTCGACTCGGCAGCCTGCACCTCCTTCCTCGACGACGGCCTACCCGTGAGCTCCTCCCCAGCTGACGGCCTGCCTATCGTCTCCCTTTTTTTTTTTTTTTTTTTTTTTTTTATTGCAAACGGTGGCAAACGAGCAAACAGTACACCTGATGGTAAGTGTTGCTGCCGCTCATGGACCTTTACAAGGCCGTTGCCTACCGCGAAGAAAGCGAAGGGAGTGTGAATGCGTGCATTGAGACTCGGTGATACCAAGGGCACCACCAAAACCCTCCACACGCAATCACCCTAAGAAAGTTGGGCTCCTCCCTACTCCTACACCTATCGGACGGACCTGCGACGCATCCGCCGCCCTCGTCCCTTCTCTGGCCGACCTGCATCCGGTCGGTGCTACTTTCGTCGGCGGACGGCTCTGTGGCATTGCCGCCCTCGTCCGCCGACATCTCCGAGGCCGTGTGTATTGCCGCCTCCAACGGTCCTGCGGCACTGCCGCCCTCGTCTCGCGACGGCTCTGCAGCAGCGCCGCCCTCGTCGCTCAGCAGCCTCGACTCCGAGCTGCCTTCCATCGTCTTGGACGGCCCTGCGGCAATGCCGCCCTCGTCCTCGGATCCGCTGCCATTGCCGACGCTCTCCTCCAGCGACGGCTCTGCGGTGGACTCGCTCTCCAGGTCCGACGGTCCAGTAGAAGCAACAATGCTGCCACCCGCCTCGCGTGCAGCAATGGCTTCTGCCTTCTTCCGCTCCCGCCTCGCCTTAGATCTTGTGGCGTTTATGCGGGCTCGCGCAGCGGCGGAACGCCTCGGCTTCGTCCTCCGGGTCTTCTTCCTGACCTCCTCCTCATTCCCCTTCCCCCCCTGAGCCACTTGATGTTGAGCCGGGCTCTCGGCTTCTAAGGCAGTAGTTGCCCCCCACCCATACGTTTGGGGACTGACTGTGCCGGGACTTGGGCGCGACTCCAAATGGACGTCGCGCGCAAGCACCGGCACAGCAAGGGACTCCCCGGCCTGGCCGGGACCCTCTGGTGAAGTATTACCTGTCTTGACTTCTGCCATATTGTTTGGACGTTTTTAAGTCTTGCCTTGACTACCACTCTAACGGCTGGACGCTCGCGCGCTTTTTAACCCACCAACCATTCATCCCCTCGCCGAGTGGCCAAACTTAGGATTAGGGGTAATTTTTTATAGGGGTTTTCTTCCCCGCGGTCCGAAGACCCCCGGTCCTGACCCCCCTGCTCAGGATTACGGTTTGGGCCTTCCGGGTCTGGCCGCTCGCGAGCGACCGACCCGTCACGCCCCCGGGCCGTGACGCAACCGTCCCTGGCGACGGAGTGCCATGAGGCACATCCGCCCCATTGGCCCCGGGTCAGATCCGCCGTGCGCTCTGCCACCAGAGCCGCACGCGGAGACCCCCCCCCCTGCCGGAATCTTGGCCGTCCAGATGGCCGCATGACGTCCAAATGGACGTTACCAGGGAGCACCACGAGGAGGTGCTCCGGCCGCGCCCCCCCAATATTGAGCCTTGGGGAACTCCTGTGGTCACAGCAATCCTTTCAGAAATTATTGATGATCCGTCCGGACGATTGAGCTCTACATATTGATAACGTTCACTCAAATAACTATGAAACCATTTTAAAGCTTTGACATCAAAGCCATAATAGGACAATTTAGATAATAGTAAATTTAAGTTTATTGAGTCGAACGCCCTAGAAAAATCTAGTAGTACTAGTATTGTGCAAAGACCCTCATCCTGAGCACACAAGATATTATCAGTAACATCTAGCATAGCGGTTACCGTGCCACGCCCCTTCCTAAAGCCAGACTGTGTTTCAGGTAAAATATTGTTGCTCTCTAAGTATTCTACCAATTGTCCGCAAACTACCTTTTCCATGATCTTTGACAAACATGGTAAATTACTAATAGGCCTCAAGTCTTTCATTTCTGCCGGGTGTGAAACTTTAGGCAGAGGACGAACAATGGCAGTCTTCCATACGTCAGGAAACACAGATGAATTTATGGACATATTTATCAAGTCTTTAATAACATCAGTTGTGTTAGGAAAAGTCATAATGAGCATTTTCAGACTTATGTAATCACAACCTTCAGCATTCGATTTTAATTTATTTATTATTTTTATGATACTATCAAGGCTAACCTCCTCCAAATGGAAGGTGGCGTTACCAAAGCGATGGTGTTCGAAATATGTAAGCTGTGAGATACTCACATTCAAGGCACCAGGTATGTTTAAAAAATGCTTATTTATTTCATTGGGATCAGTAAAGGAAGGCGGCAACTCTAAATCATTCCTCGGTAATAAGGTAGATTTCAGATTTTTCCATAATGATCGAGGATTTTTTATCTGATTGTTTATATTATGCTTGTAATAAGCAGCTTTTTCTTGAAAAAGTGCCTTGTTAACAAGAGATTTTAAACTTTTATAATATTCCTTTTTAGAGTTACTTTTGCATTTATTATAATCTGCAGAAGCCTCGTCACGCAACCGCATCATTATTTTAATTGTATCTGTAATCCACGGATAAGAATGATCTCTGATTGTGACGGTTTTTAAAGGTGCGTGATAGTCAAATAAATAAACAATGCCGCAGTTGAAAGCGTGAACAATTTCATTAACATTATCAAGTGTAGACATTAAATCCCATCTAACTAATTGTAGGTCTGCATTAAACGCATCCATGTTTATATTTTTTAAGGGCCTATATGAGATTGTGCGTGGCACGGGTTTTTCCCGCTTAATATGAAATTAACAAATCACAAGGCAATGACCGATAACATTACCTACCTGTTGCACTAAGGTGTTCTTTGTGCTTAAGTTTGAACAGACTATATCAATAAGCGATTGACTAGTTTCAGTATGATGAGTTGGCTCCGTAATAAGCTGGGAAAGCCCTAGGCAAGACAAAAATGTCATTAATTTCAGAGTTTTCATGTCATTTATTTGAAACAAGTTAATATTAAAGTCTCCCATTAAAATTAAATTGTCATAACTTGAGAATGAACTAATGGAATCAGATATGGCATCTAGAAATATGTCAACGTTCATCCAGGGGGGGCGATATGCCGTGCCAATTACTATTTTTCTGCCGTTAAGAACCACAGCAAGCCACATCTGCTCAACAGAGATGTGCAGTGGATCTACTGGGTGTGGCAGGATACGTATATTTATGCTTCGTTTTATGTAAAATCCGACACCTCCCCCCCGCGAGCGGACAGTAAGCGGTCTTGGAATATGACGGAGACGGTATCCTGTCAGGGTAGGGGCACGGCCCTCTTCCCCGGGTTTAAGCCAAGTCTCATTAACTGCAAGTATATCTATGTCATTTCTTGTTATGGCATCTATAAAATTGTCATGACCAGTCCCAAGAGAACCCGCATTAAACAAACCAACTTTTAACTGTTTGTTAACCATTGAAACTGAAAAAACAACCAGATAATAAAGATTTTAATTGATTACAAAAAAAATAGTAAATAATCGAAATTATTGCACTCATCGATTTCAACAAAAATGTGCAATTTTGTTCACGGGAAGTTTTAAGTATTTTAATTGTAGCTGTAAAATAATTCATTAAGTGATAACTATGTTTAGAAATTATAAACCAAGGTAAATATTGTTTGTTTATAATGTATGTAATAATTATGTCAATGTGTATATATATGAAAGTAGACTGTAAATAATTTGAAAAGTAATATGTATATATAAAAATTTTAAACAACAGTAAAAAATGTTTGTATGTATTATATATTATAATTGCATCAATATGTATAATTGTAATCTCTAAGTAGTTCCAAACGTAATATGTATATATTAAAATAATAAATAAAAACCAAATATGTTTGTATAAAATAATTATGCCAGTATGTATAGCGATGGATAGAATTAGAGAGTAAGCTATATGAGTAAAGTGTTCTAGACACCCACAAAGCACAACAACTTGTACATTATACAACACATTCATGCTCATACACGCATATACAATATACATTTCAAAAAAACGATACATAAAATGAATATCACGATATAATAACAAAATAGGTAGATTTAATGTGATATTACTGCATATTAGGTTATAATTATAAGATTGGGTTTTGAGTAAAAAAATTAGTAAGCAGTGTAATATATAACAAAGTATACAAATGTAGTACAAGCAGACGAAACATAGCATTGAAACCAATAGCCAGACAGTGTTAAAAGCCCAACGAAACACTATCCAAAAATTCTATTTATATCAGCTTCACACCTAATTCGCTGTGCACTCTGACCGTCCTGTCTGCGTGCGAGCACTTTACCATCTCTGGTCCAAACATATCTCCAGTTATGAAGGCTTGCAGCTTGACGGGTTTTATAAAAAATATGACGATTTGTACGAGTAAGGCGTTCATTTATATACATACAGTGAGTCGGTCCAGATGGTTCACCAAGCCCTAATTCCTTCGTAGTGAGACCCCGGCGCACTCTTGCCGCGGCAAGCAGCGCATCTCGGTTCACGCGACGTGCAAATCGAACAGCCAATCCCCGCGGTCGTCGGACCTCATTACCTACAGGACCTCCAGGAGGTTCCACCAGATTTCGACACGAAGGTCCAATTCGTTCTACATGCACGATCTCACGCTCATCAATAGTGACGCCCAATTTACAAGCTAAGACTGTTATGAGGTGAATAGCGCTCTCACCTTTCGCCTCTGGTATTCCGTTCACCTCAACATCGTTGAGCAAAACCTCCTGTTCTCGTTCGTTGAGTTGCAGCCTAAGTTCCGCTATGACATTATCGACAGAGGTTTCTTTGGATGAATTTTGGTCAAGCCTAAGTTCAAGGGCCTCTACTCTCGTGTCAAGGTTGCTCATGTGGTCATTACATACCTTGAGAGACTCTTTTAACTCTGTCATCTCAGCTCGCAATTTTTGAACTTCGTGACGCATTAAGCGAAACTCGGCACACAGTTCTTCCTTAAGAAGGCGCAGCTCGGTGGGTAAGTCTGATGCCAAAGGTTTTCCAGCACTCCCAGGGGCCAAAACTGGTGCGACGGGGCTATTCATGTCTTCAGAGCTAATCTCCATCGTATCCACTCGACCTCGGACAGGAGTCTCCATCTTGTTGTCCCTACGTTCATTTTTGGTGCATTCAGGGCAACGCCAATACGGCGATGTTCCTATTTTAGGCAAGCCTACGCACGCCCGATGGTAAACAGCATCACATTTATTACAAGTAGCGCCCTCTATTGGCGACAAGAATTTTGCACAACCTCCGCACTTAGTCGCCGGCATAGTTGTCGAGTTGCGCTTCTTAATCAGATAATGATTGTGTTTCACCCTTCGGTACAAATACACTAGATGGCGCTGTACGTATATTATGGTGAGTATAGATGCTTATAGTTCAAAAACACCATAAAACGCAAACAAGAAGTCGTGGTATGAAAGTCCAACACACAAACACTTTACACTTATTATACACAATTAGTTAATCATTGTTTTTAAAACTTTGTCTTTTTTATTTTAGAATAAGGTAGATTGAAAGTATATTTCGTTATCGATATGAATTAATTCTAATTTTAGTCCTTTTCACTGCACTGTTGTCACTTGATAACGATATATAATGCGGATAAGAGTATATATAACTTTTCAGACAATAAACTAAATAGTTTTTCGGATTCTATCCCGCCGAGAAATCCCGAGCATAGCCTGCTCCATAGCACGCTGAGCGACTTTGAGCCCTGTTATGAGGCCTACATTTAGGGACCACGTTTCTGTGCCGTAAGTCATCACTGGTAACACACACTGGTCGTAGACCTGTGTTTTTAGACACTGACACTGACTGACACTGACACATGTTGGACGAGAAGATCCTCTTAAGTTTTACAAACGCTGCCCAACCGAGTTGGATTCGGCGGCTGATCTCTTTCTCGAAATTGGATCTACCTAACTGGACTGTTTGTCCTAGGTAAACATAATGATCGACAACTTCGAGAATCGCATTGCCAACTAAAGACCTGTACAGGAATGACATGGGCATTGGACATGACTTTCGTCTTGTCCATATTCATTCGTAAACCCACTAGTTGAGATACCCTGCTGAGATCATTGAGCATGGTGCCAAGGTCCTTCATGGATTCTGCCATAACGACGATATCATCTCTAATCGAAGGTGAACGATGTATTCGCCGTTAATATTGATGCCGAGTCCAGTCCAGTCTAAGAGCTTGAAGACATCTTCCAGGGCAGTGATGAATAGTTTCGGAGAGATGACGTCTCCCTGTTTCACGCCTTTCTGCAACTGGATCGGTTTCGTACTCTTATCCCGGATACGGACTGACATTGTGGCGTTCCTATACAAACACTTCAACACTTCGATATAACGATGGTCGATTTGGCACCGCTGTAGGGACTGCAGCACCGCCCAAGTTTCGACTGAATCAAACGCTTTCTCATACTCCACAAATGCTATACTCCTTATACTCCTCGGTCTTTTGTATAATCTGCCTAAACGTGAGGATATGGTCTATGGTGCTATAGCCTTTCGGAAGCCGGCTTGTGCGGGCGGCTGGAAGTCATCGAGCTTGCACGTGAGTCGATTGGTAATGACCCTCGGCAACAACTTGTAAACATAGCTCAGGAGTGAGATGGGTCTGTAGTTCTTTAGAAGAGATTTGTCACCCTTCTTGAAGAACACCACCACCACACTCCTGGTCCACGACTCTGGAACGTCGCCCCCAAGGATAACGGAATTGAATAGCTTTTGAAGGGCTTTTAAGGCCGGCTTGCCGCTTGCCTTCAGAAGCTCTGCCGTAATTCCGTCATCTCCCGGTGCCTTACCGTTACGTAGTTATTTGAGAGCCATTCTGATCTCGTACAAGCTGATGTCTGGGATTTCTTCGGTATAGTGCTGAGTTAGCTTGGATCTTGGACCAAGCTGACAACAGGATTTCGGGACGATTTATATATTTATATGGAAATATTTATATGGTTTTTATATAATAATATTTATATGGTAACTAATAATATTTAAATTGTTAGGTTAGTTAATTACGCAATAACTTAAGACAGAAGGTCCCTTAAGTATGGACTGAATAAATTAACCGACTTGGTAATACATGGATCTCACAATTTTTTATGGTAGAAATTCTATCACCGATAACAACTGTTATTAGTTGTATCACTGATAACAACTGTTAGCAGTTGAATCACTTATAACAACTGTTATCAGTTGTATCACTGATAACAACTGTTATCAGTTGTATCATTTTAGACGCATGTATGGCTTTCGAGATGTCCTCGTAAAACAACTGTTATTAGTTGTATCACTGATAACAACTGTTATCAGTTGTATCACTGGTGGCTGGTTACCAGTTACCAGGTTACTTCGTCGGAGTATGCCGTGATCTGTGGGTAAACCTGTATGACCTTCAAATAATACTTCTTGGTAATTCTGGTACGTTACGCTTGTTGACACACTCTCGATCCTTTCCACGTTGTACACGAGAGACTTGCGATGGATAAAGCCTATACCGCCTTAGGACGGGTGATCGTTCCAACGTAGAAGAGCAGGTTTCTGATAATCCTACAATTGCTCGCCGGATTTTGCCTAATACCTCTTCCAGCTCGATGATCTTCTCATCAGTCCTAAAAGTCCAAATGCTGAGTGCTACCAGGGCCAAAGGTCGTTTTGTTTAATAGCCGGATCGCTGTTAGACATTCTTCGCACCCCGTGTTCCACCGCTATCGGATCTGCCACTACAATTAGCCCGTAGGGTAGCAGAGCTGCTATGACTAGGGCCTGAGGCAAGTATCTTAAATGTCATTTCAATTGGACATTTGATTGTGCCTTCATAAAAGAAAGTAAAATAACAGGAAATTTCTGTAAGTATCAAGAGTCAGCATTGAATTATTGTGCCTCAATTTATATACCATAATTTCGTAAAGAAAAATGACACAGGAAGAAAGTAGAGAGCGAAACAAACCAAAATTGTAACTCGTTCTACCGCTCGCTCATTAAATAACTTTTGCATTTCAAAGAGACTAAATAGTATTCAGGCAATGGATATTTTATTAATATTATATTTAGCGTTAGGTTATTGTTATTGTGTATTTATATTTATAATTTTGCCGCATTATATTAATTCACTTCACCAATTCACAGACTCGATATTGTGCACAAAGTATAAAAAGAACGATACTGGTACCTAATAAATCATAATCTTTTCTTAAGCCTCACATAGAAATCAGACGTAACGACTTTCGTATTACGTAAAACTAAATGTAAACTGCCCAAAAATATGTTTTATTAAATGATTCAATGTTGTAAGATTACATTTCACCACCCCTCTCTTGCCCATGGGTGTCGTAAAAGACGACTAAGACATATGCACGTAACATTTATGCAAGAGAAGATAAACTCGAAATAAAGTGTTGCCACGCACGGCAACACTGTGTGATTCACCAATTGTTGTTCTGAGTCTGGATGTAATGTGTGTCTCTTAATTGCATATTTGCCTTGTGGTGACGGAGTAAGCATACAATTCGCCTCTCCCTATCTTGCCCGTTGATGTTGTAAAAGACGACTAAGGGATATAATAAGCATATAACACCTGTGCAAGAGAAGGAAAACTCGAAACAAAATCCTATTCCAACGCGCCTGACCAGCGTGGAATAGTGGGTCAATTCCTCTTCCATTGTGGAGGAGGCCTGAGCCCAATAGTGGGACATATATAGGCTGAGATGAAATGAAATTATATATTTGTAAAGTCATCCGCATACAAGGATTATTTTTTTAGTGCAAATAAATTACTGTAATATTAGTAGTGAACATCGCCAGGACGCTGATAGAGGTTGATGGCAGAAAGGGTTACCCCCTGTCGAACCACCGAATGAAAGGAATCGGTTACAGTGGCCTTTTCAATAACTGTAGAGGGGTAACAGCAAGTTCTGTGATGCCACACAAGCCTTCCATTTGGACAGGGTGGGGCTAAAATATAGAAAAAAAAATAATTATGTAAGTATAGAGATTATTAGTAAAATAAATAATTAAAGAGTTTAGAGAGAATTAAAGAGTAAAAAAGGGACAGAGACCAGCTGTATGTATATTCAGTTGAAAATGAATAAAATATTAATCAAGTTTACAACAAATGGCAGGCAACAACGGGCAGTTGTATAGATCATCCCAGAACCCTGTTGCCAGCTTGGTCCAAGATCCCAGATCCAAGCTAACTCGGCACTACACCGAAGAAATCCCGGACGTCAGCTTGTACGAGATCAGAATGGCTCTGAAACAGTTAAAGAACGGTAAGGCATCGGGAGATGTCGGAATTACCATAGAACTCCTGAGGGCAGGCGGCAAGCCAGTTCTAAAACCCCTACAGAAGTTGTTTAATTCTGTCATTCTCGGGGGCGACGTTCCAGAGTCGTGGACCAGGAGTGCCAGGAATCTCACTCTTGAGCCACGTCTACAAATTATTCTCAAGAGTCATTACGAACCGACTCGCGTGCAAGCTCGATGACTTCCAGCCACCCGAACAAGCTGGCTTCCGAAGAGGTTATAGTACCATAGACCACATCCACACACTACGCCAGATTATACAAAAGACCGAGGAGTATAATCGGCCTCTGTGTCTAGCGTTTGTGGACTATGAGAAAGCCTTTGATTCTGTCCAAACTTGGGCAGTGCTGCAGTCCCTTCAGCGGTGCCAAATTGACTATCGATACATCGAAGTGCTGAAGTGTTTGTATAGAAATGCCACTATGTCAGTCCGCATCCAGAATAAGAGTACGAAACCGATCTAGTTGCAGAGAGGTGTGAGACAGGGCGACGTGATCTCTCCGAAGCTGTTCACCACTGCGCTGGAAGATGTCTTCATGCTCTTAGACTGGACCGGACACGGCATCAACATCAACGGCGAATACATCACTCACCTTCGATTTGCTGACGATATCGTAGTCATGGCAGAATCCATGGAGGACCTTGGCACTATGCTCAATGACCTCAGCAGAGTATCTCAACTAGTGGGTCTACAAATGAACATGGACAAGACGAAAGTAATGTCAAATGCTCATGTCATTCCTGTACCGGTCCTAGTTGGGAATGCGATTCTCGAAGTTGTGGATCATTATGTTTACCTAGGACAAGCAGTCCAGTTAGGTAGATCCAATTTCCAGAAAGAGGTCAGTCGACGAATCCAACTCGGCTGTATCTTCTCGTCCAATATTCCGCAGTGTCTGAAAATAAAGGTTTATAACCAGTGTGTGTTACCAGCGATGACTTACGGCACTGAAACGTGGTCTCTAAATGTCGGCCTCATAAAAAAGCTCAAAGTCGCTCAGCGTGCTATGGAGAGGGCTATGCTCGGTATTTCTCTACGTGATAAAATCTGGAACACGGAAATCCGTAGAAGAACGGGTGTAACCGACATAGCCCGCAGAATTAGCACGTTGATTTCAACGTTTGGCCTGCCCATTGCCATTTGGCAATGGGCAGGCCACATCGCTCGTCGAACCGACAACCGTTGGGGAAGAAAGGTTCTCGAGTGGCGACCACGAATCGGACGGCGCAGCGTAGGACGACCCGTCACTAGGTGGACTGACGACATTCTCAAAGTCGCAGGGAACCGTTGGATGCAAGTGGCCGCAGGACCGTTCCGAGTGGCATTCTTGTGGGGAGGCCTATGTGCAGCAGTGGACGTCTGTAGGCTGATGGATGGATGGATGGATAACAACAAAATTTGATGCTGAGCTGAATATTGGTATTCTAATGAACGCTTACGCGGTCTTTCATAATTGGACGCAAAGTTAAAAGTTAGCGTGCAGATAATTGTTATCAAAGTTAAGACTGCTGGCACAGAAATGTTGAAAATTATTTCAACCTTAAATATATTTTCGGTAAAACAGTTTTTATCACTTTCTCTCTCTCTCATTTCCTGCATAAAAACGACGTTAACTCCTTTGTAAAACTGTCAACAATTTAAGAGGCAGCAGTGACCTTTTACGCATAATGAACTTCCTTTACAAGATATGTATATCGCAGTAAAATCTTTGGGCTGGAAATAATTTTTAAATGATAATGTGTTTAAGGAGTAAATAAAAACAGAAACATATTTTCAAGAAAGTTGAACAAGTGCAGACAAAGTAAGAATATAAACACCATCTCAATTTTTTGCCCGTGAGTGTCGTAAAGGGCACCTAGGGGATATAATATATATGACGTATATCCTCGACCGACGTCCTCCCCGAGGGGGGAACGTCAGTTGAGGATAGGGTACTCCTCAGGGGGTATTCCGTCGGGCCGTCCACTGACGACAAGTTACCCTGCTCCGGTGGTCGGCCCATTTATTGTCATAATCGTCATCATTGGCAAACGGCAATTGTAATAAGCTGTAATACGTTAGCCAGAGGAACGCGGATGCCTGTTCTTCTTCTGATCGGCTGATATCTGATTTGTAGTCCAGCAGACAAATAATGAAAACTGTTTTGTCTTGTCATAACACGGGGAAAGGTAGCTAGGAAACCACGATGAATATATTCAAAGAATTTATAATTTGTTCCTGTAGAATCATGCACTGCCACGTTACCAGATATGCAAATACAGTGTACGTGCCCGGGCATCTTACCGGTAACTGTTACTTATGACTCGCCGTCGGCTTAAGACAAATTATGAGCATAAACCTCCCTCGTTACAAAATAACGATGTAGGAAGTGAATATTATGCACAAAACATTAACTCATAAAATATATTTTGTAACGAAAGTGCACTTAGTAGGAGATCGACGATAATTATAGAGCTGTATAGAGATCTGTGTGCTTACTCTTAAATCTCGATTCCAATCCCAAATCTAATCGCAGCTCGAATTTGAGCAATTTGGTACTCTTAAAAGCAACACTATCGCACGACTGGGATCAAATTCGGTGATTTTTTTTAAAGTAAATGACTTCGACTCTCGTCGATTAAGTCAAATATTTGCTACTCTCGGCGTGATTTTGACGTAGTTTAAAATTGTTAATGTTGCATAATTTCAAGAAAGCGTCTTCTTTGTAGGGATTCAGTTCGGTAACGTTATTAATTTAAAGTAATAAAATACGGCACATTTGGTGAAAATAATAACGGCATTAATTCTCGATTTTGTTTAAGAGTACCAAATATAAGTTTGGTGAGATTGGAATTGAATCAGATTCGAAATTAGAATTGATTTCAAGGCTAAGCCCACTGGATCTGTAAAATCTAAAGTATTTCATCATCATTATTCAGCTTATTGCCGTCCACTGCTGGACGTGGGCCTCCCTCATGTTACGCCACAAATTGTCGTCCTACGCCGTCAGCATTCAATGACGTCCAGCGACATTCACTAGTTCGTTGGTCCACGTAGGGGGAAGCGTCACACTGCGGCGTCCGATACGTGATCGCCTCTAGAGAACGTTTCTTCCCCAGCTTTTGTCGGTTCATCTAAACTTCAAAAGTGTTTGGTATTCTATGTTTAATTTGCTTGTATTTGACGTAATTTTTTAGCTGTATCTAGCGAATTAGAAATTGAATTTGCATTATGACAGGATTGTTTTTAATATATAGGTACTAATATTATAACCTGTTTGTTTGGCTGAATATGCTAATCTCAGGATACTTGTTTGAATTGTAAAACTCCTTTAGTGTGGGATAGACTATTTTTTGAGAAAAGCTATAGGCTATATAACATCATGCCAATATAATCATAGCATCAATTAAAAATATAGTAAAAACGCTGCAAATTTAATCCCTTTGAAACCTGCGCTGCCCGTCATCAATGTCTACAATGCACTCTTTTACATTCTCTCTTACTTACGCGACGGCTACAAAGTTGAGTAGCGCGTCAGCTTGTGCAACAATATTAATAATAGACTCGTTTCCTTATACAACTTATATTTGCATTAACCTTTATAAAGAAAAGGTGCATACGTAATTCATCACCATCGTATGTCCCACTGTTGAGCTCGGGCCTCCTCCACAGTGGGCGGGGAATTTGACCTACTATATAGGATTTCATTTCGAGATTTCCTATTCTTGCACAGATGTTATGTCCATATTATATCCCATAGTCGTCTTTTACGATATCCACGGGCAAGATAAGGAGTGGTGAATTGTATTCTTACTCCGTCACCACGTAGGTAGTTATCATACACTTAAACCAAATAGCGACCCATATAGAGTTCTGTGATATACTTAATTATTTGTGTTATCAAATATCTTTCTTGGCAAATACTTCTTCTGAGTCTTGGTGCCAATAAAATACATTAATTAATTTTGAGAGAGTCCTTCGCCACATATGGATTTACTCCTTAATTGGGTAAAATTTAAATCATTTATTATGCATAAACCCCGAGAGGGCACTTACATATTGTCAATTTTAATAAAATTAAATCAAATTATCCAATAAATTAAACTAGCATCAGATCGGAACGCGACCGCTACTGAGAAGATCCGGTAAGAAACTCAGCGGGCTTGTCTATTATTTTTAATTTTATTTTTGTTGCGGGATGTAAAACGGTGTACAATATGTCTTGTAAGTACTAGCTCCAGTGTGATACCCTTCGAACCACAAAATACGTAATATAATTCAAACGATTATGGCAGGAACAGATCCCACGAGCGCCACCCGGTATTCCGTTTTAAACAAAAATCTTGTAAATATTAATGCCTATATCAGTTTGAAGTCATTTTATTTTAAGTACCTCGTCACGTAACTTAAACCTTAGTAAGATAATACCAACCGAAGCTTTTAGCTGTGTAATTGGATCAATATTGAGAGAGCAGATTCCATAACAGTTTTGTCAGGTATCTTCCATGGCTAAAGTTTGGGAGCTGCTTTGTATTAAATTTGTGCACATTAATATTAATTTGTAGATTATGTTTTGACAGCTAGCGGCCTAGAAAATTACCTCGATTGTCTTCTTCAAGAAGTTTTATAATACAAACTTGACGGAGCTATATACTCAACTGTTATTTTATTAAAAAAAGTACCTACTTTAACATTTTGGTTTCTTTTCAATTATTAAGATTTCTGATGTTTACGTGAG
Organism: Lymantria dispar; assembly: GCA_032191425.1. Lineage (NCBI taxonomy): Eukaryota > Metazoa > Arthropoda > Insecta > Lepidoptera > Erebidae > Lymantria > Lymantria dispar. Next base: position 15,484,830 of record CM063457.1, on the reverse strand, counting down.
TATTACATATTAGAAATAGAATTATTTTTACGGATTTAATCGATTTGTGTTTGATTTTACCATGTTTTTATTAACTTGCTTTCTTGTGTTGTCTGTCTGCGTGTAATTTTGTAATTGATTTGAAACTAGTCGTCGCAGATGAGCTACTACTAAGTACTACTAGCTACTTGAAATTTGGATTTCAAATGTATGAAAACCCATATATACCTATATAAACATTATCATTTCAGTCCAAATACGTCCCATTGCATGCCGTCCCATGCATATTTATTCCCTTAGTCGTATTTTACGACACCCACTGGCAAGAGAGGGCGTAAGGAATTGTATTCTTAGTCCGTCACCACACTGAAAATTTATTTTAATACCTGGGCAATAAACTAGTAATTGAATAGTACTTACGTGGTATTACAAATAGCTCAAAATAATATCACATTATTTTATGAAACTTAACTGTAATATGGACATAGTCGACTTAATAAGTAGCGTTCATATGCTGCCGACTTGTCAAGAAAATCTCTCAAGCATGCGAGTTTCCTCACGAAGTTTTCTGTCACAAAGGATACGATAAATTAAATTGACATCCTCAGTCGCCCTGCCCTTGTCACTATTTGTGTTGAATATGTGTTCATTTGAGAATTTTCAATTCTCATGAAAATACACATTGTATCTCAAAATTGTGTACTTTATTTAAAAAAGTGTGTGTATTTGTACTTATGTACACACGTAAGAAGTTATACCTTTTTGGCGTAACAAGGTAAAACTCTTTCTAAGAATGTCCTTTGCGTTATACTACGTTTATAGAAAAACCACACTAATTAGAAAAAAGGTATTTAAAACATTGAAAGTTTTATTATAACGCATTGTGCTAGACTAGGGATTCCCAACCTTTTACCCTATGCGCCTCACTCAAGTTTGGGCTAAAATATTACGCCCCTTTTGTCGCAACTATGATTAAAAAAACAAAGGATGAAAATTTCAATAGATTTTATTTTCATTTAAATAACTAGTGCTTATGCAATCAAATGACTCAAATACACTCATACATACAAACATATTTTGTGAGAACATTGGGCCTGTACTTAATGAATCCTTGGCTTCATATTGGTCAGTACACATCGTAGATAATTTTCATCGTAGAGAATTTTAACAAATTCCTACGTGCCCCCGGATCATTATATGCCCCCCAAGTGAGGCGCGCCCCACTGGTTGGGAATGCCTGTGCTAGACATTTGTGACGGTGTGCGCGCGCGTCGGCCAAATATTGACTAGATAACTTCAGGATGTCGGTTTTTTGTGACGGTGTGCGTGCCCATCGTAAAAACTTTTCCTAAAGCACCAAAAGAGATATAACTTCAAAAATATGTACAATTTTGTACTAAAAAAATATTACTATACAACGCAACAATGGCGGCAGGCTTCTTATTTAGATTACTGGCGAAATTAATGCCTGGTTTTATTGGAAGTATAAGTTATAAATTAGAATTGTATATAAATATTTCAAATTATGGACACAGAAGACTACAGTCTTGAATTAAATTTAGCCTTTTTATGTCATTAATAACGCATAACAACAATAACTAAATGACGCTATAAAATCTTTAAAAATAATTGTAACTACGAAAACTATTTTCATAGAAGTTAGCAAAATACAAAAATTACAACAAAATATTTACGATACTATGATATGTATTTAGCTATTAACCATACAAGCACCATAAAATTTTACAACTTTATTACAAAATATAAAAAATATTTATAACAACATCGCGGAGGAAATTACCTTAACGCTGGTAAACTTTTACATCGACGCTTGCTAGCGCTTTAAAATTTTATATTACTTTGTTACTGTTTTTAAACAATATGATAATTGAAAATCACTTCACGACAATTAATTGAAAGATGTCCGCTTCTAATTAATTGGCAGTAGATTTCTATTTTCATTCAAAGCCATAAATAAATACCGAAAATCATTTTTACTCGTTATAAGAACAAACTATAATAGGTATATTATAGTATTGCAAATTAGATCATTCAGTTTAAATTTTGCCTAAATACTTGATTATAAAATATACTACACACGTATTTACGTACACGTACGTCGATGTGGTGACGGAATAAGAATACAATTCACCACTCTCTATCTTGCCCGTGGATGTCGTAAAAGACGACTAATGGATATAATATGCATATAACATCTGTGCAAGAGGAGGAAAACTCGAAATAAAAGCCTATACAAATATGTCTGACCAGCATGGTACAGTAGATCAATTATCCTTCTATTGGGCAGGAGACTCAGGCCCAACAGTAGGGCGTGTATGAGCTCAGATGATGACTTACGTACATTCTTTATGCATTTTTTTTTTTATTTATGTTGATTTATTAATTATGAAGTAAAGTAGACATATTAACCGAGTAATGTTCTGGTAATTGACCTCTTTTTTTTTTTTTTTTTTTTTTTGGGGTGGGTCGCGGTCGGCGCGCCTCCGCACCACTCCGTCCGGGGCGACAGAGGGGCCTAAGCACGCAACTCCCGCAACCCACCCGAAAACCACCTCGCCTTCGTCATTGGGCCGACCACCGGAGCAGGTTTACTTGTCGTCAGTGGTCGGCCCGACGGAATACCCCCTACGCGGGGTACCCTCCCGTCGACCGACGTCCCCCCCTCGGGGAGGACGTCGGTCTTTCCTCACGCGGTCGGCCTCTCGGCGGGTGACGGACTAATCCCCGGTCACGTCACCCGCGGCCTCGGCTAGGGCGGCATGAGGCGCAGATAATTGCGCCTGCGCCGCCCCAGTCGCCGGCGGCGGATCTCCTCATCGAGGCTGCGCTCCACGCGCAGACGATCCGCCGCCTCCTTCTGCGAGATCACTGTCTCGCAGAAGGCTGCGACCGCGTCCCAGTTCCTGACGCTGTCGACCATCGCCCTAGCGATGGCCGGCAGCGTCAGGTCGGCACCGATGATTGCGACGAGTTCACGGCGCTGCACTGCCCAAGCCGCGCAGGCCTCGAGCGTGTGGCGCGCCGTGTCCTCGTCGCAATCGCAGTGGTGGCAGGACGGTGTACTCTCCCTCCTCACGACCCTGTGCAGGTATTTGGCGAAGCTCCCGTGCCCCGTCAACACCTGCACTAGTCGGAAGGAGAGCACCCCGTGCCGCCTCTCCAACCACTGCATCAGCACCGGCCGGAAGGCCTCCACGGTTCGCACCCCGAACCGAGGCCTCTCCAGCCGGACTGCCCAACGGGCAATGACGTCTCGGCGGGCGTCGACGCGCCAGGCGGTGAGATCCCTTAACGAGATCACACCGCCCTCCCCGCGCACCCCCGACACCCGCCGATACAACTCGGCGAGCATTTCCGCCTCCAGGTCCCACGGGGGAGTCCCGGCCAATAGGCACGCTGCCTTCGTCGCAACCGTGCGGTATCCGCGGATGGCCCTGACCGCCATGACCCTCTGTGGTCGCCACAGAAGGGCCCTAAGTCGGACGGTCAAGGACCCCGCCCACACCGGTGCGCCGTACAGGGCCATCGACCGGATGACCCCCGTGTACAGCCGTCGGCACGTAGCGCTCGGTCCGCCCACGTTCGGCATTAGCCACGATAGGGCGGACGCCGCGCCGACGAGCCGCGGAGCGAGCCTGCGGAAATGCTCCCGGAACCACCATTGCCCGTCGAGCACCAGGCCCAAGTACCTCATATGGGCCCGGATGCTGATGTCAACCGATCGGACGGTGATCGAGACGCCGATGGGAGGGCTCATAAGGCGCCCATGGAACAAGAGGGCCTCCGTCTTGTCCAGGGCGACCCTCAACCCCAGCGCCTCGATCCGCCTGACGACCTCTTCGGTGCCATAGGTCGCCAGGCTTACCGCCTCTTCTAGCGTCCCACCGCGGGCTGTGACGAGCGTGTCGTCGGCGTAACAAATCACGCCCAGCCCGGGCGGGAGGCTCCCCCGCAACGCCCAGTCGTAGCCGATGTTCCACAGGGTGGGTCCGAGGACCGACCCCTGTGGGACACCGCACGTCATGGGCGTTCGCACAACGTCCCCTGCTCGGTTGGTACAGAGGACGCTGCGCCCCACCAAATAGTCTGCCACTAGCCGCCTCAGGTAAGCTGGCACTCCGTGATACCGGAGCGCCTCCCTGATGCAGCTGAATGGCAGACTATTGAATGCGTTGGCGATGTCTAGGGACACCGCCAACAGCACTCCCCCACCGGTGACGGCCTCAGTCGCCACGGCCCTCAGGCGCAACAGAGCCGCGATCGTCGAACGACCCCTCCTAAACCCAAACTGGGCGTCCGACAGATCGGGCCCCGTGCCGACGAGGTGCCGCTCGATGCGGGCAGCTACCACCCTCTCCAGTAGCTTGCCCGTGTCATCGAGCAGCACGATAGGCCTGTAGGCCGAAGGCGACCCCGGAGACCGTCCCGGCTTCGGCAGGAGCACCAGCCTTCCCTCCTTCCAGCACCCAGGGAACCGTCCGGACGCTAAACACGCGTCGAACAGCTCCCTGAGGCGGGGACCCAGGTGGTCGAGGACCAGGCCCAACACGCGGTTTGGAACACCGTCGGGCCCGGGGGCGGTGGACTTTGCGCACATGCGCGCCACCGCCACTCCCATCTCGGGTTCCGTGATGGGCGGAACACTGTCGTCGTCGGCCTCCCGGTCAGTGTCTGGCGGAGCCATGACCGGGGGCGTGTGTTCCGCCCGCCGCGGGAACAGGTCCTCGACGACCCGGGTGAGAAGGCTGGGCTGGAGAGTCTCGGTGAGGGGAAGGCCCCGCGCGCGGAGCTTATTCAGCACCACGCGATAGGGGCGTCCCCAGGGGTCACGATCGAGACCGTCCAGCATCTCCTGCCGACTGACGTCCTTGGCGGAGCGGACGGCCAGCCTGAAGGCCGACCGCGCATTGCGGTAGCCCTCATACAGCAAGGCCTCCCGCTCCGCGTCGCGTTGCCGCCGTCGGCTGCGGGTGTAGGCCCTCCGGGCGCGAATGCACGCGGCCCGGAGATCCGCCAGCTCCCGGGACCACCAGTGGACCGCCCTCCTCGGGGGCGGACGCCGTACCCGGGGCATGGCCGCATCGCAGATCTGCGTCAACGCACTGCGGATGCGGCCAGCCTCGGCGTCCACCCCGTCCGACTGGTTGGCAGAGGACAGCCACGAGTAAACGATGGCTGTCTCCGCCAGCTGGTCCCGGTCTAAGCGACCCACAGCCCATCGCGGGAACGCAGGACGTCCATCCGCCCCGTGACCCCTGCTGGGCGTCGGGATTACCGGGGAGACCTCCATCCGGATATACCGGTGGTCCGACAAGGTCTCCACCTCCTCCACGACGCGCCAGCTCCCCACGCGTGCGGCGACCTCGGGGCTAGCGAACGAAAGGTCCACTATCGACCCGCCCCGTTGTCGCACGCACGTATGCACCGAGCCCCTGTTCAGCAAACAGAGGCCCAGTGCCGCCGCCCACTCCTCGATCGCCCGTCCTCGGTCGTTCGTCCGGGGAGACCCCCACGCCACGGACTTGGCGTTGAAGTCCCCCAAGACGAAGACCTGGCGCGATGCCATTCGCCGTAACGAGGCGTAATTGACCTCTTAAGGTGAGTGTCGTGGATTCAGCCTGTATTATCTGCAATTGATTATTTTAATTCAAATTGTGTTTATATGCTTTAATCGATTTTTATTTCATTTATAAAGTCCCTCGCAAAGTATGGATTACTACATTTTGCGAATGTTTATTTGTTTCAAATATGTTTTACTACAGTTTATGTTTTAGTTCTAGTTCTTTAAAAGTTACCATCTTGCATTAACAAAGAAATTTGTGCTTTACAATAGCAACAAATGCAAATCACATCCAGATTCAGAACAATCATCATCCATGATATTTAGTTATTTTTTGGACTTTTGACGAGAATGTCAAAATGCCACGTAGTGTTTTTAAATTTTATTCATTAATTTAGTGTTTCACAATCCATACTAATATTATAAATGCGAAAGTAAGGATGTTTGTTTGTTTGTTTGTTTGTTTGTTTGTAACGCTTTCACGCTTAAACCACCGAACCGATTTCAAAAATTCTTTCACCAATGGAAAGCTATAATATCAGGGAGTAACATCATCATCATCATCTTGCTCTTATCCCAATTACTTGGGGTCGACGCAATAATGTCATCTTTTTGACATATTGCAAAAAGTTTCGGCAATAACTTTTATGACCGGCCGCCTGCCTGACGTCAACCCTCCTTGGGAATGCAATCGTTGACCCAAATGGTACCAGATGGAGTTGGTCCGGGTCAATCTAGGGCTCTTAGTCGTCTTTTACGACACCCACGAGCAAAGCAAGGGTTGGTAGTATTCGAAGCCGCTACCACACAGCAAATATCAGGGAGTAACATAGGCTATATTTTATCCCGGTATTCCCACAGGAACGGGAAATACGCCGCGGGTAAAGCGACTGAAACCGAAGCGAAGCGAGGGCGGGTTGCTAGTATTGAATATTTTTCTGCTATTTTATGCAATATAATACAATTAATATGATATAATAGTGATGTGCGTGTATTTTCATATTCTGCTAAAGCAGAATAATAGCTCATTGCCTATACAAAAGAAGAAGAACAATCATTTATGGATGAGACAAAGAATAATCCTAGTTGGAGATTGAAACTACGGCACAAAGCACAATTCGTTACTTAAATCGCTTTGCATCTTTACTGAAAGATACGTGGTACAAAGAAACATGGAAGTAGCGTAACAGAATTCGCAAACCTGATTTTTTCTTACACCTGCTCCTTTCTCACGCATTCTGTAATATTATTTTACAAAAAAAAAACGCACTTAAAGCTTGTCTTTCCGGCAACTAGATTCTCTTTTGCTAATTTAGTGAATAAAAGTAATTTCATATATTTCATGCATACCTAAAAATAATTATAAGCTAGATCAATACTTTAAGAAACTAAGTTTCATTCACCTTACTCGTGGAGTTTTTCTGTGGTTGTCGTAAAATACGACTCAAGGATATAATATATTCATAACATCTATGAAAAACAGGGCATTTTCAATATAAAACCCTATACTAATCCCCCATCCAACCAGCGTGGTAATTCAAATTCAAATCCTTTATTATGTGTAAACGCCGCGGGGGCAGACTTACATATGGTAATTTTTTTTACATTTTACCTTAAATTACTACCGGATCGGAATGCGACCGCACTAAGAAGATCCGGCATGAAACTCAGTGGGATTGTCTTCTTTTTTATACATTTACAATTTTTTTATTTTAAATAAAATAATATACAACAACACGTCTATTAATAGCTCCAGTGTGATGCCTTTTGCACCATCATACAACACAGTTATTAAATATAACGAAAAAGTAACATGGCTGGACCAGATCCCGCAAGCGGCACCCGATCACGAGTTAACCGCTAGAGCAGCCATCACTCCCCTCAACCACAATGGAGGGAAGGGAGTGAACCGCTCCTCGTAGCTACCGCAAGCAGACCCTTCAGTGAGCATGACCAATATCATGTGCCACAAACATAAAACACAGATTAAATAACAAATTCATTTGGCAAAACACGCTACGCTTTACGATTATAGTAACAACAACAGAATAAACATGTGTGTAACACCTTTTGAAATAGTGAGAAAGTGCCTGAATGAGTAGCTGCTCATAATCAGTCTGTATTATCATCAAGATAACCCGAGATTTTACAATAACCTTTTCTACAAAATCTACTCTTGATTGCTTTTTTGAACTTATTAACTGGCATATCTCGAATATTAATAGGTTTATTGTAGAAGCGTATACATTGCCCCATAAAGGATCTGTTAACTCGTTGAAGACGAGTACTATGTACAACTAATTTATCCTTATATATATATCCGAGTATTTACATGATGAATATCACTATATTTTTCAAAGTTACCGATATTTTTTTTTACATTTTCGTATATATATTGAGATATAACAGTTAGAATATTTACCTCTTAAATTTCTCTCTTAGTGACACTCTTGGACCTAAATTAATTATATATCGCGCGGACCCTTTTTTGTAGAACAAAAATTCTATTCAATTCCACGAAGCAACCCCAAAGTAACATGCCGTATGACATGAGAGATAATTAGGTCATTTTACTTTCCAATGTGGAGGACGTTTGAACCCAGCAGTGGGACATATATGAGCTGAAAAATAAGCCTCAAAGATTACGTACTTCCGCAGATATTTCATGTACATACATATATGACTTAATAAATCAGAAAGCCTCCGCCAAGAAGAATATTAAAATTCTCGAATGAACGTTGAAATCTTCCGATTTCAGTCAAGCAAAATGTAGCAAAGACGTGTCAAAGAACGTATGATTTTCAGCTGACCTACTTTCATAAAAGTTTCGTAAAAGGAAAATCGGTATCTAAGCTATTTCAATATCCTTACTAATATTATAAATGCCAAAGTAAGGATGTTTGTTTGTTTGTTACGCTTTCATGCTTAAATCACCGAACCGATTTCAAAAATTCTTTCACCAATGGAAAGCTATAATATCAGGGAGTAACATAAGCTATATTTTATCCAGGTATTCCCACGGGAACGGGTACTACGCCGCGGGTCAGGCGAATGAAACCGAAGCGAAGCGAGGGCGGGTTGCTAGTAAAGATATAAAGAAAAAAAAACAGTGTGTCAAACACACGATGTAAAGTGCTTACAAAAGATTGCAGTAATGTTTAATCAAATTTTGATTATTAATTTACCATTGACTTGTGATGTAGTGTGCCCGCTTAAAAGAAACCACATGTATTTTACATGATTATTTTTTACAATGGATAATAATAATTCGCGTTCAGCTGTAATCAGCTGTGTAAACGCATGGAACACATGGCTCGTTGGGCCGAGCCGAAAAGAGCTAAGTGGATCTGACTGTGCCGGTCTTCGGTTTGGGTGAGCTATGATCAGAGCACATGCCGTCCATTCCGTCCGGGGCGACGAAAGGTCCACGCGCGGTTCCATAACCCACTGTAATCCCTCTCCTTTGTCATTGGGCCGAGTACCGGTACCGAGTTCTTTGTCGTCCGTGGCCAGCCCGGCGAGATACCCTGTCAGGTACCCTACCTTTCTTCAACGCCTCTCTCGGGACGTCGGTCGTCCTCGCGCGGTCAGCCTCTCTGCGGGTGACAGACTATTCCCCGGTCCAGTCACCAGCAGCCTCGGCTAGGGCGATATCAGGCGTAGATATCCGCACTTATGCAGCCCAAGTCGCCAGCTGCGAACCCTGTTATTACTAGCTCTTATCCGAATTACTAGGGATCGGTTAAATATGTACTCTGTTTCCATCGTACATATTACCATTGACAACAATTTTACAACTAGCCGTCTGCATGACTTCATCCCCCCTGGGGATGTTATTGTTGAGAAAATATCATGGAGATAGCCTACATCGATGTAAAGCTCTTGTTTTTTCGACCCCCACGAAAAATATAAGGGTTGGTAATAGTCATATCCACCACCACACCGCAAAGAGGTAACGAATGAAACAAGATTTCGTATATGCATTTAATTGTATTAGATCTTTTAAAGTGCTATCATAACATTTTCATATTTACATGCATTTTTTTTTCTGTAGGTGGGTTGCGGTCGGCGCGCTCCTCGCACCACTCCGTCCGGGGCGACAGAGGGGCGTAAGCACTCACACCCGCAACCCACCCCACGTGCACGTCGCCTCGTCGTTGGGCCGACCACCGGAGCAGGGTTACTTGTCATCAGTGGTTGGCCCGATGGAATACCGGTGCACCGATCGTCGAACGACCCCTCCTAAATCCAAACTGGGCGTCCGACAGATCCGGCCCCATTCCGACGAGGTGCCGCTCGATACGGGCAGCTACCACCCTCTCCAAATATTTACAGGCATAAACTATAAATCAGTAAACAGCACAAACACCAATTCTACTACTTCTAATACTATAAATCAGTAAACATTTCTTAGTATTAACCTGTTTTATAAGCCGTCGTGACTTGTCTCTATCTCACATTAGCTCACGATCTACTGAACTAGGCGATGGAAGAGCGGAGTGGGGACTTAACCTAACCTAATCTACTGTATCGTCTCCTATCGCTGTCTCCTTGTGCTGATCACCGTTACTTATTCCTTGACTACGCAGACAAACCTACCCTTCATTTTCGTCATCTCGTCGCAGCTCATACACGTCCCACTGCTGGGCTCGAGCCTCTGGTCAGAGAGTTGGCCATACATGTTGGTATAGAGTTTTATTTAGAGTTTTCTTTCTCCTGCACAGATGTTATATGCTTATCATAACTCTAAGTCATCTTTTACGACATCCACGAACAAAACAAAGAGTGATGAAATGTATTCTTAATCCATCACCACTCAGCAAACACACCCTTCATGTAATTTCGCGAAATGATTTAAAATAGGTCATTAAAAACTGCAATTTAAATTTCGATATTAATAGCATTGTGGTTCGTTTCCTCTTTCGATAACGAGTTATAATATTAATTTATGTAACTTTAGCATTACGGAATGAGTTTTTCACAGTTGTTATAACGTTCAAAGGAAACCCTTACAGATAATGACGGCTATACCTAATTGTTACAACCGTCAGGGTATGCATAACATGAAGTGAAATTTACTAACAATAATGATATTATCAAATTCTCCTTGTGGTGGCGGAGTGATAATACAATTCACAACCCATTTTCTTGTCTGTGAGTATCGTATAACACTACTAAGAGATTATTGCAGATAACACCTATCCAAGCGAAGAAAACTCGAAATAAAACCCCATACCAACCTGTCTTACCAGCGTGGTATAGTAAGGTCAATTCCCCTCCTATTGTAGAGAAGGCTCGAGCCCAACATTGGGACGAATATGAGCTGAAATGATGATTCTATTATTCGTAAATAAAAAAGTAAAAGATTATACTATATGGGTTGCAATCATTTTTCTGCATAAACTGAATTCAAAAACAAAAATTTCATATTGACTAATAAGTTATTAATTTTTAATTCATCTCAGTTCTAAGTAGATTGGTTTGGGCCTCCTCCACGGCACTAAGTAAGCTAATTTCTCTCCCACTGTGGAGGAAGCACAAGCCCAACAGTGGGACGATGAGCTGTGATGATGATAATTATCAAATTTCTAAATAATGCCAGCTAAAGTAGACTTAGATAAATTTCCGTCGATGTGTCCACACCGCCTGATGAGGGTAGGTGTAAGGATTTTTAAGGTTTTAAAGCAAATGTGATAATATGAACAAGTTACATAAAATATACATCATCATCATCATCATTTCAGCTCATATTCGTGCGACTTTTGGGCTCGAGTCTCCTCCACGATAGGAGAGAAATTGACCTTACTATACCATGCTGGTCAGACAGGTTGGAATAGGGTTTTGTTTCAGGTTTTCCTTCTCTTGCATAGATGTTATATGCATATTATATCCCTTAGTCGTTTTTTACGACATCCACGGACACGATAGGGAGTGGTGAATTGTATTCTTACTCCGCCACCACATGGAAAATGATAGTTCATTGTTAATGTGTTTACCATTATTCTCCATCCTACATTTTTGGCTTACATAAAAAAATTATCATGACCAAGTAGCCTAATTACTTCCAGCCAAAATGTAATGTAATTACATACTTAAAATTAGTTTAAGTGAATTTTCATGATGTTCAAATCGTTTACCGTGTGGAGCAAGAATAGAATTCATCACCCTCTTTCTTGCCCATGACGAAGGAATTTGTAACATCTACGCATGAGACGGAAAGTTCGAAAGAAAACTCTACACCAACCCGTCTAATCAGTGTGTTATATTCGATCAATTTCCCTGCCATTATGTAGGAGGCGTGAGCCAAGCTGTGGGACGGGACGTACCTATATAAGTTGTGATATTCTTGAAAAAACTTATTATTTAAAAAGGCCATAAATAATTATTATTACCTGGTTCTCAAAAAAAATGGACATAGCAGATCAGAGAATGAATATGAAGATACACATATATATGTATTCTCCAAATTTTTACATCGAACATAGTTTAAATGATAACACGCTAAAGAGAAAATAGGTAAGCTGCGATGAGCGATAGCCCAATGAATGGATTGGATGGATTTTTTATTGCTCTTGATGACAAGCGACCAAACAAAACACCTGATGGTAAATGATACTATCGCTCATAATATTTGCTAGGGCGCTGCCTACCGTAAAGAAAGTGAATTGAGTACGAATGCGTGCAATGAGATTCGCTGATACTAAAGACATCACTACACGCAAACACTTTCAGAAAGTTGGGCTTCTGACTCACTCGCTCGCCGCACAAAGAGGAGTTACAAATTTCTACTAGTCAGACTTCGATTCTCTGCGAGAGTGTGGTACTACACCGGACGGACCGGCCCGCAGCTGTAGACAGAAGACTATCGACAGTGTGCTCCTACCATACCATATGTTACATATAAAAAAAATTGTTTTAATTGCGTCGTACGGTATCTTATATCTTAATAAAGGTGAGTACTCTGTGTGAGTACTCGGTACTTTGATACTTTGGTACTGAGTTGTGTGATACTTAATTGATTTTGATACTTAATTGCGTTATACGGTATCTGACATCTTAATAAAGGTGAGTACTCACACATTGGTTGATACTTAATTGCGTTGTACGGTATCTGATATCTAAATAAAGGTGAGTACTCAGACATTGTTTGATACTTAATTGCGTTGTATGATATCTGATATATCTTAATAAAGGTCACACATCGTTCACTTAATCCTTCATCTTACGGACAAAATATAATAGTTAAAATACATTCAATAATCAATATATTAAGATTAGGAAAGTTCCGGTTGACAGACGGATAACCTAATTGTATTAAATTTACTAAAGAAGTGAAATTTAACTCGAGGAGAATAAATCATGTTCCAGATAGCATCTTCTAAATGTATTATTATATTTATTTCAGACAACGAACTGCCTAGTATAATTACTGGTTAATCCGCTTTGTAGCAGACAACATAATCTAATATTTAGCTAGTCTTGAAGCTATGTTTGAAAGTATAAAGCATTTACAAAAGTTTAACAACATTAAAATTTTCTTTTGTATTGCAATGTTTTAGAGCAGGGATTTCCAAAGTGTGTTCCGCGGAACCTAGGGGTTCCGTAAAATAGTAGTCACGGAAACCCTGAAAATTAAAAAGCGTTTAATTTTAGTAATTTGGATGTAAAATAATACCACAGTTATAAATATTACTTTGAAATAGCGCAAAATTAGTGATGAGAAGATCTCATTACTATTATATAAGAAGGTAAATAGCAAGAACTCAGCTCCGATTATGACACAGGCGCACGTAGCTAGTGACAATGCGCAACGTTGCGCAATGGATTCGGACCCTCACACGTATCCCATATTATAATTTGGTATGGGGTTCCGTAAAATAAAAAAATATTTGGATAGAGTTCTGTAAAATAAAAGATATTTGGATGGTGTTCTTTGAACTGTGATCTTTAAAGTTTAGGCACCCCTGTTCTAGATAATCGCTTTCACGGCCTAATTTTTTTTATCATCTGAGCTTATATAGGTTCCACTGTTGGATTTGAACCTCATTTATAATAACATGGAATTTGGTCTATTATTCCGCGCCTTTCATCTCTTGCAGAGATTTTATATTCATACTTGCAACCACCCTCGCTTCGCTTCGGTTTCAGTCGCTTTAACCGCGGCGTAGTTTCCGTTCCTGTGGGAATACTGGGATAAAATATAGCCTATGTTACTCCCTGATATTATAGCTTTCCATTGGTGAAAGAATTTTTGAAATCGGTTCGGTGGTTTAAGCGTGAAAACGTTACAAACAAACAAACAAACATCCTTACTTTTGCATTTATAATATTAGTATGGATTATATTTCTTAGTAGACTTTTACGACATCCACAGGCGTGATAGAGTTGGTGAATTGTATTCTTACGCCGCAGTACTCCAGCGTTACTTTGCTAACATCCTGGCTGTGCGTGAGATCACTCACAATATATTAAATGAAGATATCTTTTTTTCTTTGAGAATATAAAGGAAGTTTCTTTTCCAAATCATTGATTGTTATCCCTTGGAAGGACTGCTTGAGACGATAAAGCATATTGATTTATTAATAAAATGAATACACAAAATATTGTTTGATTAAAATCTATACAATAACATTGTTATTATTCGTTGAATTTCTATTAGATTGTAGTACTACTACGGATGAATCAAACCCTTTGCAGCCGCAGGCAGACAACTGTCGGCAGTGTGACCCTACTACTAGTCTTAAACAGAGGAAATATAGTAGACTGTTTTTTTTTCGTTGTGGAAGAGTTTGGTATCCAGCAGTAGAAAACATGTTCGGAAGATTCATACAATTCACACTTTTATCACTAATTCTACTTACTGCAAGTTTATTGCATTTTCATAGCAGTAAAGTCACGAAGGCAGTCTTTGGCACAATTAAAATCAAAGAAAATCAATAATAACATAACCATAGATGTACGGAGTCGCAATAAACTATCCCCGGTCCGGCTGATAAGCATCGCTAAGAAAAGTCACGTAGAATGTAAGGAACACAATGAATTTGTGAATTGAATATCTATGTTATTGCACGATGGAAAGGAGCTGAAGTTTTATAATATTCACCTATAATAAAATGAGTAATTCAGATTATAAGATGTTTTCTTTTAAAATACCTATACAACTGTTACTAGAGCCTAAAAGCAAATAACATTAGTTAATCCCAAATATTTCTTGGTTTAAAAAGAAAATTGATAAAAATACTTTGTCTGATGAAAGTTGTATTAAAAATCTAAGAATGCGAAAATTAATCTCTATTCATTTATTAGTACCTACGTATGAACATTTATGTACATCATCATCTCGGCTCATATATGTACGTCCCACTGCTGGGCTCGAGCCCCCTCCATAATAGGAGGGAAATTGACCTTACTATACCATGCTGGTCAGACAGGTTGGTATAGGGTTTTGTTTCGAGTTTTCCTTCTCTTGCATAGAAGTCATATGCGTAATATATCCCTTAGTCGTCTTTTATGACACCCGGGTACGAGAGGGGGTGGTGAATTGTATTCTTACTCCGTCACCACACGGAAATTACATTTTATGTACATACTAGATTTGAAATAAAGGTAAACATCAAAACAGCTTACATGTGCACATTCATTGTAATAATTAGAATAAATATTAATACATTATCAATTAGGTATTTTAATTCAATTATTTTAAGTTTTGGAATATAATTGTGTATTGTAATTGTAGTTAGCTTTTGTTAATATATCAATCTTTTCCATAAATAAAACCGCGATGGTTTTGAAGTGAGACATTTTCATGTACCACTGCAGTGCCCGTGTCCTTTTTTGATTCGGTTTGATTATGAACACCGTCGAAGTAAAAACTATCATCATCATCATCATCTCAGCCCATATACGTCCCATTGTTGGGCTCGGGCCTCCTCCATAATGGAAGGGTAATTGACCTACTATACCACGCTGGTCAGACGTGTTGGCATAGGGTTTTATTTCGAGTATTCCTTCTCTTGCATAGATGTTATATGCGTTTTTATATCCCTTAGTCGTCTCGTATTATCACCCACGGGTAAGATAGGGGGTGGTGAATTGTATTCTTACTCCGTCACCACACGGTCGAAAAACTATCAGGAGCAATATAAATCATCGTATTTCTATTGCTAGCCTTCTAAGCAGGCTATTAGAGTCGATTCCTTGTCTTGGCTGACCAGCCTGGCGGATAATGACCTAAAATAAATTTGACAGTGATGTAGAATAGCACATCTAAATTTTATAACGCATTTCATATTTGCATTCAAATAAATGTTATTGTAAAAAAATCTCAATTGGAAAACCATATTTAACAGCGCCATTTCGTATAAAATCGTTTCTCTCAAGCTTAAAGTTGTAATATTGACAATATCCGTTTAAAAATGAACTTAATTTCTACGGCAATTTGACGTACAAACTCTCTTAATAGGATTAACCGCCCTGACATTTTCATTAACTGTTATGAGATTATTATTTGTAAGTTAAGGATCAGTCACTATAGCGTGGGAAGAATAGGACGAATGCCTGATTTAGTTATTTCTCTATGAATTAATAAACAAAATATTATTGTTGGTTATTCAATTCTTGAGTTGAGTTCAGTCCACCAGGAATTCTTAATCAACATGGATTCTTGAACTACAGTTCATGAATCCATATTGAGTAAGAATTGGATTGGGAATACCCATAGTCATTTACAGTAAATAAAAAACAAGTGCGAGTTGAAGTCGCGCACGGAGGGATCTATAAAAATCGCCTTTGTTGTATGGGAAGCCCCCCCTTAAATATTTATTTTATTTTGTTTTTAGTATTTGTTGTTATAGCGGCAATAGAAATACAGACGGATGGACAGACAGTGAAGTCTTAGTAGTAGGGTCCCGTTTTTACCCGTTGGGTATGGAACCCTAAAAAGTAGGTGAAATATAGAATTATCATTTCTACAATCTGAATGTAATTATACTTTTATAATAACCCTACGACTGTACCTCTTTAAGCACAGTTTGGTAATACGTTTTCAATGTTATTTAATGAAAGAATAATAATGTTATTTAATAAAGAAACTATGCCAAGGTTAGTTTCTTTATTAAATTAGTTATTCTTTATTAAGTTAGTTTCTTTAGTAAATGAATTCAAAATTAGCCAAAGTTACCTCGCTGCCTACAATGCAATGCTGTCCTTAAACCTAGAGACCGAAACGATAACTTATGAATTCAAAAGTACCTAACATTGCCTCGATGGCTGCAATGCAATGTTCTCCTTAAATCTAGATACCAATGCTTATGAATTCAAAAGTACCCAACGTTGCCTGCAATACAGTGCTCTCCTTGAACTTAGTAACCGAATTACATGTCCCGCGCTCGCTGCAACAAGCATTTAATTCCTAAGTCTATGTTTTAAGCTCAGAAATAAATCTCAACACAAAGCAGTATAGAAACAGTAAAGTATAGGGCATATACAATTATTTATTCTTCATGGCTTATATATTCATATTTATTCTAGACGGTAGTTGAGCATTGAAAAATATTGAGCAATATTTTTGATTTTCGATAGCCAGTTCATGTAGAAAATTTATATTCTATATGCAATACACCATTGCACCGTGAGCGAAGCATGTCATAAATATTTAAGATAAATAAGAAATTTAAGAAGATAAAAAAAAAAGAAAACCACATGAAACTGCCTATAAATAAATAAAATAAAGATACATATTTATTATTTATTTATAAAATTACCAATTACATAGTTATAAGTCAACATAAACCATTTATAACATTATCTATTACCTAATGTCAACATAATAATTACATAAATAAAAAAATAAAACCCAGTCGCCACTGTGGCGGCCAGTCGTTATTTCACCATGAGACTAACACAAACCTCGGAGGAACATTATATGGCTCTCTAAGTTCTTTTGATCATCTCAGCCCATATATGTCCCACTGTTGGGCTCGGGCCTCCTCCATAATGGAAGGGTACTTGACCTACTATACCACGCTGGTCAGACGTGTTGGTATAGGGTTTTATTTCGAGTTTTCCTTCTCTCGCATAGATGATATATGCCTTTTATATCCCTTAGTCGTCTCGTACGATCACCCACGGGTAAGATAGGGGGTGGTGAATTGTATTCTTACTCCGTCACCACACGTTCTTTTGATATAAAAGAAAAAATGTTTCACAAGATTTATAGGAAAGCCAATAAACCGCAGGGTAGCTTGTGGTGTGCTGAATGTGAGTGGCGACACTGTGGTTCTGAGTGCCCCAGAGAGTCGGCCAGGGCCTCGTATCCAGCTCGCCTTTATTGACTGACTGGAGTGGAAACCTAAGAGTGCCCGCAGGATTCTCAACTCTGGCTTGTCTTAAGCGGCTGGTCAGAGAGGGGTCGCCAGAGCTATATGCTCGGGGGTGGACGTGTCATTTTCAAGGGCATAACTACGGGGAAACCACTGCGGGTCTCCGTTTATCGGGGACTTACCATGGTGAAACCGGCGCCGCACCGCTCGACACCCCTAGCCACTTGCACCAATGTTGCCCCCCTGTTGCCCGTATGGCCTGCGTGTCTGTGGCGACCGTTTAGGAGGGGCCCATTCAGTGAGCTGGCGAGTCACCGTCTGCCACCGCTCAATACTATGCAAGGGATTGATGGCGGACGACAGGTTAAAATCAATAGCTTTAAGTAAAATAGTCCACCAAACCTCACAACCCCATAACCAGGTTTTAGATATCATCATTGCACAATAGTTTTACACCTACCGTTGGCAGTCCACGAGTGTTATGTGCAAACGTGGAGTGTCATCGGTAGATGTCTCATCCCATTTTAACATTAAATTTCTCCAAAGGCCTCTGCGTGTTGGATCCATATCCCCATGTAAGCCTACCAAAGGATCTTCCTTTTTTGGAAGATACCCGTGACACTGAGATACATAAATAATATTGATTTATACATTTTATATCGCATATAAAATAAAAATAAAAAAGCTCATTTATTCCATAACCAAAATATCAATATTTCATTCATTTCAGTCTATCACTGTCTACTGCTGGACGTAGGCCTCCCTCATGTTACGCCACAAAGTGCGGTCCTGTATCGCATACATACAACGACGCCCAGCAACTTTCACCAGGTCGTCGATCCACCTGGTGGGGGGGCGTCCTACACTGCGTCGTGATCGTGGTACGTGGTCGCCACTCGAGAACCTTTCATCCCCAGCAGTTATCGGTTCGTCGAACGATGTGGCCTGCCCAGTTGGCAGTGAAGTGGCCTTCAGCGTGCTAATTCTTCGTGCTATGTCGGTTACACCCGTTCTTCTGCGGATTCCGGATTCTATCTCGCAGAGAAATATAGTCAATATTAATATAGTTTAACCTAAATTTACTTATAAGTAATAACGGTATTGTATTTCTTTTTTTTATTGTATATGAGTTTATAGCAATGATTGGGACCCCTCTCGGGTAAAAGCTTCCTCCAGTTCTAGCCATTTGTCTCTGTTTACGAGATGATTTACGAGAAGCTATACGAAACTGCGTATACTATGTTATTATTAATTCTATGATCATTCATCATCATCGTCTCATCTCTCATACTAGGCTCGAACCTCGTCCAGTGGGACAAAAATTGACATTCTATACCACGCGAGACCGACAGGTTATAGGGTTACACTATGAGTTTCGCATAAACGTCCTTGTCTTAGATCGACGTTATCATATCCCTTAGTTGTCTTTTACTACACCTATGCGTAAAAAATGGGGTGGTAAATTGTAGTTTTACTCCGTCATCATACGGATAATGTATATATGTATAATCATTATAATATATTTATCGATATAATATAACGTCAAAAGTGTAAAGATTCAATTTATGATTCTGTAAGGAAATTGAAATATCAACATAGCGATGTACAGAAAATGTAACAAAATTTATGTGCATGAAAGAGAGCACAACGAAACAAGAAATGGGTGCATGAATAAACTACAGAGACCGCTGCGAATATTTCACATACCTACTGCTTGATATAGACATTACTACTTTCTGAACATTTGTATAAAATGTACTATGGTTTAATTCTTACTTAAGACAATTCTTTATGTTCATCCCCGCCAAGAATTCCATCATTCCCACCTAGAATAATTCTTTACGCTAAATACGATTCTATTATCTATCTATTGTTAAAATCACTACATAATCACTGGAATTTCATTATCTCCTGTAAACTTGTACAACAACAATTTTAATTTTAATTTATTCGTCATATAAAATTTATTGATTGTATACGTATATTATGTATACCTATGTATTAAGAAATTGCTATTGAGATTTACTCCCCTCGAATTAAATTTCATTTCTGTAGTAAACTTAATAAAATTAGTTTTTTCCTATGACAAGCTTTGTGTTAACTCGTGATATTGATCATTAAACAGGTATATTTAACTTTGATGATGATAATTTTAAAAACGACAACATATATTTCGACGAGTAAAGTATCGCTAAATTTGTCTTAATACCCAAAGTGTCCTTAGATGTTTGAAAAGAGAAAATAAAATGGTGAATTTATGGCACGAAATAAGAACTCTTTAAAATATAATAACCAAACCAATCGAATAGGGTATCAAAATAAAGGAATTAATTATTAATAACATATAAATGGGCAGTGTTGGTATCAGACTTCGTGCTACCTTACGGCAGATAAGTTGCACTTATTGTCCAATAGAATGTGCTGGAAAACTAAAATAGTGCATTATTGATGATATATTGTAAATTCATCATCATTTCCGCCCATATAAGTCCCACTGTTGGGCTCGGTCCTCCTCTGCAATGGGATGTTATCACGCTGGTCAGACATATTGATACAGGGTTTTATGTCGAGTATTTCAGCTCTTGCATTGATGCTGTCTACAAATCGTATCTCTTAATCGTCTTTTACAATACCCACAGAACTCTTGCAAGAGAAGCGACAGTGAATTGTATCCTCACTCCGTCACGCCACGGATTTCCGTGTCGTGACGGAGTGAGGATACATTGTAAATGTATTTATGGATATAGAACAAAAAAGCGAGCCGTTGCTCAGGACGCCTGGCAGATGTGAAACATATAAATTATTTTGTACAAGTAAATATGGATAAAAGAACGGATTACGACAGGAAATAATATGGCATAAAGTATGTATGTACATATATATATATATATATATATATATGTATGTATATATATATATATGTATGGGTAGGCTATGGTAAGCGCACACGAAAAGACGGCGCGCGGGACCATAACCCACCCGTCGCCTTCGTCGTTGTGCTGACCACCAGTGCAGAGTTCCTTGTCGTCAGTGGTCGGCCAGACGAAATACCCTTTCGGGTACTCTCACCTCTTTACGTCCCTAACCCGGGACGTCGGTCACCGTCGCGCGGTCCGCCTCTCTGCTGGTGACGGTCTAAAACGACTCCCCGATTCGGTCACCCGCGGCCTCGGCTAGGGTGGCATCAGGCGCAGGTACTCGCGCCTGCGCCGCCCGAGTCGCCTGTGGCGAAACGTGTCATCGAAGAGGAGCTCCTCTCGCGCACGATCCGCCACCTCCTTCCGTGAGATGACGGCCTCACAGAAGGCGGCGACCACGTCCCAGTTCCTGATGCTGTCAAGCATCTCCCTGGCGATGGTCGGCAGCGTCAGGTCGGCACCGATGATCGCGACGAGTTCATAGCGTTCCCCCGTCCACGCGGCACACACCTGGAGCATGTGCTGCGCCGTGTCCTCGTCGCAATCGTAGTGGTAGCAGGACGGTGTCCTCTCCCTCCTGACGATCTTGTGCAGGTACTTGGCGAAGCTACCGTACCGTCAGCACCTGCACCAGTTGGAAGGAAAGCACCCCGTGCATCCGCTCCAACCACTCCATCAGCACTGGAAGACCTCGACGGGCCTGACACCATACCGGGGCCTCTCCAGCTGAACTGCCCAATGGGCAATGACGTCTCGGCGGGCGTCGACCCGCCAGGCGGCAATCCCTTCAATTGAGACCATGCCGCCTCCGTCTCGCGTCTCCAACACCCGCCGGTAAAGCTCGGCGAGCATCTCCGCTTCCAGGTCCCATGGGAGTTCCGGCCAGGATGTACATATATATAGCATGGCGTTAACGCCACGCTACAACAATCAAGTTTACCCACGCATATTCCGTCATATAGTGTGACGTCGTAACGCCACGAGCTATTTACGCAACGCTAACGATCAGGTTCACCCTCGTCTATAGATGTTTCACATCAAAAACGTATTGCTATATATATGTAGAATACTTTTATCTCAAAACTTTTGAATAGAATTTTATCTATTATTCAAATTTTAAAATCGTCTGAAAATTAATATTTATCAATTTATTGTGTTGTAATTACGAAGCGAATTTGCCGCCACGACTAAATAACGTTTCTTTAAATAAACATATTAAAAGAATGAGAAGATACTTTAATTCTATATTTAAAGAGCAATTATACGGCAAGGAAGTGAATGTTTCCTGTCACTGATCGATCCGACAGGCGGATAAAATTATTACGCCACGCGAACGCAGACGACACTAAATTATATCTTTACGACTTCGACTCTATAATTTACGTACACCATAAAATATCTATATGCATCATCATCATCATCATCACAGCCTACATACGTCCCACTGTTGGGCTCGGGCCTCCTCCACAATGGGAGAGAATTTGACCTACTATACCATGCTGGTCAGACATGTTGGTATAGGGTTTCATTTCGAGTTTTCCTTCTCTTGCACAGATCTTATGTGTATATTATATCCCTTAGTCGTCTTGTACGACATCCACGGGCACGATAGGGAGTGGTGAATTGTATTCTTACTCCGTCACCACACGGAAAGTAAAAAAAATATCTATATTACTATTATAAAATCGAGGAGTATGTTTATTTAATTGCACGCATTGAACGCATTAAATTACACATTTGATTCTAAGAAGTGTTCTGCGAATTCGCCGTTGCCAAGGAAAATACTAAGATAACAAAATTAATAATTGATGTGTTTTGAATGTTATTAATATTGATAATAATATAAATATTAACGTTCAAGAATAGTGTAGATGCGTAAATGTGTACAAATAAATCAAAGTGTCTGTTTTTAATGTCAAAATATTAGGTGTACCTCATGTTCACCCTAATTATTTGCACGAGACTTATACCTAAAAACCAGTTTAAATTTTTTTGTCTATCTGTTTGTTCCGGGTAATCTTCAAAACGGCTGGACCGATTATGATAATCTTTTACAACCAGGTAGTTTTCTATATAAGAAATAAGGAACTTAGGTTATTTTTGTTCTTAGAAAAATCCTATGAAATTTTGCCCGGTACGAATTTCGAATCCGTGGCCATATCATAGGAGATATTGAAGATGCCCAGCTCGTTCCGAGGCTCACTAAGTCGGCTGCGGCACTGGGAAGGCTTCTGCCAAATACTGGTGGCCCTGGGTCGTCTTGTCGGCGGCTCTACACCGGAATCGTGCGGGCCATGGCGCTGTATGGTGCCCCTATATGGTCGGAATCTCTTACTGCCCGCAATAGGGCCCTCCTGCGACGACCGCAGAGGGTCATGGCGGTGAGGGCTATTAGGGGTTACCGTACAGTGTCCTGGACTGCGGCGACGCTACTGGCAGGCGACCCACCTTGGCCGCTTGTGGCTGAGGGGTTGGCAGAGGTTTACCGGTTCCGCGCCACAGTGAGGGCCAACGGCGAGCAAGTCTCCGCAAGGAGACTGGGCAGAGCACAAGAAGTAGCCCGAAGGGAAGTCATCCGGCGGTGGAGGGAAGACCTGGAGTCCCCGATAGCAGGTCAGGGGACTGTGGAGGCGGTTGCGCCGCATCTCCACCGCTGGCTCACGAGGAGGCACGGCAACTTAACTTTTAGGATGGTGCAGGTGCTTACCGGACACGGGGTCTTCGGTAAGTACCTGCATAAAACTGGAAGAGAAGGGACCCCAGGATGCCATGAATGTGGCGCAGCAATCGACGATTCACGCCACACATTGGAAGTTTGCCCCGCCTGGGGGTCCCAGCGCCACGTCCTATCGATGGAACTCGGAATAGACCTGTCGTTGTCGACCGTCGTTTCACAGATGCTCGACAGCGACAGGTGTTGGTCGTCGATGGCCTCATTCTGTGAGGCCGTCATTACTAGGAAGGAGGCTGCGGAGCGAGGACGCGAGGCGCTTGCGTCCGCTGACTCGCTCCGTCGGCGGCGGCTAGGGTGGAGGAGACGCCGATATGCGCAACTCCTTCCACCGCCTTGAATGACGATAGGACGTGGCTAAATGGCCATGCGTAGGGGTGTCGGGGATCGAGTGTCATCAGACGATCTCTCTGGCACCCCGTAAAAGCGCGGAAGGGGCCGCTGTGGTTTTAGTGGGTATTCCGGTCACGCAATGGCTGGTGAGTCCCACACACTCTTCCGTCTGTCACCGGTGGGGGAGTGTGCGTAAATGCATTTCCACAGCGTGAAAAAAAAAAAAATAAAAAAGGAGTTATTGAAGATTTAAAATGTGGGGACAAAGCGGCTGGATTTGAAGCGCAGGGAGAGCGAATCGCTAGTGAAATAATAAAAATTTAATATTTACACGGCATGCGCTGAAACACCTAATGTTGCAATAAATAATTTCAATCAACTTTCATATTTGCAATCAAAAATATAACGACTGTTTTGGCTAGTTAAACGAAAGATCTGAAGTATTTTAACAAATTTCTTTCCAACCTTTGAAAACTTTAAATGTTTTCCTAAATAAAACCTTAAATAATCCGAAAACACTTAATAAATTGAAAATTATGTTGAGTGGTCAAGCGTTGAAGGGTAATTGGACAAGCAATTAAATTTAAGTTTAAAACATCTTGTTATTTCTTGCTTAACGTCGGCACAACCATTTTGTTGTGGTAATAAAGTAGCCTACTATTGTCTAAGTGTCTTCCATCACAACTCATATATATCCCACTGTTGGGCTCGAACCTCCTCCACAATGGAAAGGAAATTTACCTACTATAACCACGCTGGTCAGACCATTTGGTATAGGGTTTTATATCGAGTTTTTCTCTTGCATAAACTTTATATATATATTATATCCCTTAGTCGTCTTTTACGATACCCACGGGCAAGAGTGAGGATGGTGAATATATTCTTAATGCGCCACATGGAGAAGTGTCAAGTATCTTAATTACTACGAAATAAAATATTTCTTTTTGCAAAATTTATATCACACGCGGATATTGTGCAAATACTGTACTCGAACTAACAATACACAAATTAATGCACTTTCTAATGAAAAACTGAAAACAAACTTGGCATGTTTCAGCGATGACAAAGGAAACTGCTGCAAAAATATATCACACACGTAGCAATAATATGTGAGTTAACGTCTTAGACTTTTCAAAGATAACCAGGGCCGGATTATCCGTAAGGTGGATTAGGCAACCGCCTAGGGGCCCCGCATTGACTAGGAGCCCCGAGCATGCACCAAGACAGCAAGACAAACAATTCATCAAAAGATTCTTTTTTTCAAAATTTACATGTTTCCTCAATATTATTTCTTTGTGTCTCCCAGTTTCACGGCTATCTTCCATATTGTTTAAAATATTAAAAAAGGGAAGATACCCGGTCCTTTGAAAGGCTTACATGGGGATATGGATCCAACACGCAGAGGCCTTTGGAGAAATTTAATGTTAAAATGGAATGGGACGTCTACCGATGACACTCCACGTTTGCACACAACACTCGTGGACTGCCAACGGTAGGTGTAAAACTATTGTGCAATTATGATATCTAAAACCAGATTATGGGGTTGTAAGGTTTGATGGATTGGATTAAATGAAACTATTGATTGAAAAACTGTCGTCTGCCTTCAATACCTTTATTGTCTTGAACTTTGGCAGACGGTGACTCGCCAACTCACTGAATGGGCCCCCCCAAACGGTCGCCACAGGCACACAGGCCATACGGGCAACAGGAGGGCAATATTGGTGCAAGTGGCTGGGGGTGTCGAGCGGTGCGGCGCCGGTTTCACCATCGCAGTGGTTTCCCCGTAGTATGTAGTAGTATGCCCTTGAAAATGGCACTTCCACCCCCGAGCATATAGCTCTGGCGACCCCTCTCTTACCAGCCGTTTAAGGCAAGCCAGAGTTGAGAATCCTGCGGGCACTCTACGGTTTCCACTCCAGCCAGCCAATAAAGGCTAGCTGGATACGAGGCCCTGGCCGACTCTCTGGGGCACTCAGGACCGCAATGTCGCCACTCACATTCAGCACGCCACAAGCTGCCCTGCGGTTTATTGGCTTTCCTATAAATCTTGTGATACGTTTTTTCTTTTATATCAAAAGAATTTAGAGAGCCATATAATGTTCCTCCGAGTTCTGCGTTAGTCTCATGGTGAGATAACGACTGGCCCAGAGGGATATATATATTATTTTTTTTATTATATATATTATTTCTTTTATTATTACTGTTGGTGGCAAAAGAGAAAACAGCGTACCCGACGATAAGTGATACTGCTGCTCATAGATCTTTGACCATGGATCCGAGACTTGCATTGCCTAGGGGCCCTGATAGGGTTAATCCGGCCCTGAAGATAACTTTACAATGGTTTTCCATTGTAAAGGTCTATAATCAACACTACATCTAGAAAGAAGTAAAGATTAGACTCTAGACTACAAATATACATGATTAAAATTGGTTTTAAAACCTTTTCCAAACCCTAGTGAGTGTGTGAATGACAATCGCTTTTATTTCATGATTTAAAATAAAATTAGCTCAAGTTACTACTTATTACGTCTGCTATTTGCTAGTTTTACTATCTTGTACGTGGCAGCTGAGATACACACAGTAAAATTACAAGAAATATATATATTATTAGTACTTTAATGTAAAGAACTGTTATTTCGACATTACAAACAGACTTGTCGTCATCATCATCATCATTACAAACAGAGATATTAATTTTGTTTGGATATGTATTAAAACGCACAATCATTAACATATAGCAGTGGTCGCCGAGTGATCGAAATTCAACCATAATTCATATAGGTTGTCTTAAATAAATAAAATAATAATAGGTAAATTAATTGATTGATTGATTAATTTTATGCTGCACAATTTTCTTTTAATTATATCTAATATATAAAATTCTCGTGTCAGGATGTTTGTAATTAAACTCCTCCGAAATGGCTCGACCGATTCTCAAGAAACGCGCACACGAAGTGCATATCAGGTAGGTCTGCGAATCAGTCGACATCTATTTTTCATCCCCCTAAATGTTAAGGGTGGTCCACCCCTTCATTTTTATTTCTTAGAGAAAATTTATTGTTTTTATTTTTTTATGATACATCATTCAAAAATACATACAACTCTAAATTTTCACACTTCTACGATCCACCCCTATTTTTCATTTGTTAATTATAAACTTGAATTATTTTGGCATGATTTTTATTTTGTCATGCGATGGATATGAGAATGGTTTAGATTAGTAATTGGAACTTAGGTGGCGCTGCTGTAGATTTCAAGGAGAAATCCTTTTATTTTAATTGAACAGAACAACGTCTGTTGGGTCAGCTGGTTTTTATAAATGTATGTCTTGGGTACGTGTGTATGCCACTGAACTCCTCCTAAACGGCTGGACCGATGTTGATGAAATTTTTAGTATGTGTTCAAAGGGATTCGAGAATGGTTTAGATTCATAATTGCACCCAGTAGTTGACGCTGCTGTTGATTTCAAGCAGAATTCCTTCTTTTATTTTATTTGAACGGAACAGCGTCTGTTGGGTCAGCTAGTATTCAGTTCGACCAGAGATTTTAACCGTAAACAAGTGTATAAGCGTGCGTGTGTGTGTTTGTGTGTGTGTGTGTGTGTGTGTGCGAGAGTGTGTATCGATTGCATGGTAGCGTGCGTAATGCCTTTTTTTAATGAATTTAATGTATTTCTCCATTATTATATCAAATTTTAATTTTCTGCGCTTCTCCTCAATATATTCTTCAACTGTTCCAAATTCCATATTTGTCCATCTGCATAATTTTCGTTCAAAAGTGTACAAAGATTTTGCTTTACGTGTTAATATATAGATCTTGGCTATCCAATAACTATATAAAAATAATAACCTACTTGTTAGCAAATGCACAAATTATTTTTCTGTATGTATACTTACATACAATCAGGTGAGTGCAATTACATTAGTTTTAACTATTCTATAAAAACTATATTGAAACGTCCATGTAGAGTGACAACAAAAATGAAAAAAATTGGATTCATTACAAAAATTGAATTTTTAACTCGTATATGCAGATATATATATATATAGAATAGATATAGAAATTTTTGTGTGCCGGTAGACAAAGAATAGGACAATTTACCACCTTACGCGTGGGTGTCGTAAAAGACGACTAAGGGATATGCAGATAACAGTATTGTAAAGAAAGGAACTATATACCAACCCGTCTGAGCAGCGTGATGTGTTTAATTTTAAAGTTCATTTTTCTTGATATGAATAAACATCATAATTTTATTGCTCGGGCCTCCTCCACTGTGGGAGGAAATTTTACCTACTGTACCACGCTGGTCAGATGTATTGGCGAAAGGTTTTGCTTCGAGATTCCCTTTTCTTGCATAGATATTATATGTATATTATATCACTTGGTCAACTTTTACGATACCCACGGGTAAGATAAGGGGTGGTGAATTGTATTCTTACTTCCTCACCACACAGGAATGTTGCCTGAATTATTTTGTTCCGTATTGTCAGTACCTATTATGCTATTAGTTTATCATCTTAGATCTATCAAGCCTAGTGTTGTTCATGGTTTGATATATGGCCCTTCAAGCGGCAATGCCATGATGACAGCGATCAAAGAGTACTGTTGCTCATTCTCTTGATTCTTTAGAAGGTTTTTAGACTAGAGAAAATAACAGCGTGACATATTATAATTCCTTGACCTTTTACTCTTCAGAAACTATCTATCCTCGACAACATAAGTCCCACTTTTGGGCTGAGGTGTCCTCCACAATAGGCGCAGAATGGACTGCTACTACCTACCTACCTACTATTCCACGCTAATGTTGGAATAGGGTTTGAATCAAGGTTGCCTTCTCTTGCGTCTATGCTACCTACATATATCCCTTAGTCTGTTTTTACGAAACCCATAGGCAAGAGAGGGATTGGTTAGTTGTATTCTTACTCTGTAAGCACACGGAATAAATTACAACTCAGGATACTTACGTGATATTGATTTTTTTATTGGAACTAATTCCACCATACATTGCCACCATTGTAACTCCTGTAGATAAGCCAAGATCCACAATAGTCTCCATAGATCACACCGAGGTTAGACCCTTAGGCAGGTCCGGAAAATGATTTTAAAATTTGATTAGAAAAAATTCAACAGGAGGAGTTGGAAGAGATTGATGCCACTTCCCTTCTATGCAACGTGGAAGATATGAAGCAAAATTGACTAGCTAGTCAATAAATAAGAAGACGTGCAGTTACGATAAGCACAGCACCAGGGATATGGGAGAGCGTGACGTGACCTTTATGTCAGCCTTTTTTTTTTTTGTGGGTGGGCTGCGGTCGGCGCGCCTCCGCACCACTCCGTCCGGGGCGACAGAGGGGCTTAAGCACGCAACTCCCGCAACCCACCCGAAAACCACCTCGCCTTCGTCATTGGGCCGACCACCGGAGCCGGTTTACTTGTCGTCAGTGGTCGGCCCGACGGAATACCCCCTACGTGGGGTACCCTCCCATCGACCGACGTCCCCCCCTCGGGGAGGACGTCGGTCTTTCCTCACGCGGTCGGCCTCTCGGCGGGTGACGGACTAATCCCCGGTCACGTCACCCGCGGCCTCGGCTAGGGCGGCATGAGGCCGGGAACTGCTCAATACATGTTTGAGGTCCGGACAGTTTCCGGAGCAATGGAAGTGTGGACGTTTGTATCTACTGCGGAAGGAGGGTCGCCCAGCTGACGCCTCTTCCGCATACAGACCACTGGTGTTGCTGGATGAGATGGCTAAATTGTTCGAGAAAGTGCTCGCAGACCGTCTCGTCCAGCACCTCGAGGAAATTGGGCCGGGACTGTCAGAGAGACAATACGGGTTCAGGAGCGGCCGGTCAACAATTGACGCGCTGGCCGTTCTAAAGTCTCTGGCCACCGAAGCGGTGGCCAAAAAGGAAGTTGTCCTGGCAGTCTCACTCGATATAAAAAATGCTTTCAACAGTCTCCCACACGAGACGCTGAAGGAGGCACTTCGATACCATGGAGTGCCGCCGTATCTTGTGAGACTGTTGGAGGCGTACCTCGAGGGAAGGCACGTGCTCTGGGAAGGAGGCGACGGGCGTATACATCGCCATCGGGTGGAGTGCGGCGTCCCACAGGGCTCGGTCCTCGGTCTGGTGCTCTGGAACGTCGGATTCGACTGGCTCCTACGGGGTCAGCTCCTTCCTGGCATGGGGATCATCTGTTATGCAGATGACACCCTTATCACGGTGAAGAGGGCGGACTCCCGGGGGGCTGTCCGATTGGCAGAGGAAGGAGTGGCGCTCGTCGTGGACCGGATTGGGATGTTGGGTCTGAGGGTCTCACTTGACAAAACCGAGGCCCTCCTTTTTCATGGCCCACGTCGAGGTCCCCCCCGAGGAGCACACATCAGTGTGTCTGGGGTTGCCGTGCCGGTGCAGGCCCCAATAAAATATTTGGGTCTGCACCTCGATTCAAAGTGGAATTTCGGGCCACACTTTGCCCAGCTCGTCCCGAGGCTCGTCAAGTCGGCCGCGGCGC
Organism: Lymantria dispar; assembly: GCA_032191425.1. NCBI lineage: Eukaryota > Metazoa > Arthropoda > Insecta > Lepidoptera > Erebidae > Lymantria > Lymantria dispar. The sequence continues at coordinate 15,454,452 of CM063457.1, read as the reverse complement.
TGGGAAGGCTTCTGCCGAACACTGGCGGTCCTGGGTCGTCGTGCCGGCGTCTGTACGTCGGCATCCTGCGGTCCATGGCACTGTATGGTGCCCCTATCTGGTCGGAGTCCCTCACCGCCCGCAACAGAGCCCTCCTGCGTCGACCGCAGAGGGTCATCGCGGTGAGGGCTATTAGGGGCTACCGTACTGTGTCCTGGACTGCGGCAACACTGCTGGCGGGCGACCCCCCTTAGGCACTGGTGGCGGAAGCGTTGGCAGAAATATATCGGTTCCGCGCCACATCGCGAGTCAACGGCGAGCGAGTCTCCACAAGAGGATTGGGCAGAGTTCAGGAAGTGGCCCGAAGGGAAGTCATCCGGCGGTGGAGGGAGGATCTAGAGTCCCCCGTAGCAGGGCGGGGGACTGTGGAGGCGGTTGCGCCGCATCTCCACCGCTGGCTCAGGAGAAGGCACGGCAGCCTTACATTTAGGATGGTGCAGGTGCTTACCGGACATGGGGTCTTCGGTAAGTACCTGCACAAAATTGGAAGAGAAGAGGCCCCAGGATGCCATGAGTGTGGCGCGCTAATCGACGATGCGCGCCACACACTAGAAGTATGCCCCGCCTGGGGGCCTCAGCGCCACGTCCTGTCAACGGACATGGGAACAGCGGACCTGTCGTTGTCGACCATCATCTCGAAGATGCTCGGCAGCGACAGCTGTTGGTCGTCGATGGCCTCCTTCTGTGAGGCTGTCATTACAAGGAAGGAGGCCGCGGAGTGGGCACGCGAGGCACTTGCGTCCGCAGACTCGCTCCGCCGGCGGCGACCAGGGAGGAAGAGACGCCGTTATGCGCTCCTCCTTCCACCGCCCTGAATGATGACAGGACGTGGCCAGACGGCCAAGCGTTGGGGTGTCGGGGATAGAATGTCATCAGACGATCTCTCCGGCACCTCGTAAAAGCGCGGAAGGGGCCGCTGTGGTTTTAGTGGGTATTTCGGTCACTTCTGTGGCCGGCGAGTCCCACACACACTGCCCTGTCTGTAACCGGCGGGGGATAGTGCGTAAATGCATTTCCACAGCGTGAAAAAAAAAAAAAAAAAAAAAGCAGGTAGTTACGCCTGCGCCGCCCCAGTCGCCGGCGGCGGATCTCCTCATCGAGGCTGCGCTCCACGCGCAGACGATCCGCCGCCTCCTTCTGCGAGATCACTGTCTCGCAGAAGGCTGCGAGATCACTGTCTCGCAGAAGGCTGCGACCGCGTCCCAATTCCCGACGCTGTCGACCATCGCCCTAGCGATGGCCGGCAGCGTCAGGTCGGCACCGATGATTGCGACGAATTCACGGCGCTGCACTGCCCAAGCCGCGCAGGCCGCGAGCGTGTAGCGCGCCGTGTCCTCGTCACAATCGCAGTGGTGGCAGGACGGTGTGACCTTTATGTCAACCTGAGGATTGATTGCTATAGTAGGTATGTCAGAAACGCCTGAGCGCACGAGTTGCTACAAGGTTCATATAGTATATTACTCCAGAGGTCACTTGCAAATTGTTTAACATATGGTCGCGCTCGTGACGCCAGAGATCGCACTCTCAGAGAATGTGGTGTGCTGATTGTTCATACTAGTGGTTAAATGTGGAATATTGACATTATGGTGAGGATACGAGATTAAAGAAAATAACTTAAAATAACGTACTTTTAAAATTGCCATGGCGAGTTAGGAATTGGGTCCCACTCAAACCACACTTTCTCCATGCTATTGCGTATATGTACATGGGCAAAATAGATAGAGCTGACGGCTTTTTGGTGATGAATCCCATCTCTTCTACCATTCTGTTAGAAGATCTTCGTAAACAACGGATTGCGTCATATTGTATAGTAAAATGAATTCAAATACATTTTTTTGCACTTATAGTGATGTTACCCTAAGTGCACGTAGCTGTAGTCAATATTCTCAGACCTCGATCAGTCTGACGGCAAGTCTGGGTTGAGGAATATTATAAAAGGTTATCTCTAAAGTAATTGCTAAAGTTTTGCGTTATGGCTTTTATTTCTTACTATGAGTTACATTCATGTAAAAAGAAATATAAAGAATAATGACGTCCACGATATAACAAACTTTAATCTGTTTAAGCTGTCAGGTCAACAATTAAATTTCTAAGAAAGGTTAATGTCATGACCGATCATAAAACTATTGCGAATAACTTTTACAATACTATGTACTATGAAGAGTACATATTGTAAATAAAACTGCTTTACGGAAATTATCGCGGTTGTATTTGATTTATGATTGCCGACATTCCGAACACTTTACAGCATTCGTGGTCACGGGCGAACTAACCATGAATGCTGTAAAGTGTTCGAAAATTATAATTTACAGTGTATAATACTCGCATAAAAATCAGAAATCGTTAGAGTACATATTGTGTCAAACCTAGGTAATTTGGAATAAAAGCAAAATTATGATGATGACGACTTGTGTTTTTCTACTCCAATAAGCACAACGATCAGCTTAAGACGCTTTTTTTGGGGGGGTGGGTTGCGGTCTGGACACTCCTCGCACCACTCCGTCAGGTGCGCCAGAAGGGCACACACACACACGCACGCACACCCGCATCCCACCCGAACACCACGTCGCCTTCGTCTTTGGACCGACCACCGGAGCAGGGTGACTTGACATCAGTGGTCGGCCCGACGGAATACCCCCTGAGGAGTACCCTCTCATCGACCGACGTTGGTTTTTCCTCACGCGGTCGGCCTCTCGGCGGGTGACGTACTAGTTCCTCGGCCACGTGACCCGCGGCCTCGGCTAAGGCGGCGTGAGGCGCAGGTAGTTGCGCATATATATATAATATCTATGCAAGAGAAGGAAATCTCGAAATAAAACCCTATACCAACCCGTTTGTCCAGTGTGGTATTGTAGGTCAATTTACCTCCCATTGTAGAGGTGGCTCGAGCTAATGATGATGATGATGATGATAATGTGACATTTTTTTTATATTTTCAACCCACATATCTCAGTCACTTTTCAAATTATCAACCACTGAATTGTCAAAAAGTTGTATATAATTATCGAGTCTGATATGCTGATATATTTCTATCCAACTTGAAACGGAGACGGTTTGCTCCTCACTTGCACAGTCAATAAACTTATCTTCTGATAAAAAAGTGCAATAATAATTACACAATAACATAGTATAATGGTTCGCAAAATCGCAATTTCTTGTGGAATATGAATGTGTTAAAATTTTCTCCACCATCACACCTTTTATAAAAATATAACCTAATAGAGATGTGTTATTTATGACTACACATAAAGAAACTATTGACTATAATCAGGGCAATATCGCTTTCATTGAGTATTATTTCTGTTGTACAAAACATTAACAAAGCTATTATGTCTGAATAACGGTTATTACAACTATCAATTTTCTATTATTGCGACCATTCCCTGTAACAGGATAGTAAAACTTTAACTTTTAGCTTAAGTTCAGCAGTTATTTACGCCATTATATTCTAATTACAGTTTTCACTTAATTTAGTTTTTGATGTGTTTCAAACAACCTATAAGCCCTTGACTTGAATGAAATACTTCTGTTTAATATAAATCAAATTGAGGTTTCGCTTCTACGGTTATATATTATGTATTTTTGAAGTGAAAACTTCGGTTAGCCGGTTTGGATGCGGAGTAAATTCATGTAATCGTCACCGACATGGTCATGTGACGTATTCTTCTTCTTCTTCTTTTTTATTGACAATAAGCTACAATAATATGCGCTATTGGTGCCAGTGTCAAGTTAAAAACAAATTAATACGTCTTTATATATTTAATAGTCATATTAGGCTTAGTCGTTGCCATTGATCGGGCGTTTCCAATATATAGGTAGTACTACTCTATGATCGGGCGCTAATGACCATATCAACGTTTTCTCTGGAAATTTTGCAGAACATGAATATGCACGCAATTCACAATTAAATCATATTCACTACACTTCAGAATTTTCTCTGCGAACATAAAATACCAGCAAAATTATTTAATATAACACTGTAAAACACCAAAGTAATAAATAAAATTTAAAAGCGCTAGATGACCCTTTGACATTCCGTAAAAAATCCCATGTGTCGTATTAACACTAATGGCTTGATCACACGTACTGAGCAAACGGGCAAGACAATGCTCTCGGTCGAGTACTCGGTGAGTATAAACATAGCGCTGAGCACTCAGTCGAGCGCTCGGCCGAACGAAGTGGCGAGCCAGTAGCTCGGCTACTTACTAGACCGAGTGTCCACCCTCCCGCTTCCCCGCACTGTCTCGCTCGTTCACTCGGCAGGTCTAAACGTGCACTGTCTCGCCACTCGGTCACATGATTGTTATCACGTCGCCGCGCGCGCCTTTTTTGACATATTTTTCTTTAAAACAACTCCAAATTGTCTTAAATAAATAAAATAAAAAAACAATACACCATGTCTGCTAATGTCAAATGGGACTCTAACTAACTCTAATTCTTTAAAAAGAGAGTTTGTAGCGCCAAAATCTGATCTCAATATCCATGATCTTGTCCAAATCCGGCGTTGCTCTTTTTCCAACAATTCCTTTAATTCTTCTGCTAATAGTGGAATGAGTTACTTTGTATATTTTCTAATAATATTTTTACGATCTATAGTGTCCAAATTAAAGTCTCAATAGAACTGAACTTACTGTGCTAATTTCAAAACACGTGTGAACAGCTACTCGCTTACATCACTGTCTCGGCCGAGAAACATTTTATTGTCTCGCCCGTTTGCTCAGTACGTGTGATCAAGCCATAACACTATGTCAATGTTACTATATCTGTGCCGATAGATGTCAAAACCAGATAAATATAAAAAATTTTCATTTACAAATTGTAATTAAAAAATTAAACAATTCATTTGTATATGCCAAAATAGCAATCGTTTGTTCAGTTTTAACTTCTGTCCACAGTCCTTATGACCGCGTTATGTGTTTTAATAATTTTTCGGTTTTATCCTTGATTATGTAAGCATAGACGTTACCACATCCCAGTGGACTTAGCACGAATATTTGCGTCAAAGTATTCGTATCGTTATTGAGACCAATTTGTAGGGAAGCGCCTCTATCGTACGATAGGGGCATTGCTCCAAATCCACACAAATTGGTCTAGATAACGTTACACATATTTTGACGCAAATGTCCCACAGGTATAATATAATATACATCGAGTCTATTATCGCTGATCGGTCACTGTTTCAAGCTTTGAAGTTACCATTGAGTATTTATATAATAAATACTTATTGTTTTTATTGCAGTAAGTCCTTGATAATTGACATAATTTTCAAGCACTACGCCATCTGTGCAGCCTTGTTTGTTTATTTGTTATGCTTATACGCCTAAACCACTAAACTAATTTTAAAAATCCGTTCAGTAATGGCTAGCTACATTATCAGTGAGTAACATAGGCTACAATTTATACCAGTATCCTCACCGTGTGAATTCGATATGATGGCTATAAATTATTACAGTATTTGCCGCAGGAAAGTAAAACATTATTTAGATATATATTTACATACCAAATGGTTGTTGAAATTTGAACAAAGCAAACTGCCCTGGGTCGTCTACCAAATTAAAGTAAGAGTATTATAATTATTCGAGTTTGTTTGATCGACCTTTGTTTGATCTTTAACATCGCAAATTAATAAAGGAAATTGATTACATCATATCTACTTAATTAACATTAACCTAATTATCTAGTGTTTTCATTAAGATTCCCACCCATCCATCCATGCATGCATCAGCCCAGATATTCATTGTTGGATATAGGCCTCCTCCCCACGAGAATGACACTCGGAACAGTCCTACGCCACCTGCATCCAACGGTTGTGACTGTTAAGATGTCATCAGTCCACTTAGTTGGATGCCGTCCTAAGCCGCGTCATCCGATTCGTGGTCGCCACTCGAGAACCTTTCTTCCCAACGGTTATCGGTTTGACGAGCGATGTAGTCTGCCCATTTCGACGTGTTAAATCTTCGTGCTATGTCGGTTATAGCTGTTCTTCAACGGATTTCCGTATTTTTTCATTTATTTATTTCAGATATATTACAGATTCCCACATAGAGTAACATAATATTGTGATTTGGAAACCAGTAAACCATCAAAATGGTATTAAATACAATTTTTAACGTGTATTTATTTGCCTTGAACAATAAAAGAATAAATGTTAAAAATCGGTTCTAGAGTTGCCATGCAAAATTCCCTGTGTCAATTCAAAGTTTAATAAAATGCAAAAAAAAAACGATTTAATGCATTTTTACCCTTTGACCACGTATGCTGCTTCCACACCCCAAATGTTTTATTGCTATCATTATTCGACCCTTTCCACGGATGAACTTATGTACATATTATCTACCTATTATATATGGTATCTGCACCAGCCGCTTCGCTAGCGTAAATTGCTTTCTATCTCTTGTAATAATGTTAATTAAGAATACAAATCACCACTCCCTATCTTGCCCGTGGATGTCGCAAAGGACGACTAAGACATATCATACGCATATAACATCTGTTCAAGAGAAGAAAATCTCAAAATATAACCCTATACCAACCTGTCTGATCAGGATGGTATAGTAAAATCAATTTCCCTCCTATTATGGGGGAGGCTAGAGCCCAACAGTGGGACGTATACGAGTTGAAATGATGATGATGGTTAAACAAAAAGTTAAAAAATAATAGGAAATAAAAAGTAAAAAAAATAATAGCGTTCAAGGAGTCTTAGGTGCCGTGAGCCCTCCAGTGACCATAAACCCTGAAAAGTGTTTGTTACATCGGCATAACAACGACGACTGCGCAGAACTCATGAAGATTATTGTTACATTTAAGACGCCATTTGGCGATAATTTATTTAACTTAACTGTAGTCGATAACATTTATATTGTGTAAACATAAAAAAGAGCGTGCGTACTATGTACGCATGCCAGAAGGGAAACTTCTTTGGTGCCACGTGTTTTTGTCAAAATGAAAAAAATAATTAAAATTAAAAAAAAATACTCTCTCACTCTCTCGATCTTTCTCACGCTATCGCTTCGAGCTTCGTGCTATGTTCGCCCTTTCTCACTCTCTCTCAAACGGTCTCAATAGGTCTCTACCTCTTCTTGGACAAAAACGTCCCACGTTTTCGTGTCACTAAATTGCGTTTCATACGTAAAAAAATTACCCTCATAGGCGGAAAGAAGTTTCACTTCAATGTGTCAAAATATATCATTTCCATATCCTAATAGACGTTATGATTTTCAGAATATATTTTGATCTAGTGCAACTATTTTCATCAAAACTCAATACCAACTTTACACTTTGGTTAGAATCTAGACGTAAATATAAATTTCGTTACAAGTTTTAAATTAAAATTTATTAGTTTAACTATTACATATTAATTCGATTCAGTTTATAAAAATGTTTTAAAGTAAACCTTGCCTTCTTAAAAACTACAACTATGCATAAATATTTATAATACAACTCTTACTTGTCTGACTTGCGATAAACACAAATCGCTTTCTCAGACACGGTTTATCATGAATGTACATATACCTATAAGAATAGATTCATAAACATATATGTAGACATATACATATTCAAGATAAGTCTAGTTGTATCTCACGCGATAGTTAATTCTTTATTGTTTAAAATGTCATCATAGTCGTCGTCATCCAGCCTTTATTCTAATTACTAGCTGACCCGGCGAACTTCGTACCGCCATAATTTTTTTTGTAAATATATTTTCTAAATTTCAAAATTTAGTCTCTAATGGAAGAACCTTTGTCATGGATTCAATTGTCTTGGTCACAGCCTTAGAATAATAACGTATAGAAGGATAGTGTCAGTACTTCGAACATTCGAAACATGAATCTAAAAATACTACATGCGCGCAGACGATTACACACATACACACACACTACTATACAAATTATGAAATCAAAATTTGTTTTTATTAACATAAATCGTCGAAATACTTTTAAAAGCAATGTTAAAAACCTTTTTAAGTTTTTCAAATGTGTTATGACATCATTTGATTGCACAAACCGTCATAATTACCTATTTATTTTTTAAGAGTTGCGTACGTGCAGTGCAGTGACCTTGTAGTCCTTATACATTACAGAACGGTTCCGGCGTAAGCTCCATTAGGCTTCAATTGAAATGCTTCACTTTTTGTGCGCGAACTTACCTTCTATACGTTATTATTCTAAGGTCACAGCATTTTTAATGATGATTCAAAGAGAATACAAATTACTGATTATTGATTTCTGACAAAATTATAATTTCAAATTTTCAACCATACTTAATTATAGACAAAATTAAATTTAGCTGTCATTTGCGTTCAGTTATTATATATCAAAAGCGTTTTTGTTATACCACGTTTCATAGTGACTTGTTTGACGTTTGACGTTTTATGTCACGTCACACGGGAACGCGATCGAACGGGATAGAAAGCATCCTATGTCCGTCTCCTGGTACTAAGCTACCTCCCCACCAATTTTCAGCCAAATCAGTACAGCCGTTCTTGAGTTATAAATAGTGTAACTAACACGATTTTCTTTTATATACATACTAGCAACCCGCCCTCGCTTCGCTTCGGTTTCAGTCGTTTAAACCCGCGTAGTTCCCGTTCCTGTGGGAATACCGGGATAAAATATAGCCTATGTTACTCCCTGATATTATAGCTTTCCATTGGTGAAAGAATTTTTGAAATCTGTTCGGTGGTTTAAGCGTGAAAGCGTTACAAACAAACAAACATCCTTACTTTCGCATTTATAATATTAGTATGTATATAGATTTGGGGTCGACACAATTTATGTACTCTTATTTCATAGCGCATATTGCTAAAGTTTTGGTAATAGTTTTATGACTGGCCGCCCGCCGTCAACTCTCCTTGGAAATGTACTTTTTGACCAGATGACATCAGATGGAGCTGGCACAGGTTGATGTACTTATCATAAATATCTTCTCTTTTAAATTTTATTTATTACGTTGGTGTTTTACATTGTTATAGTGAATAATTTTGCTGGTATTTTATGTAATATAACGCAGAGAAAGTTCTGAAGTGTAGTGAATATGATTTAATTGCATAATATATAATGCATTTTCATGATCTGCAAAATTTCCAGAGAAAACATTGATTTGGCTATCAGCTTCCAATCAATGGCACTGACTAAGACTAATATGACTATTATATATATAAAGACGTATTAATTTGTTTTTAACTTGACACTAGCACCAATAGTGCATATTATTGTACCTTATTGCCAATAAAAAAGAAGAAGAAGAAGATCTTCTCTTGAAAAATCATCAATATTCACAAGTTCTTTCACCAATGGAAAGCTATCAGCGAGTAACATAGGCATTTTATCGTGATGGAATCTACGAGAAGGAGAACTACAAGCGAGAAACTGCGGGGATTTTATCAATTTTTGTTTCGCCAATGGAATGATAAGTTATCGACGAATAACGTAGGCTATATTTTATCCTCGTATTCCCTCGGGAACGGGAGCTACGCGGGTGAAATCGCAGGAATATGCTATTATTTTATAAAATGAGGTTGCGTCTTTCCAATTAAATTATTCAGAAACACGAAGCTTATTGAAAAATAAAAAATACTTTAAATAGTGGTATGGTATTGACCATAATTAAAATGTGTCAGCATTCCATATTTCCTGTGGGAATCGTAAAGTCGGCTGAGGCATCGTAGGCAGAAAGAGCAGCAGCAATCTCCTGGTAAACTTATAAACTCGTCCATCCTTTGCATTCTCTGCCAAGTGCGGCCGTATGAATATTTCATTAATCAAACCTTGTGGGTGCCGTATTTATATTGATCAACCCTTGTGGATTCTTAAATTCAACAGTGGACATCGAGCCTTGGAGATTGCTGGCCCTTGGAGAATATACATATAAAGCTCACACTAAAACTGCGAACATAGCTAGTACACTTATAAAATGCTGCACCCACTCGAAAATAATGACGTGAAATAGAATTTCATGTACCGGGTGTGTGCCCCTCCGAACTTGGTATCGTCGAGACGGAAAATATGAAATATTGACTTCGCTACGCGTCTACGCCAAACGACGATGTACTCACGATATTTCCTCATGCAAATTCAATTCATTTTGTCAATTGAGATTGAAGTCCTGAATAGAGTCTGCTTTGGCTGTCTCTTCAAATTTTTGCATATCAAAAAAGTTCTTGTAAAGTAGATTAGCAATATGAATTGAGGAAATAAAAGCAATAATAGCCGTAGCTTGTGCAGCAAGAACCTATTTCGTAAAAGTCTCGAGTTTGAATTTTTGCCTTCGCAATCGCTTTTTGAATTTATTTTATCTTTTCAAATCATTTTTGGCTATTTACATTTTTATTTCATTTTTCGTTATTATTATTTCCTTTTAAGTTGCCCAAATGCAGCCCAGCCGAGTTGGATTCGTCGGCTGACCTCTATCTCTAAATTGAACCTACCTAACTGGACTGTTTGTCCTAGGTCGCCATAATGATCGACAACTTCGAGAATCGCATTGGCAACAGAAATGACATGGGCATTTGACATGACTTTCGTCACGTCCATTCATTCGTAAACCAACTAGTTGGGATACTCTGCTGAGATCGTTGAGCATGGTGCTAAGATCCTCCATGAATTCTGCCATAACGACGATATCGTCTGCGAAACGAAGATGAGAGATGTATTCGTCGTTAATGTTGATATTGAGTTTGGTCCAGTCTAAGAGCTTGAAGACATCTGTCTTCAGTTGGGAGAGATGACGTCTTCCTGTCTTACACCTTTCTGCAACTGCATCGGTTTCGTACTCTTATCCCGGATACGAACTCACATTGTGATGTTCCTATACAAACACTTAAGCACTTAGATATAACGATGGTCAATATGGCACCGCTGAAGGGCCGCCGCCCAAGTTTCGACTGAGTCAGAGGCAACATCCCTTAATTATTACGAATCACAAAGGGGGGTAACGACCATTGTAGAAACAATGGTCACGTCTCCTCCCTTTCGTCGTCAATACAACAATTCACCGATAAGTTAGACTGATCATATTAAATATATTACATCTCTAAAGTGATTTAGTAGAATATAGGAAGAAAGCGACCTATGATGATGACCTATGATATTCTGAAAGAAATGCCGCAATCCTGAATAATTTTCTGGGAGAGAAGCCCTCAAAAACTGATTGAGTATTTAAGTATTTATAAAATCATCCTTGTCGACACTAACATTGTGTATCGCTTTGTTTTCGGGTGTCTTAAGAAGCGATTAGGGACGGTAAGGAGATAACGTCAAACAATCCAAGAAAAGGAAATCTTGAAACAAAAACCTACGTCAATCTGTCAGGACATTATGGTACGAGTATAGTCAGCTAGTTTGCTTCATATTATTCTCGTGCATAAACCTGATAAATAAATAGTAAAGTATATTATTCATTGTTGCTGTCCTAAAAGACGCTGTTCTATACAAATCTAAACAATAACCAAAAATATGTTTTTTTTAATTTATTCGCAGCACCTTCAATCAATCCAATTACTAATCCAAATCATTTTTATACAGTATGCTTGTGCATAAACCTGATAAATAAATAGTAAAGTATATTATTCATTGTTGCTGTCCTAAAAGACGCTGTTCTATACAAATCTAAACAATAACCAAAAATATGTTTCTTTAAATTTATTCGCAGCGCCTTCAATCAATCCAATTACTAATCTAAATCATTTTTAATCTAACTGTACATACACAAAAAAGATCATCAAAATCGATCTAGCCATTTAGGAGGAAATTAGTCATAGCCAGAAGAAAGATATGCATATGTGTAAAGATTTCCCTGCACTAAGGTAATAATTCTTGTATTTTTTTTGTGGGTGGGCTGCGGTCGGCGCGCCTCCGCACCACTCCGTCCGGGGCGACAGAGGAGCTTAAGCACGCAACCCACCCGAAAACCACGTCGCCTTCGTCGTTGGGCCGACCACCGGAGCAGGGTTACTTGACATCAGAGGTCGGCCCGACGGAATACCCCCCTATTGGGGTACCCTCCCATCGACCGACGTCCCCCCTTCGGGGAGGACGTCGGTCTTTCCTCATGCGGTCAGCCTCTCGGCGGGTGACGGACTAATCCCCGGTCACGTCACCCGCAGCCTCGGCTAGGAATAATTCTTGTATTGCGGGTGACTTTACGAACATAACTATTGAACACGAATTACATCCAGATTCAGAACAACAATTTATGGATCGCACAAAATGTTGCCTTGCGTGAGATTAGAACCCACGACACTGGCACGGTAGGTCAGTCTCTTAATCACTACGCCATCTATGCAGTCCCATGCATTATATCCCAATAAATTTCCTTAACATTTCATGGCATTGTTGTGAAATTTTAATTCTAAATATCCATTAATACAGGTAAACATACTACACTAAATGTTTTATAAAGTCGTAAATTTTACTGTACTTACACTCGTGAGACTAAACGAACGAGATGTTTAATATTTTATGCCGAACATAAAAATATAAAAGATTACATTGGATAAAAATATATCTTCTCAGTAACGGGTCGAGTCACACACCTTCAGATGAATAAAATAAGCTTACAGACCTACAGCTGGTCGGATGAGTACATAGATTTTTATTTCGAGTTTTTAGTTCTTATTATGAATTGCCGGTTATCGGTTATTTCGAGTTTTAGTCCAAATCCAGAAGCGATAAGACACAACTTATTTTCTAAAGCATAGAACTTTCGGTTCTTAGTAGTCTCTCGTGTACTTTTTAATACCTGTACGTTTGTGGAGTTGGCTCGGTGACACCTGCGCAGGTACCAGGTGAGAAAGGTAACTAAAAATCAGAGTTACTTAACTTAAATTTGAATGACTGATTTTTATATATATTTTGTAGAATATTACTCTGAAATAATATCAAAAAAGTCAGACGTTTTCCATGGGCCAGAACTTTTGTCAGACGCTTTAAAGCTCTACAAAAAAAAATTAACTTAATTTATTTTTAAATGTCTGATTTTTATATATGTTATTAAGATAAATATTACAAAGTTATATTTAATCAGTCAGACAAATTGTAATGACCAAACATCCCCTAAACACAAAAATTACTCAACTATGAGTATGAGCGCGAGAGCACTATACATGCGTTTCAGAGCGAGTGAGACATCCATGGTAGATCGGTTTCCCCCATGGAAGTAATAAGTACTACGTACAACAAGAATGAGCTGTTGTCGCAAAATTGAAGCCGAGCGAGAGCTCAATAACTGTACCTTTTATCCCTCTCTGGCGATGGTGACCATATTGAAATATGATTTAAGAACAATAATTATAAAAAATGATTTATAATCTGACGTCAGCAGATCATTGCTTCAGATGGATTTTAGTCAAAGATGCTAATGATAGATCAAATTAGACCGTCTGATTTCTTAAAAGAACTCAAAAACATCCATTTTAAACAGGCTCTAGTGGATTTTTTCATTCAACATTGGGCATCTGATGAAATGGTACCATTTATCGAAAATAAACTGATATATATAAATTTCAAACAATGTTATTCTTACATCGTTGAAAATAATAAAGTTGTATCAAGTGTAGATGACAATTTATCGTGTCCAGAACATGAAGAAGCTGACACTAAAATTATTTATCATGTCTGTAATATATCTATATTACAGACATGATAAATAATTTTTGCTCAAGCAAATTTTGTTATACGATGTTCCGATACTGATATTGCAATAATTATGTTGGGACATATGCATAATTTGAAAAACTATGATTCGAATGTGTGGTTATACACAGGTACTGGAAATAACCAAAGATACATTGATTTAACAAAAATTTACGAGCATTTGGGACCGTCTTTGTGTAGAAGTTTGCCAGGATTTCATGCATTGACATTGATTGATGGATGTGACTTAAAAAAGGCGGGATTAACCCGCCTTTTTTAAGAAAGGTAAACAAAGGCCATTTAATATAATGATGAAGAAACATGAATATCAGCGAGCTTTTATGCGATTCGGAGATCCAGAGTCGTTCACCGATGGAAACTTACAACAAGATATTTTCAACCAAATACAAAAATTTATCTGCAAAATTTATAATGTTTCTGGTATTCTCTCTCTCTCTGTTTCTAGTATATTAGGCTTTTGAAAGAAAAGGAATGAAAATTAATGTAAAGAAGACGAAAGTTATGGTATTTGAAAGGGAAGAAGCTATGACGGAATGCAAGATACGTATAGAAGAGGAAATATTAGAACAAGTGCAAGAGTTTGTATATCTGGGATCTACATTTGCGAGAGATGGTAAATGTGAAAGTGATATTGAAAGAAGAGTGTGTAAGGGAAATATGGTGAATGGTGCTTTGCGCACCTTTATGGGCAGCCAAAGCCTGTCTAAGAAGGCTCGCTTGGCTGTGCATGGGGGAGTGCTTGTACCAACTCTAATGTATGGAAGTGAGAGCTGGGTATGGCAGAAGAAGCACGAAAGTAGAATAAATGCTGTGGAAATGAGAGCGCTGAGGAGCATGATTGGTGTGAAATTGAGTGATAGAATTAAAAACAGAGTAATTAGGGAACGTTGTGAAATGAATGTAGATGTAGTGACAAGGATTGAGAAAGGTATGTTAAGTTGGTTCGGCCATGTAGAGAGAATGAATGAAAGGAGACTAACAAGGAGAATTTATAAGGCGAATGTGAATGGAAGTGTTGGAAGGGGAAGACCGAGGCGGACGTTCCACAATCAAATCGGGGACGTTCTTAAGAAAGGCCAGGTTAGGAGTACCCTGAACCGAAGAACATGTATGAGGAGATTAATGAATGTGGACGAGGCGAAAGTGGTATGTCAAGATCGTAGCAAGTGGAAGGAAGTGGTCTCTGCCTACCCCTATGGGAAAGAGGCGTGATTATATGTATGTATGTATGTTTCTGGTATTATCGACGTTGATGCTGCCCGGCTTCAGCTGTTTTTAAATAATTACACTGTTTCTGATATTAACGAAGAATATAATCCAAAAAATTTTAAAAATTTCGATGCAAGCAATTTACCACCATGCAAAACTGAGTTATTTCAACATTTTCTCCGAGCTAATTATATTAACAGCATATGGAATAATGCAAATGAAAAACCACCGTCTACTTTTACTCCTGATAACAATGGATGGACGGTTGAAGTTAACCAGTATCATTTTTATTGGTTTCATGGTGACCAATTACCAGGATTCGTTAGTGAATCACTTCAAGAATCAGGTACCGTACTTTGATTTCTGGTTTACAATTTATTATATTTGTCGTTTTAAATTTTTTAATTTTTTGTCTTTTTGTTTTTACAGAAGATGCTGCCAGCAACAACAATATAACTAGTGATGATGAGGATGATCACTTGAGTGAACAGTATCGTGATGTACTTAATGTTGAAAATTCAATTGATTATTATGACGATGATGAAGATGATTAAGAGACAATCAAATTATTTCATTAATTCATCATAATTAATTATTTTTTTTACTAAAATTATTACAATTGATATCTTTTTTAAAATAAAATACAAATTATTCTTTTTGAAAGACAATTGCTCCGTAAAAATTCATTTTTCCCTATATATCTGTAATATATATAATTACTTTTAAAATGATTATTATTTTAATTATATTTTCATCTTATTTAAATAGATATGCAAAAATATGAAATTGAAAGCAGTAAGTATTTTTCAAATATTAAGATATTTTACTCTGAAGCGCATGCGCATAGTGCTCTCGCGCTCATACTCATAGTTGAGTAATTTTTGTGTTTAGGGGATGTTTGGTCATTACAATTTGTCTGACTGATTAAATATAACTTTGTAATATTTATCTTAATAACATATATAAAAATCAGACATTTAAAAATAAATTAAGTTCATTTTTTTTTTGTAGAGCTTTAAAGCGTCTGACAGAAGTTCTGGCCCATGGAAAACGTCTGACTTTTTTGATATTACTTCAGAGTAATATTCTACAAAATATATATAAAAATCAGTCATTCAAATTTAAGTTAAGTAACTCTGATTTTTAGTTACCTTTCTCACCTGGTACCTGCGCAG
The DNA here is from genome assembly GCA_032191425.1 of Lymantria dispar. Taxonomy (NCBI): domain Eukaryota; kingdom Metazoa; phylum Arthropoda; class Insecta; order Lepidoptera; family Erebidae; genus Lymantria; species Lymantria dispar. The sequence continues at coordinate 15,438,377 of CM063457.1, read as the reverse complement.
GTGTCACCGAGCCAACTCCACAAACGTACAGGTATTAAAAAGTACACGAGAGACTACTAAGAACCGAAAGTTCTATGCTTTAGAAAATAAGTTGTGTCTTATCGCTCTGGGATCTTACTCTATTTTATTTCTCTAGTTGTATTGTGGTGATAGTGTTATGGATGATTCACGCTACACCGTGTCGCGACCGGACCGGGCCTCGGCCGGGGCACGTCCACTGTACGCCGGCTGGGCCAGTCATTCATGTTACACCGAGCTGTTGGGGTGTATTCTTTGTACGGCCGTGTCTGTGTTAGGTGGTTTTTGTCAGCTAGTGATTTCATCTATCGATAGACTTGACGTTTAAATAAATATGCAATTTTCACACTTTGAATTGGCAGCTATTGCAATTGCCATCGATGATGAATTATTGGAAAAACGAAGCAAAACTACTAAACGAAGGTGGGATGTACATCCAACTTGGAGAAAGCGAGAAGCAGAAGGAGAATTTGCTTTACTTTATACAGAATTAATAAATTTAATTTTAATTAAATTTTTGTATTTGTTATCTAAATACTTAGGATGGCTCATGTCGTAAATCACAGAGTACTTGCGCACACATTCTAATAAATTCTCATCATTCATTTTGGTGTTGAGCTGCTCACCTCCCTAAGATTTGACGTTGACTGCTCTGCGGGCGTCCGGGCGCCTATGTTCATGTTAGAACGTGTCGGGACTGGACCGTGCCGGAGCCGGGAAACAATATCCACCGACATTATAACGCCGTGCCCCGGCCGAGTCCCGACGGCGCACGGCCGGGGCACGGCTGAGCCACGGTCAGGCATGAATCACTTCATACAAAAAGTATACCATAATGTTTGACTGTGTCCCGGCCGGGGCATTCTCCGGTCAGGACACGGTGTAGCGTGAATCATTCTTAAGAATACCGGACCGGCCCGCGGCTGTAGACAGACGACCATCGACAATATGGTTCTACCACATCTGGATTCTACCATCATTTCAGCCTAGCACAATCCACTGTTGGCCGTAGGCCGCCCTCATGTTACGCCACAAAGTGCGGTCCTGTGCCGCCTGCATCCAATGACAACCTGCAACTTTCACCAGGTCGTCGGTCCACCTAGTGGGGAGGGCGTCCTACACTGCATCGTCCGATACGTGGTCGCCACTCGAGAACCTTTCTTCCCCAGCGGTTGTTGGTTCGTCGAGCGATGTGGCCTGCCCATTGCCACTTCAGCGTGCTAATTCTTCGTGCTATGTCGGTTACACCCGTTCTTCTGCGGATTGCCGTATTCCGGATTCTATCTCGCAGAGAAATCCCGAGCATAGCCCGTTCCATAGCACGCTGAGCGACTTTGAGTTTTGATATGAGGCCTACATTTAGGGACCACGTTTCCGTGCCGTAAGTCATCACTGGTAACACACACTGGTCGTAGACCTGTGTTTTCAGACACTGAGGTATGTTGGACGAGAAGATCCTCTTAAGTTTCCCGAACGCTGCCCAACCGAGTTGGATTCGTCGGCTGATCGCTTTCTCGAAATTGGATCTACCTAACTGGACTGTTTGTCCTAGGTAAACATAGTGATTGACAACTTCGAGAATCGCATTGCCAACTAGGACCGGTACAGGAATGATATGGGTATTTGACATGACTTTCGTCTTGTCCATGTTCATTCGTAAACCCACTAGTTGGGATACCCTGCTGAGATCATTAAGCATAGTGCCAAGGTCCTCCATGGATTCTGCCATAACGACGATATCGTCTGTGAATCGAAGGTGAGTGATGTATTCGCCGTTAATGTTGATGCCGAGTCCAGTCCAGTCTAAGAGCTTGAAGACATCTTCCAGTGCAGTGGTGAACAGTTTCGGAGAGATGACATCTCCCTGTCTCACGCCTTTCTGCAATTGGATCGGTTTCGTACTCTTATCCCGGATACGGACTGACATTGTGGCGTTCCTATGCAAACATTTCAGCACTTCGATATAGCAATGGTCGATTTGGCACCGCTGAAGGGACTGCAGCACCGCCCAAGTTTCGACTGAATCAAAAGCTTTCTCATAGTCCACAAACGCTAAGCACAGGGGCTGATTATACTCCTCGGTCTTTTGTATAATCTGCCGAAGCGTGAGGATATGGTCTATGGTGCTATAGCCTTTTCGGAAGCCGGCTTGTTCGGGCGGCTGGAAGTCATCGAGCTTGCGCGTAAGTCGATTGGTAATGACCCTCGAAAACAACTTATAAACATGGCTCAGGAGTGAGATGGGTCTGTAGTTCTTTAAAAGAGCTTTATCACCCTTCTTGAAGAACACCACCACCACACTCCTGGTCCACGACTCTGGAACGTCGCCCCCAAGGATAACGGAATTGAATAGCTTTTGAAGGGCTATTAAGACCGGCTTGCCGCCCGCCTTCAAAAGCTCTGCCGTAATTCCGTCATCTCCCGGTGCCTTACCGTTACGTAGTTGTTTGAGAGCCATTCTGATCTCGTACAAACCTCGACCTCTCCCGAGATCTCAATTTGGGATGAAATGACAGTGCCGTCATCGGTCTTCAGCTTAGTCATTTGGCTTTGCCCAATAGATAGATCTTGTGCGAACACTTTCGAGCCACGATTCCGCTCTATCGCTTTTTTAATACGGAGCGATTAAATCGGCGAATATCGCGACGCACAGACCTGAAGATCTGCCTATTTAGCTGCCTATGTTTGGACCAATCGGCTGCAGACTGCACCGTCATCTCTTTTCTCAGCTCGATGAGCTCGAGAGTCTGGTCAGAAAGTTTTTTAGGTCTATTAACGCGGTGAGCCTTGAAAAATTTCGACCCAACCGCGTGGACAGTTTCCACGAACCTGTTGTTCATATCGTTCGGAGATTCGCACTCGTCCAGACATTGGAAGCGATTGTGTAGTTAGTGTTGAAAGCTTTCGAGGTTCTGGTATTGGACAGATGTAGGTCGGAGTGTAGACTTCATCAAGCGTGACCGCTCAACTTTTGTATGGATATTCAATGTGCCTCGTACCATCCGGTGATCGCTCCCAGTTTTAATTCTGCTGATCACTGAGACATCATTGAATATCTGTCGTTTGTCTGACAAGATGAAGTCTATCTCGTTTTTTGTTGAACCATCGGGGCTAATCCAGGTCCATTTCCTTTGTGGCTGCTTCCTGAAAAAGGAATTCATCATAAAGAGGCTTTCCCTCTCCAGAAAATCAGTCAGTTTCTGGCCCCTCTGGTTTCTCTGTTCATATCCATGGTTCCCCACTCTCAACTCATCATCACTCCCTTTGCCTAGTTTTGCGTTAAAGTCTCCCATAACCACCGTGAAGTGGGTTTTGGACGCGTGTATGGCTTTCGAGATGTCCTCGTAAAATGCCTCCACCTCGTCGTCGGAGTATGTCGAGGTCGGTGCGTATACCTGTATAACCTTCAGCGAATACCTCTTGGTAATTCTGAGTATAAGGTACGCTACCCTTGCCGACACACTCTGGATCCTCTCCAAGTTGTCTACGAGAGACTTACGAACGATAAACCGTGTACCACCTTGGGACGAGTGATCGCCCTCCCGGTAGAAGAGCAAGTTTCCAGACTGGAGGATTATCGTGCCCTCGCCCTCTCTTCGCACTTCTGATAATCCTACAATGTCCCAGCGGATTTTGCTCAATTCCTCTTCCAGCTCGATGACCCTCTCGTCAGTCCTGAGTGTCCGAATGTTGTGTGTTACCAGGGCTAAGGGTCGTTTTTGTTGGTAGCCGGATCGCTGCCGGAGATTTCTCGCACCCCCCGCTCCACCCCTACTGGGCCCGCCACCAAAATGAGCCCGTAGGGTACCGGAGCCTCCGTGACTGGGGGCCATTTTTTTGTTGTACGCCATTTTTAAAAAGGGGATATTGCCGTAATCGCCACGCTTGGCAGGCGGGTTGGCGATCGCAGTATGGATGTTTTACGTTTCCCAGGAGAGAGCTGCTGCCCACTCTCCTGGTGAACCCTCAGCCGATTTTTACGACTCCCACGGGCAAGTAAGGGTTGGCGACACATGTATTCTCAAACCGTCGCCACACGGCATATTATATTCATACTCCGTCACTATACGGAAAAATTTTCATACAATACCAGCTGACCCGACAGACGTTGTTCTGTTCAAATCTTAAAAATAGTAAAAGGAATTCTCCTTGAAATCAATCGCAGCTCCGCCTACCGGTTCCAATTATTAATCTAAACCATTCTCATATCCATCGGAACAGTCACAAAAAAAAAACATCAAAATCAGTTCAGCCGTTTAGGAGTTCAATTACAAACACGAACAGAATATTTATATATGTATACTCGCTGACCCAACAGACGTTGTTCTATTCAAATAAAATAAAAGGAATTCTCCTTGAAATCGACAACAGCCCACCTATCGAATCCAATTGTGAATCTAAACCATTCACAAATTCCCTTGAACACACACGAAAAATTTCATCAACATCAGAAAAATGGCACTTTTATTAATTAGGCACATAAGCATGACAACGGCACGATAGGTTACTAGTCAAGGGAGATCCTGTTTTAATTGGGTCACTGTAAATGATTAACCAATCAAAATTGCACAACGGCAGCCAGATATGAGCTACCTTCATATGTATATCAAATACATAAGAATGTATAGAGATGGATGTCAAAAGCAACTTACACCGAATTACTTTTATAAACTTATACAAATATAGATACACTATCGTCCGTGTAGTGACGGAGTAAGAATACAATTCACCACCCCCTCTCTAGTCCGTAGGTGTTGTAAAAGACGACCACGGGCTTAAATGTGCATATAACGTAAGAGAAGAAACGCTCGAAATAAAGTTCTATGCCAACCCGTCTGACCAGCGTGACCAGGTCAATTTCCCTCTTATTATGGAGAAGGTTCGAGCCCAACTATGAGACGTATACGAACTGAAATGATGAACGATAATGATATTATTTCAAACCTCAGTGCTAAGTGCTAAAAATCCTAATGCTATATGGTTTTTTGCTTCAGCAGAGTCAGTAAAGTGTATTTTTTCCACAGAGCAACCAGCGTCTGGCCTATGTAGATAAAAGGAATAACGTCGTTATAGTATATATATATAATATATATTATATATTAGACTAGCCGATTACCTTGCAACATTCGTATGTTATATGTCCGAAACAAAAGGCATTATCCTCCGACATTCCGGAGGGGGGACGTCGAGAGGAGAGGGTACCCCGCGAGGGTATTCCGTCGTCGGGCCGATCAATGAAACTCAGTGGTCGGCCCAACGACGAAGAAAATGTGCTACGGGTGGATCATAGCCGCGCGCCGCCCCTCTGTCGTCCCAGGGCGGGTGCGCTGAACATGGCCCAACCCCCAAAAAAAATCATCATTATCCTGCTCTTATCCCAATTACTTGGGGTCGACTAAATATGTGCTCCTCTTTTATAGTACCCTAGCAACCCGCCATCGCTTCGCTTCGGTTACAGTCGCCTTACCCGCGTAGTTCCCGTTCCCGTGAGAATACCGGGATAAAATATAGCTTATATTACTTAGGGATAATGTAGCTTACCAATGGTGAAAGAATTTTTGAAATCGGTACAGTAGTTTTTGAGGTTATTCATTACAAACATACACACACACATATACAATTCTTTTTATAAACTTTATATATATTAGTACTTTATAATATTATTGTAGCGGCCGCCACATACCCAATGAAGGGCATTATTACTGAAATGTTTCAGAAGTTGATTTTAGACGACAATTGTCGAGCGAGAGCTTTTTTTCATTTGAAAGGTTTACTTTACAATTTCATATTAGATCTACAGATTCTCAAAACGACGCTAGTTTTATGAATAGGATAATGGTGTACATGCATACATTTTTATATATAAAAAATATCTTGTACCTTGCAAATGTTAAACAAACTTGTATAAACATACTAACGTAAATTTACCGCTAAATTAAGCACTGATATTGTATTTTATTACTCATATGTTTTTTGTAAATGAGACACTCTTTAATATATATAAAGAGAAAAACACATAAATGCAATGGAACCTTTAAACCACTTTCAAACACATTAATTACAGACATTTGAGGCACATAATAAAATGTCCAAACCTTTGCGTGCAATCCATTAAACTCAAACCGGCTTATATTACAATAAAGTTTAGGGTGCCCCAGACGACAATTGCAATAGTTCTTAAAAAGGGTCTACTTACGAACCACTTCCCAGTATAATGATAATATAATGGGGAGAAAACTAATAGTCTTGAGGTTACGACACATCGTAACTTGCAGTAAATAAAACTACAATATCATTTCCACACACGCACAAGACCAATTACAGCGTAATATAAGAAATATTTGGCAAATTATTAATATGAAAATTGACAGTATACATAAATTGTTCGAGTTGGTTATTTTATAGTGCTTATAGTCAAGTAGTGCTTATACTTGCTGTTGAGTAACTCCTACGAATACTACCAAACTTTTGCTCAGGGATGTTGTAAATGATGACGATATGAGCTTTATATCGATCTCGCACAACTTTATTTCATGAGGTCTGGTCAACACATTTACATACCCAATTAAATCTCTGTAATAACGATGACTTGCTCGATGTGAGACATCATAGTCCGCCCGTGATCATGCACGCTCAAAGGCGTTCTAAACGTCAGGCAATCAAAAATCAAATACAAACGCAATAAAATCTGTTAAAAAAAGAGTTTTATTTATAATTTGTAACTCGTGTTAACATCAGAAATCATTATGAAAGCTAGCTATGCATCTATTCTCGAGCTGAAAAGTGTTTTAACTGAATTAGAATCACTAATAATCCGTCTGCAACTACACAGGTGGCGTAGTGTTAATATTCGTACTTCCTGTGCCAAGCCTCATGGGTGTGAATCCAACACAGGACAATACTCTGTGCGATAGACAATTGATTGTTCTGAGTCTTGAATGTAATTTGTGATCAGTAATTACGTCTGTAAGAGCTCCAGCCATACAAGAATTATTGTGGGATATTAGTACGGGAGACTTACTATTGTTCTCCCAATTAGGAGCCACCAGTGCAAATATTGCTATCACAATTAGCCTGTTATGTAAAACGATCCATAATCGGATTAGTGGGGAATACTGTACCTTTGCAAGAACGCCAAACTATCTAGCTGTCATCGTCTTTATAGTCTTTATTGTTATAATTACCTTGACTGCACAGATGGCGAAGTGGTTAAGATACCGACCTACAGTGTCAGTGTCGGGGGTTCGAATCGCAGCAAAACACTTTGTGCGCACCACAAATGTTCCACTGAGTGTGGATGTAATTTGTGTCCGTTAGTCGTGTTTTTAAAGTAATACAGGGTGGTACACATACATAGACAGTTGTCTGTCTACAGCCGCGGGCCGGTCCGTCCGTGGTAGTACCACACTCTTGTTTTTTTTTTGGGGTGGTTGCGGTCGGCGCACTCCTTGCACCACTCCGTCCGCGGCGACAGAGAGGCGTAAGCACGTATATGATTAATATTAAGTTGCTGTTATTCACAAGTAATCGGATGAATTGTCAGTGTATGTTATTATAATTATAGTTTATTTAATTTTAGTAATAATAATATCATAATATAGTAATATCATAATATAGTAATATCATAATATAGTAATTTCATAATATTGTGGAAAATTGTGCTAAAACCCAGGGAGCTTCATCTACCAACAAACTGTAATACAGTTTGGCAGAAGTAACCAATTAATTGTAAATATGTGCATTTTTCCTTTAATAAATTTATTTCTATTCTATTCTACGCACACCCGCAACCCACCCGAACACCACGTCGCCTTCGTCGTTGTACCGACCACCGGAGCAGGGTTACTTGTCATCAGTGGTCGGCCCGACTGAATACCCCCTAGTGGGGTACCCTCCCATCGACCGACGTCCCCCCCTCGGGGAGGACGTCGGTCTTTCCTCACGCGGTCGGCCTCTCGGCAGGTGACGGACTAGTTCCCCGGTCACGTCACCCGCGGCCTCGGATAGGGCGACAGGAGACGCAGGTAGTCGCGCCTACGCCGCCCCAGTCGCCGGCGGCGGGTCGCTTCGTCGAGGCTACGCTCCTCGCGCGTGCGACCCGCCGCCTCCTTCTGCGAGATTACTGCCTCGCAGAAGGCTGGGACCGCGTCCCAATTCCAGGGCGATGCTCGACAGCGTCAGGTCGGCACCGATGATTGCGACGAGTTCACGACGCTGCTCTGCCCAGGCGGCACAAATCTCGAGCGTATGCTGCGGCGTGTCCTCGTCGCAATCGCAGTTGTGGCAGGACGGTGTACCCTCCCTCCTAGCGACCGTGTACAGGTATTTGGCGAAGCATCCATGCCCCGTCAAAACCTGCACCAGGAAAGCACCCGTGCCGCCGTTTTAGCCACTGCATCGGCCTCAAGGCCTCTGCGGTCCAGACCCCGTACCTAGGCCTCTCCAGGCGGATAGTACCACACTCTCGCAGAAAATTAACGTCCGAGTAGTAGCAATTTGTTACTGCACTTCGTTCGGTGAGCGAGAAAGCCGGAAGCCAAACTTTCTAAGGGTGTTTGCGTGTGGTGGGTTTTAGTGATGCTTTTAGTATCACCGAACCTCCTATCACGCATTTAAACTGCCTTCACTTTCTTTGCGTCAGGCAGCGGCCTTGCAAAGGTCCATGAGCAGCAGTAACACTTACCATCAGGTGTACTGTTTGCTCGTTTGCCACCGTAGTTATTTGACCACTGACGACAATTCACCCTGCTCTGGTGGTCGGCCCAACAACGAGGCGACGTGGGTACGGGTGGATTATGGGCCCGCGCACCGTCCTTTCATCGCCCCGGACGGAATGGACCGCGCGTGTGCTTACCATAGCCCACCCATAAAAAAAAAGGCTTCCTAACACCATTGCCTCGGTCCGATTTGATACGACATCCACGGGTAAGAGAGTGGTGAATTGTATTCGTACTCTGTCCCTACACGGACATTTATGTAGATTAATTGTAGGCATATTTCTATGTCCAACAGTGAACGTCGTCGGGCTAATGAATAAACGGATATATATAAATATGTATAATGGGCAAGAGCACTCTCGTGATTACGGTATTTTTGTCCTTAAGCCTTTCCGAAGAGTAATTCTGAAAAGCCAACACCAACATTGGGAATCGATTGGCCAATAGATGGATATCTCAAGACTGATTTGACTTGCCGTGTAGTGACGGAGTAAGAATACAATTCATCACCCCCTATTTTACCCGCGAGTGCGAACCCACGACTAAGGACTTTAATATATAACATCGGTGCAAGAGAAGGAAAACTTGACATAAAACCCTATAACAACACGGCCGATCACCGTGGCGATTCCCCTTCGGCCACGGCCGATTTCCCTCCTATTATGTAGAAGACACGAGCTCCACCGTATATAAGCTGAAATGGTGATTTGAATTAAATGCAAGACCACGAGACTCTTGCAGGCTCAGTCTTGGTCTTGCTCAAGTCTTGCAGGGCCAGTCTTGGTCTTGGTCTTGCAAAAAATAAGCGGTCTTGGTCTTGGTCTCGGTCTCGCATTTCTCGCAAGACCAAGACCACAAGACCAAGACTTTTTTGGGCAACACTAGATGTTATATGCGTTTTATATCCTTTAGTCGACTCGTACGATCACCCACGGATAAGATAGAGGATGGTGAATTGTATTCTTACTCCGTCACCAAACGGAAAGATAAATACTAAAACACAGACAGATTAAAAAATATAAACAAAAAAAATCACGAAAATATTTTCATACCCAATAGCTACGAGTATAAGCGATCGGTATTACAGAGATTTTTTTTTTTTTGTGGGTGGGCTGCGGTCGGTGCGCCTCCGCACCACTTCGTCCGGGGCGACAGAGGGGCTTAAGCACGCAACTCCCGCAACCCACCCGAAAACCACGTCGCCTTCGTCGTTGGGCCGACCACCGGAGCAGGGTTACTTGACATCAGTGGTCGGCCCGACGGAATACCTCCTATTGGGGTACCCTCCCATCGACCGACCGACCGACGTCCCCCCATCGGGGAGGACGTCGGTCTTTTCTCACGCGTTCGGCCTCTCGGCGAGTGACAGACTAATCCCCGGTCACGTCACCCGCGGCCTCGACTACGGTATTACAGAGATAAAGATAACATTTTGGAAAATAGGAGACAATGCACAGATATCTACGTACCTACTAGTATGATGTCCTATTACCGACGACATAATACGCAGACAACTGCATTTTAAAGTAGTTAAATTGCATAACATAGGCCTCGCTGCAGTATTTTTTATGTGTTTAGCTGTTAACCGCAGATGGCTTTAATAGCTTTGCCCGGAATATAGGCGAGCGTTGAGGGCTCTCAATCCGGATCTCGCCGCAATTGCAGATAGCTTAGATATTTACCTGTTCTATCATAGCATGCTTTTCTGATGTCTTGATCACTATTAGTATAAAGATTTAACTGGTAGCTCTATAAACTGCATATTTATAGCATTAGATAAATGTGTAAAATACTCTAATTAGCACATATCTACTATAACCTTATAATTGGGTCGTTTTAATCGCCCTACATTCAATGTAAATGATATTAATGTTACTATGTACCAGAACATTATTACATCGTAGATAATAAATAGTACGAGTAGAACGACGGCTAACTTTTCAACGATTTTATTTTGAACTTCATTAACGATAGTATTGATCATACACAACATGGATTTTGATTAAAATCGTCGACAACGACTAAAAGGTCTCACCTACTCAAAGAAAATATAATGTTGATGGATCATCATCATCATCGCAGCCAACATATGTCCCACTGTTGGGCTCGGGCCTCCTCCACAATAGGAGGGACTTTGACCTATTATACCATGCTGGTCAGACATGTTGGTACAGGGTTTTATTTCGAGTTTTCCTTCTCTTGCACAGATGTTATGTGCATATTATGTTCCATAGTCATCTTTTACGACATTCACGGGCAAGATAGGGAGTGGTGAATTGTATTCTTACTTCGTCACCTCACCGAACTCCGTCACCTCACATGTTGATGGGTGTACTTATCAAAACAATCATTTTTTGTTAGGCTGTATCTCATCATTACCATCATTATTACAGCTCCTACACGTCTCGCTGCTGGGCTCGAGCCTCTTCCATAATAGGAGGGCAATTGACCTACTATACTATACAGGTCAGACATGTTGATGATAGGTTTTATTACGAGGTTTCCTTTTCTTGCATAGATGTTATTTGCGTCTCTAAGACGTCTTATGGGTACCGTACCCATGGATAAGAAAGGGGATGTTGAATTGTATTCTTACACCGATACCATATGGACTATTATGAACTATATCTAGCTTATAGTTTTTACGCTTATGCAACTGAGTCAAAACGAGGTTAAAAGTGACAATCTCGTTCGAGTGATATTGTACTGGGATCTTAATCATCTGCCCGCTATGTCACATCTATACCAATAAATAAAATTGGAGTGTCTGTTTGTAATGTCAAAATAATAGGTTCTTTCATGCTCACACGGTTATTTGCAGGACACCTATGCCTAAAATACAGATTAAAAAATTTTTGTCTGTCTGTCTGTCTGTTTGTTCCGGGTAATCTTCAAAACGGCTGGACCGATTTCAAAAATTCTTTCACCAATGGAAAGCTATAATATCAGGGTGTAAACTAGGCTATATTTTATCCCGGTATTCCCACTGGAACGGAAACTACGCGGGTAAAACGACTAAAACCGAAGTGAAGCGAGGGCGGGTTGCTAGACAAAAATAAAATTAAAAAAAAAGAAAATAACATTTAGCCGATCATACTCTTTCATTGATACTCACACTATAAGCATTACTACGAAAATTATAAGGCATTTTTCGACGTCCGCCATGTGGGATTAAAAATAACTGCATTTAAATAATCGTTCATTGTCACGTGAACCAAATATGTATGTCAATTTTCAGTTTGATAGCTTAAGTGGATATTTTTTTAAAGACACTTTCTCCTGCACTAAGGTAATAATCCTTGTATTGTGCGGGACTTTACAAACATAATCTATACCAATAAATAAAATTGGAGTGTCTGTTTGTAATGTCAAAATAATAGGCTTTTTTCATGCTCACACGGTTATTTGCACGACACCTATGCCTAAAATAGCAATTAAAAAATTTTTGTCTGTCTGTCTGTCTGTTTGTTGCGTGTAATCTTCAAAACGGCTGGACCGATTTCAAAAATTCTTTCACCAATGGAAAGCTATAATATCAGGGCGTAAACTAGGCTATATTTTATCCCGGTATTCCCACGGGAACGGGAACTACGCGGGTAAAACGACTATGACCTATAACCGAAGCGAAGCGAGGGCGGGTTGCAAGTTATATATATAACTAGCTATATTATAGCTTTCCATTGGTGAAAGAATTTTTGAAATCGGTCCAGCCGTTTTGAAGATTACCCGGAACAAACAGACAGACAGACAGACAGACAAAAAAATTTTAATTGCTATTTTAGGCATAGGTGTCGTTCAAATAACCGTGTGAGCATGAAAAAAGCCTATTATTTTGACATTACAAACAGACACTCCAATTTTATTTATTGGTATAGATTAACGGACACAAGTAACAACCAGACTCAGAACAACAATTTGTGTGGTGTACTGCGTGGGATTCGAACCCACGATACCAGCAGTGTAGGTCGGTATCCTAACCACTACGCTATTTGTGCATTTAAATAAAATATTGCTTACCAATTTCACATGAAAAATAATATGTAGTTAGCCAATATGAATATATGTATATACTAGTAGTAGTAATAACTACTAACATACTCTAGTAATAACTAGTTGTTGCTTGCTGCTTTGTTGGCATTCACAAGATAATTGTAATGTATTTTTATCACATTGTTGCTTAACTTGATTTATTTATTTGCTTTTAATAGTAAATAAAAAATAACTAAATAATTATGTATTTTACAAAATGCGGCATTTTCTATCCTTTATTAAGTAAATCCCCAAAATCATGTAACTAAACTAAAACCTGACCACAAAAAATACGCATATTAATAAAATAACAATTATAAAAAAAAAGATGTACGAGAAATCAATGTATTAACCATATATCAAAAGCATTATTGATAGCTGAATAGTAAGACCGAGGCACTTATTGTTGTGAGCACAGAAAAAAAGTATTAATATTTCTGTGGTTGTGAGGACTAAACTTTCTTACACTGACGTAAAGTGTTCAATCACGAATAGATTTTCAATATGAAAAACCCATTTGACATATTGCTAAATTGTTCCTGCCCCTAATTTTATTATAATGTATCGTTCGAAACTCAGTATTATACATATAGAGTAGTGATGGCTGCTCTAGTAGTTAACTCGTGATAGAGTGTAGCTTCTGGGATCTATTCCAGCCATCATATTTAGTATTTTATTTGAGAATTATATTATATCGAAGGAAATAGAAAGAAATTAAAAATTAAGTGCGAGTCGGAGTCGCGTACGAAGGGCCATTTTCTATAAAAAGGCCAATAAAATCGCGTTTGTTGTATGGAAGCCCCCTTTAAATATTTATTTTATTTTGTTTTTAGTATTTGTTTAGTAATTTTTTACAAATTATGTATTTCTATTGCCGCTATAAAGCAGCAACAGAAATACATAATTTGTAAAAAATTCAACTGTCTAGCTATCGCGGTTCTTGGGACAGAGGCTACTGACAGAGAGACAAACGGACAGACAGCGAAGTCTTAGTAATAGAGTCCCGTTTTTACCCTTTGGATACGTAACCCTAAAAATGGATAAACCCGTTGAGTTTTTTATTCGATTTTCTCAGTGACAAGATATAGACATGGTAAAAGAAAATTTTCCTATCGTTACGAAGGGTCGTGGTCAGGCCCATAGCAGTAGGACGTACATGAAGCTCTATGATAATGCTGATGAATTATATTTTGTTAATATTTTGAGAGCCGATGAGCTTCTTGCCTTTGGAATTAGCTGCATAGGTTTTTATTTTCTAGTAATTGGGTATCCAGCAAGCGAATTTTTAACGTAAAAGATTATTTATCAAAGCTAAAATAATGTTAATAAGGTTTAATATTTCATGCAATAATTTATCCTTAATAACCTATTCCCTGCTCTCCTCCAAGATAAAGCCATTAAATTCTTAACGTCCAATTAGAAAGTAGACCATTTAAAAAATGACAAAACTCGAAGTCATTATTACCAATTACATAACAATTTTCAAAATAAATTATTATACTACTTCAATACTCAAATAATTTTCCCGCAGTCACCCTTGTTTATTGAGTTGAACATAATTATGAGGGGCAGCAATGAGGACCGAATGTCATCTCGATCGCGTCGAGTTCACACTTTTGATTATTATCGAGATTCAACAATCACAATTTTAATGAAACGTAAGCAGTGATTTTAATGAATATGAATATAATTTAACTTACTAACCTTCTACGATTTCATGCAATCAAAGAAAGTGGAGTTTCTTCTTTATTTGTCTTCAGCTACTAATAAAAGCGATTTTTGTCAGTGTCAAGTTATAATTTTCTTTACAAATTATAAGTTTTTTCCTATTAGTCTTTTGCCGTCAATAAGTCAAATTCTCGCCTTCAACAGTGCTATGGCTACTGTTAATAGTATCGCTATCTTCTGAGATGTTCCTTTCGCCATACAACACATAAATTGCCATTAAAATTATTTAATAAAACCTTTTTTTTATGTGTGTGACTATAGTTGTTAGCTGCAGATGGCTGTGGCAACTTTAACCGGACAGTTGGGTGAACTCTGAGGGCTCTCAACTTGATGTTAAAACATGTTAAAACATATAGAATATAATAAAAGACCACTATATGACACTTCCACATTCACGCTCAAAAGTCAAAAAAATTGGTGCTTTATAAATTACGAGGCTGATGGTTCTGCCAAAGCCTTCAATGAATTAATTCATAGATGAAAATCATATTAAAGATATTTATGCTACATGGAGGCAGTAGCTTAATTAAAATCTCCCTCAACGGCGAGTGTAGTGTATTTGACTCCCACTTAGCACAGCTCTGTTCGCTCGGCAAGATTGCTTTTAGTGGTAAATTATCTTTGTTCATTCCACATTTTTAAAGTGACAATAATTTATTTTTAGTGAAATATGATATTAAAAAATCTAATTATTTTGCGTACACAAAAATCTCGATTCCTCCTTAAGTATGTAGCATTTCCGTCGGGTCGACCACTAATGACAAGTCAAGTTAGCCCAACGACGAAGGCGACGTGTCACGGGTGGGTTACGAGGCCGCCCGCGCCACCCCTGTCGCCCCGGACGGAGCTGGGCGACGGCTGTGCTGACTGTAGCCCACCCCCAAAAAAAAAAGAAAAAGAAGTATGTAGCAATTGGCGATGGAGGCAGCGTGACTCTTGGGCGGGACTCCCCGTGGGAACTGGAGGAGGCTCGCCGGGTTCTAGCGGGGGGGTGTCGGAAACCTGGGCTGAAGGCGGCACAATCTCATTAAAGGAGATGGCCGCCTGGCGGGTCAACGCCCGAAGCGACGTCATTGCCAATTGGGCAGTCTAGCTGGAGAGGCCTCGGTATGGTGTTCAGACCGTCGAGGTTATCTAGTCAATGCTGATGGAGTGGTTGGGTCGGCGGCACGGAGTGCTTTCCGTCCGACTGGTGCAGGTATTGACAAGGCACAGTTACTTCGGCAAGTACCTGCACACGGTCGTGAGGAGGGCGAGCACACCGTCCTGCCACCACTAGAATTGCGATGAGGACATGGTGCAGCACACGCTCGAGGTGTGTGCCGCATGGGCAGAGCAGCGCCGTGAACTCGTCGCAATCATCGATGCGGACCTGACGCTGCCAACCACCGCTAGAGAGATACTCGACAGAGTCAGGAACTGGGACGCGGTCGCTGCCTTCTATGAGGCAGTTATCTCACGGAAGGAGGCGGCGGAGTGTGCGCATGAGGGACTCTTCTACGGCGCCAAGAACGAGTACCTGCATCTGATGCCGCTCTAGCCGAAGCCGCGGGTGACCGGACTGGAGAATAGTCCGTCACCCGCAGGGTCACTGAACGCGCAAAGGCGACCGACGTCCCGGACAAGGCGTTACGGAGAGATGGTACCCGAAAAAATATCCCGTCGGGCTGGCCACGAACGACAAGGAACTCGGTACCGGTGGCCGGCCCAGTGACAAAGGTGAGCCAATACGGTGGGTTAGGGACCGCGCGCCAGTCTTTCGTCGCCCCCGGCGGAATACATAGCGTGTGTTGACCATAGGCCACCCAAAAAAAAGCATGTAGCAATAGCATCTTGCAAGATAACGGATTAAGGGTATGATGACAAATCTTATTGCCTGAGGGACTGAGAAACCGCGATCGCTAACCCGTCTGCCAATCATGATGATAATGGTTATCATCACCATTATCGTCTCGGCTCATGTAAGTACTACTATTAGATGTAAGCCTCCTCGATATTAAGGGAAATGAAATTACTACACCACGCTGTGATCAGACGTAGGGAACGCTCATTATGTGACCTATTCCGCGAGGGAGAGATCTTCAAAAATGCTACGCTTAAACAAAATTGGGCCTTTGGCCATATACTACGAGTAATTATCAAGAGGGAGGGGGTTATCAAAATGTAGATGATGAATTGCATAGTAAGTGTACGCTCCATAACATTAACACAAGGTGAGGCAAGCTCGAATAAAAAAAGTGAGCCGTCGCTCAGGACACCTGGCAGATGATAGGACATAAATTGACCATACATTAGCAGGGTTATCTTTCCAATTATCCTTTTCTTATACTGATGCTATATGCATTTATCTTTTTGTTGTCTGCAGAAGAGGCATAACGAGCAACTATCTATATAGTTTTAACAAACTTTGTAAAATGAGTAACAATATCGTTGATTTTCTCATTGCGTTAAGTTCGTAATCACAGAGTAACACTGAAGTGGGGTGAAATGTAAACGCAGCGTTCATTATGAAATAAAAACTTTTATTATTATCAGTTCAAATATCGTATTTACATTCTTCTAAAACGAGTAAAAAGCACATTGTTTATACATTATAAAATTATTTAAAAAAAAAGAATAAAAACTAAGATCAGTAGCGGGGCAATTTTATCATAATTACGTAAAATAATAGAGTTAATCGAACATAGTCTATGATAGCTAAAAATTAAAAATAAATCTCATATATTCCGTACACTTTCGGAACTCATACAGGCAATGGCAACTCGGATAGGACTGTAATAACTAGGAAATAGTAACAACTAAGTGATTAATTAATAGTACCTATACACTTACAACAGTTCGTTCGCAACGAACACATACATGTCAGTTCATGATACAACTGCAAATTATTATGTATACCATAAAACTTTCAATATCGATATAAATGCTTGACATAATCTCGTTATTTATAACGCTATTTATATTGTTGTTACATTTCACGAGCACATTTGACTTTTATTTGTGTTCAAGTCATGTGAATAAACATACATATATTATGTATGTGTAGTACCCGGCATTAAATATTGCACATCGATCTTTGGAAGGAGTCAATCGGTGAATTTCGGTAGAGCGTTGTCTCTATCGCACACTAGTTGTGTGACATTTGCCATAGCGATGAGACGAATTGCTTTTTTTTTTCAATTCGAATCAATCGAATTAAAATTACTATTGATTCGAATCGCAATTCGAATTTATTCGAATCGTCATATTCGTCACGTCAGCATTATAGTCAAATTCGTACTCGTATGTTAAGTCATCCGCCTGTGAAGGCGAGTTGGCGAGTTATAATTCGTTTACATTATTATTCGAGCTAGTTTTTTTTGCGGATCGGTTTGCATTACGAATCAGTCGAGATTTCGAGTTACAGCAGTGTGTTCGGTATTTGGTTACGGAAAGGGGACTTATAGGTATATTGACTTTTAAACACGTAGGTAATGACAATACTCATTTATTATTATGATTAAAATCAGCTTACTAAATAACAAAAAGTAATAATAAAATCATATACAAAAAAAAATACATTAAGTATTTTTTTAAATAAAGTCTGATTCTAATTAATATTATATATTAATAGCTATTATTTTTAATTACGTAAATGAGCAGTCAACAAAAGCAAGAAAACATTAAATCGCGCGAGGGACAGAAAACGAATCAACGAATGTCCTATCAAACCGAGTCGACTGATCGCCGCGCCGCGCCGCTGCGGCCGCCCGCGCTACGAGTACACCTACCTGCCTACGAGTACGACACGAGTTAACGAATTGATTCGGTTTCGGTCAACGGCGATTCGAATGAACGAGTCAATAGTCTTATTCGAGTTATTCGAATTAAATGATTCGAATTACGCAACGCTAATTTGCCAGTCGTGGCACAAGTGCGAGAGTGTAATTGCGTCCATTTAAAATAATATATATAGTTGTTAAACCCCAACACTTAATAAAAAGAAGCTTGCAAAATATATGTATTTTCGTTTAATATAAAAAAATCGTAATTATTTTAACAGCTCTTAATAGATTCAGAATAGACTGCTGGTGTTTAATGCGTTACACAGATGTAGTGTGCGACAGAAAAAACACTACAGGAAGCCGAAATTAATCGATTGTCTCTTTCTACAATTTGATGTGCAATATTTATTGCCGGGTACTGTAGTGTGCGTTTGGACAATCGAGGTTCTATCAGAGTAAACACACACTAATAATATTTCATTTACATAACACAAGTAATATTCATACGCGTTCATGAAATGTTACAAATAATACACAGTGCCTCACTCAACGGGTGATTTTATTCGCATCTCTTACAGCGCTTGCAATGCTCGTGTACTAAACAAAATTAAATATTTAGAAAATTTACACAATAATTCTCACATCATTCCACCATTCTTAACAATTACACACTCCCACAGATAAAAAAAAACCTCCACGCACTTGCAATGCAAGAACTGTAAACTATAGCTGCATCGTGTAACTGAAAAACGCTTAAAACGCATTATTTTCAACCGATTTCAAAAAAGGAGAAGATTCTCAATTGGACTGTATTTTTTTTATGTTCATTACCTCAATAACTTTCGACTGGGTGAACCGATTTTGATGGTTCTTTTTTATTTGAAAGCTGGTGCTTCCCGTGTGGTCCCATTTGAATTTAGTCCAGGTTCTCATGGATGCATCTATCATCTATTGTCTAATAGATGACAGATGCATCCATGAGAAAACGGTTAAAGTCGGTTTTATCTTTATTCAGAATTATAATAATAGTGATACTGTTGGACCGTTCGTTTAGACAAATCACATAATACCTATCGATATGGACACTAAAAATAAGGTATCTTATGCGTAGAGACAGTTACTCGAATTTACGACGCAGCTTATTAAACTACATAATACAAACTCAACAAATCATATACATTGAAAATATTGCGTTTCACATACTATACAATTTACGTGCTATTTTGGTGTTCAGAACCGAATTATGAATTAACTACGATTTAAGCACGGGGGCGGGTCTTTAATTTTGTGACGATATTTTATTTTGTGCTCAATTTTCTTCTTTTTTCTTTGAAGTGAAAACTTCTGTAGGTTTGGATGGGCAATAAATTCAAGTCATCAACATGGTTACATAACGTATTAACGCTAGCACTATATCTGTAGCTATGTCAATGTCACTACATTTTTTTAATGGCTACCTGCCGCTAGCGATCGTCATTAAAAAAAATGTCATTTGTATGAGTTTAGTTTGGACATCTATCGAGATGTCAAATCCAGATAAATGCCCAATTTTAATCTCGGATGAAACAATTTGAATATCTAAATATAACAACTGTTTTAAGTTTTCACTTCTGTCGGCAGTCCTCAAGACCGCTTTGTGTTTTTTTTTTTCAAGTAATGTAAAGGCCCGCTCTCGTTACTCAGTGTAAACGTCTCTAAAGCTCATAGGGACTACACTAAGTTGATCTAAGCTCACTAGTGTACACTCCCGCGCACACTGACAACTCGTTTTTATAATTTTTTTACTATAAATAACTTAACAAGTCTGTCTACAATTTTGGCAGTGCGATAAAACTATTTCTCACCGTATTACATGTACATAAATTCAAATATATGGTTAGATTCATTGCTAATAGTCACTAGGTTATTTTATTTACAAAAGTTCGCGAATTAATAATGATTAAGAATTTTTTTTTTTCTTTACAATTTTAATATAATCTTGTGCATTAAATTAAAATTTACTAAACTTTATTTGACCATTGAATACATTAAATAAAATAATATCGTATTCCTAATACCAGATTCCCAAAAACTTGATATTGCAATCCTAAAATACGTTTTATTAAAAAATATTACAATTGAATAATTCAGTTTAATTAAACTTCTTCTGTGCTTCAGAATCGAATTGTAATAAAATGAAGAGTGATGTTGGCACATTCGTGTTTTATTTTTTATAATTCTAGACTGAATAACAATCGATAGAATTGCGTTGAGGCAACGAACAATCATAGACACCCTGTGAATTACAAATTGTGTTAAGAAATATATCTTATTCTCTCATTTTATATAACATTTCTTGGCACAATTCCATCGAATTACACAAGAGCGGAATGGACTCATTACAGATGAAGTGTTTATTTAATTTTCAAGTTGCCAATGCGCCGGTATACTAACTTATCTACACTCGCTCCTAATTTTAAGTGGGACCACTAAAATTTTCACTAAACTGTTTAATTTCACTAGTCTTTAGTCTAGACAGAGACGAACCTCCATTGTACTACACCCTCACATCTTAGAACAGGATATTAGTTATACAGTACTTATTTATATATACGTCGAATTTTTCTATCACGTTACATTATACAGTAGGACGGTCCCACATTTACTTGAGATCTGAAAAGATATTTTTAAATAATTTTGGTAATATAAATTATCTTCGTTCAATTCACATCGTATCACTGGTAGCGGTCTGTTCGCTCGACGTAAATTGTGTAGCCGCTCAAGGTCAAAGGGTTGAATGATGACCGAGAACAGCTAACACAAATTCACGCCCCACTAATGTTACTATTTGAGCACCGTGGAAGGAATGTGTGCATAAGATTTAGATAAGACGCCAAGACTTAACAATGTAACAGTCCCTGATGGGAATTATCGATAATTATGTCCGCCAGATTTGAAATAATTATCGGAAAATAGCAATTATTTGATAGATTTCTAATCATTAAGATATCGATAATTCGTATTAGGGACGCTATAACAAAAACCGTATTAGTTTTCATAAGACTGCATTAGAGTTAAATTCATCAACAATTATCCCTTAATAAATATAAATAAACATCTTCAAAACATTTTTTTTTTACCAAATTATGAGCATAATATATTTCCAGCATAAAAATCTTTTAAAATAATATTTCAATACTCTTCACAATTAGATTATAAATGGCACACTGCTCTGTTTATATATTTATAGATATAATTCATTCACACGATACATATCAGTTTACCTTGTCACCATAGAATAATTGAATTATATGGATGGATATTCCGTTTGAAGCTTAATAAGCACTAATATAATAATAAAAAAACGATAAGCAATCGACGGATGGATAAACTGAACGATGTTAAAATTGAATAAGAAACAAATTAATGTCGGCGCATTCGATGCCCATTCGTATTAATATAATTTATTTTATACTAATCTGGAGAAATATCACGAAATAGTGGTCCGATGGAGCAAAATCGACCATATTTCGATGTTTCTCCATTGTTTAAATGATCGAATTTCATTTCACAATGACAAGGGGTTTGGCTATAAGGCGTGGTTAGCAAACCACAAATACCGCCACAAAATATATCTTTGTCACACTATTTTGCTCACAGAGTCACGCGTCGTTAATCAATTGATCGATTAGGGATATATACGGTTAAGCAAATTCAAAATCGGACAAAGAAGTCTTAGAATCAAATTAAGACAATTTTTCAATAAGAATCATATGCTTTTTAGCTTATTGAACGCATATATGTGGAGATATTCGATTTACGTCGCACTCGTCTCCCTGCAGAACGCTGATCACCGATTTATTACACTACAGTTTATAGGAATCGCTAGCACAATTGTAGTACACACTTAAAGGTTTTCAAATAGGGAAGCACGTTCGCTCACTTGATGGTTGCGTGCCGATTCTCAGGGTGCAGGCACACACCCTCCACGGTAAATATCGACACCTCTGTAACAATACAAAAGATAGAGTGAAAACACGCAAACTAGTCCATTTGTTAATGTTTCACCTTTCACTTTTAATTTGTAAATTGATTTATGGGTTAAAGTTCAACCGCTCCCTGTAGTTTATTTAAGTATTTCAAATTTTAACTTTTCTCATATACGATTGCAATGTTGGACACTGGCTTTCTCGAGATGAGGGAAATTAATCCAATACAAAACGCTGACCAGCGGATTGGGAAAAGGGGTTTTATTTTCAGCTTTTCTTCCTTTCCAGCAGATAATATCAGTGCAATAGAAGAAAACTAGTATAATATATACTGTTTTAAAATCGAGGGTTTTCAAAATATAATAAGAAAACTCGACATAAAACCTTATATCAATCCGTTTGCCCAGCGTGTATAGTACATCAATTTCCCATTGTAGAGAAGTCTCGAATTGGAAATTCCTTAAATGTTACATAACTTATCCATCGAAGAAGGCCATGGGCTATATAACATCATGTTATGACGAATAGTAGCGAAGTAATGAAACATGTAGCAAAAACGGGGCAAATTTATTCCTTTCGAGAGCTTCGATTGCGTGCATTAAGTGTTAGAGGTGCCTACGACCCACTCTCTCTACATCTCGTCTCTTTCTCTCTTATGTTATGCAGACGAAGTTGCATGGTTCAACTAGTAATATATATTTACGATAAAGTTATAGGACACAATTCACCACCCTCTTACCTGCCCGTGTGTGCCATACAGGACGACTAAAGGGATCGTAATGTATAGATAACATCTGTGTATGATAACTTAAAACCCTATGCCAACCCGATTGACCAGCGTGGTTTTGTAGGTCAGTACCCCTCTCCCTATGAAAGAGGCTCGGGCTCAGTAGTGGGACGTATATGAGCTAATGATTGTGAAAGGTGTTATACTAACCATCGGGTAGGTCCCTAAGTCGCGTTGGCAGTGATGCGAAGTATGCGTGGTGGGTGGCTCGTGCTGCGGGCAGACGGCGTGCCGGGTCTGGTTGTAGAAGCGCGGAAGCTAGACGTTCAGCATCACGACCCGCGTCACGCAACCGCGGGAAGGCAGCTCCAAGCGCCCGTGCCGCACATGTACCCCAACGTGACACGTGAGCGCGTAGACCCGGCAATCTCGACACCCCAGACCAACTCTCCTCCGTCGGAGTTCCTACCACCTGCATAAAGCAAGCAAGTTAACACTATAGTCAATAGACATCTGAAAAACTTAAAAGGTCAAACATAAAACCATATGAGGCTCTACTCAAGATTTCCTTCCTTTCGTTTCATTAAGGCAAATAACATTTGTGTAACGCCTGGAGCACTATTTCGGAATGTTTTTCTGCTGATGTTATTCCCATATATTCAACTGGCTGACCGAACAGACGTTGTTCTGTTTAAATAAAATAAAAGGAATTCTCCTTGAAATCGACAGCAGCGCAACCTACCAGGTCCAATCGTGAATCTAAACCATTCTAGAATCCCCTTGAACACACACAAAAAATTTCATCAACCTCGGTCCAGCCGTTTAGGCGCAGTTCAATTCAGAGTTCAGGCAGAGTACACGCCAAAACTCCGAACAGAAATCCTTACTAATAAATATAAATGCGAAAGTAAGTTTGTTTGTTACCCTTTCATGCTTACACCGCTGAACCGATTTCAAAAATTCTTTCACCAATGGAAAGCTATAATATCAGGGAGTAACATAGACTATATTTTATCCCAGTATCTGAACGGGAACCGTAACTGCGCGGGTAAGACGACTGAAACCGAAGCGAAGGCGGGTTGCTAGTAAATCATAAAGACGTTCGTTTGAAGTACCTCTACATAAATCCTGACCTGCACAGTTCCCGCGGACACAAAAATATCATTGTTTCATATAATACCATATAACGATCAGACTATGGGAGTGGTCGTAACCATTACATAAGAATACCTCAAGAAAACTTCCACAATGCCTGAAGAATATTTTTTTAATATTTTATTTATTTCTAAATAAAGGCTTACCTTAAATATTTTATCTAATTGGTCGTGCGTGTCCCTTACGCCCGGGAAAGTAGGCACACCGCA
Organism: Lymantria dispar; assembly: GCA_032191425.1. Lineage (NCBI taxonomy): Eukaryota > Metazoa > Arthropoda > Insecta > Lepidoptera > Erebidae > Lymantria > Lymantria dispar. The sequence goes on along the minus strand of CM063457.1, from coordinate 15,414,062 downwards.
AAGCATCTCTACAAAAATACAGCCCACACCCCACATATCGAGTGAAGTGGAATACTCTGTGCTGCCCAGTAACACATCTGTTAACAAATATTTTATTCATTTAATTTATAATATCTGGTTGACCGAGCTTCGCTCGGAACATTTTTAACGAATTTATTTAGATATATATTAATAAAAAATAAATAATAAAAATATATATAAAATTACAAAAAGAGAATAATAATAACACCGAGATTCAATCCGACGCTGTTTGACACACAAAAACTAAAATTTAAACCGGTCAGCGTCTCACCTGAGCTACCGTAACTCTTGACGTTGACAACGAAATTTGAATTCAGATTCCTTTAAAATCAAATGTCATTGTAATGTTTTGCTAAAAACACCGACAAAAGAATATATTCTATAAACAAAACCTAGCTAGATCGATTTTTTGGACCCGAATCCTCTAGTATGCCAAGGTTCATCAAAATCGTTGGTGCCGTTTCCGAGATCCTGATCCTACGCCTTTTATCATTTGTATTTGATTTTTGATTTGCATGACGTTTTGAACACTTTACCCGTGACCATGAGTCAAAAATCAAATACAAACGCGATAAAATCCGTAAAATAGTTTTATTTATAGTATATTTGTAATAAAACAGCAGAAATAAAATCTACACATTGAAGATATTTGAGAAAAATAGCATGGGCGAGTCAGAAGCGTTGTCCAAACACATTATGATAATTTTGTCTATCTGTTAATTCATTAGTGAATCTTACAAAAACTTCTGGCTCAAATTTCTTCAAAATTGGTATTATTATATTTCATGCTCTGCAGTAACATATTGAATCATTTTAATTACAATGATTTGAAATTCGTCGCGGACGGAGCAAATCTAGTTCAAAATAGTGTAAATAAATATATCTTATTTATTTATTTTTAAAAGACAATGCGCCTTTTTTTCAAACTCTTTATGGATCCCTCAACGTAACTTTTCTTTTACGTTTTATATATTAGGCTATGACCTGGACATACCCCAAACTGTCCGGGGCGACGGATAGGCAGCGTGCGGCCCCATAAACTACCATGTTCCCTCCCCATCGCCATTAAACCGCCCACCGGTACCGATTTCTTGACATCCGTGGCCGACCCGGCGCATTACCCTTTCGGGTACCGTCTTCTATGACATCCCGGCAACAAAACGGGATCGCCGGAACGTCGCCCTCACACAGTCGGCCTCTCTGCGGGTCCGGTCCGGTCCGTCCACCCCGACCTCGGCTAGGCTTCAAAGCATTAGGAAGGGTACCCGAAAGGGTTTCTCGCCGGGCTGGCCACAGACGTCAAGGATTCGGTACCAGTGATCGGTCCAATGACGAAGGAGAGGGAATACAGTGGGTTATAGGGTAGCACCGCCGCCCTCTCATTACCCCGAACAGGACGGACGACGTGCGGTGGCATCAAGGACTGCCAAAAAAGAAAGCTCAAAGCATTGGCCTACGTGAAAATCGAGCCTACGACACTGGTAGGGTAGTAGTTTTCACGTCACGGTAGTATTTATTACATATCTTTAATTAACTGAAAGAGCAACTAAAGATATAAGATATCTCAAAGGACGCCTACAAGACACAGCTCTAAATGAATTAATAACATCCAAGTTAGATCACAAATTCGGTACCTCAAAGTCAATACTCGCATGCCTATATCATAACACCAACGAGATGAAACACAAAATTCCCTATTCCTCTACTGGATCATAAAGAATATAAAAATATAACACACATTTCCCTTTTACCTTCGTTTCCTATACTAAATGTAGTATATCTTTCGTTGAAAGAATCACCTTGGTGCAAAAGGTCACACATTCGTCACAGATAATGTGCACTTCCGCTTGCGTGACAAAACTGCTGGTGTAAAGAGAGAACAACGTATATTACGTCCATGTATACTTTTTAAGGAAAAATATTGAACAACAATGGCTGCCAGCCACGCTTATGTTGACTACCGTATAATATATACATAGAAATAAAATTTAATTACTTGTTGTAACCCCATTTGTTTATAAACACAAAATAAAAGCTTGCCACTAAATGCATATGACAGGTATACTTTACAAGTATAATGAATTTTTTTAATTAATCTGTTAGCGTGTCTTTTATGTTTATATGGATTTCTCTCCATTGTACACTGAGCGAATTTGAGCCTAGTTATACTGCCAATATTTTGTGTGGAAGGGAACAAGTTAGAACAAGTGAGAAAATGTTCCAGTGCCATACGTCATCGCAGGTATCACACATTGGCCATTACTTCATCAGTTTTTAATTGAATCGTCACTCGCTCCTTATAAATGTGAACTGGTTAGAATATCTTTTTATTTAAAAAAAATAATCGCTTGTGAAAATTGCTACATTGGAGTTCTTAGTCTGAAAGTTACAACAAATATATAGATAGATAATAAGTAATTAGATTTAAGAGAGCCAATGAGTGTTCCTGCTTGAAAGGTGTACTTATCTAGTAACAACATTTCATACAGATAATTGTGTATTCATTCCACCCACAGGTAAATTATTTGTATAATCTGCGAATGATTGTTTAGTCTTCCAGGTGTCATGAACGTGTCGCGGGAGGACGAACCGCGGATTAGATCGCCATCCGCAAAAGCGAACCGCGTAAGGACGACGCTCTGTCAACACTGCCTGGTTGCCGACCGTAGCCTAATGGGTAATTCGTCGGACCGACGATGAATGTCAAGGAATCGGTACAAGTGGTCGGCCCAAAGGCGATAAGGAGGCCATGCGGTAGATTATGGAGCCGCACGCCGCTCATCTGTCACCTCCGGACAGATTGGGCGAGGTATGTCCAGACCATAGACTACCACAAAAAAGGTGACATGAACGTGATTTAAGTTAGCACGTAATATCAGTTCAACATATCCGTTCGATTTTTAAATCTAGTTCATACGTGACTTGGTTAAACTACAATAGGAATGCCCGCTATTGTTATTAACTCACAAAATTCACACCAGTATAAAGGTCATTCACAAATCATATTTACTTAAAGCAAACATTTAATTATAAAAAATACCACTACATATTAAAAATTATAATTTTAAAGTGGAACAAGGATTTTTAGCTTAGCCTAGAAAGATAACACTTATGTATATTAGAATCATACAAATCAAACTCACCTGGCGGTCTGTACCACAGTGTGACGACTTCGTGGGAGTAAGTATGACTTGGCACCGACTTTGCGCGCGCTAGTCCGAAGTCTGCTAGCTTCAGCTCGCCATGAGAACTTATTAATAGATTCTGAGGCTTTACGTCCCTATACAAGAAGAATAGAATGGTAAATAAAACTACTTTATGAATTTTATCGCGTTTGTATTTGATTTTTGATTGCCCGACGTTTCGAACACTTTGCAGCGTTCATGGTCACGGGCGGACTAAGATGTCTCACGTCCAATAAGTCATCGTTATTGCAGAAAATTTATAATTATCTACCCGATACAGAAAATAGTTATTAAATATTGCCAGTGTAAGAAGAAAATGATTCTATATGAAAAAAATTAAATTGTTTATGGTTAGTAATTATTTAACATTAAAATTAATAGTAATTATATTTAAAAAAACCTGACAATCTACTATACTACCACCAGATCGGAACACGGCCACACTGAGAAAGATCCGACAAGAAAACTCAGGTGACGTAATGCTAAATTGATATTAATTTTGAAGGCGGCTTACTTTATGTTACTAAGAGACTTTAATTTATAAAATTATCTTTAGCTATTATTATTGTGGGTCAAATCTATACAATATGAGCTCACACTGTCTTGCAGTCTTGTGGTGGTCTTTTTGGATTTATTTTTAATAATATTAATAACAGGATCCCAGCTTGATGGTAATACCCCACCATCCTCTCTATTGAAATTTTTGTGTTTTTTAATTTCAATAGCCTCGCGTACCATTCTAGGCAGGTATCGGTGTTCTTTTGCGAGGATTTGTGGTTTATAAAACCTGATGTTATGGCGGGCGCGGTCCTGACTATGTTCACAGACTGCAGACTTAGTGTGACGGCGGTGCTCCACATCGGATTTGATCCACAATAATAATAGCTAAAGATAATTTTATAAATTACAGTCTCTTAGTAACATAAAGTAAGCCACCTTCAAAATTAATATCAATTTAGCATTATGTCACCTGAGTTTTCTTGCCGGATCTTTCTCAGTGTGGCCGTGTTCCGATCCGGTGGTAGTATACTAGATTGTCAGGTTTTTAAATATAATTACTATTAATTTTAATGCTAAATAATTACTAACCATAAACAATTATTTTTTTTTTATATAGAATCATTTTCTTCTTACACTGGCAATTAATTTGTATCAAAATGTGGGTCAACATTTAATAACTATTTTCTGTATCGGGTAGATAATTATAAATTTTCTGCAATAACGATGACTTATTGGACGTGAGACATCTTAGTCCGCCCGTGACCATGAACGCTGCAAAGTGTTCGAATCGTCGTGCAATCAAAAATCTAATACAAACGCGATAAAATTCGTAAAGTAGTTTTATTTAAAATGTGTAATACTCGCGTAAATATCAGAAATCATTATAGAACGGTAAAATAGTGTTTAGTAGATTAAAAACCCTATAAGATAGTAGTAATACAATTGACATATTTCTATAATGTTATTGTTTTATAAAGCAAAGTCTAGCAATTTCACCAGCATAGTTCCCATGTGAATAAGGGAATATAAAATAGGAATATAACCTAAATAACTTGCTGAAAATGAAGCTTTCCGTTGGCGAAAAAAATTTCAATATATAAAACACGTGTTGCACATGCAATCATACTTGAATATAGTTGTAAGTTCTCGCTCAACATACAGTAAATGTATTGATATTTATTGTGTTGGTAGACTTTTTATGCATCTAACTTCAGTTGTCGACGGGAGAGGGTACCTCCTTAGGGTTCTCCGTCGTAACTCTGCACCGGTGGTCGGCCCAACGACGAAGGCGACGAGATCGGGCAGGTTACTGAGCCGCTCGCCGCCGCTCTGTCACCCCGTACGGAGCGGAGCGGCGGGTGCACTGACCGTAGCCCACCCCAAATAAAAAATAAAAAAGAGTGTCGAATTTGGATGTTGGTGTGCGGGCGCATCGAAAAAATTCACTCAGATATTTTTTCCTAACGTTGGGGAAAAATATCTAAGTGTAATAGTAATAACTTCAAAAAATAAAGACTCATGCATGTTTCTCCTTGTAGTCAAAGATCTTCATATGCAGTTCTAGCAATCACTTTTTCACCTGATTCATTCACACATCTATCCATTCATGCCAATTTTACGTACTTCTAAAGTGGAATTTGGTTAGAGCGTCATTGGTTTCTGCTTCAGCAACTTTACTCTCTACAATCTTCCTACATACTAAAACCACCTTAATATTATTATTCCCTATTAATCACTGCTGATTTTTATTCCCCTATTTTATGAATTATACATAATTGTAGTCTAGTCTGAAAGGAATTTTTTTTTAATGCTATCCAGTCGTCTGTGAGGGCGCACTTCCATGCCTTATTACACCTCCACGCCTTTTGAGCAGGCCAGTGGCTAGTGATTGTTTAGCTTTTTTTCGATAAGTTTTTTGAACGATAAGTGTAGTTTATAAAATCGTTTGTGATAAAATAATAACAAGAGTTCGTTTACTTTATGAGTAGTTATAAGCAACATTTTGTTTTTATTGTGATTCTTGATTATATATTCGAGTTAATTTAAATCAATATGTTCTTTTTAGAAATCTTACTATACTACTCTTACTAATATTATAAATGTAATGTTGTTTGGAAGTTTGTGACTCAATTACACGTAAAACGTTGAAATCGTTTTTGCAATAAGAAACATATTAAGTCAACCCCGAATAATTGGGATAAGACTAGGATAATGACGATTGATTTATTAAATTACATATTAATGATTTCTTAACATTATATTTAAAAAATGAACAAAATACAGCTTTTATAATGCTCTAACTTTTGTTTTACTGTGTATAATATCAAAGCTAACTCAAGAATCGGACATTATTCTTTAAAATGTAATTTAAAAAAAAATTGGTATCAGTTCGGAACGATCTACTCACCCTGGGTTTCCAATATCTGCTCGATAATAACAACGGGTACTGTTGTTATGGTTTCTCTTGCTCATCTTAGTTCGATAAGCACTAAGCAATCATCCGTAATAGTTATAGTCAAGCTAGCGTAACATTACAATCGTTCGCTGTTCAGTGAACGATAGTGGCTACAAGGGGTGCTTTATAATTTCATCGAAAGACTAATACGGCATAAAATATCCCTCTTTAACTTCTGGCTATAGATACACGTCGTCCGTTCTATCCTGGGCAACGAAAGAACGACGACGACCCCATAATCTACCGTATTCCTTTCTCACAGCCATGGCGACAACCGCTGGTACAGAATCCTTGTCGTCCGTGGCCGGCCCAGTAGGGTACCCGAAAGGGTAACCTTCCGGGCGACGCCCTCGCGCGGTCAGCCTCACTGCGAGTGACGGACTAATCCCCGATCTGGTCTCTCGTGACTAGACGTGTAACGATTGGTTCCGCGGCAATCCAAAAACATTACATACACATTGTGGGGTAAGCAAAAACGCTGAGATAGCGTTAGTATTAAAAAATACTATGAGTCATGTAAAGCTAAAACTTAAATATAAATACTTTATATTGTTAATCCACGTTGCCGACAGCTGGTGTCTGCTCTAATGTTTTTTAATACCCCGCCGTTAGCATAAGAGCTTTTTATTATAATAAACAGTGAACGCACGTGCAATGTTTACCCTTTCGCATACCCGTATGTTATTATTAAAACACTCTCGGCATATTATCATATGAGCTAGAACATAATAATGTTGTTCAATCAAAACATATTTTTATACAAAATTAATAAACAAAGGTAACCTTACTTGTTGTATGAAACTTATAACAACTTTTGTTTTAAGTTCTAATGAGCTGAATTTGGCGTACAATTAAAGGCTGTCTTGGATGGGATATACATAGATGCTAGTGACGCCTTAACTAAGTTATTTCGTAGGACGACCGTCTCTTATCAAGAATGACAGCTCCTTGGCAAGGTGACGCTCGTGAAACATCACATGTTGGGTAGCGTGGTCTCCGCAACATAAAGACATTTATTTCGTCATTGATGGCATATTGGTGTGTGTGCACAGGATCTTTTATTTCCGACTGATGTAGTTGTCCGGAGACCGATGATGATGAAGACGATTCCGGGCTGCCTGTGCTGACTGTGATTGCATATACACGGGATTTCAGTACTCAACTCAAAAGGTGAAGTGCAAAGGGAGTATTATGTCGAGCGAAAAAATGTGCGCGTTTAATTACAACATAGCCTGGCACACATGAAGGAGGTGCTCGTTAGATTTATAGTGACATGTACTATTTCTAAGATGGTCGGATGATGGTACCTTTATGTTATGAAAAGGTCAATAAACAAGATAGTCACATTATAAATATACAGGCTCATTGGATGTATCACCACGAACATTGTAATAATGACCTAAGTTTGTCGATTATCGAAACCGGCAACAATGTAACAAGGCCTTATTTAATGTATAAAAAACGTATTCTAGAAATTTTAATATTTAAAGTTATTTTTGTGTCGAGAAGTAAATTTTCATCCACCTTGAAGACATTGTTTAGATATTAATAATACATTATGCATCGACATAGTGCTCCTGCTATAAATTATAAAACTCACATTGCTGGGTTACATCCATAGTCCTACTGCTCCTATTCTAATGATTTTAAGTCAATTTCTCTATACTAACTTATCAGATTTCGTCTCTGTGTTTACTCCCAGTCTATCCGTCACATGCTTCACGCAGTTGCTCCAGCTTTTCTTTGGTCTTCCCTTATCGTTACGGCGTTCGACATTCATACTTAAAACCTTTCTCACAAAATCATTTTCATCCTATCTCATCACGTCAGATATTTACTCTCTATTATGACATCACTAATAAAAATTTCAAACCTTAGACAAAGTATATCCAATTTTATCCATTCTTGTCACACCATACATCCATCTTAACATTCATATCCCTACTACAAGCACTAGTATTTCATCTGTTGCTTTACATCCCAGGTCTCTTGACCTTTGATTCTAATGAACATTAAAAGAAAAAAGTACCTACATAAAGATATTGAACAATAGATCTTCAACTTGGTCCAATGCAGATTATCGTACACTTTATCATTTATATTTGAATGCAATGTATATCATACCTATGTAAAACTCTTCTCCTATGACAATATGAGAGCCCCCGGAGCAATTGAAACATGAACAGCCTAACGTTGTGATGATTCAGCCCACCTGGATGCCTTTCCATATATTGTGATAGATCCGTGTCCTGCAGAAACGAAAATAAGTATGTAAAATTCTGATATAATAACTTTGGTACACTACAGATATTGAAATACAGTGATACATTTTCTTATTCCGATGATTTCCGTGAGGTGACGGAGTAAAAATACAATTCACCACTCCCTATCTTACCCGTGGATATCGTAAAAGACGACTAACGAATATAATACGCATATAACATCTATGCAAGAGAAGGAAAACTCGATACAAAACCCTATACCAACCTGTCTGACCAGCATAGTATAGTAAGGTCAATTTCCCTCCTATTGTGGAGGAGGCTCGAGCCCAACAGTGGGACGTCATATACGTAGCTCAGCTCATAAGCTAAAATGATGATGATGATATTTAGGAATACAATCAACACCACCACTTCATTTTTCATGGGTATCCCAAAAAAAATGTTTAAGGAATGTAAGCATACAATATAACTTTAAGAAAAAAAAACGAAAGAAAATAATAGCTCGTTTAAGCGTTTAGTATTTTAGTTCCCCTAATCGGAGGAGACCTGTGCCTATGTAGGTCGACTATGGACTGAGAAGAAAAGTACGCCACTACCAAAGTAGTTTCTAATAACCTATCTAAGATTGCTGATAACTGTTCTCATTTATCAGTAAGACATTAATTGATATGTATTCATAGATTTCGTTCTACAACAACTGTTATCCATGCTTAATCAACATTCTGCTCGCCCTTATACCACGAAATCGTGGTTGGTATTCTAGTCCGATTAACTTCAGTGTAATAAAAAATTATACCGGACCATAAGCCGTTTATGTCTCATGGCTCCATACTTTAGATACTCTATATGAAACTAACTAAAAAACTGTATAATCTACAGTCTAAATATATAGACTGTTAGATTTTCATAAAAAAAAACTATGCTCAATAGTAGACGCCAATAGACTAACGGAAAATAATGGAGATGTTCATGATGGCCAGAAGAGACGGTGCAACGTACTCCGCCAAGCCCGGATTCACTAGTCATAACGTCATAACATTTATTTTAGAAACCGTATTAAATTATATTCAAATTTCCTCGTAATACATTCTTTAACCGTTAAAGCAAACGATATGAGTAATTACAAATCATTTGCTGCAATAAACAATTAAAGAGTTATGTCCATATTTTCGACATTAAAAAGATTATTGCAACCCTCAATACCAGTAGGTGCGAATAATAAGGGGTTGACGATGATAATTACTCAAAAACAAATTGTACTTTCCCCTAATGTCACCTGTTAACGACAAATGGTTACATTTTCATAAAAATTTTAAATCATGTAATAAAACCTTACTAACACCTTGCTATTTTATTTGTTACGCTCTTAATCATAGGACAATAAGAAGTACTGGGTCAATATCATACACTATAGATAGAATGTCAAGATAAAAAGAATGGATTATGATGAAGCACTTACCACGAACTCAAACACGAAGGTTAACGTTTCCCTGGTGTGTACGATATCATGTAACGTCACTATGTTAGCGTGCTTTAGTTCTTTTAGTAGTGAAGCCTCGCGGATAGCTGTGAACGGCGCTCCTTCTTCCTCCTGCAGTCTGATCTCTTTTAATGCCACCACTTGCTGCGTTAAACTGTAGAAAAAATACTTATATGAATATAGAAAAAAACCCACTTCTTACTATTAGCGCTATTTCACCGTGTGGCAGTTATGTACTTGACTACTATGAAGTATTAAATTATAATTATATAATTTATTTCTTAGGAACTTAAATACACAAGTAATAAATGGTCTAAAAACTCAAAATAGGAGACAAATACTTATTCAAATAAACCGCTGCCAGTAGGTAACGTGCCCAGAAAGCTGGCAGCATTGCCACGTTGGATGGCAATGCTTAACCTCTGTTAAATTATTACTAATATTTACACTAATTACATACCCCTTTCTTGCCCGTGGGTGTCCTAAAAGACGACTAATGTACGACATCTACGCAAAAGATGGAAAATTGGAAATTAAAAGGGTTTGATGTCCGGTATACTCGTAGGGATATAAACCTGTCTGATCCGTATCATATAGTAGGTTAATTTCTCTCCCATTGTGGAAGAGGCTCAAGTCCAGCAATAGGACGTATATAAGCTGTGATGATGATGATATTTATTTGCAATAAAAAAAAATGCACACATCATCATCATCATCATCATAGCCCACATACATCCCACTGTAGAGCTCGGGCCTCCTCCACAATGGGAAGGAATTTGAGCTACTATACCACGCTGGTCAAACATGTTGGTGTAGGGTTTTCATTTCGAATTTTCCTTCTCTTGCACAGTTCTTATGTGCATATTATATCTCTTAGTCGTCTTTTACGACACCCACGGGCAAGATAGGCCGTGGTGAATTGTATTCTTACTCCGTCACCACACGGAAAAAAATATAGCTATACAATTAAAGCCTTTTAGCACAATGATGTCTGTTTACGCACATTAATTTGGATGAAGATGTCAACGTTATATTGTATTGTTCTCTAATTATTATAATTGATATGGTGATATATAGCTGCAAATGATATATTATTCTCACAAATCGTATTTCAACCTGTATATATAACCTATAGTCCTTACTAATATTATAAATGCGCAAGTAAGGATGTTTGTTTGTTTGTTTGTTACGCTTTCACGCTTAAACCACCGAACCAATTTCAAAAATTCTTTCACGAATGTAAAGCTATAAAATATCAGGGAGTAACATAACATTTATAATATTTTACTACCAAGTAGCTGTCTCTATAAGGAGTAACTTATGCTATATTTTATCCTGGTATTCCCACGGGAACGGGCACTACGCCGCGGGTAAGGCGATTGAAAGCGAAGCGAGGGCGGGTTGCTAGTATATTAGATATAATTTATATATTCCCCTGCAGGCCTACAGATACCCTAGGTTTCTTTGTGTCCCAGACTAAGCGAAGCAAAGTCAGACAAAGGCTAATAAAAAAATGAAGATAAGAGGATAGCGTAAGTACTGGTACGTCGGTCGTATTGCCTCCGGCAGCGTATTTTCGGTTGTATGATATAAACAAATCGAGCATAAAATTGAATTTATATGTAAGTAGATTTTATATTACAAAATACATACATATTTGTATTTTGTTGCATGTGACTGGCTATCACTAAATAATAACTTTTCGTTAATATCTTATTGTTATCATTATATTTACATTGTCATAATGTTTAGTTCTATGTGCCCATAAAAAGGTGTCAGTTTTATCAATCAGCTGCCTACCATTTTAGTTGTTGCAAAATAAACAATAACTGTGACGCGTTTAAATTGAGATTTTTGTGAATCAACTTATAAACTAATTACTTTGTCCGTGTGAGGATGGAGTACAATAATCGCCAATGGGTGCCGTAAAAGACGATTAAGGCATTAAAATGCAGCTAACATTTACGCAAAAAATTAAAAAAATCGAAATAAAACTAACACCTCTAACCAGCGTGGTATATTAGGACATTTTTCCACCTATTTTGGAAAACACTCAAGTCCAGCAGTGCGAAGTATATATGCAGAACGACGATGATGATAAACTTATGAACTTAAATAAATAATTATTGATGTGAAGTATCTATAGGCGACGGTGAACCTGATGGTTGGCGTGCCGTTAACACCACGCTTGGGTATGTACATTTATGTAACGAAACCATAATCTATCTAAGAAATTTGTACAACGCCATCTAGTGAACTTAAAATAAATTAATAACCTAAACACATACCTATAGTGTATACTAATGAAAATAAATGTTTATTGAATAAAGATCATCACTTTCTGGAAAAAACATCGTTATATTTTATTAATACTTTATGCCATATTAGTTCCTGTCTTAATCTGTTGTTTTATGCATATATACTTGTACAAAATAATTTCGACGTTTCACATCTGCCAGGCGTCATGTGCGACGGCTTCCTTTTTTAAATATTCACGAGAGTAACGATGTGTAACATTGGAAATAACAGTATTTTTACAGATTTGCGCGCTTTGTTATTTGCTTTTAATGTCCCGAAGTTTCGAGCAATTTTCAATGTTCATCATCACGGGAGGAGTGTACTCCCGTGCTAACCAGCCTCATGGTACACTTATGGACGCCTCGCCTAAGATCACTGCTTACTACATAATACAGATATGCTAAACATTGCGCTCTCAGTGACTAAAGTAATTTACGTGATTATCTATTGTAAGTCTTAGTCACGATTTGCTAGTTCACACGTGCACCTGTTTTAATAATTAATCAACGATGCAGCTGCAACTCAATAATTAAATAGCAAACTTAAAGAAGTTTTACAAGAAGAAAATCATGGAAACGAAACAATTATAATAATTATATATGTAGGTATATCTACACACGTGAAGCAAATACAATACATCGACCTTTTCAATAATATCAAGGCAGAAAACGTCCCAATATCCTCAATCATTTATAATATTTATGTCAATGTGTCTAGCGTTATATGATCAGGAAGCTATTCTCATTAACATTCTAGGGGTCAACCGTCTTACTAGCAAGTACCAAGTCAAGATTATTATACTGTAATTTTAACAGGTAACCGTACAAACATTAAAATTAAGTGTATACATAATCTTATATCTTTAAACGAGCAATTTTTGTATATATACATATATTCAGGACAACGATTTTGATGAAACTTGGCATCCTAGAGGTTTCGGGACCAAAAAATCGAACTAGCTAGGTTTTATTTATAGAAAATGTTGTTTTATCCGTGTTTTTAGCAAAACAATACAATGACATTAAATTTTAAAAGAATATGAATTCAAATTTCGCCGTCAACGTCAAGAGTTATAATAGCTCAGTTAGGAAATTGTCCAGTTTTCTTTTTGTTTTGTTTTGACATTCAAATAGCGTGGGATCGAATCTCGGTGTTATTATTATCATTTTTTTGTAATTTTTGATATTTTTCTCATTATTTTATTTTTTACTAATATATATCTAAATAAGTTCGGCAAAAATACAACAAAAAATACCGAGCAAAGCTCGGTCAACCAGACATTAATATTTACATACGGTTACTATCTTTGCAAATCAAGACAGTGAAGTCCCTATTGATTTTTTTTTTATTAAGTTGATAAGTTCGCTGTATTCTAAAATAGAAAGACACAGATACAAGTTACTAGCTAACCCAAACAACCTCCTACAAAACGTAAAATAATAAAAATCGCAGAACCATCTGCCATGTTCAAATGTGAAACTATAACATCCAGGGAACGACTAAAATATACGTCATCGTACGTCGCAGCCCACATACGCCCCATTGTTGGGCACGGGCCTCCTCCACAATGGGAAGGAATTTGACCTACTATACCATGCTGGTCAGACATGTTGGTACATGGTTTCATTTCGAGTTTTCCTTCTCTTGCACGGATGTTATGTGCATATTACATCCCATAGTCGTCTTATATGCCACCCACGGGCAAGATAGGGAGTGGTGAATTGTATTCTTACTCCGTTACCACACGGAAAAACATATTTTCATTAAATCTGTCAAAACTTTTGTATTTAAGTAAAAATACACGTGTAAAACCATTATATTGGTCCACATATAAAGATTATTATAATAACCATATGTTCGGTTAATATCAAGTTAAATAATGATTTCTGATATTTACGCGAGTACTACATATTTTATTTAATATATCAAGTTAAAGTTAAATTTCATCTAATAGGTATAGGTATTTCAAGAATACTGTATTCATCAGCATGGTCTCATGAATTTTATTAGCCCTAAGCCATTATTCATTACAATGTTAAGGAGATAAAACCTAGGATATTTATATAATCTACTGCTAAGGCGCCCACAGGCAAGACAAAAAGAAAGAGAGAGGCGGAAGAATAATCAATCTTATTTAGATGAATGTGGACCACCAATAGTGTTCCCGTGTGGTGACGGAGTAAGAATACAATTCACCACCCCCTCTCTTGCCCGTGGCGGTCGTAAAAGACGACTAAGGGCTATCATATGCATATAATATCTATGCAAGAGAAGGAAAACTGGAAACACCACCCTATACCAACACGTCTGACCAGCGTGGTATAGTAGGTCAATTTCCCTCCCATAGCAGAGATGATGATGAGATGTGGACGAAATAATGCATAATCTTTAAACAACATGGCTATGACATGACATATACTTATATGTCCACAATTTGGCAAGTTGAGAGCACTTACTAAAGCTCACCTCCGTGCGCTTCATTTAATATTCACGAGCAATAAACACTAAACTAAGTTCCGTTCGGCTTGGTCCTCTCGACCTGACCCTGCTTGAAGAGCCACTCAGGTTTAGCATATTATATTGAAAAGCATCAAAGTTTTCAGTGTTTGGAACAATAAAGGCAAAAAATGTGTTAATAATATAAGTACGAATTACTACGCAAGCCTTTCACGATCGGAATGCCTCTGACGTCTGTTTCAAAAAGACACGTGTCGGAATAAAAAAATGTAACAATCCAGGGAACTTAGGAATTCGTTATACAAATTATGGCACCTTTGCCAAACATTTCAAACATTCAAATTGCTCAGTAGTTTCTTGTCCCTCAGTGGATTCAATTCGCATTTCTAACGCTAACCAAATTCCTGTTTTAAGTTATTGTGAAAAATTAATAATCTAATAAACCTAACGTATTTATGCTCCATGAATAAATGATATGCAAGTTTCAGCTTTCTGAATTTGTAATACGAATTCATGCTGCAAATTCATAGACGTATTTTGGCGAGCTTTAACCGTTACTTAGTATTCTGTATATTTAATAACTGCTAGATTCAGATAAAATAGAACATTTCATTACTTTTATTGTGTACTAGCAAGCCGCCCTCGCTTCGGTTTCAGTCGCCTTACCTGCGTAGTTACCTTTCCCGAGGGAATACCGCGATAAAATATAGCCTATATTACTCAAGGTGAATGTAGCTTTCCAATGGTGAAGGAATTTTTGAAATCGACACAATAGTTTTTGAGTTTATTCATTACAAACATACACACACACAAAAATACATTTTTTTCCTCTTTAGGTATAATATTAGTGTAGCATAGTGTAGATTAGCTTTTACTCGTAACTTCGTCTGCATAGAAATCATATTATGTTACATCCTCGAATTGTAAGGTAAAAAATATCAAAGAAAAATTCACCGCTTATTTTAACCATTAGGTAGGAATATAAAGGGTTTTTCAACAAGAACTTTGTTTTCTAAAACAAAATAAAACAAGAAATTTAGATGAAGATGATTCAAATTTTTATTGTATTACGAAGAGAAAAGTTCGGCAATTATGAATGAAAAATGATATCTGGCAAATGTCCACCACGACCACGCTGAGAGATGTCGATTCTTTCATCAAAGTTTTTAATCACTTTTTGGCAAAATGGCGGGACTATTTCGTTAATCACATCACGGATTTTGAGTTTCAAGGCTGCAATCAATTCGATTGGCTTCGTATAGACTCTGTCCTTAACATAGCCCCACAAAAAAATAATCCAGTGCTGTTAAATCACACGATCTGGCTGGCCACATAACAGCTGATTTTCGTGAAATTATGCGATCGGGAAATTTGGTTTGCAATAAATTGATCGTTTCATTGAATGTGTGACATGTGGCACCGACCTGTTGAAACCACATGTCAGTGATATCCACGTCATCAATAATAGACAAAATTGAGTTGTTGTTGAACAACTCAATTTGGCCTATTCGAAAATCAGCTGTTATGTGGCCAGCCAGATCGTGTGATTTAACACCATTGGATTATTTTTTGTGGGGCTATGTTAAGGACAGAGTCTATACGGAGCCAATCGAATCGATTGCAGCCTTAAAATTTAAAATAAGTGATGTGATTAACGAAATAGACCCGCCATTTTGCCAAAAAGTGATTAAAATCTTTGATGAAAGAATCGACATCTCTCAACGTGGTCGTGGTGGACATTTGCCAGATATCATTTTTCATTCATAATTGCCGAACTTTTCTCTTCGTAATACAATAAAAATTTGAATCATCTTCATCTAAATTTCTTGTTTTATTTTGTTTTAGAAAACAAAGTTCTTGTTGAAAAACCCTTTACTTCCTTTAGGGAGTTTCTACATGACAGTGTAACATGCTGGCAATAGGAAAGTGCTTATTTTCTTTGTGCTTATTTCAAAAATAATAAGAAATCAAATGAAAGCATCAACCATAAAGTTAAATCCCATATTTCACTCTTAGAGACCAGACCAAAATTAACAAAAACTGAAACACGTATTTATTTTTTTTTTTTTTGCCCAATTTGAAGACAGTGATTAAAGTTTTTCTTTTTTATTATACAAACTTTGCCACTTCGTATTAAACCCTTTAGGCTGCATTTTGTAACATCGTTTCATAGTGAGTCTCTACGTCACAAAAAGAAACAGCCAAATTTTCGTATTTCTAATTGCAGTTGTTTCGGCTCGCTGTTGGGAGTTAATTAACCAGCTTTCTTTCTTTTTATAAGTAGACTAGCTGACCCAACAGACGTTGTTCTGTTCAAATGAGCGCTACCTACCGGATCCAATTGTGAATGTAAACCATTCTCGAATCCCCTTGAACATGCACAGAAAATTTCATCAGCATCCGTCCAGCGGTTTAGGAGGAGTTCAGTGACATACACACGTACACAAGAAATTTATATATAAAGATAGATAAGGGTCACAAAGTTGCAAAGAGAGAAATAAGAGAGTATTGTTAACAGAGGTTTGGTTAATCTTCTGATCTAACTAATAAGTAATGATAGTAATAATCTGGGAAAAACTACAAAACACGTTTTAAAAACAATAACCCAAATGAAAGTTACCGCAGGATCTTATTTTATGAATAAAGGGAGAGAACACAACAATTCTCAATTAACATTTAACTTCAAAACGTCAAAGTTCCCTACCGCGGTTTTGGAGAAACAGGACTTAGCATGTTTTAATGATGTCTTCATTTAGCTATTGTTGGTGATAAATAAATACAGATCGACGACTTCATCAACTAACATATATACGTATCAGCATTTTGGTACGCACCTCTTCCATAATGCCCGGTAAATTCAAATTAGTACCTTCACAAAATTAAACCACCAGATGGCTTGTTATAGTATTATTTCGTGACCGACATCCCTGTCATCTTCTCGACGAAGATAGACTTCATTACGATCGCCCAGGAAAGGGCTTACACCGCTCGCGCAGCGATAACAAATAAAAATCGCGGCACTAGCCTCGTCGTCGAGGTCGGCGACAGCGCCACGCAAAAATAATTAAAAAAAACGTGCACTTGCATACAGCGACGCCTCAAGCCGAGGTCCGTTCTCCACAGGGGGGAGGCCCTTGGACGATGTCGCTTAACGTTTTTACCGGGTTGAGAGCCTTCAGCGCTCACCCATAGCCCGGGCAAAGCTGTGAAGCCAGCTTGTGAAGCTAACAGCTATCCACACACCCAAAAAAAAAATAAGAACCTTATTGAAACAGAAAATATGTCCATACAATAGAAATACAGAAACCCTTATAATACTTCAATACCTAGAATAAAGAATCAAGCAGAAACCTTACTAAATAAAGACGAAGTAAGTTATGCAATTTTATACTTGGATAAAGAATAAAAGCAAATTAATACTACCATCGGCACTGAGTAATGTATACTTTACCGAAGTTAAATCTCCAAAGACAAATAGCTAATTCAAACTTGGCTGACGGACAAGAACTCTTTACTTAGCGAGTGATACCGACTGATCAAATGAGATAAAATTGGATTAACTACGAGTAGTTCAAAAGTAATGTACCGTACATTAATTATTAAGTAATTATATCGAATACTACTTTTAGAAATTATTTAATGTAAGATATGGAATATTAACAGATTGTATTGAATTGAACAATTTATTTTCTTAGAATCGTAGCAAATTAAAGTACATACATATATTCACTTGCTCTATTGTCTCCGATTTCATGCGATTTTTTTTAGTTAGTAATACTAACTAGCTGACCCGGCGAACTTCGTACCACCAGAATTTTTTTCGTAAATATGTCTTCTAAATTTCCGAAAATATAGTATCTAATAGAAGAACCATTACAGTTTTGTCGGGAAAGATTCAATCGTCTTGGTCGCGGCATTGTTAATGATGAATCAAAAAGAATACAAATTACTCATTATTGATTTCTGACAAAATTATAATTATCAAAGTTTTCAACCATACCAACCATAAAATTTTTAACTATAGACAAAATTACGTTTAGCTGTCATTTGGGTTTTGTTATTACATATCAAATGCGTTGCGTACTTGTATTCTCTTTGACATTTCATGTCACGTCACTCGGTAACGCGATCGAACGGGATAAAAGAGTTATTGGCAAAATCTTGTAAACACCATTAAAAAAAAAGACGGGATAAAAAGTATCCTATGTCCGTCTCCTGGTTTTAAGCTACCTCCCCACCAATTTTCAGCCAAATCGGTACAGCCGTTCTTGAGTTATAAATAGTGTAACTAATACGACTTTCTTTTATATATATATAGCTGTTGGTAAATTAACCACCACCTAACAACTATAGTATCATAATTAAAGCAGTTAGCAACACCAAGGACAGCGCTAAGAAGCCGAGCATAGTAACAGCCAAAAAGGCTATTAGGATGCTTTAAAAAGTGAAAGTAACATTCAAAACAGTCACCATGAACAGCTATAAAAAAAATACTGGTGTGTTCAGACCGTAACCTGCCCTAAAATAAAAAAGGTGCGACCTGCGTGTACTACAAGGTGATTCTCGCCTATATGTTTGAGATTTGACCCTTCCATCAAGCTATCGAAATCCAAAGTTAAACAAAGATATAACCAAAAAATAACACCATAATCGCAATGCGTGGCAAACGGATTGGCGATTGAAGTTGATTTTATAAATTTCCCAGGAGAGTGATGCTTTCGATTCTCCTGGTGATACCAAGGCCAGTTTAGAATAATCCCACGGGAATGCCCACTGTTGGTTACTTTCTTACTATACTTAACCCGCCACCGGTACACGGATAGATTAAGTGGTTATATCTACACTAATATTATAAAGAGGAAAGATTTGTATTTTTGTATGTAACGAATAAACTCAAAAAGTACTGGACCGATTTCAAAAATTCTTTCACCATTGGAAAGCTATAATATCAGGGAGTAACATAGGCTATATTTAATCCCGGTATTCCCACAGGAACGGGAACTACGCGCGTAAGGCGACTTAATCCGAAGCGAAGCGAGGGCGGATTGTTAGTATTTGATAAAGTAAATAAAAGTAGCTTATTACCCATTATCTATCATTACCTAGTATTTGTTTAGTAAATTCAATGCGTAAAACAACAAATTTATTTTCACAGTAATGTTTTATTTATAATCCCTCTAGTGACGGAATAAGAATACAATTCACCACCCCCTTATCTTGCCCATGGTGTAGTAAAAACGACTACTTAAAATCCTTATAACATCTATGCAAGAGAAGGAAAACTCGACATAAAAGCCTATACCAACACGTCTGACCAGCGTGGTATAGTAGATCAAATTCCCATCTATTGTCAGGAGGCTCGAGTCTAGCAATGGTACGTAATGAGCTGATATTATATGAAAATATTCTATCTATACCAATAAATAAAATTGGAGTGTCTGTTTGTAATGTCAAAATAATAGACTTTTCATGCTCACACGGTTATTTGCACGACACCTATGCCTAAAATACAGATTAAAAAATTTTTGTCTGTCTGTCTGTTTGTTCCGGGTAATCTTCAAAACGGCTGGACCGATTTCAAAAATTCTTAGGCATAGGTATCGTGCAAATAACCGTGTGAGCATGAAAAAAGCCTATTATTTTGACATTACAAACAGACACGCTAATTTTATTTATTGGTGTAGATAAGATAAAAATATGTAGTAATACTAAAATCATTCGAATACTTACTTGCTATAACCTTTATACACTGTGGCGTAGGAACCCTCACCTAGTTGTTCAAGTTTTATGTAAGCTTCGGATTTTCCGAAGGGAGAATCACCCTGTTGACAAAAATAAAATGTTAATTTATCAAATAATACGAACGAACTTGTACTAATGCCATAATTTATGTAGTCTGAATTTAGTGTCTTTATAATATAAAATAACATAGGTATGTACATTATTACAACGTATTTCGATAACAAATATAAATAACACTCAATGGGGGGAAATCATCATCATCATCATCATCTTGCTCTTATCCCAATTACTTGGGATCGACGCAATATGTCATCCATCTGTTTTGACATATTGCAAAAAGTTTCGGCAATGACTTTTATGACCGACCGCCTGCCTGACGTCAACCCTCCTTGGGAATGTAATCGTTGACCCAAATGGTACCAGATGGAATTGGTCCGGGTCAATCTAGGGCTCTTAGTCGTCTTTTACGACACCCACGAGCAAAGCAAGGGTTGGTAGTATTCGAAGCCGCTACCACACAGCACTATCTATGTGTAAAAAATATAATTTAGACTTTTTCCCCTTTTATTATTACTTTCTCACTATTACGGATGGATGTACTACGGAAATAAGAGATTAAGTCATAGATGTTTTTTGCTTTTAATTATTACGCAGAAAATATTACTTTCTCACTTTTACTGGTTCTCTTAGCGGCAATAAGTGATTAAATCATAGATATTTTTTACTTTTACTCATTTATTATTAATTTTTACTTTTATTTATTTATTATTACTATTACGCAGAAAGTATTACTTTCTCATATTGAGACATGGATGTACTATCCAAACTGAGAGATTAACTCATAGACTCAATGGGGGGAAATAAACTCTGTTATTTAACACTCGTACTTTAATAGTCAACAACAGAACGTGAAGACGAGATTGCCACAGTCCTTTCGTCATTGCGAACAGTTGGACGAGTTATGGCCAGACTATAAAAAGGTTGAATTGCGCTGATAAAATCTTATTTTTACTACTCGCAATGAATATTGTATTAAAATTAATAAGTGTATAACTTACGAGTTGCATAGGTTACATAAAATCTTTGTAATAACGGCGACTTGTTAGACATGAACTACCTTAGTCCGCCTGTAACCATAAATGCTAGTGTTCGAAACGTCGTGATAGTAAAAGCAAATGTAAACCCAATAAAATTCGTATAGTTTGAGCAAATAGTATTATTACACGCGTACATAATAAAGGTATTTAACTGGTGATAAAGATTTAAATGTCAAAATATTTACTACCCCATCATGTACACTTTGGCTATTTTATTATCTTAATTTATTTATGCACTAGCAATCCGCCCTCGCTTCGCTTCGGTTATAGTCGTTTTACCCGCGTAGTTCTCGTTCCCGTGGGAATACCGGGATAAAATATAGCCTAGTTTACGCCCTGATATTATAGCTTTCCATTGGTGAAAGAATTTTTGAAATCGGTCCAGCCGTTTTGAAGATTACCCGGAACAAACAGACAGACAGACAGACAAAAAATTTTTAATTGCTATTTTAGGCATAGGTGTCGTGCAAATAACCGTGTGAGCATGAAAAAAGCCTATTATTTTGACATTACAAACAGACACTCCAATTTTATTTATTGGTACAGATTAATGTTAATAAAAATTTACGGCACTTTAAGTCCTATGCTAGAATACACTTTTGTACACATGCCTGTTCTATGACGCTGTGTATACTTTTTTATAAGAAACATAAAAATATCCATCGAGGTTGTAAAAACAGGTTGAATTTCTTGCTTAAGGTTTTTTGTAGACAGTATGTATCACAAAATGAGAGCGATATCTTCCATATTACTCCTCGATATAATCGCATCATCTATCAACGTCGGCATCGGTCCTTACTCGGCCTATTTGTAAGCTAGCACCCCTACGAACGTACACCTAGTGACATTTATCATTATTCTTTCATATATAAGAGAATAAATGTAAATATAGATAAAAGTAACTATTACTTAAATTATACATTTACTTAAATGAAATTACGTATATTATATACATACATTTTAATTTAATTATACAATTACTTAATATCGTAGAATTAGTTTAGCAATATTTAGTAGCCTGGCTGGCTTCACTCAAATATAAAAAAGATACCAAGCGTTTTCTTTTATAAGATTCTGTTAAAATCCGTACAGTGGTTTCCGAGAACAATGTGAACAAACATTAAGTAGAGGATTTTATGCTCCAACCAAATCCGGACTATGACTTTACGATAAACAATTTACATGTTTGTGCCATTGAACTAACGAGACATTCTGTCTAAGCTGTTTTCAAACTATTAGTATAGGACATAGTACTAAAATAAATCTCAGTGAACAAGAATTGGAACCCACGTTATAAAAATACTTAAAAATATGCTTACCCCAAAGGCACTAAACCGCTTGGTGCGTCGGTTGGAATGGTCATGCGGACCTAAGAATGCTTCAGACTTGGGCCTGGGCGGCCGCTTCGGCCTCATTACTACCCTGGCCTCTTCCCTAGCACCTTCATCTAGGAGTTTGGAGTCTGACGACACGGACAACTGTCTTCGTACACGATACTCGCCGTTACCACCACCGCCACTCCATTCTAAACAAATAAAAACACGTGCTTAAAATAAACCGTACTGAATTATTTTATGGCATTAACTGTTGATATGGTACACCAGAAAAGCGTACGAATACTTCGCACCGTTATAAATTCTGTTTTTCTTTTGATTATACCTCATTCTACAATAACTAGCACAGTTTTTGTAAAAATCATAACGTTTATTAGAATTTACCAAAAGATAGTGTGCTATAATGTAAGTTTTAAGCTGCAATTTTTTAACGGAAATATTCATTTTGAGATATATTCTCATTTTCCGTCATTAAATAACTCTTCAAACAATAATATTGAGTCAATATCATAAGAGTTCAGAAAAACAAACGACAAACCTTTCAAAAACAGTAGGTATAGTTCAAAAACGGTAGGTATATATATGTAGAGTTTATGAAATATCTACATATAATATTACAACTTGTGGTGACAGGAATACTGCCAAACTTAATATTGTTGAGCTTAATATTGTTGAGCTTAATATTGATGAGCTTAAAACAGGTCAAATCTACCTAGTATATTGAATGAATTATTGCGCTACTACTATTGATCGAAGATAAGAAGACGGCGAAATTTTGTACTAAGCCCTAACTATTATTAAGAATAAGCCTAACGCGGGTGAGCGGGCTGGGGATTTTAATTCGTCACCCGCAGACTGACCGCGCGACGGCGACTGACGTCTCGGAAAGGGGTTGTCGAGAGGAAAGGGTACCCCGTCGGTCCGACCACTGACAACAAGGAACTCGGCGCCGGTGGTCGGCCCAACGACGGAGGTGGCGTGCTACGAGTGGGTTATGGGGCCGCGCGTCGTCCTCCTGTTGTCCCGGACGGTGCCGGGCGGCGGGGGCGCTGACTATACCCCACCCCAAAAAAAACTATTGACAGGCATTTAAATTGACATGTGGGTAGAAGGCTGATTACTATCGATGTATGTACTCGTATCTATATAGCTATAACGCCTCCGCCCAGTCTCCGAGTTCCTAATAGTTAGTCTCAATTATAAAGAGACATGAGTTTTTTATCATATGCCTAAATTATCAAACATTCTATAATTTCAAGATCTAAAATTAAAGTATTATTTGAAATATTATTTTTGCGTAAAATAGCAATTTTATCAAAAATCTAGACCAAAAAAAATTGTTACCACGGTCGTTCAAAACAGTCGTAGGTCGTAGTTCAAAACAGCAGTGACCACAAATGTTAAAACAATAAATAACAGGTAATCCAGCATGATCCAAGAGTAATCGGAACCACCGGTATAATATGCTCTGACGAGTGAAGAAAGTATGTGTTAAAAAAATACTATAATTATACTAAACAAGGAACAGCCATGAATCATCACCATCATTATCATCTCAGCACATACACGTCCCACTGTTGGTATCGGGTCTCCTCCACTATGGCAGGGAAATACCACGCTGGTCAGACGTGTTGCTACAAGGTTTTGATTCGAGTGTTCCTTCTCTTGCATAGATATTATACGCATATAATATTCCTTAGACGTCTTTTAAGACATCCACGGGCAAAAGAGAGTGTGGTGAATTGTATTCTTACTCCATCACCACACGGAATCGGAGCCATGAAAATTAAAGTAATAATTCGCCTGTCATAACTTTTGAATTAAAATTGAAAACATAGTCTTTCACTCATCGAACCCTATGTGGGAAATACGCAATATAACTTTCAGCAAGAAGCATTTTGCAAACGAAATTATAAACAGCAATTCATAATCCATTTTTTTTTATTGAAAGCTTTGCTAATAGACTAATGAAAATCTCGACAAGATTTTCCCCCGAAAGCACTTAGCAAGAAAATTAATTTACGATGAAAATAAAAATGCCACGTTGAATCATCGTTGTTTGAAAGAATCTATTTTTTTTCTGACGGGGTTCAATATTGTGGTAACGGAAATAGAAGCTCTCTGAAAGCGAGTTTACCTTACCAACATTTCGATATAAACGCGTAACGAATAAATTATTGTTTTATAAACACACAATATTAAAGAGAAAGCGATTATCTGGGATTTCCATTATCATAATTAATAAGAAAAGATCAAGTGGTAGAAGATCTTAAGCTAAAAATTTTAAAGTTGTTTTTAGAAAGCGATAAATTGGAGGTAATCGAAGGCACTTATATTAATTTCAAAACTGTACTAAAATCTACATTTTAAAATAAAAAAATATTGTTTGCTAATATTCCAACTAAGTTAAAGGCGGTTCTGAATAGTAACGTACACTATTTTTAAATATTTTGTTTTACCTTAAATAGGACAATAACACGCGCCTTACGTTATGGGCAACATGGCTTACAACGCCGGGCCGGCCACGGAGGACAAGGAACTCGGTACCGATAGTGGGCCCAATGGCGAAAGAGATGAGCTACGATGGGTTATAGGGTCGCACGCCGCCTCTTCGTTGCTGTGGACGGAGCGGACGACAGGCGCGCTGACCATAGCCCATCCCAAAAAAAACGTTGCTTACAACACGTAAAAGGCTAGACTTATTAGGCTAACCATAAAACGGCGGCAACCTCTATTTAGATGCAAACAGTTGTAGATGGATAGCATGTGGGGTACCCATTACTTTAGGGAACTCGTACGATGTTGTCGTATAAGAAATAGATAGCTGTTGGTGGTGACGTATGGTTAAATTAGTCCATCATCATAAAGACTGACAAACTTCTATGCAACTTTGTAACGTGATGTGTTGTGTTCGTTTCATGACATAATGAAAAAACAGTGCTTCAACACAGCTAGCACAAGTTATATATAGACGTGAATGGCTCGTGTAAAGGCAATTATAGTTCTTTGTCAGGGTATACTATCTTCTTTATCTTATATATAAATTTCTAGCGTACGTGTGTATGTCACTGAACTCCTCCTAAACGGCTGGACCGATGTTGACGAATTTTTTTTTGTGTGTATTTAAGGGGATTCGAGGATGGTTTAGATTCACAATTGGACCCGGTAGGTGGCACTACTGTGTGTATGTCACTGAACTCCTCCTAAACGACTGGACCGATGTTAATGAAATTTTTTGTGTGTGTTCAAGGGGATTCGAGAATGGTTTAGATTTATAATTGGACCCGGTAGGTGGCGCTGCTGTCGATTTCAAGGAGAATTTCTTTTATTGTATTTGAACAGAACAACGTCTCTTGGGTCAGCTAGTACATATATATATTTCTTGCGTACGTGTGTATGTCACTTAACTCCTCCTAATCGGCTGGACCGATTTTGATACTTTTTTTGGGTGTGGTCAAGGGGATTCGAGAATGGTTTGTTTACAATTGGCCCCGGTAGGTGGCGCTGCGATCGATTTCAAGGAGAATTCCTTTTACTATTTTTTAGAACTGAACATAACATCTGTAGGGTTAGCTAGTAACATATAAAACTCGAGTGGCCGTCAATATAAGTAGGAACTAAAATTAACAGCCACTGCTTATATACATGTCCATGTCATGTAGTGCCAGTGCGACAAAGACTTGTCTTGTAGATTGAAACTTGCCTAACACGCTATAAGATGGACCTACCTACACGTTCAACAATAAAAGTTAACCAAAAGGCTAACAAATAAAACTTTCATATCTAAATCTTTAATTGTGATAGAGACTTAAATTTTGCATGCATGGCTCTAAGGTATTGTATAAGTAGGTCACTGGGGTAATATGGGCGAGGTACGCCTATTAGTTGACACAAGGATACGAGCAAATCCAAAGAAAACCCAACGATAATTTTATTGGCAGAGTCCCTACCCGCTTTTCTTAATTAGATTCAAATGTTGGGATCAATTCAATTTAGAACTTATAATCCATTTTTGCTCTACTTAATTCGAGTGTCATATTTGTGCAACCTTACTATAAACATAATACACAATAAATAAATGATGATGACAATGAATGACGGTGATATAGAATAAGTAACATTATTTTTTTTGGGCTGGACTGCTGCGGTTAGCGCACCCGCCGCCCGGCTCTGTCCGAGGCGAAAGGGAGCGCCACGCGGCCCCGTAACCCACCCTATAGCACGTCGCCTTTGTCGTTGGGCCGACCACCGGTGCAAAGTTCTTTGACTTCAGTGGTCAGCCCGACGGAATACCCCGAGGGAGTACCCTCTGCCATCGACGTCCCCTTCCCGGAACGCCGATCGCCGTCGCGAGGCTAGCCTCTCCGCGGGTGCCGGACCAAATCCCCGAGCCGGCCACCCGCAGTTTCTGCTAGCGCGACATCAGGCTCAAGAATGGGTAATAATAGACTAATTGAATACTATACAATTTTTAGTCGTCGAGTTTTGACAACTTTGTCTCACAATCAAGTTACCGTATCAAACATAAAACCGGTTAATGTCAGAATAGATAAACTGTAACAACTTCAAGCCATATACATCTTACTATTGGACAAAAATGTTCTGCGCAATGGGAGATATACTAGTCTAAAGTCAAAGATGTATTATCGAATATTCTTATTCTAGCAGTATCCTTTTCTGCTTGCATCCTTTCGTCACCTTCTATACACCCGTGGGAAACAAGGAACCTATTCTTATTCCATCACCATATGCTGCTGTAGTAATTTATAGTATCAATAAATATCTTTGCCGTGTGGTGTCAGAGTAATAATGCAGTTCATTACCCCATTTCTCGCCCGTGCTTGTCGAAAAAGTCGACTAAGGAAAATATTATACCTATAACATACATAAAAAAAATCTGAATTAAAACTCTACACCAACCCTATCACCAGCGTGGTATAGTAGGACAACTTCCCTTCTATTGTGGAGGAGGCTCGAACTCGACAATGGCACATGTATAAGCTGAGATGACGATGAATAAATAATGATGGTTGTTATTTTAACATATCAATCTTTTTAAGTCCTTACATTATAATGGTTAATTTTTTACTATTTATATGAGTACCTAATATTTATATTATTACGTAGAGGATATATTAATTTGAAGTAAAAATTTAAAAACCTGATCTAGCAATCTTAGAATACGTATAGTAAGGTATACTTAACTGAATAGCAAGATTGCATAAGTTAGTACAAAATTTAGTATAAATCCTAAATTACTGATTATTTTTTTATTTCTATGTTAAGCTTTAAAAAAGGTTTAACAGTAATAAAATTAATTAAAACGAGACCAGCTTTAATGTACTCACATCCAACAATCTAAGTATTAGATGATTCTTTTTGTACATATATACAATATAATATATGTAAGTGTAACAGGCGATGTCCTTAGGTAGCTTACAGATATTGAAGAAAATTAATACTGAAGGTCTTTAACTTGTTAAACGCACTGGTTTTTATATGTCACATGTCACGCAAAAAACTATGGCATGGAATTGAATACAGTTTTCGTTAAAATTGGAGTGTCTGTTTGTAATGTCAAAATTATAGGCTTTTTTCATGCTCACACGGTTATTTTCACTATACATATGCCTAAAATACACTTTATATTTTTTTGTCTGTCTGTCTGTTTGTTCCGGGTAATCTTCAAAACGGCTATACCCGATTTCAAAAATTCTTTCACCAATGGAAAGCTATAATATCAGGGAGTAAACTAGGCTCTATTTTATCTCGGTATTCCCACGGGAACTACGCAGGAAAGACTGAAACCGAAGCGAAGCGAGGGCGGGTTGCTAGTCTAGAATAAGAAAATAACAATCTCAATCTCAGTGTAATAAATATCTAAGTAATCAATGTAGACAAAGCAGCAGCCGCAACTAGCTGGTTAATAAAACATAGAAGTTTTGTCCGAAATATATACCTACAGGCATTTACATAGGTATGTACACAGAGGAATTAAGATGCTTCTTCATTTTTAAAATCGGTAAAAAATATTCTACTCCATATAATGATTTCTGTAGTAAATAAATAATAAAATTTCATTTATTTGTTTATACTAATTCCAAAACCTAAATTACGTCCAAATTAAAAGAAATTGCCAAAATTTTCTTCATAAAAATAATAACGGCTAATTACTAAAATTAACAACAGTAAAATGCTCATTAATTTTGCAATTACGAAATATGAATTCAGAACTCTCGTCTTCCTGAATAAACACTAATTATTTCTGGTTAGAAAGATTTATATTTTATTAAGTTTGTATTAAAATGCATTGCATATTGCTTTATCCATCTACCCATCAGCCCGTAAACGTCCACTGCTAGACACAGGCCTCCCCACGAGAATGCCACGCAGAACAGTCCTGTACCACCTGCATCCAACGGTTTCCTGCAACTTTCAAAATGTCGTCGGTCCACCTAGTAGGAGGTCATCCTACGCGGCATTATTCGATTCATGGTTGCCACTCAACAATCTTTCCTCCTCAACGGTTGTCGATTTGAGCAGCGATGTGACCGACCCATGGCCATTTAATTTTTTTGGACAATGTCAGTAACACCCGTTCTACTATGGATTGCCGTATTTCGGACATTATACCGAGCAAAGCCTTTTTTTTCCAAAGCACATTGAGCAACTTTGAATGTTTCTATGAGGCCGACATTTAGAGGCCACATTTCAATGCCAAAGGTCACTGATAACGCTGACTATAAACCTTTGTTTTCAGACACTGCGGCATTTTGGATGAGAAGATCTTTTTAAATTTCCAGAACGCTGCCCAGCCGAGTTGGATTCGTCAGCCGACTTCTTTCTCGGCATTGAATCTACATAACTGGACTGCTTGTCCTACATAAACAGATGACGACTTTCGATATGATGACGACTTTCGTCTTGTCCATCTCATTCTCATCTCATTCATCTGACTTTCTTCTTTCTATTCCCTTTGGTAATCCTGAGTATAAGATACGCTACCCTTGTCGAAATACTATCGATGCTCTCCACGTTGCCTACGAGATAATTTCGAACGGTAAACCTTACACTGCCTTGAGACGGGTTATTCTGAAACCCGCTCTTCTACCGGGAGGGACCCGGTAGAAGGGCGGGTTTCAGGATTGGAGGATTATCGTTCGCTCGCCCGATTGTCCTATAATATTTCTAAAAACTTTTGTACTATCTAGAGGATATAAAAAAATGTATATAAATTATGTTACCTATTTAGATCACAATCTTTTCAAGTTATATTTTATACAGACTACAGAGAGAATATTAGTCATTCACGCTACGAAATACCGCGCATATAAAACAATGGTTCATCTATTCCATGGCAGTTTTCTTGTAAAATTCCGAGTCATAAAATAGTAATATCACCATTATACTGCCATTTAAGGCTCATATGTCGTATAAACTTGCTTTACGACCACGGTCTTTTCATGTTGGTTCAATGCATATACGCTACTTACCACGTAGGTAGACTTGTATATATAGGTCGTATTTCATAATATAAAGTAAAAAATGTTTATAGGGCAATAAATCCTCGTGCCATTCGGGCCACTCCCTTCGACATTTTCGTAATTATAATGGACGAGTATCTTTTAATATGACATCTGTTTATGCACGAATTACTGAAACCATTAGCTTAATTATGTAAACTTCATATTTAATTTATGTTTCATACATCCATCCATATATGCATACAGTACGTATATTATATATGTATTTATATACCTATATTATGCAGTAAATATATATGTATTTATACAAGTTCTATTACTAATAATATTATTATTGTCCGTGTGGTGACGAAGTAAGAATACAATTCACCACTCCCTACCTTGCTCGTGAGTATCGTAAAAGACTACTAAGAGATATATTTTGCACATAACATCTATGCAAGAGACGTCTAAGGAATATGATACGTAAAAAATATCGGTACAAGAGAAGGAAAACTCGAAATAAAACTCAATACTAACCCGTCTGACGAGCGTGATATTGTAGTTCAATTTCCTTCCTAATGAACACGAGACTCGAGCCCAACAGTGGGCGTGTACGAGCTGAGATGATGATGATGATGATAACTAATAAGAAGTTATTAAATTGCATGTATACCGAATTATTCTCTTTTTCAATCGGCCCGACGGAATACCCTGAGGGCTTACCCTCTCCTATCAACGTCCCTCGCCCGGGACGTCGGTCGCCGTCGCGCGGTCAGCCTCTCTGCGGGTGACGGACTAAAATCCCTGGTCCGGTCACCCGCGACCTCGGCTAAATTGAATACTAATACTATTGAAACTTACGACTCCTTGGACGTTAAATACCTTGATTCTGCGGCGACCATTAATGTTGAAAAGTATACAGCATAATGCACAATTTACGCGTTCGATCAAATTAAAATTCTTTTAAACATCAAATTATTTAGTCATCTGTTTCGTACAATAATGTATATCTTTAACCTCATGATGCAACGTTATTAGTAAAGTTAATGCATTCTAAGACTACGGATAATATTTAGCAACAGTTCATTTTACAAATAAAATATTATATGTATTCTGATGGACCTAACTAGGATTAATGTTTACCAAACAACTCGCGGACAAAAGGATACCCACGTTTTTAGAACACGTCATGACGCAAATTAATTAATGTGAGTCATGGACTCGACATAAATTTACAACCAATTACTTCAGTGAAAACATTCATTCCGATATCGTTTGTGCAATGAAATGAAAGTAGGCAAATTGTTTATATTTAATTACGATACTTTTTTCTTACACGGAATATATGTACATATATGCTTCTTCTACATATATATAACATAATGGCGTAGTCATAAATAATTGGAGGGAAATTGGCTTACTATAACCTTTTTCTGTAGACGGGTTAGTAAGTATATTTTATTTTCTTGATATAGTATACATAAAATAAAATAATACATTATTTATATGATCAACGTCATCGCAGCCCACGTACGTCCCATTGTTGGGCTCAGACCTCCTCCACGATGGGAGAGAATTTGAACTACTGTACCATGCTGGTCATACAAGTTGGTATAGTTTCATTTCGAGTTTTCCTTCTCTTGCACAGATGTTATGTGCGTATTATGTATCCCATAGTCGGCGATTAATTGTATTTTAACTCCATCACCACACGGAAAATTATTTATATACGAACTTATAATTTGGAAGAAAATAATTACGCAAACTAAGAATTCAATGAAATAAATCTGATAATCCACAATATTGTGGTTTCTCTATTGGAATAACATCTATCAAAAATAGAATCTTTGCTAAATATGTCAGCAAAATCCTTAATTCTGTATAACTAATAATGATGACAGGATAAGCGTTCTCCATCCTCACCATATTCTTGATAGATTTATGTAAATTCATTGAAGTAAGTTTATTAATTCATGTCGAAGCACTTAAAAAATAAAACAGAGCATTCATTACTTTGTATTGTCAAAGTTGCTTAAAGAAATAAGCTTACTAAAGATTCGTAAGTCCACATCGTTACAGTCAATAAAAAAGCCTAGTATGCGTTTCATTGCACTATAAAACTACAATTACGGCAAGATTATAAAGCACTATTTACTAGGAAAACCACATTCAAAAACAAGGGAGACAGACATAATTAATGAAGTGAAACCAACAGTTTTAAAGAAAAACTTTGAATTTAATACGAACAAATTTATTCTGCTATTTATATAAATTACCAGAAATAGCTGAGATGGGCAACATTAAAACGTGAAAATTCGTACACTACATTCGATAGACGAATTGGTGACCGCAGCTGCCGACCGCAGTTGGCGTTGCATGTTCCCTAGGAGGACCGTTTCCCATTCTTCTGCCGATTCTTTAACAGGTTTCTACGACACTCACAGGAATGTAAGAAACATGCGACTGGAGTAATATTTTTACTATTGCGAATGATAAAAATGTGCATAGACAGGGGCGCCATGTACTGACACGGATAAACTATCTCCGTAATAAATGCATAATCTTTCACATGGCACATGCCATTTTTAAGCATAGCATCTGCTTTTGAGATTGGTACTAATCAAATATTCGTTTCCGTATTAGCTCAGCTGTCTGGTCAGATTTTAATAGGCAATTTCGCCGTTTGCATATTTTTTTATAAAATTTAAAACAAGTGGCGAAAGTTCTGAATCGTTAATTCGATTACGCCTCACTTTTAGCAGACAAAGGTTACGAAGTTAATGATTTAGCCAATAATACGAAATAATTATTACCTAAGTTATAAATTCTTACGTGACACATCTCATATTTACGATACGGCTAGCTGTAAAACTGATGAAGATAAATATCTATAAAAACTTGCATCTAATGACACAATACTTTCAACTTTATTGAAACTTGAATGCTAATTATTTGGGATGTGGTCGTAAAAGACTATTAAGCCTTTAAATCAACCTTGGCCAATCCCATCTGACGTCGTCTGATCCACAATTACATTCCCAAAGCGAGCTGAGATCAGGCAGGCAGCCAGTCATAAAACCATTGCCAAAATGTTTGCAATATATACGAATACGAGTACATATTGCGTCGACTCCAAATAATGGGGATCAGATCAGGATGATGACGATACTAATGCATCATAAACTCTAATGAATTTAGGTATAAATACATTAAAAACTATTTCCATTTTAATACAAAATATTTATACTTAACTAATTTTGATTCCACTCCATTTGACGGTAATTATAATTGTTTAATTTAACTTTAATACACAAATAATCCTTAATATATATTTCACTTTCATACAAATAGATCAAGGTATAAAATTAAAATTATTCAAACAGACATAATAATTAATTAATCGAACATAAAAACTTATATTTTACACATATATTTCATTATCGTCATCATCAATATCGTAGCTTATTTACGTCCCACAACTGGGATGTCTTGGAGCCTACTCCACAATAGAAGTGAAATTAACCTACTATACCACGTTGGTTAGACGGGTGTGGTATAGGGTTATATTTCCATTTTTCCATCTTTTGCATAGATGTTGTAGGCATATTATATCCCTTAGTAGTTTTTTACGACACCCAGGAGTAAGAATACAATTCACTGTATACTTACTTATTCCGTCACCACACGGATAATTTCATAATATATATAACATTATTTGTGTATTATTATATTACACATATGCAACAATATATTCTTATGCTACATTTTGCATCAACATTCTTCCTTACTAATATTATAAATGCGAAAGTAAGTTTGTTTGTTTGTTACGGTTTCAAGCTTAAACTACCGAACCGATTTCAAAAATTCTTTCACCAATGGAGAGCTATAATATCAGGAAGTAACATAGGCTATATTTTATCCTGGTATTCCCAAGGAAACGGGAACTACGCGGGTAAGGCGACTGAAACCGAAGCGAAACGAGGACCGGTTGCTAGTTAAATATACGAGTAAATAGGATATGCCGGGAAATTCGCTATCTAACATATGTTTTAATTTATTTTTAAGTATAGCAACTCAGAAAAAAACGTGTGCACGGATTGTTAAGAGCACCCTAGAAGGAGTATACCAAAAACATACACGGTATCATCATATCAAGAGAATGCCCAATTTAATTTATTAAGACTTAAAAGAACCTATGCCCTGTTAACAGCAATAGGCTCGCCCCTTGTTAATAGAACTGAACATTATTACGGTGAATTTTATATGTTTTACCTCGGCGTACCCGTTCGGGTTCGGGCTGTAAATAAATTATATTTATATCAAATTTGCCCATGAGAGACATAAAGGATAAAATAAATAAAATGCTATTATGATGTCTGACACGGAAACCAATATTGCGATGACGAGCGAGCGTGAAATGCGTTTTCATCAAAAGATATGACAATCTAAAAGCGAAATAAAGTTATCTATTGTTGATCGTCGGGAATAAAAGGGCAGGAAACTATAGAAATGGCTGTTTCTTCAACTGAAGGCAATAATAAAAATGGTGATGACTTTTTTAAATTAATCATTTAGGTATACGTATCGTTGTGTGAAAGCTATACATAAGAAATCATGACACCAACTATAGTGGATATCTATTATAAGGGATTTTAATTATTAAAATTTAATTTTACTTTTAATATGGCATGCCTCTGTGTTACAGAAGACAAATAACGGTTCCTAGATATGTAGACACATAGTATTTATTTTTAAAGACAACACCCGGTTCTAAGGAAATAATCCTTGTATTGCGGGTAACGGACCAAAATTACATTAAGAGTTTATTTAAAGACTAAACTCTAGCCGTTTAAGAATACAATTCACCTCCTCTTTTGCCCGTGGGTGTCGGGAAAAAAAACGACTTAGGGATTAAATATGATTATAATATCTATGCAAGAGGATGAAAACTCGTAATAAACCCTATACCAATACGAATGACCAGTAGTAGATAAATTTCTCTCCTTTTGAAGAAGAGACTCGAGGTCAGCAATGGTACATATATGAGGTCAGAGATGCTGATGATTATTTCTTTGTCTACACGATTTGTTTGTTTGTTTGTATCTAATAGGCTCCGAAACTACTGGAACGATTTCAAAAATTCTTTCACATTGGAGAAAGAATTTTTATAGCTTTCCATTGAGAAAGCTATAATGTCAGGCTATATTTTATCTCCGTATCCTCACGGGATTTGGAACTAGGCGAGTAAGGAGACTGAAACCGAAGCGAAGCTAGTGCGGGTTGCTAGTGTATAATATATCTTGTATTTAATATATCTGTATTTAATATATGTAGTTGTATTTCAAGTCTTTATTGGTATTATCCAAAAAGATCATTATTAAAGAGAATTAAGTGTATTAACAACGTGTATAAGTA
Organism: Lymantria dispar; assembly: GCA_032191425.1. Taxonomy (NCBI): domain Eukaryota; kingdom Metazoa; phylum Arthropoda; class Insecta; order Lepidoptera; family Erebidae; genus Lymantria; species Lymantria dispar. The sequence goes on along the minus strand of CM063457.1, from coordinate 15,378,389 downwards.
CTCAGGCATTTTAGTAATTAAAAATATGCATTACGTATGCTGATAGCCAGTCGTTAGATCTCAATTGTGCGTAATAACACAAATCAACGTTAACCACAATGCACATTCATAAACGTATCTGGTACAGCTATTAACGAAGATTCTGCCCTTATATAGCTCAACGATAAAGTACGTAGCAAATTAACAAGTGTACTTAATAGATTTAAACAATTGTTTGGAAGTAACATAAATATGCGTTAATAGATATAAATATGCGTTAATAGATTTAAACAATTTTTTGGAAGTAACATAACTATGCTATTGCCCGTGCGATGACGAAATATGTATACAATTCACCACCCCCCACTCTTCCCCGTGGGTGCCGTAAAAGACAACTAAAAGAAATGGTGGATATGTTACCGGAAATGTATGTAATCCGTCATTGTATACAATTCCTAGGAAATGTGTGTAATTCCTAAAATCGCGCGGAAATGTGTAAAATAAATTATATAAGACATATTTCCTAGGAAATCTATACATTTCCTAAATAGCAATCGGAAATATAAAACATTTGAAATTTATTTTTTTTTTTGGAAACTTATGTATAAATAGTTTTTGAAACAATATTTTATACATTTCCTAAAAGGCTTCGGAATTGTATAAATTGCCTAGGATTTGTATACCATTCCTAGATTTCATACATTGCCGGTAACAGATATAACATCTATGCGAGAAAAGGACAACGCGAAACAAAACCGTTGGGGAAGAAAGGTTCTCGAGTGGCGACCACTAACCGGACGACGCAGCGTAGCAGGGAACCATTGGCTGCAAGTGGTGCAGGACTGTTCCGAGTGGCATTCTCGTGGGGAGGCCTATGTCCAGCAGTGGATGTCTATAGGCTGACGAATGGCTGGATGGATGGAATCAAAACCCTAAAGCAACACGTCTGACCAGCGTGATATATTAGGTCAATTTCCCTCCATGGTGGAGGTCACACAACATTAACTATAATAATAAAGAAATCGCAGTAAGGAACCTTAGACTTGGCACAACTTTGTCTAGATTTCATTACTTTTTTAGAGATAAACAAGCAGCTCCATCGAGACTTGGCTAGTTTTTTACAGAATGTTTTTGGTGGGATTTCACTTCTTTTTGTAGAAACGTGAGCATATTGATTTATTTTACTAGATTTTTTTTATTTGACCCATTTTTTTTCTTTTTAGGAGTAGTTTTTTTATTATTATAAATCTTTCTTTACTTTTTTCCGATTCTGATTCTTGTACAGTAGCAACAGTTTTTCGTATTGCCCATTCGCGTTCATTATTTATTCTTTTAGACGGTTTAATTTCTGAAAGATCGGCGCGGTATTTACGTCTAAGCCGGTTGTATTCGGTGATCGCCGAAGCTTGAGCCTTTATACTCTCGAAGTCAACATTTATGAGGTGCACCCCATGAAGATTGGTTACTCGTGAAAGCGCCACGTAGGCTTGGCCACAAGAGAATATGGAGTTGCCAATGTTCATGAGGGCATTTTTTAAGAATTCAAACCCTAACTATGTACCAAATTTCAGCTCTCCGAGTTTATGGGAAGTACTAGTTCTATTTTGATGATCATGAGTGAGTGAGTGAGTGTCATAAATGCGAAACTTTGCTTTCGCTTAACTTCGGAACTAAATGACCTACAAACTTGAAATTTTTTATTTTAAGTGTGATTTTATAGCTTGCTGGATGACGAAAATTTCTGCGTTCTGATCTTATCCAGAGGTTCTCAAATAGGGGCCTGAAAATGCAGCGAAATGGTTCCAGTAAAGGATGGTACAGCAGTGTTTGCTTCGCGCTCGACTTGGCGGGCTAAGTCGAGCGCGAAGCACTGCCATGCCCCCCGATCTGACATTTCTTACTCTACAATATCTCATAATTATGATGGAGTCATGTGATAAAAGTTCATGGAATAATAACCAAATAAACACGAAAAAGTTTTCGTCGCGTACTTGCATAAATCTTTGGTATATAATCATAACACTAAAGTACTATATAATTATATAATTAATTAACTGTTATTTTTTAAGGGGGAGAGAAGTATTTTTGTTTGAGAATCTATTTTTTTTTGTTTGTTTAGAGTTAGACTATTTATTTATTTATTTTTTATTTATTTATTTATTTAAGACAACACCCTGCACTAAGGAAATAATCCTTGTGTTGCGGCGGACTTTACAAACATATAATTAACGGACACAAATTACATCCAGACTCAGAACAACAATTTGTGGATCGCACAAAGTGTTGTCCCGCGTGGGATTCGAACCCCCGACACTGGCACTGTAGGTCGCTAACCACTACGCCATCTGTGCAGTCTACTACTATATATTTTCACTATAAAAATGAGAAGATATTTACCATAATGTGGTTCTTTATCATGCGGTATGTTCCCGTTGGGCTCGAGCCGGTCAAGGCACTCCTCCGAATAACCATTGTAGGGCAACTTGCCTCGACCGCCACCGTTCTGTTGTCGTCCGCGACATTCGCCACTATCACCATCCGGCTCGTCTTTTGTTGCTAAAACAAACAAAACAGATCATGTCAACTATGTTACATTAATATGTATTATGAAAGGGTGTATAATTATATACTATTACACATAGTAACTTCAAGAATAATACAATGAAATTCGGGATAGAGATAAATTATTGACTCATATCCTGGATTAACAAGAGCTACAACGTAAACAATATCTGAGAGAAATACTTTTCTACTGTTCGATAATAGGCAACATCATCAAAATAAATTACAAATGTTCACCTGATACTAGCCAAAATAGTTAATAATAATGTGTAGGTATACGAAACTGTCTGCGCCTGCACTGCGTCAGAATAATTTGAGCTGAAAAATTTAACTTTCTATTGTGTTAGTTTGAGTGCGGAGTTTGAAAAGAGTTTAATGAGAAATTGTTAAAGCTCGTTGGCAATTTATTCTATTCCCTTCATTGACGAAATTCATTTTGTGGTTCGTTTTTGTACATCTAGTATAACTCAATATTAATTATCAAGTTGGTACCACTTCTTGCACTCCGAAATGTTTTTTTGGAAACGAATTCCTGTTCAAAGCCAAGATCATTAGGAGTTGACAAACGACACTTCAGTCTCTATTGAAAGAAATTTTAAAAGTCGCCTTTTAGCGTTACGTCTACGTCAGATAACGACAGCTTTTAAAATTAAAGTTCCCAATGACTTCACAAAAGCATAAGAAATTGAATTACATTTTATGGATCATAAATTACTGTTATACTCTCATAAAGTTGAATAATTTTGCAATTCAATGTTATACTACGAAACTACCAGTAACATCTTTAATTCTATTTTTTGCAATAGACAATGTCTTTTAAAAAATATATAATTACAACATTGCTATTCGTAGCGGCACCATAAATACTAGCAAAACCGACATAATGTAAAATCACGACGATATATCCACGTTGGTTGGTGGCTTTTATCTAAAAAGCCACCAACTTTTCAACTTGTAGGAAATTGCAATATTGACCTAGATAGCAAAGTACGAAGGGTTTTTATTTCGTCTAGGTAATACAACGGATTCGTATGATTAGACGGCATGACTAACTAGATGCCATAGGAAGTTTCCGCACCAGATACTCCACAGATTATTGAATTAACGCACATTAAATCCTTTTAACTTAATCCTTCTCCTTTCATATTCCAAATAATGCCATAATTGCCATGATTAGTCTATGTCAACCCACGGAATTCTGGTAAAATGTTCCAATCAGTTAACAAACTTACGTAATTTGTGTGTCTCAGATATACAAGAACTTATTAGTGGATAAGGAAGCCAGAAAGTGCGTAAATAATTTTAGTTGGTAGGAATACACTTCGAGAGTCGTCTGCCTACAGCTGCGGGCCGGTCCGTCCAGATAGTACCACACTCTCACTGAAAATCAACGTCTGAGTAGTAACAATTTATTACTTCACTGCGTTCGGTGAACGAGATAGCCGGCAGCTCAACTTTCAGAGGGTGTTTGCGTGTGGCGGGTTTTGATGATGCCTTTAGTGTCACTGAACCTCATTGCACGCATTCGCACTCCCTTCACTTTCTACACAGTAGGCTACGGCGTAGCAAAGGTCCATGAACAGCATTATCACTTACCATCAGGTGTGCTGTTTGCCCGTTTGCCACCTAAAGCAAAAATAAGTATAGCATAGCTATCGCTGACAGAACAAGTACAAAGCGTCTTTTTATATAAAATACAAAGAATGATTTTTACGTCCCTTATAAACTTTATAACCATCCAACTCCAAGACAACACTTGGTGCGATCCACAAATTGTTGTTCTCAGTCTGGGTGTAATTTGTGTCCGTTAATTACATGTTTGTAAATTCCCCCACACAACAAGGATTATTTCCATAATATAGAGTGTTGTTGTCTATGACAAAAAAAAACTGCTGTGCAACAAACTGGTTTCATTAGATAGATGGGCGATGATTATAGATCAATCAAACAATGCATTAGGACCCGGTAAGTGAGGATACAATCGATTTCAAGGAAATTTATATTCCAATTTATATACAACAGCGCCTGTTGGGTCAGGTAGTAAATAATGAAATGAAAAAGCATTTTTATGTTTTGGACGATGAACATTTACACAATTTTGACCTACACAAATATCACACTCGCGATGTCTACAGCTAACACACAGAACTTAGTGGTTCAGTGTGTTGTTAATCGTTGAATAATATTTTCTATCCAAAAATAACTTAACCTATATTATATCAATGTATTATGTGTAATAATAAAACTAAAATATTGATTGAATAAATGGCGTTGTGCGTACCGCCATCTGTCTCGTCATGGATTCCATTGTCACCGTTTCAGTGTCGTGGGTTACATTCCCACACACTGTTGTTCTAAATCTAGGTGTAATTTTTATCCGTTAATTGCATGTATGTAAAGTCACCGAATACAAAAATAATTTCCTTAATCAATAGCGTCGTTTTTTAAAAAAAATACTACCAAATATATTGCTCCACATCCGTGTGCTTACGGAGTAAGGATACAACTAAGCACCCCTTATTTTGTCTGCGAGTGTCGTAAATGACGACTAAGGGATATTTGCAGGACGCATCAATGCAAGACAAGGCAAATTCGAAATAAAACTCTATTCCAACTCTTCTGACCAGCGTGGAATAGTAGGTTAATTACCCTCTCAGGAGTCCTAAGCCCAACAATGGGACCTATATATCAGCTGAGATCAATGATCATTATGGAAAATGGGGTAGGTACTTAAAATCTTTTGTTAGAAATTGTATCATATACCACCATAACTAATTTATATTACTAAAACTAGAACCATATATATATTAATAACTCCTGAATCAAATATAAATTATAAAGAATTATGAAACCTCACTTGAATAATTTTATATCATTTGATTTTTTAGCTGTTAGGCCATAACTAATATTAGTTATAGTTTGGCATTGGCTGGTGTTATCAAGTAATATTTCGCAAACAATGCCAGACCAGTTAATTAACGCTTCTACGTAAATTCTAAAACACGACACTGAGTGCACTTCTCGTTAAAAGCGTGGCAGGAAAATAAAACAACTGTTAACGAATTTACGATATTATGATCTGTCCAATCCTCCAACGGGTGAATTCGAACATCGTATTTTAAACAAGATCGGTTTTGACAGGTTGATTAATTGCACAGTGAAATGTCAGTGTGATTTTTCCTTTAATAATATTTTTACATTTTTTCATGAACCCCACATTAATATTATCAATCCAGAAAACATTTATAGTAACAGAAATTGTAAAAGCCCACAAGATTTGACAACATACTGGTAAACCTAATTATATAAAGATTTTTAAATATAAACATCTCAGTCTACAGCTTATTTTAAAGCGTTGCGGTTATAATTTAAGAAATTAAATACTACGCATTTTCTCTACAATTTAATTTCTGCTGTTATATGCAATACCAAACCACCAAATAATCTGGCATTTCAAAGTGATGGTAGTAATGAAATATTAATTATTTATTGTTTTGGTACAGGTAAAACACTTCACATTTACCTTTTACGTGAGGGCAGGTACCTGAATGATATTTTCTTATGGAGACGGAGTAAGAATACAATTCCCCACTCCGTATATTACCCGCGGATGTCGTAAAAGACGACTAAGAGATATAACATGCATATAACATCTATGTAAGATGAGGAAATCTCGAAATAAAACCCAATACCAATATGTCTGACCAGCATGGTATAGTAGGTCCATTTCTCTCCTATTGGGTAGGAGGCTCGAGCCCAGCAGTGGGACGTGTATGAGCTGAGACGAGACGAGAGGTATATGGAGCTAATGTACTATTCATTATGTAAAACGTATCTCACATTTAGGTAGAGCTTATAAACATCAGCTACCAGCAATTGAATGAACCCTTTAAAACATTCACACTTCACATGAAACTGGTTTTCAAGAAAAATCAGCAATATTATTTAACTATTTTACATCACATATTAAAAACACAGACTGTGCAGTTGGGACTGCGGTCAAGCTTAATTGTCACGACGTTGTACACTCCTCTTTGTTAATACGTGTAATAATTTCATAACAAAATTAATTTATTCACTTCAGTCACGTACCATTCATGAAATTAATTTCTTTTGTATAAATCACAGTAGATTAACGCGAGCGGAATGCTTCGCGCGGAATAAATGCGGTAGCCAGATTATGTTATTGAAATAGTAATATCAATGTTCATATAGATATATCGTACAAACACATTGAAAGCAACGTAAATATGTTAACAAAACATTAGTTATTGGTTTTTACTGGGTCGGTTTATCTTGGGATTATAAGTTAGCAAACTATAAGCACGTGCAATAGTGATAAGCCGGCTGTATTTTGTCGTATGGTTTATAACATTATTGTGCACTTATGCTCAGAACACAGTTAAGTTTAACTACATACGTGTAAAGTTGTTTTTACGTTTCTTCTGTTCCTTGCTCCAGTAGTGAAACTGTTTATAAGATTTAAATAATCATTATGGGATATGTATATTTTGAAGTACAAGAAAATTTGAATAAAGAAACGTTTTTGAAGTTATACATTTTTGCACATTAGGGAAAAATTATGAGAGTAAATATTGCACGCACACAGTTTTTGTGAAAAAATTGACACCCGCAAGTTAGCTAGTCAACATTTCTTACGAAGCCCGCTCACACACCGTCACAAATGTCAACTAGATAATGCGTTATAATAAAACTTTCTATGTATTAAATTATTTTTTCCATTATTAGTGTCGTTTTTCTACAAACGTAGGAACGTAGGTAAAACTTCTAGAAACATTTTATCTTGTGCCGCCTAATAACCATAACTTCTTACGTGCGGACATAAGTACACACACACACACACACACACTTTATTTCAAATACAAAGGTACATCACAAATGTCAAAATTACGAATATATTGGATTGAAATTACACTTAGTAACTCACTTGGAACGAATACAAAAATACTTATAAAATAATAACAGTAATAAAATAGAAACAAATAAATATATGAAAAACATTTTTTTTTATATTCTACAAAGTTAATTAAAATATATTATAAATAAGCATGTAACTTTGTCCTGTACGGATAAATGCAACCAAGAATTAATTATAAGTATTCTAACGAAGAATACTGCAACCGCGCGAGCATGATTCACTAGCAATAGCAAGCAACTACAACATAAAGGAAATCTGCGGACCCCTGTAATTGCTGTTGTCTTTCAGTTATTTAAATTTACTATACAAAAATACGCCATGATTCTGTAAGTAGAACAACAAGCGCCTGCAAAATACCCAGAATAAAAAGAATATTCCAAGGAGAGTATTGTTGTTTTTTTTTTTATTGCAAACGGTGGCAAAGGAGCAAACAGTACACCTGATGGTAAGTGTTGCTGCCGCTCATGGACCTTTACAAGGCCGTTGCCTACCACGAAGAAAGCGAAGGGAGTGTGAATGCGTGCATTGAGACTCGGTGATACCGCACACGCAATCACCCTCAGAAAGTTGGGCTTCCGGCTCTCTCGCTCACCGAACGAAGCGCAGTAACAAATTGCTACTACTCAGACGTCGATTTTCTGCGAGACTGTGGTACTGCCCCGGACGGACCGGCCCGCGGCTGTAGACAAATAACTGTCGACAGTGTGGTCCTACCACTCCTAAAATAAATTGTAAAATAAATTGACGTTAATCAACGATCATGTTAAAATTTAAATTACCCTTTTCGCGGTGAAGAATTATCTTTCTCATCAAGACGGCAATCTCGTATTAAGTGCCAGTCATGGATGCAATAAAGCGTAGATTTGCGCCCGGCTCGAACGCCACCAAAACGACTATTGCGATGCCGCATTACTGTTCATTACGGCGAATGCGAGAAATGTTAAAGTACATGAAGCTATTTTCTTTAGCAGTAATTAACATTTTACAGTAAAATATAAACAAAGATTATCTATACCAATAAATAAAATTGGAGTGTCTGTTTGTAATGTCAAAATAATAGGCTTTTTTCATGCTCACACGGTTATTTGCACGACACCTATGCCTAAAATAGCAATTAAAAAATTTTTGTCTGTCTGTCTGTCTGTTTGTTCCGGGTAATCTTCAAAACGGCTGGACCGATTTCAAAAATTCTTTCACCAATGGAAAGCTATAATATCAGGGCGTAAACTAGGCTATATTTTATCCCGGTATTCCCACGGGAACGGGAACTACGCGGGTAAAACGACTATAACCTATAACCGAAGCGAAGCGAGGGCGGATTGCTAGTGTTAAATATATAACGCCATAATTTCAACGTGACTCATAAAATATAATATATACCGCAATTGCGAGCGTAACTCGCCAACTATCTATTTAAGTTAAGGTCATAACATACCTAAGTTCATTGTCGTTAAGTACACAGCTAACATAAGTGGGGTGGCTTGATAAGCGTATTTGTTCTACTACAAATCTGCTTTAAACAGCTTTATAACTACCGTATAAGATTCTTATGATAATATTCCCGAAATACATAACTGAACGTGAATGAGCTTAAATACATAAAAACGCACGGTGTGTATAATTACAGTATTACTAACTTAAGAGAAGAAAAACTCGAAATAAAACCATATACTAACCCGCCTGACCATCGGTTATAGTAGATCAATTCCACTCCTATCCTGAAGGAGGCTCGAGCCCAGCAGTGGGACGTATATGAGCTGAATTGGTTGAAATTACTAACTTCGTCCCATTTTGAACGAACAGCCCCATTTTCAGATTGTCTCGTTGCCCCGAGCCGTAACAAAAATTGTCATTTTGCAATCAGCATAAATGAGCATTTGTTATACTGATAAGGTTTTATCTAGCTTTTATTTCACTATTTAAACTATTTCTGCAAGTTCTTCGTTCTGACACAATATAATTAACGAGACATTTACTAAAGTGTCCCATTTTGACGTAAAATCGGTATTACCTAAATGATTCCACGTGGTGATGGATTAAATCAGAATATAACGTGTCATTATCATTTACTTTCTTGCGAGGGTCGTCAAAAGCAGCGAGGAGTTACCAAACTTATATAAAACTGACTGCGATAATCAACCCGCCAGCCAAACACGGCGATTATGACATTATCCCATCCTAGGTAGTAAGTTAGCATACATAGCGGAGTGGATAATTAAACATAAACAGCCCCAAAATAAGTTTATTATGTAACACTGACCGTATCTCGCTTAACAGTTTAAGTAGCTCAACTACAATATTGCATTTAATATCGGAAGACGGGCATCCTATTACAGAAATGAATAGCGTTACCAGTGATCGACAACCTTGTGCACGCACTGCGGTTTCAAAGTATGTAGTTTATAATATTGATATGATACGAACATACACGGCATTATCAATAAAATTTATTGTGATACTTAGAATTTAAATACCTGAAAATGTTGTACTTTTATATACCTACAAAGAACATGTTGAATGACTCATCAACACAGAGCCTAAACTAGAAATCTTTACAGTAGTTTTTTTTTAATACTATACAACTAATTTAATACTTAGTATATTATAATAAAAATATAAGGTGGTGATTTCTTTTTTCAATGACATAGGTAGGGAACTAAATTATATGTGGTGGTTACCATCAACAACAGCATTCTCATTTGCCATGAACAATAATAGTAAGGTTAACATCAGGCACATAGCTGGTCGTACAAAATAGCTGATATCCCATGTATAAGCCAATAACTTAAGAATTAAGCATTATTCTCATGTAAACAACGCTCACCAAGTACCAAAGAACACAAAGAGGTAGAAACCTTAAGGATAAAACTCAAATAATAAATAATTATTTTATGTTTCGTGAAAGGTACAAATTGTTACTTTTCTACAAATATATAAAATGACGAAAAATTTTCGTTAAATTTGTATTTCAAAGGGAAACCCGAAAATTTACTATGAAAGCAAAAAATGATTCTTTAACATCTTTAACAACCCCTGAACAGAAAGGAAGTTTCGTAAATGCGAAAACATTCAATTCATTCAATTCAGTACGTCCACGAATATAGAACGTAACGATCGTTATGAAATAAAACAAATATAACGAATTATCTTCAAATTACATTTATTTTAAGTTAGTTACACCTTACTTTAATTACTTGCATTACAATATTTTCATTGTTATCTTTAGCTAACGTGTTGTAATATTTAAAAAAAAACAAGTACCCTTCACTCCAAAATTGTGCAATTAATACGAAGCTAGTGTGGAAGAAGTTCATAAATCCTTAAATAAATACATGCTAATAAGTAATATGGTGTATGTATTTATAGAACACAAATGTTACTATATCTCTTATAGACTTTAAAACCATATATCCGATATGCCTCAAATCGGCTTAATCAAAAAGGCGATACTGTGAAGATTTTCGATCACTAAATTAAGCATTAGGGAAAAATTACTTTTTAACCGGGTATCCACCAGTAAGCAATAAAAACTACCTAATCTTATTTTCTAGTAATATAGTAAAATAATATCCCAAAATTCAATTGGCAATTCAATGCTTTTTGAAACGTCTATACGTCGAAACCTACCGGCTTATTGACTGGACGTATTGATTGGAGTTGATTGAGTAGGGTTCAAAATACGTTAGCATCCCAAAAACAATGGATTCTATTTGACCGAAGTATTGTATTTATTGCGATATTTTTTATATCGTTTGTTTACATTCTTATTACTACTTATTCAATTCATATTTCGTGCAATATCTGACATTATATAATATCAAATGAGTACATGTCTCAGCAAACTTACTACGTGGCATACACATAAAATAAAATAATGTACTTTCGTTTTTGCTGCGTTAACAGAATGATAGTCTTGTAAATCACCTGTAATATCTGTTAGATCTAGCACAGGCATGTAGAAAAACACTGTGATATGGGATATTGGCCAATCCCTATTGCCTGCCGCTTAAGCATATAAATATCAGGTTGACCGAGCTTCGCTCGGAGTATTTTTGTAGCATTTATTTAGATATATATTAATAAAAAAAATAAAAAAATATATAATGAAGATTATATAAAAAATTACAAAAAGAGAATAATAATAACACCGAGATTCGATCCGACGCCGTTTGTTGCCGATGTCAAAAATAAAATGAAACCTGATTACTTCGCCACTGAGCTATCGTAACTCATGACATTGATGGCAAAATTTGAATTCATATTCTTTTAAAATTTAATGTCATTATATTGTCTGCCAAAAACACTGACAAAACAACATTTTCTATACATAAAACCTAGCTAGATCGATTTTTTGGGCCCGAACCCTCTAGTATGCCAAGTTTCAACAAAATCGTTGGAGCCGTTTCCGAGATCCTGAATATATATATACAAGAATTGCTCGTTTAAAGATATAAGATACTCACTATTAAATATTACTTTTAAGTTAATCAGCAAATGCAAAAAAAAATCACCCTATTTTAAGTACGTACGTACGTAAGATATAAACTGCGATTTACCTATATATTGGCTCTGGTGATATAAAAGATTGGCTGCGTTTTTATTTCTTAGAAAGAAGGGCAATATAATAAACATAGTGTTGATAAAACATTATACATACAACTATTTCGTATTTATAGTTTCAAGCTACTGTCTACAAGAGGATAGGCAGAAGTATACCTTCTTACATCAGAAATAATTCTTATTCTCATGTAATAAAACGCGGGTCTAGTCCCAAACAGTTCATACTGGTGACAATTTCATTATAGCGAAGTTAATTATTCCGTGTGATGACGGAGTAAAAATACAATACAGCGCCCCGTATCTTACCCGTGGGTATTCTAAAATACGACTTAAGGATTTATAGTGCATATAAGAAATATGTAAGAAAAGGCAAACTCGAAATAAGACCTTATACCGACACGTCTGACCAGCGCGGTATAGTACGTCAATTTCCCTCCCATTGTCTACAATCCAAGCCTCCTCTGAGGCTCGAGCCCTACAGTAGGACGTATATGAGCTGTGATAATAACACTTTTGCCTAGCCCAGGACTCGTTTATATCACGATCGGCGGCCGTACACTACTGGCTCAACGAGCCAAAAACTTTAGGAAGAATATCTTTGCTGATTTCATATTTGATTCGTGTTTGAAATTTAACTGCCTTAAATTTACGATTACTGCAAATATTAATCAGATGAAACGTAATGTATTATCTTACTCGTATTAATTTCCATGGTCACGGACGATGTAATAAATACAGCCATATTGTTAACAGTAAACTTTGTATCATAGCAATCTATACAAATAAATAAAATCGAATGTCTGTTTATAATGTTAAAATAATAAGATTTTTTCATGGTCACATGATTATTTGCACGATACATATGCCTAAAAGCTGATTAAAAAATTTTGTCCGTCTGTCCGTTTGCTTCGGGTAATCTTCAAAACGTCTGTACCGATATTGATAAGTAATATTATGAAAATAAAACGTTGTATTTTTGTGTGTATGTTTGTTACGAATAAACTCAAAACTAATGGACGGATTTCGATAATTCTTTTATAATTAGATTTTTTTTTCTGCACTAAGAAAATAATCCTTGTATTGCGGGGGACTTTACAAACATATAATTAACGGACATAAATTACATCCAGATTCAGAACATTAGAATGCTATCCCTGAGTAACATAGGCTATATTTTATCCCGGTAATTCCACGGGAACGTTAACTACGCGGATAAGGCAACTCAAACCGAATCGAAACGACGGCGGGCTGCTAGTTGATAATATTTTACTACTAAGTAACTGTCTATATAATAATTAACTCAGACTATATTTGATCCCAGTATTCAAACGTGAACAGGCAGTACGCGTATGCAATCGCGGCCATTTGCTTGTAGATAATAAAAACGATGTAAACCAAAACTAGATAACATTTTGTTAATTTCGATTTATGTAAATAATCGGTAATAGAATACGTACACGATAAGAATTTAGAACTGTAATGATACATGACCTAGAAATCCAGACACATTTAGTACTTATTTTATAAAGTTCTGCGAAATTACTAGGCTAAAATTAGACGTGAATCTATTTCAAATCAGGGTAACTATGCCTTTTATCTTTATTGGTGGGTGTATAACACGAAGTTACGCCGCAGTGTCGAGATTGACGAGGGTATTCGAGTCAACGAAGCTTTCAGTAACAAAGGCTCATCGAAAATTAGCAATGGGATCAATTTCACCAAGTTTGTCTCCATTCTGATTAAATTCAAAATAGAAACAAAGAGATACGAATCTTAAGTCCGAAATTTTTTTTACGTTTTGAAAGAAATTGATTGTTTCACTTTACATGAACCCTAAGCTTAACTTCGTAAGTTTTAGCTAAAAAAGGTCATGTTTTTAAAGAAGTCAAATGTCTTATATAAAATTCTTTGTTGGTGACCGTGAATCAATGCTATTTACCATTGAAATAACTCGTTATACCTTTCGTATAAACTACATATACATATATAAATATTTAATCAATACTAACAATAAAATTGTAACAGACAGATGTGGTACGCACGTTATGAACATTGATGATTTTATCAAAACAACCGAATACAAAACAAGAATTTTTGAAATTTTTGGGTCGATCTGTATTTTTATACACACATCACGTAGAAACTACTGCATGAAATTGAATGCAGTTTTCATTCATTTATTGCTATTATAAACACGGTGTCCTCTAGGATAAAATAATAATAATAAATATTCAAGCAAGCACAGAAGCAGGTATAACTAGTCTGATAATAAATATCAATGTGGACCTAGAGGTTGGAACTCAATTAATGTGAGTTTTGACGACTTGGGTTATTGAATAGCGAAAAATCTAACCCGAGAAGAAAAGATATCACCGCGCAGATGCATGTGCACGAAGTCAACGATCACGTCTTCAATCACCATGTGCGACATGCGCAGGAAGTAAAGGAATGCTGGCATATTGTATGCTAAGTGGAGCTTCACAAAGTTTAAGGAATATGCTACTTTATCCATATAACATGATGTCACTATGTAAGACCCACCACACACCCATATAACACTATGTAAGATTTCAATTTTTTTTTAACGCCGTTCAACATAATTAACATTCAACAATCTGTTGATCTGATCCTGAGGAAAGAAAACTTAATAGAATTGATAAACCAAAATTTTATTATAATTCCTGTCGATTTATTGATTTTGATAGCAGCTGAGCAGGAAATTTGCTGAAATTACATATTACCTATTTAGACCGTATCAATATTTTGGTAATGAGCTATGACAAGGTGCCGTGATTGCTCCGTCTTTTCTTTAATATTTACGGTTAAAGAAATTATAGTTACTTTCAATGGCGTGACAACAACACAATCAATAGTAATAGACTAAGAGCCTGTGGACGCCAGACCTTCGTGATTTTATTAAGGCTGAAATTTTGTCAGCGCATGCTCCCAACACAGGTAAGAACGGTGGCCCATTATGAAGTTTGGGCTACAGTGGCTTTGGCAGATAAAAGGTACCAAAGGTGTATAAAATACCGATCTATTTTCGTCAAATTATTAAGCGTAATTTTTTGATATTACCTTCAGAACGTTATTAAAAATCACGTTATTCATTGCCAGACACTTAACATGGTGGCAACCCCTTGCCAGACACCCTTAACGTTCATGAAATTATAATTCTACTTACGTTATACATAGTATAAAAGCTATTTTTATATATAGTAATTGGGTTATTACTCACGGAATATTTTTTTCATCGAGTAGAGGTCCATTAAGAACGGATTTTCCGAAATGCCACCTACAAGAGGTGTTGCGGGGCCGTTAACAATAATATACATATAAAGGAACAGGGTGAGCCGAAACTACTGAAGCTAAAAAAATGAAATTTGGACCGTAGTTTCATTTCATGACGTAGGCACCCACTAAGAAAAGATTTTTTGAAATTCAACCCTTAAGAGGGTGAAACGCAACGTCAAAGTCTGTATGGAAAGAAAAAATACCTTGTCACTACTGTCGCTACTGTCTTCAAATTAAGCATAAATACTTTTCAATAAAAATCAGCGTTTCTCCATTTTCATCCTCTAAGAGTGTAGAATAGGTAGAAAGATGTTAGTTTACTGACTCATCACAGAGCCGAAACTATTGAAGTCAGAAACATGAAATTTTGACAGTAGTTTCTTTTCGTGGCGTAGAAGGAAGCGTTTTTTTGAAATTCAACCCATAAAGATGTAAACCGCATTAGCAAAGTTTGTAAAACGAGAAAAAAATCTTAATCGATTTTTATTAAATTGTAAACAAATACTTTGTAATAAAAATAAATAAACACATGTTTCAGCATTTTTTAATTTTCACCCTCGGGTGTAATCTACACTAATATTATAAAGAGAAAATGTTGTATGTTTGTTACGAATAAACTCAAAAACTACTGAACGGATTCTTTCATCATTAGAATGTTACAGTATCCCTGAGTAACATAGGCTATATTTTATCCCGGTATGCCGACGGGAACTACACGGGTAAGCGGCGACTGAAACCGAATCGAAGCGAGGGTGGGTTGCTAGTATTATAAACTCATTTGCAAAAAAAACGGGCGGTTTTGATTTTCATTCATATTTAAAAAGATACAATACCAAAAAGGTTTCAATCGTTTGTACACGTTACTGGCCGGTTTTAAAAATGCTGTGGTATTTAAAAAAGTACGTTCTAAATTCAATTTTTCATTTGATGTTCATTTTTACAGAAAACCCCTTTTTATCCTACATTTTTGGCGCGAAGTTCCAGAAGTTAACATCGACTTTCATAACTTTTATTCAATTTTTATCGATTAATTTCATATCCTTGACTGTCAAAGCTTTATTTAATGCTGTTTGGCTGTATCAAAAATGGTAGATAAAGTGGTAAAAGCTACCAAAATTATCGCGCTGCTTGAAGAGGGTTGCAGCCAATGTTTCGTGGCTAGGAGGCTAAATGTTAGTCGCTCGACAGTCCAAAGGACCTGGCAGCGATATCAGGAGACTGGTTCCGTCGAGAGAAGGCCTGGTTCTGGAAGAAAACCATGTACCCAACCACGGGATGATCGTTTTCTTGTGAGTCGCGCATTGAGAAATCGCAAATCTTCGTATGTGGATCTTAAGAACAACCTCCAAGAAGTAAGAAATGTGCATATTAGTCTATGGACGGTCAGGAGGAGGCTTCTCGCTGCCAATATACGCAGTCACCGCCCGGCCCGCGGCCCCAAATTACTCCGTGAGCACAGAGTTCACAGGCTTAGGTTCGCTAGAAATTGTGAATCATGGACTCAAGACGATTGGAATAGGGTTTTGTTCTCTGATGAAGCCAGGATATCTCTGTTCGGTGAAGATCGACGTCGGCGAGTGCTAAGAAGACAAGGAGAACGCTTTGCAGAGGCATGTTTCGAAGAAATCACACCTTATGGTGGGGGCTCTGTTATGTTTTGGGCAGGAATAAATTCAATGGATCGTACAGAGTTAGTCTTCATTGAAAACGGCTCACTGACTGGGCATCGATACATAACGGAAGTTCTAATTTCTCATGCACAACCCGCATTGGCCGCTCTAGGTGAAGACTCGATTTTTATGGACGACAATGCTCGCGCCCACCGATCCCGCGATGTTAATGCGTATGTGCAAGAGGTCGGCATTCGTCGTTTGGATTGGCCAGCTCGAAGTCCCGACCTCAATCCCATAGAGCATGTCTGGGACGTTCTGAAACGGCGTGTGAGATCAGTACACCCGGCTCCGCAGACCATCAGAGAGCTGAAGAATGTGATTACTGCGGAGTGGGAACGTATTCCGCAAGCAAGTATCCGGGATATACTCGCTAGCATGCCCAGACGAATTCAAGCTGTGATTTTAGCTAGAGGGGGTCACACTCGATACTAAACATTTATCTGCTTTTACTTTATTAAAGAAAAACAAACAAAAAAACTTTTTTATTTTTACTTCATGAGCATATGCACTACTAACGAATATACACTACTAGCGAGGTTTAGCATTATTTCCCATAAATTGTATCTAAATTTTATGAAATACTGATGAAAACGATTATTTTCTTATTAATTTAGCAAATTGTGTGGATAAAACTACCTATAATTATCAAACAAAGAAATATTAACATTTGAAATGGTTCATTGCTTAGGTGCCCGTTTTTTTTGCAAATGAGTGTATATAAAATCAGCTATTACATTATAACATAGTATTAATAATATTCTTATAATTAATAATGAATATTAAATTAATAATACTTGAAGATAGCATTATTTTAGCTGCTATAAGCATGTACTAAATATTAAAGAATATAAGCGCATCTCATTCGCACTCACCCATCTATATATCTACTGTCTCGTGCTCGCTCCTACAGCTACCCTACATCTTTGTCTGGCAAGGGTTTGGAACTATGAAAAATATCTGGCTTCTTTTTTTTTTTTGTGGGTGGGTCGCGGTCTGCGCGCCTCCGCACCACTCCGTCCGGGGCGACAGAGGGGCTTAAGCACGCAACTCCCGAGACCCACCCGAAAACCACGTCGCCTTCGTCGTTGGGCCGACCACTGGAGTAGCGTTAACTTGTCGTCAGTGGTCGGCCCGACGGAATACCCCTAATTGGGGTACCCTCCCATCGACCGACGTCCCCCCCTCGGGGAGGACGTCGGTCTTTCCTCACGCGGTCGGCCTCTCGGCGGGTGACGGACTAATCCCCAGTCACGTCACCCGCGGCCTCGGCTAGGGCGGCATGAGGCGCAAATAGTTGCGCCTACGCCGCCCCAGTGGCCGGCGACGGATCTCCTCATCGAGGCTGCGCTCCTCGCGCAGGCGATCCGCCGCCTCCTTCCGCGAGATCACTGTCTTACAGAAGGCTGCGACCGCGTCCCAATTCCCGACGCTGTCGACCATCGCCCTAGCGATAGCCGGCAGCGTCAGGTCCGTACCGATGATTGCGACGAGTTCACAGCGCTGCACTGCCCAAGCCGCGCAGGCCTCGAGCGTATGGCGCACCGTGTCCTCGTCGCAATTGCAGTGGTGGCAGGACGGTGTACTCTCCCTCCTAACGACCTTGTGCAGGTATTTGGCGAAGCACCCATGCCCCGTCAAAACCTGCACCAGTCGGAAGGAGAGCACCCCGTGCCGCCTTTCCAACCACTGCATCAGCACCGGCCGGAAGGCCTCCACGGTTCGCACCCCGAACCGAGGCCTCTCCAGCCGGACTGCCCAACGGGCAATGACGTCTCGGCGGGCCTCGACGCGCCAGGCGGTGAGATCCCTTAACGAGACCACACCGCCCTCCGCTCGCACCCCCGTCACCCGCCGATATAGTCCGGCGAGCATCTCCGCCTCCAGGTCCCACGGGGGAGTCCCGGCCAATAGGCACGCTGCCTCCATCGCCACCGTGCGGTATCCGCGGATGGCCCTGACCGCCATGACCCTCTGTGGTCGCCACAGAAGGGCCCTAAGTCGGACGGTCATGGACCCCGCCCACACCGGTGCACCGTACAGGGCCATCGACCGGATGACCCCCGCGTACAGCCGTCGGCACGCAGCGCTCGGTCCGTCCACGTTCGGCATAAGCCACGATAGGAAGGACGCCGCGCCGACGAGCCGTGGAGCGAGCCTGCGGAAATGCTCCCGGAACCACCATCGCCCGTCGAGCACCAGGCCCAAGTACCTCATATGGGCCCGGATGCTGATGTCGACCGAGTGGACGGTGATCGAGACGCCGATGGGAGGGCTCATATGGCGCCCATGGAACAAGAGGGCCTCCGTCTTGTCCAGGGCGACCCTCAAAAAATATCTGGCTACTGAGGAAACATCATCTACTCATTACCCAAGTATTATATATAAAAATAGCTTTTATACTATGTATAACGTAAGTAGAATTATAATTTCATGAACGTTAAGGGTGTCTGGCAAGGGGTTGCCACCATGTTAAGTGTCTGGCAATGAATAACGTGATTTTTAATAACGTTCTGAAGGTAATATCAAAAAACCACGCTTAGTAATTTGACGAAAATATTTTTTTTTTTTTTTTTTTTTATATATTCACGCCTTTTTCCCATAGGGGTAGGCAGAGTCCACTGCCCTCCACCTGCTACGATCTTTGACATATTCAGCGTAGCAGAGCGGTTCTCTGTGGGCCACTTTTCGCCCCCGACAGAAACGAGACGTGACGTGTCGCGAACCACATCGCCGCCATTCGTACAGTTTTTTTTTTTAATTTTTGAAACTCATTGCGTTTCCGCGAGAAATACATACACATATAATTAACGGACACAAATTACATCCAGACTCAGAACAACAATTTGTGGATCGCACAAAGTGTTGTCCTGCGTGGGATTCGAACCCCCGACACTGGCGCTGTAGGTCACTAGCATTAACCACTACGCCATCTGTGCAGTCGACGAAAATAGATCGGTATTTTACCACCTTTGGTACCTTTTATCTGCCAAAGCCACTGTAACCCAAACTTCATAATGGGCCACCGTTCTCACCTGTGTTGGGAGCATGCGCTGACAAAATTTCAGCCTTAATAAAATCACGAAGGTCTGGCGTCCACAGGCTCTTGTGTTATAAAGTCTTTACGGTCTAGCTTCTTATAAAATATTATCTGTCAATCAAACCAATGCCGACTCGAGTATGGTCAGGTATTATGAACATTCACATTTTGCGTGCATTCAGATTTAAATATTGCAAATGAGAAAGTTTGTATGTTTAAATATATCAACATTTGTCAAACACGCGCATAGAATAAAAATTGCATACAAATATCTCATATTTTGAATTAACATATAGATAGGCTACCTTTCATTCCGCACAAATATCATTCCCGTGGGTAAAGCACAAAAAAATTACATGTGCCAAAAAAAGCCAAAAGTCCTTATTAAAGTACTTATAAACTACTGAAAAGAGCCTAAATACGACGCCATATCTTTTTCGGCAACCTATTATTCTCTAACGTTATCACTTTTGAAAGATTTAAATTTAAAAGTTTTTGATATTGTTGTTGCTCTTCAAAAACAGATTTGTAGTCTAGTTTACATCAGGGCTATAGTTTCCTTTTGCCATTGTGGTTCCAATAAAGTTATTATGTTATTCATAACGTGGTTACATAAAACATATTTTCGTCAAGTGTCAGAAACCGCAATAGCCATTATAATATCGTATGACAAGATAACAAAGGAGAAAACGTTGTTAATATTGAATTGGTATATAATAGTATCTAAGACAAGAAATACGTTATCCAGGCCAGGGCAATGACGCTCATTAGCATTAATCTAAAACCTGTTAAAGAGAAGGAAATCTTACGGTTTTTACGAAGTGTAATTTGGAAATTTAATTAGTAAAAATATGTCTAAAAATATAAATACATAAATTATGAGTAAACGATACTGTCATCAACTATTAAATTTTAAACAAAAATTCATTGAAACGTAATTTTTACTTTAATACTCAGAAGTGGGCTCCGCACAATTGGAAAGAAACCCAAAAGAACCTTTCTACGGTCGCGTACTCGATAAGATTGGGCTATTTCGTGAATAAACATCGACAAACAACAATAATACGACAAAGTAAATGTAGAACGATAAAAAAGTCAATTGAAAGTTCCTTGTGTAAGGAGAGAAGCGATAAGATGTATAAAATGTATACTATTAGTATTAAGCTGAAAATTTTATTTACACACGCCTAATATGAGAATCTACCAATCGAATTTGAGGAAAAGCGTTAGTTATTATCTGTTTTAATTATAAAGAATATTATCCATAATGATACGACCTAGAGACCTATAAAGAATATTATCCATAATGATACGAAAATTGGTTTAATATGTATTAACAATTTCTGCCAAATTTTGACGACTGGCCTGACTGGCCATAAATATAATCAATGTTAAAATGGTTCGTAGGTGTCAATAAAGCCAATTGACCTCAGTAATCCAACTAATATCGACCTGACCAAACGAATGTCTTTCCAAAGAAATTTAGAGGGTCGACCCATCTATAAAAACTTAGCTAAAATCTTGAACAACATATTCTTCGCTTTACTTGTCTCTATAAAGTCTACTATAAAGCATAGTAAGAAAACTTCTACAATTATGTTCATACTACATAAACTAGTATAGGTGCTTGAAAGGAATACATTCAGCGTACGAAATCGTCAATGAAAAATTAAGGTCATATAAAACTGCAACTACAGCTAGTACTTCGATTATTTCAGCCCATCATCATCAAGTCCCACTATTGAGCTCGATTAATTCATAATAGGAGGGCAATGACCTGCTATACCACGCTGGTCAGACGGGTTGGCAAAGGGTTTTATGTCGAGTTTTACTTCACTTGCATCGATGTTATGCATATCATAAGAACCATAATGATAATCCAAATGATGGCATGCGTATGTCGCCTTGCTGCTAGTTAGGATATCACCATGCAAGGTTGCCTTACTTTTTACAAATGTTAACTATAAATTAAAAAATAAATACATTTTGGAATAAAAGAACAGATATCACAAATTTGGCGTCTTTAGACCAAAACAGCTCCAAGCTTATTAAAACATTTCATCGTCTATCTTGTGGCAGTACTTACCATTCATTACATAATATTATAGCTGACCTATTTTCCAGGAAGTGTAGAATAAGGCCAACGATAGATAAAAGAATGTTTAAACGTTGCTTTTTTTTTCTTTTTAAATTTAAACATGCATTGTGATAAATTAAAATTACTCAAACTAAAATTCAGGAGATTTTTTAACATTTAATGACCGAATACGATATAATAGTTCGTCTCAAAGTTAAAAATTATTTTAATATAATACGACGTAAGAAGCGTCGAAGATTGAGGATATGCCTAGAAAAGAGTGAGTACAGATATGAAGGCTGATAGGAGGTTATGGAAGGTAAGTACATGTTGTGCCGACCCCACTTAGCGTGGGAGGAGGGCAGGCAAATGATGATCATCATATTGGTTGCTTTTTAAATTTCATGGCAACTAGGGATTAATTATATAACATTCATTTATAATCTAGTACCGTATCGCCACGTAGCCACCGAGTAAAAAGGTCAAGACAGTCAACGTGTTATAAAATGTTTACCGTAATATATTTTGAAATTACAGAATGAAACTGATCAAAAGTAGTGTATATCCGTATAAATAATCCGTAGTATTTAAAAAAATATACGCTAATCTAGTTTTGAAGTTTAATAATTGGCATGTCTAATTTTGCGTTTTTCTTTGTCAGCACTATTCTCGAGAGGTTTAATTCCATAAATAATTCGAAGTTTTGAGTTTATTAATTTTATTTTTGGGTTTAATAAACAAAATATACGCAAGCATAACAATTCACATAAAATTTCCGCCATATATTGTTTAGTACTACTATTTGTAGCCTACGCTAAATTTGATAATATCTGAAACAAACTACCGTATCATGTGCAAACAATAAGATAATACAGACAAATATGTGCACTTACAACTTATGTAAACAACCCATGACTGAAAGTAAAATGCAAATAATTTACACATTATCTAACATACATATATAATATAGCATTAAGAACGCCTACGCAGGTAATATCGATTGCTCGAAAGGTCAGATAAAGGCGACAGCATTATTAATAACTATTTTATTCACTGAAAATATACTTAGTTGCTCTGTTACTTAGTTGATTTCACAATTTGTATTATATCCATATATTTATAGCTATACGAGACACGAGATTCCAGATCAGAACACAGATATCTAACATTTCTCAAGTGTTATGGACATGAATAAGTAAATGTGACATTTAAAAAAAATTTAGAAAATCAATGTTTCGTAAGCTTTACAAGATATGTATTTTTTTTTTAATGGGACTAATCCCACCACACATTCCCACCATTGTAACTCCTGTAAGCCAGGATCCACAATGGTCTCCATAAATGACACCGAGGTTTGACCCTCAGGCAGTCCCGGGATATGATTTTAATTGTCTTGGGACCCGCAACAAATTTAATTAGAAAAGATTAAAGAGGAGGAGTTGGAAAGAGAGATTCCACTTCCCTCCTAGGCAAAGCGGGAGACAGGAAAACAAAATGACTAGTCAGCCAATAAGTAAACAGGAGTACAACTACGATAGCGCAGCAGTACGGCACCACGGATACGGAAGAGCTTAACGGGGCCTATATGTGAGCGTTAAGATTGATTGCTACAGTAGGTATGGCAGAAACGCATGAACGCACGGAAATTTTCTCGAGTTGCTACAAGGTCCGTATAGTATACTACCCCACAGGTGACTTGCAAACTGTTTAACATAAGGTTACGCTCGTTTCGCCAGAGATCGCACTCCCAGAGAATGTAATGTGCTGATTGTTCATACTCGTGGTCAGATGTGGAACATTGACATAATGGTGATGGTACGAGTTTAAAAGAAAATAATTTACTAAGATATGTATTATTGATACGATAAGATATTGAATTGTATAATTTATCTTTATAAGTTTCAAAATAATATAATATATCTCTGCATTCATTCATTTCGGCTCATATATGTACGTCCCACTGCTGGGCTCGAGCCTCCTCCGTAATAGAAGGGATATTGACCTACTATACCATGCTGTCAGAAGCACTGATATAGGGTTTTATTTCGAGTTTTCCTTCTCTTGCATAGATGTTATATGCATATTATATCCCTTAGGCAACTTTTACCACATTCACAGGTAAGAAAGGGAGTGGTGAATGGTGTCTCTTACCAATATCTAAGATTTTATTTACTGAATGTATATTTTGATTTTTGGGCAATATTATCATCATCACAGCGCATATACGTTCGACTGCTGGGCCGGAGCCACTTTGACAGTAGAAAGAAAATAGCTCTTTTTTTGTGAAGAAAGTGAAAGGAGTAATAATACGTGTAATGTAATAATACGTGGTTCGGTTATACTAAAGGTATCACTAAAACCAATCACACGCAAACGCCCTCAGAAAATTGGGCTGGCGGTTCTCTCGCTCACCCAACGAAGCGAAGTAACAAATAGCTACTACTCAGATATCGATTTTCTGCGAGAGTGTGGTACTACCCAGGACAGGCCGGCCCGCGCCTGTAGACAGACAACTGTCAACAATGTGGCCTTACCACTACTATGAACTACAGTCGGACATGTTGGTGTGGAGTTTTATTTCAAGTTTTTGTTCTGCTACAGTTCTGCATACATGTTGTACGCATATTACATCCCTTAATCGTGTTTTACAACACCCACGGACAAGGTTTTTTTTTTTATTGCAAACGGTGGCAAACGAGCAAACAGTACACCTGATGGTATGTGTTGCTGCCGCTCATGGACCTTTACAGGGTCGCTGCCTACCGCGAAGAAAGTGAAGGGAGTGTGAATGCGTGCATTGAGGCTCGGTGATACCAAGGGCACCACCAAAACCCTCCACACACAAACACCCTCAGAAAGTTGGGCTTCCGGCTCTCTCGCTCACCGAACGAAGCGCAGTGACAAATTGCTACTACTCAGACGTCGATTTTCTGCGAGGATTGATGAATTATAATTTTAAAACGTCACCACACAGAAATTATCAGAGATTTTTAATTCATCGTCATCATCCTGCACTTACACCAATTACATGGTGTCGTCTCAAAACTCTTCTTTCATATTACATATTGAAAAAGGTATTGACAATAGCTTTGTGACCGGCCACCTGCCTGACGTAAACCCCCTCATTAGGAATGCCATTGTTGGCCAGGCGGGATGAGAAGATGGCCCAGGTCTTTTATTTACGACTTTCACGAGCATTTTAAGGGTTGGTAGTATTTGTAGTTTTTTTTTTTTTTGTGTGTGTGTATAGCTGTTAGCCTCAGATGGCTTTCACAGCTTAGCCCGGACTAGGGGTGAACTCTGATGGCTCTCAACCCGATAAGTAAGTTAAGCAGTATTTGTAGCATCAGAAATATAAATGTATATCAAAAACAAAATCGACTTATTACTTTATTGCGAGGCGCCTATAGATTGTGTCGCGGGCCGGGTGTCACTCTGCAACAGTGTAGATATAGTTTGCAATATAACTAACAGTGAAACCATTAGATGGTAATAATTCACTAGGCTATTATTTTATTTTTATTGAGATTTTAATTAAAAAAATCTCTAACCAGAAGCGTAGCTAGGGTAGGTCGTTAGCAATGAAATAAACCACTAACTTGAAAGACATGCTTTTAACGACGTGCTTAAGAATAATAATATCAGAAAAGTAATAAATTTCACCTATAGTATGTCTGGCACAAGATTAAGGACAGTCATTAAAGCGAGCGTTAACAATCAGGGCGAACAGTCGCTTCGATTGTAAAAGGCAACACTTAGATATAAACGCTTTTGTTGCAGCAGAAGTGCATAAAATAAAACATAAAAATGAAAACTGACCATATGAGCCCAAGGTTGAATAACGGGTCGTGTATTAATGGAACGACCGACGATTTGGAAATCCTTTCATTAGTCTGACGCGTTTAAAGCTCGGCGATATTCACAATTACATCACTCCTTATCACTTAGAATTTAAAAAAAGACGACGAATAGACGTGTACTGCTTGTTTCATCAGGCATAAAAGCTAGAGGCTCTAACCTAGATTAAAGATTTAACGCTTGGCAACATTCTACCTAAACTTAAGTATGCCATTACATTTCTACGTAGCAGTTCATTATAGCATAATAACTTTGATCTTAGATGTTCCCTAAGTATTAGGTACATTAGCACTTGCTTCGAAGTATTATTTGAGAGTATGGCTTGTTAAGTGATAACTAACCCAAAACGCATTTTACATGTTGACGTGCACGGAGTCAATTATTCCGACTTGCACGACACAAATAGGGAAATCAAGCGATGATACGAATCTTTCAGCATGATGACGGAGTAAGAATACATACATTTCACCACCACCTCTCTTGCCCGTGAGTGTCGTAAAAGTCGACTAAATCCCGACCTTATGCTTATACCATCTATGCAAGAGGGAAAATTTGAAATGAAACCCTATACCAACACGTCTGTAGATATATTAGATCAATTTCCCTCCTATTGTAGAGCAGGCTCGTGTCCCAACAATGGGACGTGTAAAAGCTGAAATGATGACGATATACGAATCGCATCGTCTAATTATTTTTGAAAGAATAATTTCAAAAATAATTAGAATAGATTTACTTCGCATTATTTATCTAATAATGATTGTAAGTGTACATCACATTTATTTATATTACAGTGAAAAGTATCTAAAAGCCAATATGAATGAGCAATCATGCCATCAACGTTAATATATCCATGTAACATAATGGTGCTGTCATCAAACATGATGTCAGTGCATCGAACCCTACGCACAAGACATTACAAGGTGCTTACGTAATAAACGACAGTGGAGCGACAGACAATTGACTCAATAAAGATGAAAACTCTCAAGTGGGCAAGTATCACTACTATTAATGTTACATTAGGGACACAATAGCAACTGCGCATCAATTGGACTGTTCAAAATATGACTGCAGCAAAGATTACAGCAAACAATCTAAAACGTTACGAAATCTCAAAAATACGAAAATACAGCTAACAAATACAATTTGAACAGGTAATAATAAAGGGGTGGTTAGAGAGCAGGCTCAACGATAGTAATGCCTCAATCCCGCGTTTATGAATTTTACCGGAACAAAAATTTGAGACTGGCGCTCTTTCTATCAATTATTTTCAAGTATTTGCTCTGCTAGCTTTTTTAATATTTCATCAAGCCGAATCGAGTCAAGTGACTCAACACACCAATGTATTATGACATAATGAGTTGAAAACATTTTAAAGTAACTGACCCGACCAAACAGACATGCTGTTGCAATTTCAATAATCTTGTTTATTATAATTGTATAAGTATTTTATATACGTAATACTTTAGTACTGAACTTTTGTACGAAATAAGTGATAATTTATGAATTATGTAGAGACAAGACTGATGTAAATTATTTTTTTCTGGAGGCCCGCTCTCGATTCACTACAATTTCAACCCCTCTCCAAATTCTAAATCTTGGATATCGCCTAAGATATTCATTTTATTGATATGCTGTAAAGGGCAATTTTAATATATATTCAATGTACACGGTATCTAATGTATTTAATTAGACATGGAATAAAATTTTATTGATTAAAATAGTTTCGTAGACACTATCATCCCAGATTTTTTGTACATAACTCTTTTTAAGCTATACTTATCTATTCGTAGTACATTATTATGTATTACTTCATTTTATACTATGTAAAGATTATTAAAATTTATTCAGCCGTTAAAGATATAATTCTATAAAAGATTATGAATATAGTACGGTGAGATCAGCATGGAGTGTGATAAATTATTCGCCTACACTCTAACCAGGTCATTGTAGATTATTACGTTAACGTACGTATGGGTAAAAATATTTTTTGAAAACTTTATTTTGTGTTATGCTTAGATTACGCAAATATTTTAATTTATTTTATACCTTCAATATATTACATATTACTATTTCACTTAAATTGTATTGCTAGTATGGAAATAAAGCTTTAAGTAATTTTAGCCCGAAAACAGATACAAATGACTACATATAATTCTTGTAATACATAATACAAATGATATGCAAAATCTTTGAAAAATTACTACTTTCACTTGTAAATTCAATTAAAATACTTTGTCCTTAGCTTACCGCTATTATCTATGTCAATTAAATTATAATGTTTAGTTTTTGTAGTTGACAAAAATCCAACCCAAGACGAAGGGCGAATGGAGAAAAGACTCGGCGATTGTGTGGCATAGAGCACAATACAAAATTCGTGTGTGGTCGAGTACATTAACATACCCGCATACTGAGATATAATAACTTAAAAACATTATTATGATAACAATCACTTTGTAGGTCTTTGTAGAAATTTTATAGCGTTGAATTAAAGTAATTGTCGCGACGGTAAAAGCGTTAAACTTATCTCAACCATTTAGAAACGTCTAATTTATGTCGTATAGTGCTTATCTATATTGTTACCAGATGACGCAAACACCTTTTACGCCAACTACTCTTAATTATAAAAATCATAATACATTTACATAAAAAAGATAGGTAAACATAAAACCATTAGACCAATGGAAAAGGTATTCTGCCAAGTTCAATTCATAGCAAAGATAATAAAAACCCATCAAAGCCTATAAGAAACGAAAAAGAAATACCATCACACATATAAACACTAAAGTTTATATGAAGATTTGATTCGGACCAATGAAAATTTGTTTATACCGGGAATTTTTACAGACATCTAAATCTTATCAAAAACGTTTTACCAAATCGACACAGCCATATCGGCAAGAATTACGAATACGTAACACGGACATTATATTTCTTTTTTTTTTTATACCACCTGATCACTATATCACAGAAGGATTTCTAACACCACCTGTCTGTCAAAAAAAGTGTTAGCAATATCGATACAATCAATCACAGATATTAACCGAAATAAACAAAGTTGTAAAAATTGTTTTTTAATGTAAGTAAGTAATGTATATTTCTTTCCCTTACGACTAAGGGATATAATATGCATATAACATATATGCAAGAGAATGAAAATTCGAAATGACACCCCATACAACCTCGTCCGACCAGCGTGATATACTAGATCAATTTCCCTCCGTGATAATGATTATATGACATACTTATAAATCGCATTCAGTAAAAACGTTACATTGACATTACACACAGATACTTCAATTTTATTTATCTTTATAGATTAAAGGCTGAAGAGATTGTTTGAACGCGATAAGAACAGGAAATATCAATCCGATTAAAATAGTATTTCGCGTTTATTGAGAAATGTTTATAAATAAGCTTATCGTTTTGACTAATACGAATTCGGACTACAAAACTTACTACAAGATAAGCAATGTAACGACGGGCGGTAAATCGCATCCACAACTATCTTTATTCATATAACACTATATCTACTACACTACTATTTCTATCGGCACCTGATAAACATGAAGGATGGTTTTTGAAAAATAATAGATTGCTTATTGCCATACTCCGTATGAAGATAGCGTCATTAGTCTTTAGAAATGTACATGCAAATGTAATTAGTACCTAAGTTTGGTTGATATACTTCTATTAAAACAAATGGCTATTGCCGTATAGTTTTGACATTTTTATAAATTTTTATGAGTTTTTTTTAATACCTTTCTATATTGTAATTCTGGATTAACATCCTTACTAATATTATAAATGGGAAAGTAAGTTTGTTTGTTACGCTTTCAAGATTAAACCACCAAACCGATTTCTAAAATTATTTCATCAATGGAAAGCTATAATATCAAGGAGTAAGATAGGCTATATTTTATCCCGATACTCCCACGGGAAGGGGAACTACGCGGGTAAGGCGACTGAAACCGAAGCGAGGACGGGTTGCTAGTACAATAAAATTATAAATCACTGTCTCGCAAATAAAGATTTATTATTATAAATTAAACGTGATACCAAATGTCAACATGCGAATAACAGTTTGTCATATCGTCGAATAATGTAACCACGACGTACGAAGGGCAAATAGGGCAAAATAACTATTATCAATACGAACAGTGCGGAAGTCTGCTATCAATCAACGGTCAGATAATGGAGATGTTGAACCCCTGGCAGGCACCGGACGCTGACTATTCGACGCCACGTCGTTACTTTTTGCCAAGTTTATTATATGAATTTTGTTATAATACTTTGTTTTGTTGTGAAAATAATACATTATTAAAAGTCTCTTGTTATTACTAGTCTTTTGTTATTTTTTTTATTTATAATCTCTGTGTAGCCAGTGTTAGCAGAGATGTAAGGATTCCTACATCGCCCTAAAATTTTTAGGCATAAAAAACATTCAGAAACTTCCCGTTGAGAATTTCACAAGAAAATACTGCGTACTTATTATTAGCTAAAATCTTAAAACTCCTTTTTATATTGCTTTAGTCGATTAACGATGTTCAAAACACATCAGTCCTTATGTCTGTCGTTCGCTTAAAGTTCGAGAACCACGTTTGAACCATGAGCGATTTATATACGATTTATTTACAATTTTGACTGCACAAATGGCATAGTGATTAAGATAACCGATCTACAGTGCCAATGTCGGGGTTTGAAACCCACGTCGGACAACACTTTCGATGTAATTTGTATCCGTTAGTTATATGTTTGTAAAGTCCCCGCAACACAAGCATTATATTATATTCCTTAGTGCAGGATGCTGTCTTTTATAAAAAAAAAAAGGAAAAGAAAATATTTTATAATGTCACCTCTAGTTATCATACAACTGACTTAATATACTTTTTTAAATAGCAATAATTCAATTAGAAAAATCTTCATATATAATTAATTTTGTACAATTAGCCGTTGTTCTCACTAATGGATGCAGTCGCCTTTAATGGCACAGTAGAGTCTTGTCTTGACTGATTTACTTGAAGGTCGTTCCCACTATTCGCTTCCGTTATAGTGCACTCAGCTTCTTTGTTCTTTTTAAACACGTTCTATAAGCCATGAATAGTTTGACAACTTGCTGTACACAATATAGATATACACAATCGTGAATTGGGTACTAAACATTTAAAAATCCATTTTCATCGCCTTATTGTTCCCTGTAAAACCAACGATTTTCTGACTATTCAATAAAAAAAGAAACCTGTTTTCTGAAAAGTAATTCCACAGTATGAGTAACTATAATGATCACAATACTTTTGCTATTTTAATAAAAACTTGTTAATCACTCTACTATGGAAATGAAGGAGGCTCAACGAGCTTTTAAACAGCCTTTCCTGTCTTTATCGTAGTTGAAGTTCATTCTTGTAAGTCGCAAATGGCGTTAAAAAAGTCTTTGACGCTAGATGATGATGGTCAGGCAAAACAATTGATTCCGGCTCGCCGTGTTGGATAATATCCTTGTTAAATCGATGCTTATGTTTAGTTGCTACCTCCAACAGATGGACGAAACTCAATTTCAATACTTCGTGCCGGTATTAATGCCGAGACATTTCTTGTAATGAAAAATAATAATTTCGATTTTATATAGCCACAGAAACAGTGACATTAAAAAAGGAACCAAGGAAAGCAGCCAAAATAATATTAATATATAAATTTAATTTTAGCCTGGCATTCCAATGAACCTCAAAATATCAAACTTCGTACTCTACAGTATAATAAACCGGGAAATTTATAGACGATAACCTACATTAAGATAAAATATAAATTTCTAACATCTCAAGGGAGTAGTTATTTATGCTTTAGCTCTAGAATCAAGAATCTCTGTATGATTTTTTCTAACTGTAGGTTCTATAAGGTTCTCTGAAGTCCTTCCTCATCGAAGCGGTGGCAAAAAGGGAGCCCTACTGGCAGTCTCGCTCGATATAAAGATCGCCTTTAACAGTCTCCCACTCGAGACGTTGAAAGAGGCGCTTCGGTGCCCTCAGACAGTGACCCCGGCACTCCATGGTACTTATCTTCGAAGACTGTTGGAAACGTCTACCTCGCGGGAAGACATATGCTCTGGGAGAGGAAGCAACGGGCGCATAGATCGTCATCACGTGAAATGCGGCGTCCTACAAGACCAGGTCCTCAGTCCGGTCCTGTGAAACGTTGTATTTGACAGGGTCCAGGGTCCTACAAGGTCAGCTCCTTCCTGGGATGGGGCTCATCTGCTACGCGAATAATACTTTCATCACAGTGACAGACTTCCGAGAGGCTGATCGATTGGCTCAGGAAGGAGTCGTAAATATTGACATGTTAGGTCTGATGGTCTTGGACGGACGGACAACAGTGTATCAGGGGTTGCCGACCCAGTTCAATAAGCTGGTCTCCACCTCGATTCAAATTGTAATTTCAGGTCGCACTTTGCTCAGCTCGTCCCTAGCCTCCTCAGGTTGGTTACAGCGCTTGGAAGTCTTTTGCCGCTCACTGGCAGTCCTGGGTCACACTGCTGGCGTTTCTACATCGATATCCTGCGATCCAGGGCACTGTATGGTGCGTCTCTGGTCGGAGTCCCTCATCGCCAGCAACAGGGCTCTTCTGCGACGACAGAAGAGGGTCATGACTATCAGGGAGCTACAGTACCGTATCCTTGACTGCGGCAACACTGCTAGCAGGTGATGCGTGTTCCAATAATTTGTTTCTCTGAAAACGTTCACATCATCATATATGTTTGATCGATCTCAATGTTATTTAACTATATAAAAGTTAGTAAGTAAAGGCAAGTTTCTATAAGTGAGCTTCGGTATACATCGTCATTCTCACACACACATACACATATATACACACACACACAAACACACACACATATGTGTGTGTGTGTATATTATTATATATATATATATGAGAGGTGGGTTTTGCGAACAATATATTGACTCATCACCATATCTCTGGAACCATAAGGCGTGGCGTACAGACTTGAAATTTGGCAAAAATATTCCTTTCGTCGAGCAAAGGTCAGCTAAGAACGGATTTTACGAAATTCCATTCCAATTCCAATTCCATTTCGTGACCTAGGCACCCACAAAGAAATGATTTTTTGAAATTCCACCCACCAGGGTGGGCTGTGGTCGGCGCACCACTCCGTCCGGGGCGACAGAGGGGCTTAAGCACGCAACTCCCGCAACCCACCCGAAAACCACCTCGCCTTCGTCATTGGGCCGACCACCGGAGCAGGTTTACTTGTCGTCAGTGGTCGGCCCGACGGAATACCCCCTACGCGGGGTACCCTCCCATCGACCGACGAATTTTCACCCTCTAAGGGTACACCCTAGATTACAATCTACACTAATATTATAAAGAAGAAACGTTCCTTACGAATAAACTCAAAAACTCCTGGACGAATTTCGATAATTCTTTCACCATTAGAATCTTACAGTATCCCCGAGTAATATAGGCTATATTTTATCCCAGTATATCCACGGGAACGGGCACTACGCGAGTAAGGCGACTGAAACCGAAGCGAGGGCGGGTTGCTAGTATATATATATATATATATATATATATATATAAATGACCATAATGGCTATATAAATACTGATAAGTTTAATTACAATACCGCATCAAATTTGAGACGATAACTTAGTTAAGTATTCCAGGCGAGTCTCGAAGCTGTATAACTAATAAATATAATTAAGACAAACATGTAATTTCAAGGTGTTTATTATTAATTATACTATTAAATTAATCACCAAATTTAATCTTACGTACCTAATATATATTAGATTACCTAACTAACTGGTCTAACAAACTGAACTGCATATAATGTATTATATAACTTTAATGCAATGCACATGCAAACTGTATTTAAAAGTTACTTAATTCTTTAATTAAAAGAAATTAATGAAATTATTCGTTAACCAGACTGTTTGACTTGATCACCACATGTAGACATGATGTAGACCACCAAATGCGACATTGCGTTGGGATTACTATTAATCTGCTCGTATAAAAAACGTTCAGAATAATCCAGAAAGACGATTTCAGCAAATACAAAGGCATTCCATTAATTATTTAACAAAACATAATAATTTTGATTACAGTAGTAAGCAGTTTGAAGTACATATATCTATAGTATTAGTATTCACGGAAAATCGAAAGCAGGATATTCTGAGTTAAGAATGACGGTTAAGACATTATCATCGTAGTGTGACGTATGTTACAGCAGTACCCTGCCTACTATTACATCCTCATCCCTTGCGGGGAGACTTATATTCAACTGAGGACGTTGAGGTGCTGATGGATGAACGGATGAAAATATAGAGCATTAACGGGAATTTCACGTTATACCTTATAACGAGAAATACTTAACATATCTTGCTGTATACTCAAATATTCAACAGTATATAGTCGTCTTAACAACCTTACCCTTTTAACCCTTTTTATAGTTTCTTTACATTTCATATTTCCGTATCTTCTATATGGTAATATATCCATGTTGAAATCTGTCACCTATTTTCTTTATAGATAAATAAAAAATAACAACACTATTTTAATTTAATTCGACTAAATAAAAGCTAGGTAGGCCCAAATTTAGTCAAGGTAAAAGGCATTAGGTACTGGATTCATTGAGCAGTTTTTGTCACTGTGTGCGTATCACCCTAATAGTCGAACTGCCGGCTTCCTGTTTCACAGTGTGCATTCAATAGAGTCACCGGCTATATGATGATAAAGGCCAACCGCATTTATTGACACTTATGCCAGTTTAATTTGTGACTCTTTGATAACGATATTTAATTTATAAACTTATTGTGAATACTAAATAAAAGTCGATATTAGGTAAAAGTGGAAGAGCGAAAATGTGTCGTGTAATAATCAACGTGATACCTCCCACATTACCCTCAGCAATGCGCCAAACCGAGGTTCCGACCCCACAGGGGGTGCCCTTGGGCCCTGTTACCTAAATATTATAACAAATACGTATTTATTCATATTCACAGCTCATATACGTCCCACTGTTAGACTCAAGCCTCCTCCACAATAGGAGGGCAGTTCACCTACTACACCACTCTGGTCAGACGTGTTGGTATTTTTTTTATGGGTGCGCTATGGTAACCGCACACGCGGTACATTTCGTCCGGGACGACGAAAGGACGGCGCGCGGGCACATAACCCACCCGTACCCACGTCGCCTCGTTGTTGGGCCGACCACCGAAGCAGGGTAATTTGTCGTCAGTGGTCGGCACGACGGAATACCCTTTCGTCCCCGTCCTGGGATGTCGGTCGCCGTCGCGCGGTCAGCCTCTCTGCGGGTGACGGACTAAATTCCCCGGTCCGGTCACCCGCGGCCTCGGCTAGGGCGGCATCAGGCGCAGGTACTCGCGCCTGCGCCGCGCGAGTCGCCGGCGGCGGGACGTGTCGCCGAAGAGGAGCTCCTCTCGCGCACGATCCGCCGCCTCCTTCCGTGAGATTACGGCCTCACAGAAGGCGGCGACCGCGTCCCAGTTCCTGACGCTGTTGAGCATCTCCCTGGCGATGGTCGGCAGCGTCAGGTCGGCACCGATAATCGCGACGAGTTCACGGCGCTCCCCCGCCTACGCGGCACACACTTTGAGCATGTGCTGCGCCGTATCCTCGTCGCAATTGCAGTGGTGGCAGGACGGTGTGCTCTCCCTCCTGACAATCTTGTGCAGGTACTTAGCGAAGCAACCGTGCCCCGTCAGCACCTGCACCAGTCGGACGAAAAGCACCCCGTGCGTCCTCTCCAACCACTCCATCAGCACTGGCCGGAAGGCCTCGACGGTCCTGACACCGTACCGCCTCTCCAGCCGGACTGCCCAACGGGCAATGACGTCTCGGCGGGCGTCGACCCGCCAGGCGGTGATCTCCTTGGTTGAGACCAAGCCCCCCCGGGCGCGCGTCTTCAACACCCGCCGGTAAACTCCGGCGAGCATCTCCGCCTCCAGGTCCCACGGGGGAGTTCCGGCCAGGAGGCACGCTGCCACCGTGCGGTAACCGCGTATGGCCCTGATCGCCATGAGCCTCTGTGGCCGCCGCAAGAGGGCCCTCAGACAGACGGTCAGGATCCTCGCCCACACCGGTGCGCCGTACAGGGCCATCGACCGGATCACCCCCGCGTACAGCCGTCGGCACGTAGCGCTGGGTCCGCCCACATTCGGCATCAGCCACAAAAGGGCGGACGTCGTGCCGACAAGCCGGGAAACAAGTCAACGGAAATGCTTCCGGCACCACCAATGCCCGTCGAGCACCAGGCTCAAGTACTTCATGTGGGTCTGGATGCTGATGGTAACCGAATTCACGGTAATCGAAGCGCCGGCGGGAGGCTGAGCGGTACGGAGGCCATGGAACAAAAGGGCCTCCGTCTTGTCCAGGGCTACCCTCAACTCCAGCGCTTCGATCCGCCTTGTTGGTATAGGGTTTTATTTCGAAATTTCCTTCTCTTGCATAGATGTTATATGAAAATTATATCCCTTAGTCGTCTTTTACGACACCCACGGGTAGGGCAAGAATGGGGTGGTGAATTGTATTCTTACTCTGTCACCACTTATTCTTTTTCTTTTTTTTCTTTAATTGTTGTGAATAAACGTCCATTTGGTACTACGAATAAACGTTAAACCGTACAAGTTGGTACAAGTCAGGAAGTAACCGGCACACAACACAAACTATCGAAAACTCAAAGAAATTGTAAGTTATCTGTTGAGGAATTTGCTCAGAGCTTAGGCTTTAATCGCTACACTGATGAATACAGTCTAAATATCCATATAAATGTAAAATACAGTCTAAATATCAAATACAGTCTAAATATCCACCCGTGTGGCGACGGGATAGTGTACAATAGTCGTCATAACTTACTTGCCCGCGGGAGGCGTACGAATCGGCTAAGAGTCTCCCCAGGAGAATGTGTAGCTGTTATCTCCTGGGCAAACATGCAACACCTACCGCGATCGCCAAGCCGTCAGCCACGCGTGGCAATTATGGCATTATTACATAGGGGAGGCCTATGTGCAATACTGGACGTCTATAAGCTGATGGACGGTTCTATATCAATTACTTTCAGATATCAGATACTGTATAGTAAGATACATATTTTAATGTTAGCCTTTGCTACTTAAGCACGTATCAATTGTTCCTTATAATTGATAATCAAGTAAATCATAGAAATAAGCGTGTTTATTGCTTTCTGTGACAGCAGACTCGTATTCTTAACATATTGCGCTTACATATTTCGGGGCACGCACGCAGGCACAGATATATATTACTTACTTAAATGAAGCCAAAAAATATTTTATTCTGTGCCTGTTAATAAATTTGTTTAAAATTTATTTACAGGAACTGAATGAATGAAACTTTTAAAGTTTATTTACTAGATAGAAATGAGTAAAAATAATGTTCTAAGTCACAGATTTTTCCTATCTAATTCAAGAAACAATGTAATAATAAATCATGTATTCAATAAAAATTATTATTAATGTTTATTATAGACAAATTTAAAGGTAATAGTTTAAATTACTATTATGAACTAAGAACATCACTAAGGAAGCTCATAGCCCCTTTCATGTCATGTACATAATGATTGTATCGTTTAGTGCGTTAAAATATTTTCACAGCTGTATCCAAATGCAAATATATTATGTACGTACAGTAATATTTATACGAATGAAACATTTACATACGTTAAAAGTATATAAGGACAGTTTTTTCTTCATTATATTTATAATATGATAATTATATTACGCACATTTCTAAGACAATTAAAATAGAATTAATACAGTTGATCTTAAAGTAACGACTAAATTAACTTACTTATTTTTTTTTTTTTTTTTTTTATATATTCACGCCTTTTTCCCATAGGGGTAGGCAGAGTCCACTGCCCTCCACCTGCTACGATCTTTGACATATTCAGCGTAGCAGAGCGGTTCTCTGTGACTTACTTATCAAGCTATTTATCTTCCGAATTTGAATTTAATCCCAAAAAAATGATAATTTAGTTCATTAAAGTTTAGCTACATTCTAATAGATCACCAGGTCATTTATGAATTTTTGATCTAAATAATAGATAAGTAAGTAGTGGCATAAAGTAACCGTATATTTTAAGGCTACATATTCTTCAACAATATGAATTATATAGTTGGTTTAATTTTAAGAAATAAAAATTTTGGTCGATACTGTTGTATGAGAAAAATTACCTGATATTCAGAGACTAAGGAAGGACTAAATAAAAGTATTCTCCGTGTAGTGATAGGGTAAGAATACGTTTGTTACCATATATTTTTTGCGATTGGAAATTATAAATACCATCTGTAAGATAACACCAGACGAGGGAGCAGCAGCTTGATACATTTATAACTCCAACTGCATTATTACTACCAGCAGCATTATCCCCTATTGTGTAGACGCCTTGTCCAATAGTGATAATTGAACAAATTATAAGAAAATAAAAATAACCAAATAAAAAGTAGATATTTTATATCATTTAAATTTTGTTCCATTGCTAAAGTAAAACCATACCAATTATGCCTCTGAAGATCACTGTATACGCTAATATATATTCCCTTCATATAACTACACCGGTAGTAATAATAATAATCACTATATTCCATAAACGCAAAAGATTAATATGTCACAAAAATGGCGACCCTCTCAATAAAAAAAATAGCAGAGGCTAACCTCTATTAGCGATCCTTATATCCCTTTATTAACTGTCCTTGTCACTACTAATCAATTACAACATAAGTATCTACAGTTACGAGCAGATGTAAATCCGCCATAGCTTCTCTGCCTTTAAGCAATATAACCACTTTATCGAACATAATTTCTTATTCAGAATAGGTTTCACACTAGGCATTATACGACATTACGAAGATGAAGTGTTCGGACCTTATTAGAAATACGGAAGTACTAAAACAGGTAAATATCAGCGGCATTGAAGTATACCATATAGGGCGGCAGTTACGATGATGTTATATTTATAAGTGTAACAAGCGAGTAGCACAGGATATGTTATATTCTAAAATACTAGATGAATCAAGAAACCCGGTCAACTCTTTAGTTACTAGGATAAAACGAACGACTAAGTTGTTAGTTTAATTAATTAAGACTTTTACCCAAATAAATTATTATCTTTGTTCGAACACATTTTCAATTGATACCTCAAGATATATGAAGAGCGAAAATTTAATAAAAACAACTAAATGACCCAATAAAATTCGTATCCCAAAAAAAATATTGATTATCCTCACGGCTCATATGCGTCTCACTGTTGGGCTTGAGCCACCTTGGGAGGGAAATGGACGTACTATAGACGGGTTAACATAGGGTTTTATTTCGAGTTCTCTTTCTCTTGTATAGATGTTATCTGGATTTTTGTAATCCCCTCGTCGTCTTTTACGACACCCACGGGCAAGAAAGAGGGGCGGTGAATTGTATTCATACTCCGTCAACACACGGATTTAATTAGATATACTTTTAAAATTACCAAAAGACGGGCAGATCAAAAAAATAACTGCACTAACCCACACTTATTTAAGTTTTGCTTAAAATTCACAAAAGCGTCTTTTGAAAAATAATTTAAAATTTAGTGATTTTACACAAGTGCACAAAAGAAATTATAATAAAATTAATGTCCGTGTGGTGACCGAGCAGGACTACAGTGGTCACCCTCCCTTCCACTGCAGTAAGTGATCGTACATACGACTAAAGGAAGCAAGCAGATAACATTACGCAATAGAAGAAAATCTGAAAAGAAAACCAACTCGTCTAACCAGCGTGGTACAGAAAGCTAATATGCCATCCTCTATGGAGAAGGCTCATGCCCAATAGAGGGATATATGTACATAAGCTGAGATGATAATTAAGATAATAAAGACCTAAAAGATATAACTGTCACAGTTTGCTTAGAAACAATAAGAAATTAAAGAAGACAAGGCACATAAACTTTAAACTATAAAAGTAACAAAGAAAACTTTATTAATAAAAAACAAAATGAAAAGAGTGAAGAAAGTTTAAGTCTGAGAGAAAAATTAAAAGAAACTTTTCTATAGACACAAGCTATACAAAATTAAATGAATTAACTTACTTAAACGTGTTGATAATTGTTTATATAATGTAAAAGAGAATGTCTCGCAAATCTTATAATTTTCTTGAAAATATCAGATGTAGTCATAAATTGTACGCTATTTTTACGTTTTTAAAGAAACAACGTTATGACTTGGTTATATCATAAGAACCGAATAATATATTACATTTTATAACTCATAATAACAATACTCGTAAGCAGACTAATAACACGAAGTGGATGATAAATTTATGATTGAATTGCTACAAAAACAATATTATATATCTTCAACAGCATGAAGATGCAACGAAATATGTGAAAACGAATTAGGAATTTAAAATTAACGTTTCACAATAAGGTTTCCGTACTCGGATAACATGAAATAATCACATACCTACTCGTATAACAATAGCAAGATATGGCTTCGGTGGGGAAAACGTAAGGATGACTTTATTCGCATTTTATCGGTTTACCCTTTGGCCTAGTAAATACCAAACATACCTATTCCAAAAAGGATTGGGTGTGCCTCACAAAAATGGCGTTAAGGTATAGAATATATTTCTCAATCTATACAACCATCAGTAACAAATTTGACGACTTATGAAAAACAAATTAATGCATCAACAACCTTCAATGCAATACTAAAAAGGGAACTTCAGATAAATCTGTAAACATTTTCGAGCTTGTCATGTCATGTCGACCTATACAGTCTATAAACGTCCTACTGTTAGGCTCGGGCCTCCTGCTCTATGGGAGGAAAAATTGACTCACTGTACCACGTTGGTCAGACGTTTTGGTATAGCGTTTTGTTTCGAGTTTTCCTTCTCTTGCATAAATATTATATGCATATTATATCCTTTAATCGTCTTTTGCGACACTCACGGGCAAGAGAGGGGGGTGGTGAATTGTATTCTTACTCCATCAACACACGGATAATTTTCGAGCTTACGAGTGCTAATCAATATAGTTTTCGATATAAGTAATATACAATATAGTTTTCGATATCCTGGTAGACCTTAAGGGGGACATAAAAACAGTAAAAACAGCGGCTCGGCCGGCGAGTATCGATGGGCACCTTATGGGTCACAGCGTTATTTTTATAACCTATAATTTTTTAAGCAAACGCAATAAGCATATGAAATACTTATATTTAGAAGTGTTAAACCATTATTATATATTTTTGTTAACAGATGTATTGACCGAATAGTTGCCATACATTATTGTCCCCTATGATATAGATAAATTATATTAGCCGTAATAATTATCACTGTGATAACGAACGCTTGCTAAAATGCTACAGATATTTTTACAAATCCAAAATAACCTGCTAAATTTATGTGTAGTTGAGTAACCTAAAACTTATTTAGCTGAACGTCCGGTTTCACTCGCACTAAATTGTTCGTTGCACCCTCTATATGTAAATAATACTTATGTCAGTCCCATCGATATTCTACACTAAGGCGAGATATTATAATATTTTTAGTCATTGTTCCGTTTAAATGAGTAGCATTATTGTATTTGAAAACATTATAAACTTTCTCAACAAGCATTTTTATTGATAGATATCTATGTAATACGTGACTTCATAAGTTATAGCGCAAACTGTGTCATCGCTTTATCAATTTGAATCATTCTGATAAATTAAACATTTACTATTGTTATAACTCGAAAGGACCTTATCACCTATAAGAATTCGTTGAAACTATTTTTACATAGGTACATAAATATTTTTAATTGAACATGGGTCAAATTATGGACCATGTCACGCTGTCGCTCCAGAAGCTCGGACGAGAATTAGTCAAACCATAGTCCATGAGCAAATTTCCGATTGATCGATAATAAGCATGTACTTTACGCAAACAAAGCTTCGTGTATACAATCTTCGTATTATTACAAAAGAATTCCTTCTTAAGTATTCATCTACTTTTACATTTAAGGAAACAAATAATGAAATAATCGCATTCGCATTTTTTTATATAATTTCAAAGAATTAATAAAAAAATAAAGGCAACTAATATAATGCGGTAGCTTTGTGGGGCGGGTCGCTCCCTTCCCTCTAATATGGTTGAGGAGAGTGATGGCTGCTCTAGTAGTTAACTCGTGATCGGGTGCTGCTTGTGGGATCTGGTCCAGCCATATTTTCTTCCTTTCTTTATGCTTTAATTATTTTTTTGTCTTGTACTAAATCTTGAAAATTTATACATATATACAATTACGAAGGGCATCACACTGGAGCTAATATCATATATGTTGTACGAAGCATAATATTATGTATATTTAAAGGATTAAGAAAAAAATGACTGCCCGCCGAGTTTCTTGCCGGATCTTCTCAGTTTGTGGCCGCGTTCCGATCCGGTGGTAGATTGTTGTATTGTATTCAAACGTGCAATTTGACAATAACCTTAAGAGGCCTATGCAGAATAAATGATTTGATTTGATTTTGAATAAAGGTTTTATTGTAGGCCCTTTTCATTGTAACAAGAAGGGCTACCTTACTAAATTTTTCTCACTTTCTCTGTGGTGACAGCGTAGGAATACAATTCACCACCCCTTCCTTTCCCAGCGGAATCGTGAAAGAGAACTCACGAACTGTGATTCTCGGATCTTCACTAGAAAAATCAATCGCTTGAGGGCCATGTCTAACATTGCTTTATTGCGGGAAATTGACGAGTTATCCGAAAAGCTAACCCACTGGGAGTGCCTAAGGAGTTTTTATTTAGGCGAAATTTTCTAATCTCTCAAACACAGCTATTGAAGTGGATTTTACACTTCAACAGCTGTGTTTGAGAGAATTTTTTATTAGAAAATTTGTTGTCTGTTTCTGTAAACAGCAACAAGGTCATCCAAATCTGTTTAGCCATAAATGGCTACGTCCTAAAGGACGTACGTACAAAGTATAGAAAATATATATAGAAGTGAAAATGTTAATCGCACATAGGTGCTAATTCAGCGTTGATATAATGTGTTGACAACAGATTTTCATCCTCCAATATAGACCAAATTCTATAAATACATCTGTGTCAATCTTCACAAGACGACACCGGCTACAAATCGAAGTTATGAAGAAGATATTGTAATTTTTATTAATTTATATCTTTATCTATACCAATAAATAAAATTGGAGTATCTGTTTGTAATGTCAAAATAATAGGCTTTTTTCATGCTCACACGGTTATTTGCACGACACTATGCCTAAAATACAAATTAAAAAAATGTTATCTGTCTGTCCGTCTGTCTTTCTGTCTGTCTGTTTGTTCCGGGTAATCTTCAAAACGGCTGGACCGATTTCAAAAATTCTTCACCAATGGAAAGATATAATATCAGGGAGTAAATTAGGCTATATTTTATCCCGGTATTCCCACGGAAACGGGAACTACGCGGGTAAAACGACTAAAACCGAAGCGAAGCGAAGGCGGGTTGCTAGTCTTTATTATATATATTTTTCTTGTGTACGGGTGTATGTCACTGAACTTCTAAACGGCTAGTGTGATGTTGA
This sequence comes from Lymantria dispar, assembly GCA_032191425.1. Classification (NCBI taxonomy): domain Eukaryota; kingdom Metazoa; phylum Arthropoda; class Insecta; order Lepidoptera; family Erebidae; genus Lymantria; species Lymantria dispar. Next base: position 15,334,825 of record CM063457.1, on the reverse strand, counting down.
TGAATTTTTTTGTTTGTTCAAGGGGATTCGAGAATGATTTAGATTCACAATTGTACCCGTTAGGTGGCGCTGCTGTCGATTTCAAGGAGAGAATTCCTTTTATTTTAATTGAACAGAACAACGTATGTTGGGTCAGCTAGTATAATTATATATTTCTTGTATACGTAAGTCACTGAACTCCTCCTAAACGGCTGGACCGATGCAGGCGAAATGTTTTGTGTGTTCAAGGGAATTCGAGAATGGTTGAGATTAATAATTGGACCCGGTAGGTGCCGCTGCAATCGATTTTATGTAAAATTCCTTTTATTTTATTTGAACAGAACAACGTCTGTTGGGTCAGCTAGTTTATTTTATATAAATATGCCATTTTGAAAGCAGTTTAATGGCGCTACTTAATCAAATTTGGATAGTTGCTTTTTTACGAAAATTAAACCCTTACTACGGCTGTAAGCTGTGTAGCGGCGGCTGCGAATACTACCAACGCTTACATAGCTTGTGGGTGTCGTAAGACGACTAAAAGCTTTATTACGACCAGAGCCAACTCTATCTGATACCGTCTGAGCAAAAATTATATTCCCAAGGACAGCTGACGTCAGATAGGCGACCGGACATAAGAGTATTTTGGCGATATTTACGATTGTAGAAGAGTAGGTACCGTCGACCCCAAGTAATTGGAATAAAAGCAGGATAATGGTGTGCGGTCTATCTGCTAGGGATATCAAGAAGTCAGGTAAAAATGTTTAAGGCGGATAAGCCCGGGAAGTGCCATATCATGATAAAAAAAGCTTACCGAGATAAATTATTTAAATAGTATAATTTCGTAACTTGAATAATTATTTAAGATAATATTCTGAAATATACTATGTTATAGCCAAAAACCGATATCTAACATTTGTGCGGCATTATTGTTTTACACTAAGTACCAACCCCTTTCAGCTAAACCCAAAATAAATTACAATCTCTGCCTTTTACTGGTACATTTTAGTCAAACATAGAAGGATACACAGGTTACACTACACAGGCCTACACTGGTAACTTCCGCTCCTAGCCTCCAAAGCTTTAAGGTTCGCCTAAAGCGGTGGCTCATCGGGCAAGCATTCTATAGGTATGACGAATTTTTCAAAATGTAGACGCGCATATTGCTTAAGTTTTTTAATTATTATTTTTTGACATTGTTTTAGTATTTATTTTGCTTTTCAATTGACAATCTAATATGTATTGTTAAAATGTAATTCTCTTCATCAAAGAATGATATAACCCTTATGAATAAATGAGTTATGAGTTATGGATATAATTTTTCAGTAATAAGGAAACTCGCCTGAATAAATGCCACATCGATACAAAACTATAGGTAAGTTCATTAAGCTACTTTACACCATGCACGCCACCATGCAATTATTCGTTAATATACACTCACTAGTCAAAGGACGAAATAAGCTATTGATTTCGACTTAATCTATAACTTGCCTTCAGAAATAAGGTTTAAACAACTAAATTTAGAAGCGCTCAAATCTCGAAATTTAACTATAACATTTACAGAAAATGTTGTTTATAAATTTCTTGCAGCGCATATTAGGGAGACATGTCTACCTCCCTATCCACTGATACAACTGTATAAACAACAGACTGTCCAACAGCAGGTTATTAAATTCTTTATTAAAGTCATTATTTGTACTCCGCATATAAGAGATTAATTATTAAAATTCTTTTTATAAGCAAATGTGAGTGGGACGATTATAAGGGGAAGACCATGCCGTACATTTCTAGATCAAATTCGAGACTTTTCTTTTTGGACCTGGCTTACGACCGGCGCACTCGGCGTAAGCACGCACAACTTTAACCCACCCGTATAGCACGTCGCCTTCGTCTTTGGGTCGACCACCGGTGCAGAGTTCCTTGACTTCAGTGGTCACCCCGACGAAATATCCCGCGGGAGTACCCTCTCCCGTCGACGTCCCCTACTGGGACGCCGATCGCCGTCGGGAGCTTAACCTCTCCGCGGGTGCCCGGACTAAATCCCCAGTCTGGTCAACCGCAGCCTCTGCTAGGTCGGCATCAGGCGCAGAAATTCGAGACGTACTGGTCAAAGGTCATGGTCAAGAGTACGCGTAATCATAGAGAATGCAAAAAGACTTAGATTAGTGTGAGTGAAGCGATAGAAGTATGTCAGGATCGTGGCTTGTGGCAATCCGTAGTCTCTGCCTAACTCTCTGGGAAGCAGGTGTGAGGCTATGTATGTACTTATATATATGTATACATATATTGTCTTTATTTTACAAAATTTATATCGGATAACGATGCATCATCAGATTCGATCGTACATTGTAACACGCACTGCACTTAATTTTAACAACCGATAAACCAACTAAGTATCTCTCGCAGCTGGACGGAAACTGGATAAGTAATTTGCTGATGAAAAAATCATACACTGTTTTCTTTAGTTACGTGTGGCCTTTTTCTGAATCAAATTCTTCATTGTTGTCAGAACTAGAGTTAAAAATCTGCAAACAAACTCCGCCCACGTAAAGTCAACCCAAGTGTGTATGACAGGTGATTAAAACGATCAGCATGGCTGCGTAAGAATAGGTCGATTACGTAATTTGTTGACACCTACATATTTACGCTTCTGTGATCGTTGTACACATAAAACAGTATAGCCAACACAGCGCTTAATATTTGTACTGTAGATTTGTGAATAACCTCTTTTAAACTAAACAGAGAATTCTTTTTATTCATGCAAAACGATAATTTTTACTAAGAACATCTGAATTTCAGCTAACACCTAAGGCAATCTATACAACAAGTGGTGAAATGTAGGTACGCAATAACTCTGCTTACCCTTTTGTGAATACATAATGAACGCTTGACGTTAATAAGGATTTTATTAAACATTTATCGACCCAAATACTTCTTGCAAAGTTGCCAATTTTATTATATTCCCTTAGCTGTTTTTTTTTTTTGTAAATACCCATGTATACAAAGTGTAATGCAAATTCTTGAGCTAACTGCTTATTGAATTCTTGTTGAGCGACATCCACTTCGCTGAATGAAGTAGACGGATCGATTAACAGCCATATGTTACAAACCCATGTGCGATATATAAAGCATTAAATTCGAAACATCAACGTTTAATTTATATGTACGTTTTCATGAATACATAATCAATCCAATTGTTCCATAGAAAGGTAATTTGTAGATAGAGCTCTCAAATTACAATTTGTCAAATTACCTAATGAGGCTTACTGATTTGATGTGTTCACAACATGGTATACATAATAATAACTTAATGTTATATATTATAAACAGTGAACATGCTGATATATTAGGCGATCCACATCAGAATTCTAATCAATAGTAGTAAGAAGAGGCATTCAGTCTTTTAAGACAGACACAAATTTATGATTTAGAAACATATTAGGTCATTTCTTAACATATCTACTAGATCATATCTTGTATTTAGCCGGTTTACTCCCAATAAACAACAAATAATTTATCAGATATTAATATTTCTAAACATCATCATCATCCTAGACTTATCCCAATTATTTAGAGTCGACGCGATATGTACTTGTCTCCATCATACATATTGCAAAAGGTATAATAGGCTATAATTTTATATTACTTCTAGGTGACCCAACAGACATTGTTCTGTTCAAATAAAATAAAACGAATTCGCCTTGAAATCGACAGCAGCGCCACCTACCGGAATATAAACCATTCTCGAATCCCCTTGAGCACACACACAATATTTCATCAACATCGTCCAGCCCTTTACGAGGAGTTCAGTGACATACACACGTACACAATAAAAATTTATGTATATATATATATATATATATATAAAGAGAAATATCTATTAATTATCTAAATTTGTAATACTTACATAATCTACCGAAACTAAGGGAGAGACGCTTTCTTAACTTTTGCATTTTACTCATTGCCCCGCCCCTTTTTTCTCGCATCGTCACACCTGTGAACAAAAAAAATAAATAATTTTAGTCCTCCCGTGAGTGTGAACGCTGGAAAGTAGTACGAAACAACAAAATTAAATAAACGCGGTAAAGTACGTAAAAATTGCTTTAATTAATACTTTGAACAAACAGCTCACCACATCCTCTGAGAGTGGAGTCTATGACTGTAACGAACACGACCTCATGTTAGACCATCTGCAAGTCACATCTGGGAGTAGTATACTATACGGACTTTATAGCAAGTCAAAAAAAAATCCGTGCATTAGGCATTTTTACTATTGCCATCAATCTTAAAGCTCACATATAAGCCCCTGAAGCTGTCATATCCGTAATACAGTACTGTTGCGCTTCACGTAGCTGAACATCTTAAGTAATCTTATCTAATGGCTTATTAGCCAATTTTGGTTCATGTCTCCCGCTTTGCATGGGAGCGAAGATTTTCTGTTCTAATAAAATTTTTTGCTGGTCCCAGGACAATTAAATTCATTACCCGGAAACCATTGTGTATCCTGGTTTACACCAATTGCAGTCGTGAGAATGTGTAGTGGGATTAGTCCCAAAGTGTGTAATTCTTGAGTCAACATCATAATAACATTAAAATTGTAATGTTACATTATCTTCTAATATGTATTCTTACTTCACTTTTAAATGCCAAGAGTAGTTCATGGTTCGACCAGAGAGGGCTATCTATAACTATATTTAACATTCACGTAATGATAAGTATGTATACTTAGTACCTATATAGCTTTAATTTTCATACAATAAAATATAAATCTTGACGGTGTGGAAGAGTGATAATTGATATGATTGACTTTAATCCAATAATTTATTAAATGTTAAACAATAATGAAGATAAAAAATATAATATTGAACTAGATTTTTTTATTTCATGGACGTTAATTTATTTTATACCAGTAACCCGTCCCGGCTTCGCTCGAGTTCTTTATGGAAATATAATCTAAGTGAGTCCGATAAAATGTGGCGAGAATAGTTAGAAAATATTTAAATAGGCAAGAAGGTACGGCGAATGGGAAGAGAGGGCAGGGACACCCACGGCACGACGATCCGAATTTATGCGATAGGACCACATTGTCGAGTCGCCTGCCTACAGCCACGAGGCGGTCAGTCTTCACAGAAAATCAGCGTCTGCGTAATAGAAATGTTTTACTGCAATTCGTTTGGGGAGCAAGAGACAGAAACCCAAATTTGTGAGAGTGTTTACACTCCCTTCACTTTCCTCAACAATGGTCCATGGGCGGCATATCGCTTACAATCAGGTAAATTCTTTGTTCGTTTTCTGGTGGCAAAACTGGCAAAACAGCATTACAATAAATAATTCTCGTGCCTGTAATTTTTGTGATAACTACTAAGATATTTTTTTAAATTATATAGTGTAAAAGAGTATAATACAGTGCATGCAATGCTTAAGCCCCAAACGTATTTAAAATAATAAGGATTAATACTGTATACGTCCAATCATCGCATTATAGGTGGCAAATTTTTAAAAATATGTATATAATAGGAATAGTGAGTTATCCTCCAAAGATATGCCACTGCTGACTTTTTTGTAGATCTATAAGAAAATGCCACAGAGTATCCCACGATGCATTTTTTTATTATATCTCAAAGGGTTTATAGGCAGCATTTCCGTTGAAAGCGCCCAGGTTCCCATTTTGTTGGATATATCCAACAAATGTCGTTATAATTTAGCTAATATACACAAAATTTGTGAAATACACAAAAACTATGTTATTATATAATTACAAAAGTATACAAATAATAATATAGTACAGACAGACAGACGTGGATTTTATTAATAATAAGGAGATTTTCTGTGAATTGTGTTCTTTTCAGTATGGTGACGGAGTAGAAATACAATTTACCACCCCATCTCTTGCCTGTGGGTGTCGTAAAAGACGACTAAGGGAATAAATATGCATATAACATCTTTGCACAGAACTCGAAATAAAACCCTGTACCAACATGTCTGTCTAACGAGGTATTAAAACCCTGTACCAACATGTCTGTCTAACGAGGTATAGTAAGTCAATTTCTATCCTATTTTTAGGAGGCTCGAGCCCAGCAGTACGCCGAAATGAAGGAATAAATGAATGGCCATTTTCTGAACATTTTGTATTCTTATGGTGACGACACACAAGGAAGCAGTATACTTAATGGTAAGTGGTAAGTAATGCTAATAACAATTAGCAACATGAGGCATACAGCCAAACCAAACTACACATGATAAAAACACTTTTTCTAGTGGAATAATAATGTATTATGTGTGCTTTGCGGCTGTTTAAAACTTGCACTACAGAATTGTACCTACAAGTTTCGAGCGGTAAATTGAAAATTAATCACTACTATAATTATGTTAACGGTAAACCAGAAGAATGAAACAACATACGTAATAATTAAAATAAATAATATAATAGCATCTACCATTTAAGTATTGTAATCATTTCATCATCATAATTTCAGCTCAAATACATACCACTGTTGGGCTCGAGCCTCCTCCGCAATGGGAAGGTAATTGACTATACCATGCTGGTCAGACAGGTCGGTATTTTTTTATGGGTGGGATATGGTAAGCGCACGCGCGGTCCATTCCGTCCGGGGCGACGAAAGGACGGCGCGGGCCCATAACCTACCCGTACCCACATCGCCTCGTTGTTGGGCCGACCACCGAAGCAGGGTGACTTGTCGTCAGTGGTCGGCCCGACGGAATACCCTTTCGGGTACCCTCACCTCTCGACGTCCCTATTGCGGGACGTCGATCGCCGTCGCGCGGTCAGCCTCTCTACGGGTGACGGACTAAATTCCCCGGTCCGGTCACCCGCGGCCTTGGCTAGGGCGGCATCAGGCGCAGGTACTCGCGCCTGCGCCGCCCGAGTCGCCGGCGGCAAAACGTATCGCCGAAGAGGAGCTCCTCTCGCGCACGATCCACCGCCTCCTTCCATGAGACAACAGCCTCACAGAAGGCGGCGACCGCATCCCAATTCCTGACGCTGTCGAGCATCTCCCTGGCGATGGTCAGCAGCGTTAGGTCGGCACCGATGATCGCGACGAGTTCACGGCACTCCCCCGCCCACGCGGCACACACCTCAAGCGTGTGCTGCGCCGTGTCCTCGTCGCAATCGCAGTGGTGGCAGGACGGTGTGCTCTCCCTCCTGACAATCTTGCGTAGGTACTTGGCGAAGCAACCGTGCCCCGTTAGCACCTGCACCAGTCGGAAGGAAAGCACCCCGTGCGTCCGCTTCAACCACTTCATCAGCACCGGCCGGAAGGCCTCGACGGTCCTGACACCGTACCGAGGCCTCTCCAGCCGGACTGCCCAACGGGCAATGACGTCTCGGCGGGCGTCGACCCGCCAGGCGGTAATCTCCTTCAGCGAGACCATAGCACCGCGGGCACGCGTCTCCGACACTCGCCGGTTGATAGATAGATAGACAGGTTTAAGGCTTATTTCTAGTTTTCCATCTCGTGCATATATATTATATGCGTATTACATCCTTGTCATCTTTTACGACATCTACGGGCAAGAGAGGGAATGGTTAATTGTATTCTAATGCCGTCACCACCCGAATCTATACGACATATTGTAGTATTCTTGACGTATTTAAACATAGTGTAATAATCGATGTGCACAGAATTTTATATCATAGTGACTTACGTCACTGTGATATGACGTCTTTAAGTCGATACAATATTTAAATCAATATAATCTCATATCGGTTCGACAGTTGCTAGTAATCAATAAACAAAGATAAAGCAATCACTGCACTCTGCAGAATAGTGGCTCGAACAAATATCAAGGAGATATCAGTAACACACATTTATTGGAGTGAAAACTTCTTTAGCGTCGTTGGGATTTGAAATTGGATGAAACGAAAAAGCGACAGTAAAAAGAGACGGACACACAAATTCACAAGTTTTAACGTGGAAGAAAATGAGATAGGAAACATACAGTGTTTCTTATATTCGTGGTTCTCTTTGCGCTCTGCTTCGTACCCCCTCCACTTGTGTTTACCAAGACATATTGGAAGTTTGCCTGGGCCTCAATGTTGTACGTGTATTAATACGTGTTTGAGCGGTACAAAGTTGTTATACAATTTTTGAAGGTTTCACTCCTAGCACGTGTGAATTGCACACATGTTTTTATTATAGAAATGCCCTAAGACATGGTTATTAAGAACTGAAGACTGCGTGTCAAAACAACGGAGATCCAGTTAAAATATTATTATAGTGCGCATGTCCGTAAACTTAATAGCTTATATCACCTACATTGCTGTTTCAAATGTAATATAACATTCTTTCGTAGTAAAAAGTCCCATACTGCTATCGGAATTTTGTGATACCATAGCACCACAGTAAAAAAAGAGGGAATTCTTATAATTAAGCGGGACTTGTTAACCAAATTACATGTAGTTTAAATTCACAGTATAATAACTTAATAACCTACCTACCTAATCTATGTGGATTTTTTTTTATTGCAAACGGTGGCAAACGAGCAAACAGTACACCTGATGGTAAGTGTTGCTGCCGCTCATGGACCTTTACAAGGCCGTTGCCTACCGCGAAGAAAGCGAAGGGAGTGTGAATGCGTGCATTGAGGCTCGGTGATACCAAGGGCACCACCAAAACCCTCCACACGCAATCACCCTCAGAAAGTTGGGCTTCCGGCTCTCTCGCTCACCGAACGAAGCGCAGTAACAAATTGCTACTACTCAGACGTCGATTTTCTGCGAGAGCATGGTACTGCCCCGGACGGACCGGCCCGCGGCTGTAGACAGATAACTGTCGACAGTGTAGTCCTACCACTCCTAGACGGTGACGGTGACGGATCAATTACAAAAATTTGTCACCACTCGGTCCTTTCCCGCAAGTGCTTACGTTTGTAAGTACTTGCGGGTACAAAGTGGCGTCGATGTTAAGCATCATAGGTAACAGCAAAATAAAATGAACTCTCAGTAAAATCCCATTGTAACCTATACGATCAGCGTAGTGTACATAATAGTCCAATTTTCCTCTTAATAAGCAAGAGGCTCATACACTGGTATATATGGACTGAAAATAATGACAATACGACCTTATGTTTGACAATTTGCTAGTCACATCTAGTTTCCTAGTAGTTTACTATAACACCTTGTAGCAACTTGAGAAAATTTCCGTTCGTTCAGGCGTCCATACATAATTCAGCGATCAATGTTAAGGCTCACATTATAGGCTGTTAAGCTCTTCCGTGTCCCTGGTACTATACTGATGCGCTAATCGTAGCTATACACCCTTTTACTGATTGGCTGACTAGTCAAGTGACTAGTCAGCCAATCAGTAAAGTGATTCCTGTCTTCCGCATAGCATAGAAGGGAACTGGAATAATTCTTTTCCAACTTTCCTCTTTAAGTTTTCGAATTAAATTTCATGCGGGTCCCAAGACAATCAAAACCATTTTCCGGGACTGTTCAAACCTCAGTGTTATGTATGAAGACCATTGTGGATTCCTGGCTTAGAGGAGCTATAATGGTATGAATGTGTAACAAGTTTAGGCCCAAAGATTAGTCAACAAAAATGGTTGAGTTCATTTTTCAAGAAGAAATTATAAAATGAAGTATAATATCATATTTGTATGACCAATTAATTTCAGTTCGCATTGCGCCAGTAACTGCTGATTTATGAGAAAGACAATTATCCAATTTTATGACTTCATTGATGTAAAAGAATTTCATCGTTTTTCTCGATCTTTTTGATAGATTAATAAATCCATCACTAGATATTGCATTCTTGAATTTATGAGTGGACGTGGCTAGCGATTAATGATACTCGTAAAGTTATATCAGAGTCACGCTAGTATGTATCATAAAGACAGACATGAGCAACAGCGGGCAACGGCACTTGTCAGACTTACGATCGCGTGCACTGATGTTAAGTTCTAATTAATGTTGTTATTTTGTAGTATGCTTCTGCTCAATGCATATTACATGGTGTGTAACTGGCACAGCATAATAATATTGATCCTATAGACATGCGAAAGTTTCTATATGTATTGTTTATGTATAATTTTTTACACCGCTACGATCCAACGCTATGAAGATATTCAGAAGTGAGTTAGTCTACATCATGACCTAAACAGGCATTTTATTTCAGCATAAGAGAAAACTGGTTAGCTGTTTGAGTCCAAACTCAGCGTAGCTATAAGCAAGTGAAAGTTTCTATGCCAAAAAAGACAGTTTAAAATCGTCCATTAATGTCACTATACTCAGTGCCAGATAACGTGGCAAAAGACGACCTTCACCACGATATCTTAAAATGGAAAAATCTATCGCTTACCATACAAATCTATCGAAAAGTTGTATCGCAAAATTCTCATGGTAGAGGCCTACAAGGAAGCAACATTACAAACAGCACAACTCAAACTTTTACGAAATCTAGTAAAAGTACCATATTTATTTATTTTTTTATTTATTTAAGACAACACCCTGCACTAAGGAAATAATCCTTGTATTGCGGGGGACTTTACAAACATATAATTAACGGACACAAATTACATCCAGACTCAGAACAACAATTTGTGGATCGCACAAAGTGTTGTCCCGCGTGGGATTCGAACCCCCGACACTGGCGCTGTAGGTCGCCATCTTAACCACTACGCCATCTGTGCAGTCCATAAGAAACATATGTTTCTAATATCCTAGAATATTTCATTGTTTTAAAATACCAGATTAACCTGTAACTGGTGACATTTCATTATTTTATAAATAATATCATTGATAACAATGCCAAATTACTTCCAAATATCTGAAAATCAAAAGTTTTTAAGTAACATTAAAATTAAAGTACCGAGAATATTTATATAAATTCAATATAATATAGAGCCTATAATTAAATACGTAATTAGCTTCGGAGAATTATGTAACGCCCAGAAAATGCCAAGTTTTAAGTTATGACACATTTCTTTCAACTCAAAATGAGTTGAAAGAAACCGTCAGGTGTAATAAACCTAAAGGATCGCACAAGTAGATGCAAGATTTTAGGTTATGTGTATCAAACATAAAATCTTTTCTTAACTGATTTTAGCGTCAGGTGTACGAGATCAGTGGCGTCGTGTGGCCCAGTCGCCATTTTGTTTGACATTCCGTGTGGAGCACGTAAAAGATATTGCAAAAAAAAATGATGGGCCTCGATGACAGTATATATCGAAAGATTGATGCATTCATAATTCATGTAGATATCAGACAGCAGTGACAGTAATAGTAGTGGAAGTGACAGTTCAGAAGTATAGATTTTTGTAAAGGCATAAATAAATTATTTTAGTATATTATTTTACCTCACCTTACGTATTTAACAAAAAGTTAGCCTTACGATAGGTTAGCTATCAGTTTCATGCTAGGGCAGTGGTAAGGTAGGTAACGTGTACGTATGCTTTATTATTGCACGTGTAGGTGTTTAATAATTTCTTAATAAAAATTCTTAACAAATTACACGCAGACAAATGTTTGTAATCTCTGTACTGTCTAGCCACCTTCACCACGATATTACAACGATAAGACGGTTTGTATGGAAAGCGATAGAATTAGCGATAAATTACTTGGATTTGATGATATCGTGGTGAAGGTCGCCAAATGACCTCTTTTGCCATGCTATTTGGCAAACACTATACCAGCCTAGGTCTAGGCATGTGTCCGCTATAGCAAAACGTAACCGAAAACGGTTACATGCCTCTAATGTATCGTATCGGTATAACCTACAGGCCTTATAGTATAGAAGGCTATTATAGAATAGATATAACTAATAATGGCTATCAGTTATCTAGCTACAAACTGACAACAACGCGACGTTGTCAACTAACAATAGCACAACAATTATTGTTTAGGTGCCATGATTCTTGATTCGCTACGTTGATAAACGAACGTTCACCAATAAGCCTAATAATCAAAATAATTATGCTATCTCTCTCTTTCTATGTGATTCCTGACGTGCGGAACAGAGAGGGGGCGGTTATTGGCTGACGGCTTAATAACAAGCAACATTTCACGAATATTGATAAAAGCGAAAGACGCTCCTATTTATATTAGCGTAAGACTTAATTCTCATAAACTTTGGTAATTTAAACTGTAATGGTAAAGAGGTTTTGTTTCTCGTTGCTATCGTAGGTATACTACGCAGTGTTCACTATAGTTTGACCAATGAAAGGTTATAATGGTTATACCGTGCATTAATAGAAATAAGATCGCGATTATTTTACGCGTATTATATAGATATTTGGCAACGATTATCCATATCGATATTGACACCAAATAAACGGTTAGTAGCCGTTGCCATAAATAGCCAGTAACGCCCATGTCTACCTAGGTCTTATAAATGAACATTAATGTAAAACATATCTAATGCAATCTTCGTAAATTAGGTATAGTTCTGTTTACAATAACGAATGTTTAATCAACTTGGATTGCAGATTTACGTCATAATGACGCATCTACATATATATCTTGAAAAACATCTTTGAATGCAACTATGAAAACATTATAACTACTTATTGGAAATTCTTTAACATTTGAAGATCATCTCTGACTCTCAAATTGACTTTAGGGATTCTAGCAAAATCTGAAATATACTGAAAATTATAAAGGTGTCTCTGGTCACCAAGATTATTCTAGTAATAACAACTAAGAAAAATGATGATGAATGATGCGATTGTTTTGCTGTTTCAATATACCGGATTTAAATATTTCATACACTAATTTTTAGTTACAAATAAAGAAACGTTCTAACGTTCTTGTTTTTTATCAGACGTAGCTCCCAAGATCTACGGCCAGTGTGTATTACCAGTTATGACTTGCGGCACGGAAACGTGGTCCCAAAATATTGGCCTCATAAACAAGCTCAAATTCGCTCAGGTGCTATAGAGCGGGATAGGGTCGAGATTTCTCTGCGATCTAGAATCCGAAGTACGGAAATCCGTAAAAAATGGGCGTAACCCAGATACCACGTAGGATTAGCATGATAAAGTGGCAATAGGCAGGCTATATCGCTAGAGGGACCGACAATCGCTGGGGAAGAAAGATTCTCGAGTGACGCCTACGTATCGGACGACGTAGTATAGCATGCTGCTCCACCACCGACGACCTGGTGTAACATGCTGGGCGTCGTCGGAAGCAGGCGGCTGAGAACTGTAGTTTGTTTCGAACCCTGAGTGAGGCCTACGTCCAGCAGTAGAGGGCGATAGACAGAATAATGATTACGATGAAATTCTATCACTATAGAGTAAAAAACAAATACAATACCACACTTTCCTATCAATGAGTAGAGTAATTTTGGCGTAGCTTACGACGAGGTATAAGCAGATAATGTCACTGTCAGAGAAGAAAAACTCACTGTCAATCTGTCTAACCATCGCGTTGCCGTAGATCAATTAGCTGAACGGGAAGGAGACTGTGTGTGAGAGTGCCAAAAAGTTGGACGGGCTGAGAAGAAAATAAAATAATAATTTAAATGTAAATGTATGTAGTAAGGAAAATGGTAGCATTAATATAAATGAACTAGGAAGAGTTCGATTATTATCACCTACAGTTAGTTGACAAAGAATATGAGATCATATGTTTGGTTTTGTAAACCAATGAGTTTTCGAACTTTGACTTAAAAATCTATTTTGTTTGTAGTATATCATATCATTGAGAATGTGCCAAGTTTGGGTATTCTCCGCGTGCTAGAGGCCACAATGTTGCAAAGTTTTTTGCGCCAAAATACATACGACACTGCTGTTTTCATAGTGTTCGTATTCTTTGTAGAACACCAGCTTACCAAATAATAGAAATATAATGTGTCCCCTATTTATCACGATTTTCATCATGACATTTTTACATTTTTATGTACAATATATCCTAAATAAATAAAAATGAGAAATGCTAATTTTCAATTAAAAACAATATGTTTGAAGACAAACTCAAAGTTGGACTTAAAATATCAAGTCAAAAAGAAACATTTTTCACGGCTTAACCGGCTCAATGTTATTGTAAATACGGAATTGTGTTCTTCAAAAAACTTCAATAAAGAACAGCTTTAGTATAAAAATCTTTTGTGTATCGCCCAACAAAAACTGTACGTAAAGATTCATACCACAATAGCATACTTCGACAAAGGTTAAATATCAAAATTAGCGATAATCCAATATTAAGAGCGTTATCGGTAATAAGCGGCTGTAAACCCAAAAATGTGGTTTTTTGAGGACTGGTTACTCGTTCATCATAATAGCTTACTAAAAATTTATATAACCACTACATTAAACACATCTTTATATCGTGCTTGTACAGAATTATAACTCAATATTGTAACTATTTTATTAAAAGGCAAGGGTATTTTGAACTTAAGTTAATGAGATTTTACGAAAACGCTGAGTTTTGAAGTTCAGGTACGAATAAATGATAAGTCGTGGCAGCTCGAAAAAAATTGTAGATGTTAGAAAAATTACTGTTCTTGGGTATGTATAAAATGAACTTCAAGATTTCTTCCTTTTAAAACTAAAAAAAAAATATTTCCTTAAGATTAATTTGACGAAAATGGCTCCTGTAAAACATTTAATTTTGTGAATAATACTAACCTTGGAATATTTAAAAAAATATCCACTATTTGTTCGACTATTGTAGAAGCAGTAAAAAAAAACCAAATTGAAATACGAATAGTCACCCCCGTAATTAAATTTTAAATATTACTATAAATTGAACGGCATAATTGTTCATAAGCCACCACACAGGATCCACAGGCTACAGACACTTCAAAATCGTTTCATGCGCCGAGCTACGGGAGCACCGTGGTTCATACGAAACGTCGATCTCCACATCGACCTCGAACTGCCGACCATCAAGCAGTTTATGAAACGGTGCTCTCAGAGCTACTTTGACTCTGCCATGACACACCCCAACCAACTAGTGGTTGGGGCGGCTTCCTATAGACCCTCCAAAATCTCCTCCATCCGACGTCCTCGTCACGTCCTCGACGAAGAGGACGACAATATCACACTCGCTCAACAAAGAGCCTACACGGCCCGCGAGGCCTTAACAAATAAATATCCGCGGTTCCGCCCTCGCCGTCGAGGTGCGAAACCGCGCCGCGCAAAAGTCACTACTAAAAACGTGGGCACGCCCACTTTGCCTCCAGCGACGCCCCAAGCCGAGGTCCGTTCCCCACAGGGGGAGCCCTTGGGCGATGTCGCTTAGCATACTCTTCTCCGGGTTGAGAGCCCTCAGCGCTCACCCATAGTCCGCGTCAAGCTGTCAAGGCCATCTGCGGCCAACAGCTGTACACAAAAAAAAAAAAAAAAAAAAAAAAAAGTTCATAAGCCAGTCGCGCCTTGGCGCTCAACGGAGCAGGGTCGCGTCGCTCGAGCTCTCCGCTCACAGCGTGAAAGACAACAATACGAACTTCAGCATATACTGCGACTGATCGGTTTTGATTCGTAAGTATTTATTACTACCTAATTCTTTTAATTACTTTCATGCAATCTCTATAAAGAATAATATAGAATCTTTTTACGTTTTAGGTGATGGGTCGAAAAAGCAGATTGTATCTTAGGAACAAAATCGGTTACAAGGCAAGGAAAAAGAGAACACACCAAAAAACTGTAAGGTACTTATAGTTTCAAAAGAGTAAACGAAAAGAGAAGTGAGCCGTCACTCAGGACGCCTGGCAGATGTGAAACATCACAATTATTTTGAAGTCGTTACCGCAAAGCGTGGCGTTAACGCCGCTTTTAATGCCACGCGACGATCAGGTTCACCCCGCCTATAGATATTTCACTACAAAAATCCGAACGGAACATTTATGCAGCCTCATCTTCTGAAGATTATCAGCCAACTCAAATTTAATGTTTAATAATTACTAACCATACACAATATAATTTTTTCATAGAGAATCATTTTCTTCTTGTACTAGCAATAAATATGTAGCAAAATGTGGATCAAAATTTAATAACTAATTTCTTTAGTGGGTAGATTTAAATCTCTGACTGGACTTGTTAGACATCCATGGCCATGGCGACTAGGGCCATACTCGACTACTGCACGGCAGCCACGGAGGCAGCGTGCCTCTTGGCCGGAACTCTCCGGTGGGACCTGCAGGCGGAGGTACTCGCCGAGCTTTACCTGCGAGTATCAGAGACGCGAGCCACATATAGCCTCAATCAAGGTGATTGCCGCCTGGCGGGTCTACGCCCGCCCAGACGCCATTGCTCGTTGGGCAATCGGACTGGAGAAGCCTCAATAAGGTATCAGGACCGTCGAGTCCTTTCAGCTGGTGCTGATGGGTGGTTGGGTCGGCAGCACGGGGTACATTCCATCCGACTGGTGCAGGTATGGATGGGTCACGATAGCCAAGTACCTGCGCAAGCTCGTTAGGAGGGAGAGCACACCACCATCCTGCTACCACTGCGATTGCGACGTGAGCACGGCGTAGCACAGGCTCGAGGTGTGTGCCTCGTGGGCAGAGCAGCGCCGTGAACTCGTTGCAATCACCGGTGCCGACCGGACCCTGCCGAGCATCACTAGGGAGATGCTCAGCAGCGTCAGGAACTGGAACGCGGTCACCGCCTTCTGTGAGGCTGTCATCTCACGAAAGGAGACGCCGGCTCGTGTGTGATCAATCTTTGGTCACACGTTCCGCCACCGGCGACTCGGGTGGCGCAGATACGAGTATCCGCGCCTCACGCCGCCCTAGGCGAGTCCGCGGGTGACCGGACCGGGGACTTTAGTGTGTCACCCGCAGAGAGCCTGACCGTGTGACGGCGACCGACGTCCCGGGATAGGGACGTCGATTGGGGTTTTTTATTTTTTTTAAATTATTACACAATAATGTGATAATTTAAAAAAAATAAGTTATCGAGTCTCGAACCCGAGACCAGAGTTCCCGCCGGCGAGCACGTTACCACGAGATTACCGCTTGTTGGCGATTCGACCTGTAATTTTTCTAGTACATAAATTACCCATTCAACTTTGTCCCTTAGTCTTTTTAACGAGGGCTCAGTTGACCCTAATATTTGGTAGTTGTGATACCCTCGTGTCCCCCTCTACCACCCCACCAAAAATCATGGAAATCCCCGACCCACACGTCTGAGGGTCTCCTTGTAAGTTATACTCTGTGCCTGTATTTTACTATTTCCTGTACTTTGCATATTAAGAATACAATTTTAACCGTTTTACTGTTATGAGATTTGGTTTTTAATTAAAAATTTTAAAATTTACATCTTGTTGATTTTTGAAAATCTCCTTCTCCGAAGAATATATTAGAGATTGATTATAAGCGCCAAGGCTCAAGACTGGTCATTCTATGAACTCGCATGTGTGTAGTGCATTAGTGTGCGTCGATATCGGACCGTAGCAAAATACCTAAAATGCGAGAAGTGCCGATTACCGATAACGCTCTTAACAGCATTCTGCCAATACTATCTTAGAATAGAGGCAGTTGTAAAATTAAAACTCAAGAATTCAATCCAGTTTAGTAATTTGGCTCGAATCCCAGTGCCTGTCTAGGCTACTATCCATAGTGAGCTTTATCAAAGAAACAGCAAATTACGTCGTGTTGACCTAGAAACGGAAATCCTTTACAAATTTATTCACGTCGTACCCAAATGACATTATAAATAAAGTTTATTAACTTACTAAAATTATATGCAGTTTTTAGATTGATAGTTTAATTGTTTGACTTAGAAAATTCATTTTAGAGCAGTTTATTGAATCTTACATCGAAATTATTACACAAGGGACCTGTTAATAGACGATTTTATTGGGGTATACTGCGAGATTGTCACCGTTTGTTGACTCATGATCGTTTTTCAGATAACAAAGTTCAATATTATGACAATTGGGGTTAAATTCGGCGTCAGTCAACAGCGTAGGATTACAGGCTACTCAAACATTAGCGCCATGCACAAACAGACATATCAACGCTATCTAATCTGGGAAACGAGTATGTGCTATAAAGCTGGTTAGACAAATATGTCTTGATATGCGTTGTTATATCACAAGTTTTTACATAGGCATATGCGAGGGTTAATATTTGAAAAACAGATAGCAGCGGAGACGTGTCTAATAACAATATTATCGAGCAAAATATAGTAACATTATCCGTCAAGGATCGTCGTTGTCATAGCAACTGTCGACATAACAAAATCATCAATCTAGAGTGGTAGGACCACACTGTCGACAGTTATCTGTCTACAGCCGCGGGCCGGTCCGTCCGGGGCAGTACCACACTCTCGCAGAAAATCGACGTCTGAGTAGTAGCGATTTGTTACTGCGCTTCGTTCGGTGAGCGAGAGAGCCGGAAGCCCAACTTTCTGAGGGTGTTTGCGTGTGGAGGGTTTTGGTGGTGCCCTTGGTATCACCGAGCCTCAATGCACGCATTCACATTCCCTTAACTTTCTTCGCGGTAGGCAGCGGCCTTGTAAAAGTCCATGAGCGGCAGCAACACTTACCATCAGGTGTACTGTTTGCCACCGGTTGCAATAAAAAAAATCAATGGTTGATGTATTGAAGATAATATTCATATTGATATTATAACTAATGCAATGGAATGATATGGATGTTAAATCAAATAGTTAAACAGTCCTCATCAACACTTTAGATATCAATCCAAAACTGTAACACATTACTTAGTGAATAATTTATTGACTATGGGCAAAAGCTATTGCTAAGCTAATGCGGTAGGTATCTTTTATAAACAAAGTTACGAGCTGTAAATTAACAAGAGCATAAATGCAGTTTCGGTTGCCGCAATATCCTGGAGGAGAATTACACCGGTATCCGATACTGCACAAACTTTATTGTGGCAGCCGTAAAACGTCTGCCAATCGAAACTTTGTGCTCGCTTACAGATAACTACAGATGCATCAGACCATACAACATTAATTTCTCAAGGAATTAAATAAAAGGAATAAGTTTTAAGCAATCAGTTTTTAAGTCAACGTTCACTTGTTAAAAGATAATTTTCCGTGTGGTGACGGAGTAAGAATACTACAACTAAGGGATATAACAAGCATTTAGTATCTATGCAATAGAAGGAAAACACGAAATAAAACCCTAACCGGCGTGGTATAGTAGGTCGATTTCTCTCCCATCCAGAAGGAAGCTCGAGCTTAGCAGTGAGACGTATATGAGCTGAAAGGAAAAAAGCGTGATATCAAGAAAGTTAGTCTAATAAGGACAATACAACTTTTTATTCACGTATGACAATCAACCTAAAGACTAAGAAAATTTCTATGAATTGGCGTTTGCGTCATCTATATTACTACAGTGCAACCTCAATATAACAAATCGGACGGGAGCTCGTAAATATTCGTTATATCAAGTAATTCGTTAAACTGATGTTTATTATATTGAGGTAAGTTTTGTCTAAAATTTGTTATAAAGAAGTAAAGAAATAGTTTTAATCACCTCAACATTTTTGCATTCAGCAACTAGGATTTTCAACAATAGTGACGAGCAGCACTGTTTACATTATTTTCCATCAAACGAGCGAACTGTCGCGACTGAATCACATACTTTGGGATTAAGGGTTATATATTGGTATTTACACTTTTTTTTATAGTTGAGAATTCGTTATAAAGAGGTTGTTCGTAAAAAAAAATCGTAATGTAAAGGTATTATTTACACTGACTCTTATGGACAGTTCAAGGGGATTACGCAAAATTTGTTAAATCGAGGACGTCGTTAAATCGAGGTTCGTTATATTAAGGTTGCACTGTATTATGGATTATGACAGGATTAACGTTATTTCGATGATAGTGATATCTTTTTTGTTATAACATTTTAAGTTCGTGTAAAGAAATGATATCGAAATATCGTGGAGTTAACAACAGTTCCGCATGCCGGGATTGTCCAATGAACTCATTCTTGGCGCCCACGCCTTGGCGTCCACAACCGTCACCGCATTTACTATGCGACATATAAAAATAACAATAAGATAACTTTATTCTATAAAAACGCGTTTCAAGTATTGGAAATAATTGGAATCGTTACTACGTACCTAATACTAATATTACATGAAATCGATATATTCTACTCGTTATTAATTAATCATCGATAATACTCGAAACATTATTAATGGTTTATTCTCTTCTTTCCTACTTTTAATATTATTGGTACTATTCAATATTGCAGGATTAAAAAAAATAATTTGTATATAAAAATAGCTTGTAACTATCGCAGTTTATTTGGTTGATACTTCTGCCGACGGTGGCAAAGCCCGAAAGGTTATGTGTTTGACATGTTTATGTATATTCGTCTCTATGTACATTTCTAAATACTTAACGACTCAACCGCTTTTTATAAAACATACATTATTAAATTCATGTTGACGGCTTGAGAAC